>JARQOC010000010.1:132924235-133524235 GCA_033576535.1 Allobates femoralis
ACGATGTCAGTGGGCGCTCGTGGAACATGTTAGGAGTGTCACATGTATAGTAACAGCAGGTGCGGCCGTGCACATGTTATGAGGGTCACTGTTAGAACGATGTCAGGGTGGGTGTACACATGTTAGTGAGTGTCCATGTAGAAACATGTCAGGTGCGCCGTGACACAGTAGTAGTGTCACATGTAGATAACATGTTGGGTGCGCTGTGACACATGTAGGGGTGCACATTGATAGATACGATGTAGGTGCGGCTGTGGACACATGTAGTGAGGTGTCACATGTTAGTACGAGTCAGTGCGGCTCGTGGACACATGGTTAGTGAGGTGTCACATGTATAGATAACGATGTCAGGGGTACGGCTCGTGGACACATGGTTAGTGAGGTGTCACATGTATAGATAACGATGTCAGTGGTGCGGCTCGTGGACACATGGTTAGTGAGGTGTCACATGTATAGATAACGATGTCAGGGGTGCGGCTCGTGGACACATGGTTAGTGAGGTGTCACATGTATAGATAAGGATGTCAGGGGTGCGGCTCGTGGACACATGGTTAGTGAGGTGTCACATGTATAGATAACGATGTCAGGGGTGCGGCTCGTGGACACATGGTTAGTGAGGTGTCACATGTATAGATAACGATGTCAGGGGTGCGGCTCGTGGACACATGGTTAGTGAGGTGTCACATGTATAGATAACGATGTCAGGGGTGCGGCTCGTGGACACATGGTTAGTGAGGTGTCACATGTATAGATAAGGATGTCAGGGGTGCGGCTCGTGGACACATGGTTAGTGAGGTGTCACATGTATAGATAACGATGTCAGGGGTGCGGCTCGTGGACACATGGTTAGTGAGGTGTCACATGTATAGATAACGATGTCAGGGGTGCGGCTCGTGGACACATGGTTAGTGAGGTGTCACATGTATAGATAACGATGTCAGGGGTGCGGCTCGTGGACACATGGTTAGTGAGGTGTCACATGTATAGATAAGGATGTCAGGGGTGCGGCTCGTGGACACATGGTTAGTGAGGTGTCACATGTATAGATAACGATGTCAGGGGTGCGGCTCGTGGACACATGGTTAGTGAGTTGTCACATGTATAGATAACGATGTCAGGGGTGCGGCTCGTGGACACATGGTTAGTGAGGAGTCACATGTATAGATAACGATGTCAGGGGTGCGGCTCGTGGACACATGGTTAGTGAGGTGTCACATGTATAGATAACGATGTCAGTGGTGCGGCTCGTGGACACATGGTTAGTGAGGTGTCACATGTATAGATAACGATGTCAGTGGTGCAGCTCGTGGACACATGGTTAGTGAGGTGTCACATGTATAGATAACGATGTCAGTGGTGCAGCTCGTGGACACATGGTTAGTGAGGTGTCACATGTATAGATAACGATGTCAGTGGTGCGGCTCGTGGACACATGGTTAGTGAGGTGTCACATGTATAGATAACGATGTCAGGGGTGCGGCTCGTGGACACATGGTTAGTGAGGTGTCACATGTATAGATAACGATGTCAGGGGTGCGGCTCGTGGACACATGGTTAGTGAGGTGTCACATGTATAGATAACGATGTCAGGGGTGCGGCTCGTGGACACATGGTTAGTGAGGTGTCACATGTATAGATAACATTCAGGACGCAGCAGCGATGTTCTGTGCAGGGATCGTTCACACAACCAGCGACTGATGATTGTCAATGATGTGAATAGGAGAAATTGGTCAGGAGATCGGTTATGGCGGTGTCACACAGAACGATGCAGCAGATTGGATGCCCGACATCGTGTGATGTGGGGTCTGGTTCTCATATCTGTATATAACGATCTGACCACTTATCGGTAGTCACATCATGCTGTCACACGCAACGATGTCGTAGGAGCGATGCAAAATCAGGCACTTTCCAGTGATATGTTTACATATATCATAGCGTGTGACAGTCACCTATCATCTATTATCTATCTATCTATCTATCTATCTATCTATCTATCTATCTATCTATCTATCTATCTATCTATCTATCTATCCATTTATTCTATCTATCTATCTATCTATCTATCTATCTATCTATCTATCTATCTATCTATCCATTTATTTTCTATCTATCTATCTATCTATCTATCTATCTATCTATCTATCTATCTATGTATCTATCTATCTATCTATCTATCTATCTATCTATCTATCTATCTATCTATCTATCTATCTATCTATCTATCTATCTATCTATCTATCCATTTATTCTATCTATCTATCTATCTATCTATCTATCTATCTATCTATCTATCTATCTATCTATCTATCTATCTATCTATCTATCTATCTATCTATCTATCCATTTATTCTATCTATCTATCTATCTATCTATCTATCTATCTATCTATCTATCTATCTATCTAGTTATCTATCTATCCATTTATTCTATCTATCGATCTTATCTATCTATTTAATTCCATCTATCTATTATCTATCTATCCATTCATTCAAAAACAAAGAATGAATATATGAAATGAAAATCCATAAAAATGAACAATAAAAAAAGTTGTTTACAAATCAGCTGTAATGGAGGGTTTACACGCTCCAACGTCGGTCCGATATTGGATCCGATGGCGCGGGAGCGCGCATTTTGTGCCCGGTTTTCAAAGAATCGCATCGGAGGTTTACACGCTGCGATATCGGGATACAACGTCCCTACGATGTCTACGCCCCCCGACCCAGGAACGACCATTTAACATGGGAGTGAATGGGGGACGTTGTACTGCACATCGGAGTTGGGCTGTCACACAGCACGATCCGGCTCCAACCAGCATCCAATATCGGGCAGTTGGAGAGCAGGCTAATTAGATCCCCGATATCGGTTTGACATAGTTCCTGCATCGTATTGGACTTTCACACCGTACAACGCACGAACGATATCGGGTCCAACGCATGAACCACGAGACTTTTGGTCGGAGTTGGACGCCGATATCAGGACGTGTAAACCCACCATAACAGTGTAACAAATGTTTCCAGATATTGTGTGAATGAGATGCTGCCCCGTGTGTGATGAGATCTGTAATGTGGCACATTATAATGGTCACGGGGTGTCACCTCCAGTCTTCTCGGGTCGCCCGCATGGTGCAGGTCGTTGGCCATACAATGTAGCGATTGTATAAACAGTAGTAAATGTATTGTATAACAATCACACGGTAAAGCCGGCACTGTCACCAAGAGAACCGGAATGATCGGTTTAATCAAAAATCAGACAAAGAATAATACAAAAGAATGTGAAGACAAGACACAGAACTCTCCAGACAGTCACGTTTCTCCACCACTTACTGCCTAGGTGCCTCCTGCACAGGGGTGTAACGTGAAGCTCATGGGCCCCGATGTGAAAGCTCCAACAAGGCCCCCAATTATTGCAAGTCTCTAATAGCATTAGTCTTTTTCTATAAAACAAAATGACTTTCGGGGCCCCCTAGACTCCAGGGCCCGGGTGTGATTGCAGCCCCTGCACCTGCTGTAGTCACACCCCTGCTCCTGCACCTTTCCCTTCAATCACCCCTGCAGGGCATCATGTCACCTATGGCAGGTCCTCTGCCCAGTGAACAGCCTGGCACTGCCACCATTACAATGATGGATACTCACATAAGGATCGTCCACCATCTTCTGAGGAGCCTCCAGGTCCCGTGTGGACAGGGGCTGACGGATCCCGAGCATTTCTTGTTCTCGCAATGCTCCATACGATGTCTTTTTTTTGGGTGAGTAACGTATTAGCATCAGGTAGATGAATCTTTTAATATAAAACCATGGTCCCGGCACCGGGTATCGCCCTGATGGGGAAGCTGGAGCTCGGAGGATGTAATATTTTATCAAGAAAAAGGCAACCACAAAAAGAAGTAACACGGCCATCACCGTCAGCGAGAGACAGAGACGCTGCAGAGTGAACTCTGCCCAACTGCAGCGCTCACACCCCAAGGACAAACCACACACGGAAGTGCTGATCCCCTGCAGGGATCCACTATCACTATCCAGATCTACAGGAATCAGGAGAGAAAAAAAATCAATCACTCTTCTGTAGAGTGCAAGTTCTTATGGTCAGCGGGGTCCTCTCTTTCCTGTAGAGTATAAGCTCTTATAGTCAGCGAGGTCTTCTCTCTCTCCGTCAGAGCGTAAGCTGTTAATGGTCAGCAGGGTCTTCTCACCTGTAGAGTGTAAGCTCTTATGGTCAGCTGGGTTTTCTCTCTCCTGTAGAGTGTAAGCTCTTATGGTCAGTGGGGTCCTCTCTCTCCTGTAGAGTATAAACTCTTATGGTCAGAGAGGTTCTCTCTCTCCTGTGGAATGTAAGTTCTTATGGTCAGCAGGTTCCTCACTATCTCCTGATGAGTGTAACCTCTTGTGGTCAGCGGGATCCTCTCTCATGTAGAGTGTAAGCTCTTATGACCAGAGGGGTCCTCTCTATCTCCTGTAGAGTATAAGCTCTTATGGTCAGCAGGTCCCCTCTCTCCTGTACAGTGTAAGCTCTTATGGTCAGTGGGGTCCTCTCTCTCTCTCCTGTAGAATGTAAGGTCTTATGATCAGAGGGGTACGCTATATCTTTTGTAGAGTATAAGCTCTTATGGTCAGCGGGGTACTCTCTCCTGTAGAGTGTAAGCTCATATGGTCAGCATGATCCTCTCCCCTGTAGAGTGTAAGCTCTTATAATCAATGGGGTCCTCTCTATCTACTGTAGAGTGTAAGCTCTTATGGTACCTTTACACGCGGCAACATTTCTAGGGTGTCAACAGGTAACTTACTGGCTGCAGTGAAATCATGGACACATTGTTCTATCTTGTTGCTGTGTACAAATGGAATAATGTCTCCATGATTTCACTGCAACCTGTAAGTTACCTGTTGACACCCTAGAAATGTTGCTGCGTGTAAAGGTACCATTATGGTCAGCAGGTTCTCTCTCTCCTGTAGAGTGTAAGCTCCTATAATCAGTGGGGTCCTCTTTATCTACTGTAGAGTGTAAGCTCTTATGGTCAGCAGGTCCTCTCTCTCCTGAAGAATGTAAGCTCTTATGGTCAGTGGGGTCCTCTCTCTCTCTCTCTCCTGTAGAATGTAAGGTCTTATGATCAGAGGGGTACTCTCTATCTTCTGTAGAGTATAAGCTCTTATGGTCAGCGGGGTACTCTCTCCTGTAGAGTGTAAGCTCATATGGTCAGAATGATCCTCTCCCCTGTAGAGTGTAAGCTCTTATAATCAATGGGGTCCTCTCTATCTACTGTAGAGTGTAAGCTCTTATGGTCAGCAGGTCCTCTCTCTCCTGTAGAGTGTAAGCTCCTATAATCAGTGGGGTCCTCTTTATCTACTGTAGAGTGTAAGCTCTTATGGTCAGTAAGTCCTCTCTCTCCTGTAGAGTGTAAGCTTTTATAATCAGTGGGGTCCTCTCTATCTCCTGTAGAGTATAAGCTCTTATGGTCAGCATGTCCTCTCTCTCCTGTAGAGTGAAGCTCTTATAATCAGTGAGGTCCTCTCTATCTCCTGAAGAATGTAAGCTCTTATGGTCAGTGGGGTTCTCTCTCTCTCTCTCCTGTAGAATGTAAGGTCTTATGATCAGAGGGGTACTCTCTATCTTCTGTAGAGTGTAAGCTCTTATGGTCAGCGGGGTACTCTCTCCTGTAGAGTTTAAGCTCTTATGGTCAGCATGATCCTCTCCCCTATATAGTGTAAGCTCTTATAATCAGTGGGGTCCTCTCTATCTACTGTAGAGTGTAAGCTCTTATGGACAGCAGGGTCCCCTCTCTCCTGTAGCTTAAGCTCTTATAGTCAGTGGGGTCATCACTCTCTCCTGTAGAGTGAAAACTCTTCTTGGTCAGTGGGGTCCTCTATCTCCTGTAGAGTGTAAGTTCTTATGGTCAGCGAGATCCTCTCCTGTAAAGTGTAAGCTCTTATGGCCAGTGGGGTCCTCTCTCTCTCTCCCTCCTGTAGAGTGTAAGCGCTTATGGTCAGTGGGGTCTTCTCTCTCTCCTGTAGAGTGTACGCTCTTATGGTCAGTGGGGTCTTCTCTCTCTTTCCTGTAGAGTGTACGTTCTTATGGTCAGTGGGGTCCTCTCTCCTATAAAGAGTAAGCTCTATTGGACAGCAGGGTCCTATTTCTCTTGTAGAGTATAAGCTCTTATGGTCTGTGGGGTTCTCGCTCTCTTTCCTTTAAAGTGTAAGCTTTTAGATTCAGTGGGGTCCCTCTCTCTTTCCTGTAGAGTGTAAGCTCTTATGGTCAATGAGGTCATCTCTCCTGTTGAATGTAAGCTCTTATGATCAGAGGGGTACTCTCTATCTCCTGTAGAGTTTAAGCTCTTATGGTCAGCATGATCCTCTCCCCTGTATAGTGTAAGCTCTTATAATCAGTGGGGTCCTCTCTACTGTAGAGTGTAAGCTCTTATGGACAGCAGGGACCTCCTCTCTCCTGTAGCTTAAGCTCTTATAGTCAGTGGGGTCATCACTCTCTCCTGTAGAGTGAAAACTCTTCTTGGTCAGTGGGGTCCTCTATCTCCTGTAGAGTGTAAGTTCTTATGGTCAGCGAGATCCTCTCCTGTAAAGTGTAAGCTCTTATGGCCAGTGGGGTCCCTCTCTCTCTCTCCCTCCTGTAGAGTGTAAGCGCTTATGGTCAGTGGGGTCTTCTCTCTCTCCTGTAGAGTGTACGCTCTTATGGTCAGTGGGGTCTTCTCTCTCTTTCCTGTAGAGTGTACGTTCTTATGGTCAGTGGGGTCCTCTCTCCTATAAAGAGTAAGCTCTATTGGACAGCAGGGTCCTATTTCTCTTGTAGAGTATAAGCTCTTATGGTCTGTGGGGTTCTCGCTCTCTTTCCTTTAAAGTGTAAGCTTTTAGATTCAGTGGGGTCCTCTCTCTCTTTCCTGTAGAGTGTAAGCTCTTATGGTCAATGAGGTCATCTCTCCTGTTGAATGTAAGCTCTTATGATCAGAGGGGTACTCTCTATCTCCTGTAGAGTGTAAGCTCTTATGATCAGCGGGGTACTCTCTCCTGTAGAGTGTAAGTTCTTATAATCAGTGGGGTCCTCTCTACTGTAGAGTGTAAGCTCTTATGGACAGCAGGGACCTCTCTCTCCTGTAGTTTAAGCTCTTATAATCAGTGGGATCCACTCTCTCCAGTAGACTGTAAGCTCTCATTGGTCAGTGGGGTCCTCTCTCTCCTGTAGAGTGTAAGCTCTTCTGGTCAGTGAGGTCCTCTCAATCCTGTAGAGTGTAAGCTCTTATGGTCAGTGGGGTCCTTTCTCCTGTAGAGTGTAAGCTCTTATGGTCAGTGGGATCCTCTCCTGTAGAGTGTAAGCTCTTATTGGTCAGTGGGGTCCTCTCTCTCCTGCAGAGTCTAAGCTCTTACGGTCAACGAGGTCCTCTCTTTACTGTAGAGTGTGAACTCTTATGGTCAACAAGGTCCTCTCTCCTATGTAGAGTGTAAGCTCTTATGGTCAGTGGGGTCCTCTCTCTCTCCTATGTAGAGTGTAAGCTCTTATGGTCACTGGAGTCCTCTCTCTCCTGTAGAACGACTCCTGAGTTAATAAAGGCTGCTAACACTGACTGTTTCTAGTTGCACAAGGTCTCATGGCTGATCTGATTTACTTCATGATTCACAACTTCCAGATTCCCGGACAGTCAACATTTTTTACAGAAAAACAAACTGAATCATAAAGGTTGTATCATGTGATATCTCTGCATCCCAGGATAGATATGAAGATGGATATCAGACTTTACTGTGCCTGTAAAATGATGACAATGAGAATAACTCTACCCATCCTCTCCACAGTGCTGCACCCCCCCCCACCCCCCTTCCATATCTATATCTATCACCCTACCTGTCCGCTCCACAGTGCTGCACCACTCTACATCTCCACCTCATCTGTCTATCACCTACCTATCCTCTCCACAGTGCTGCACCAACCTACATTTCTTCCTTATCTGTCTATCACCTAATTATCTTCTCCACAGTGCTGCACCACTCTACATCTCCACCTCATCTATCACCTACCTATCCTCTCCACAGTGCTGCACCCCCCTACATTTCTTCCTCATTGTCTATCACCTACCTATCCTCTCCACAGTGCTGCACCAACCTACATTTCTTCCTCATCTGTCTATCACCTAATTATCTTCTCCACAGTGCTGCACCATTCTACATCTCCTCATCTACAGTTGTGGCCAAAAGTATTGACACCCCTGCAATTCTGTCAGATAATACTCAGTTTCTTCCTGAAAATGATTGCAATCACAAATTCTTTGGTATTATTATCTTCATTTAATTTGTCTTCAATGAAAAAACACAAAAGAGAATGAAGCAAAAAGCAAAACATTGATCATTTCACACAAAACTCCAAAAATGGGCCAGACAAAAGTATTGGCACCCTCAGCCTAATACTTGGTTGCACAACCTTTAATAACTGCGATCAACCGCTTCCGGTAACCATCAATGAGTTTCTTACAATGCTCTGCTGGAATTTTAGACCATTCTTCTTTGGCAAACTGCTCCAGGCCCCTGATATTTGAAGGGTGCCTTCTCCAAACTGCCATTTTTAGATCTCTCCACAGGTGTTCTATGGGATTCAGGTCTGGACTCATTGCTGGCCACCTTAGAAGTCTCCAGTGCTTTCTCTCAAACCATTTTCTAGTGCTTTTTGAAGTGTGTTTTGGGTCATTGTCCTGCTGGAAGACCCATGACCTCTGAGGGAGACCCAGCTTTCTCACACTGGACCCTACATTATGCTGCAAAATTTGTTGGTAGTCTTCAGACTTCATAATGCCATGCACACGGTCAAGCAGTCCAGTGCCAGAGGCAGCAAAGCAACCCCAAAACATCAGGGAACCTCCGCCATGTTTGACTGTAGGGACCGTGTTCTTTTCTTTGAATGCCTCTTTTTTTCTCCTGTAAATTCTATGTTGATGCCTTTGCCCAAAAAGAGAGGTCATTCTTCAAAAACGTTTTAGGCTTTCTCAGGTAAGTTTTGGCAAACTCCAGCCTGGCTTTTTTATGTCTCGGGGTAAGAAGTGAGGTCTTCCTGGGTCTCCTACCATTCAGTCCCTTTTCATTCAGACGCCGACGGATAGTACGGGTTGACACTGTTGTACCCTAGGACTGCAGGGCAGCTTGAACTTGTTTGGATGTTAGTCGAGGTTCTTTATCCACCATCCGCACAATCTTGCGTTGAAATCTCTCGTAAATTTTTCTTTTCCGTCCACATCTAGGGAGGTTAGCCACAGTGCCATGGGCTTTAAACTTCTTGATGACACTGCCCACAGTAGACACAGGAACATTCAGGTCTTTGGAGATGGACTTGAGATTGCTCATGCTTCCTCACAATTTGGTTTCTCAAGTCCTCAGACAGTTCTTTGGTCTTCTTTCTTTTCTCCATGCTCAATGTGGTACACACAAGGACACAGGACAGAGATTGAGTCAACTTTAATCCATGTCAACTGGCTGCATGTGTGATTTAGTTATTGCCAACACCTGTTAGGTGCCACAGGTAAGTTACAGGTGCTGTTAATTACACAAATTAGAGAAGCATCACATGATTTTTCTAACAGTGTCAATACATTTGTCCACCCCCTTTTTTATGTTTGGTGTGGAATTAGATCCAATTTGTCTATAGGACAATTCTTTTTGTGTTTTTTCATTGAAGACAAATTAAATGAAGATAATAATACCAAAGAATTTGTGATTGCGATGATTTTCAGGAAAAAACTGAGTATTATCTGACAGAATTGCAGGGGTGTCAATACTTTTGGCCACAACTGTATGTATATCACCTACCCGTCCTTTCCACAGTGCTGCTTCACCCTACATCTCCTCATCTCTGTCTATCACCTACCTGTCCTGTCCACAATGCTGCACCTCCCTACATCTCCTTCTTATCTCTATCACCTACCTATCCTCTCCAGAGTGCTGCACCACCCTACATCTCCTCCTCATATGTCTGTTATAGCCCACAGGTGGTGGGATATGCAAGGACTGCACGGAACCACAGAGTGTTAAACAAATGCACTTTTAATACAACTGGGGGAAAAGGTGCTGGAAAGAGTGGAAGGAGCAGGAAGGTGTGCAATAGTAAATACAATATATATATAACTATTGTGACTAGTTTGCCGGGAACGCAAGGTCTCTGAATGTCTTTAAATAACGAAATGCAAAGTCCTTATCAAGCCAAACGCAGCGCCCTTGTTTTATTTCTATTACTTGTATATCGAAATGCAGAGTCTTTATCTATCTGTCCCAAACTAAAACAGTGCGCGCACTTTACTGCGGGTTTTACTGTGAGGTACCTCGTTGCCGTTGGGGCCCATAATTCGCTGGCAGGAGCCTCTCAAGTTCAGTCCTTGTCCTGGATCTGTGCCTTGCTCGTGCTGTCTGGCTCCTCACTCCACATCCAGTCTCTTTAGGTCTATGTCTTGCTTGTGCTGTCTGGCTCCTCACTCCACATCCAGTCTCTTTAGTTCTGTGGCTTGGGAAGACGCCGAGCACCACTCTCAGGTACTTAGACCGAATCCAGCAGGGCGGGCTGCGGCCTCTTTCTTCCAGCACACTAGAAGCAGTTCTGGATCAGATGACTGGATCCTCACCCATTCCTCTCTGGTTTGACCAAGCAGGCGTGATGTTGTGCCCGACGTAATCTCCAGTATACAAGCCTCCACCACTTGGGCGGTGAATTTACTGAAGTCTGGAATTTCGTCTTCCTCTAACTGCTCATCTCTTTCCCCCACTGGGGCTTCTGTGGTAACACGAGAGAGGGCATCCGCATTCTGATTTTCGTGCTTGGAACGGTACTGCACATGATAATTATATCTGGAGAGTCGTGCCAACCACCTCTGTTCCATTGCTCCCAGTTGGCAGTGGAGATGTGAGCCAGTGGATTATTATCCGTATAGACTTCAATCTGAGCTCCAGTGAGATATTCAGAGAATCTTTCGGTTATTGCCCATACTAGTGCCAGTAACTCCAGATGAAAAGAACTGTAATTCTCAGGGTTGCATTCGGCTTCTCGCAACGTCCGACTTCCATATGCAATCACCCATTCAGTACCGTCCTGTACCTGGTCCAGTACTGCACCCAGACCGTAGAGGCTCGCGTCTGTATGCAACCGAAAGGGGAGGTTGTAGTCTGCATAGGCAAGCACAGGGGCGCTGACCAAGGCCTCTTTCAGTCGGTGTAAGGCTTCTGCTTGTCTTGGTCCCCAGCAAATTTTCTGTGCCTTTGGTCCTTTCGCAGTTCCTCGGAGAAATTCATGCAAAGGTTCTGCCTCCTTCGCGAAGTCCTTGATAAAGTGACAGTAGTATCCGGCCAGTCCCAGGAAAGCTCGAACTTCCCTCACTGTGCTGGGTGTGGGCCATTGTAGCACTGCTCTCACTTTCCCATCGGACGGCTGCACGCCAGCCTCCGTCACCTTGTGCCCGAGATATTCAATCTCTTTTTGAAAGATCCGGCATTTTTTTGTTTCAGTTTAAGCCCATGGTCCCGTAACCGTTGAAACACTTGACCCAGTTGTTCGAGATGTTTTTCGAAGGTTGCACAGTACACTACAATGTCATCCAGATAAATCAACGTGGCTTCGAAGTTCATGTCTCCAAGTCAACTCTCCATGAGGCGCTGAAAAGTTCCTGGGGCAATATTTAGCCCAAACGGCATGCGATTGAACTCGAAGAGTCCCATGGGCACAATGAATGCGGTCTTGGCCTTGTCTTTCTCTGCCACAGGACCTGCCAATATCAGCTCGCTAGATCAAGGGAGGAGAAGTAGCGTGCCTTTCCCAGCGCAGACAGGGACTCCTCTATCCGGGGCAGGGGATAGGAATCACGAACAGTGCATCCATTAAGCTTGCGGTAGTCAACACAGAAGCGGGTAGACCCATCCTTTTTCTTGACCAGCAAGATTGGGGCAGCCCATGGACTCTGACTTTCTCTTATCACCCCGCTCTTCAGCATCTGTGCCAAGAGCTCTTTCACTTCTTGGTAATATTTTGGGGGTATTTGTCTGTACCTTTCTCTGATCGGTGGTGCATCTCCCGTGGGTATTTCATGCTGAATCTTGTCAGTACAGCCGAAATCTTCTGCGTGACGGGAGAACGTGGCTTGATTCTCCCAGATGAAGTCTTCTTTGGCCTGGGCTTGCTCTGAAGCGACGGGGGTCAGGTCCACTTCCATCTGTCCTAGGATGACGCGACTGTTCCACTGGTCAGTGGGCTCCTCTTCTCTCTCCATAGAGACAGCCAAAGTCCAGGTCTCCCCTGCCATGGGCTTCAATTCAATCAATTGTGCGCTCGTCACCTCTTCAGGCGCCAGGTAGACATGGGCCAGGACAACTCCTGAGGTCAAGGTGTAGGCCTGTTCACCGGTGTTCACGCAACGGAAAGGGACTCTTCCATTTCTTACTGTTGCTAAAGTGCGAGCCACCAACGGTTCGTCTCCGTTCTCTTCACCGCGGTAAGGTTCCACCAACACCTCCATCCCCTCGAGAATTCGATGGGCCCCGACTGGTAAGGTGAGGACTGTCTCCCAATTTGGAGGTAGAGTAATTGTTGTCTGTCTTGGGACTCGAACCAGCCCCACTGGGTAGCAGCTCCCGTCATTCCTCCACAGCCCCCTGGCACAGATGAGGTGTTGGAAGACCTTTTGAGCAGGCCTGTTAGCAGCAGTCGTTTTCCAGTAATCACAGCCTTCCTTGTTGAAGAGTAACTGGTCTAATTCCTTCAGGATGTTCATGCCCACGATAGCCGGCACTTCTCTGTCATACCGGCCCTCCGTTAACACGATCCCTTTTTGGCCTAAGTTCTGACCACAGGCACGTATGTTCATCCACACGACCCCTACAACCGGAATGGGAAGATTATTCGCAGCCCTCAGTCTGATATGTGTCCTTTTGTCAATGGACACAGTTTGTCCAAAGTGTTGATAGAAGAACTGTTCTGGCATGGTGGTCACTTGAGACCTAGTATCCATCAGGCATCTTACTGCTTTCCCTTCAAATTCGGCCATGATCGTTGGCGTGCTGGCTGCTATATCTTCAGGGCGGTTGTTTTCTCTAAGCTCAGTTGGTCCCCCCCCCATGTGCCCGACCATTGAGGGAGGCACTAGTTTAACGGCGGTCTTTCTTGAGACATCCTCCTCTCCGGGCAGTGTCGTGATATATGGTCCCGATTCCCACAGTTCCAGCATGGGTAGTCTCTAGCGGGTCTCGATCGTCTCTGCCCGATCTGTCCCCTCTCTTCTCGATAGGGATACATGCGGGTACCCGGCCGCGGTGCTGCCGTTCTTCCTTCTGACGCCGGGGCTTGCATATTCTTCAGCAACTCTTGTAGAGCGGTAACAGGCTTTTGTAACTGATCCACTTTAGTTTCAAGCTTGCTTGGTTCTCGGTTCTTCTCACTCGAGTCTACCCTATGAGCACAAACCTCTCCCCCCATTCTGCGGGTCGCAATTTTCAGCTTGTGTGCGGGAGACTGCTTCTTCCAGTACTTCCTGAAAAGTTAATTTTTTTTCCACCCTGAGCCGTTCACGGAGAGCACTTCTGATCTTGGGGTTATGTAATCCTCTGAGGAATTGATCTCGCAGGGTACGGTCAGCGTAACCAGGGGTTTGTGCTAGCTCTGGCACTGCTGTAAGCATTTGTCTCATTATTCTCTGGAGGGCATTCGCATACTGTGGCAAGCCTTCCTCTTCACCCTGCAGCCGGTAGAACAGTTGTGCCTGCAAATCACCTGCTTCTGGCTTCCCGCCATACACCCGTCTCCAGAATCTTCACCACCTGTTCTAACGTCTTTCTTTCACTCTCAGGGCGCAATAAAACAGTCTCATGAGCATGGCCCTCAAGGGCAATCAACAGTATCTCCCCTTGATTTTCTGCAGTTACTCCTGCTACTTTCAACATGCTCCTCACTCTCTGCGCCCAGTCATGGAGAGGTACATTGTTGCCAGTAAATTTTGGTATATGGGTCAGCATAGCACCCAGGGACAGTTGCCTTGCTGGTATTCCCCCATCAGATTGTATTGGAACATTTCCATCAACAACATCCCCCTGCCAAGCCCTCGCCACCACCTGCCATCTCCAGCTCAATAACATTTCACGAATCCGCTCTTTCCTTGACCACGACACTGCAAAAACACTTGTCCATGCCCTCATCATCTCCCTCCTCGACTATTGCAACCTTCTCACCGGCCTCCCCGCCTCCTCCCTTGCACCTCTCCAATCTATCTTCAATTCTGCTGCCCAACTAATCCACCTGTCCCCCTGCTACTCCCCTGACTCCCCCCTCTGCCAAGTCTTCCACTGGTTCCCCTCCTCCCAGAGGTCCCGGTTCAAAACCCTAACCATGACATACAAAGTCATCCACACCCTGTCCCCTCCTTACATCTCTGACATGGTCTCCTGATACCTACCCTCATGCAACCTGTGATCCTCCCAAGATCTCCTCCTCTACTCCACTCTCATTTCCTCCTCCCACAACCGCATGCAAGACTTCTCCCGTGAATCCACCATACTCTGGAACTCTCTCCCCCACCACATGAAGCATTCGCCCACCCTGGGAATCTTCAAGAGAAACCTGAAGACCCACCTTTTCTGTAAAGCCTACAATCTACACTGAGACCTGATCCACGGCAACGTCTCACACTCGACTCTCCCCTCCTACTGTTTCCCCACCCGCCCCTTGTAGACTGTGAGCCCTTGTGGACAGGGTCCTCTGCCCTACTGTACCTATATGTTTTGATTGTCGTCATTTATTATTCTTGTCCATGTCTGCCCTTGCACATGTAAAGCGCCATGGAACCTAATGGTGCTATAAACCAAATTCCAAATTATTATGCAAATTGGTCTTAAGTGTTTTAATTTTCATTTTTTCAATGAAACCCATTGATGGTATTGTGTCTCAAGGTTCTTTGGATCATTGAAATCAATCTCAGATATCTGTGATAATTAGTTTGGCAGGTGAACCCAATAAAAGTAAAACTGGGTGTTCAACAATATTACGCAGCCCACAGTTTTCAAGTAACATGGGAAAGAAAAAGGATTTCTCTGCTGCTGAAAAGCAACAAATAGTGCAATGCCTTGGACAAGGGATGAAAACATTAGATATTATACGAAAACCTAAGCATGATCATCGTACTGTGAAGAGATTTGTGGCTGATTCTGAGCACAGACGTGTTTATGCAGATAAAGGTAGAATGAGGAAGGTCTCTGCCAGGCAAGTTCATCGGATTAAGAGAGCAGCTGCTATAAAGGCCTTACAAACCAGTAAACAGATATCTGAAGCTGCTGGTGCCTCTGGAGTCCCTCCAACCTCAAGGTGTAGGATCCTTCAAAGGCTTGCTGTGGTGCATAAACCTACTATTTGGCCACCCCTAAACAGTGCTCACAAGCAGAAACGGTTGCGGTGGGTCCAGACATACATGAAGACTAATTTTCAAACAACCAGTCTTGTTTACTGATGAGTGCCGAGCAACCCTGGATGGTCCAGAAGGATGGAGTAGTGGATGGTTGGTGGATGGCCACCATGTCCCAACAAGGCTGCGACATCAGCAAGGAGGTGGAGGAGTCATGTTTTGGGCCGGAATCATTGGTAAACAGCTGGTAGGCCACTTTAAGGTTCCTGAAGGTGTGAAAATGACCTCTGCAAAGTATATAGAGTTTCTGAGTGAGAGCTTTCTTCCATGGTACAAAGAGCAAAAACGTGCCTTCAGGAGCTAAATCCTCTTCATGCATGACAATGCACATCTCATGCTGCAAAGAATACCTCTGTGTCATTGGCTGCTATGGACATAAAAGGAGATAAACTCATGGTGTGGCCACCATCTTGCCCTGACCTCAACCCTATAGAGAACCTTTGAAGCATAATCAAGCAAAAGATCTATGAGGGTGGGAGGCAGTTCACATCAAAACAGCAGCTCTGGGAGGCTATTCTGACATCATGCAAAGAAATACAAGCAGAAACTCTCCAGAAACTCACAAGTTCAATGGATGCAAGAATTGTGAAGGTGATATCAAAGAAGGGTTCCTATGTTACCATGTAACTTGGCCTGTTAGGATGTTTTGGAGTTAAATAGCTTTTTATTTCAGTGAATGTGACCTCCTAATGCTGCAAATTCAATAATTGAGCATTTTCAGTTCTTTAAAACATCAAATGTTCAGAAACTCTACTGTGCCTAATAATATGGAACAGGGCATTTAAGGTACTGTCACACGCAGCAATTTTGCTAGCAATTTCACTGTCAATTTGCTGGTTGCAGAGAAATCATGGACACATTGTTCCATTTGTACACAGCAACAAAATAGAACAATGTGTCCATGATTTCATTGCAACCAGCAAATTGACAGTGAAATTGCTAGCAAAATTGGCGCGTGTGACGGTAACTTTTTTTTTTTTAATTTTGAAGATTATACTGTTATCATTGGGAGGTTTCTTCAATAAAATTCGATGTATACTCTAATGGTTCCTTCACACGCTGCAATATCGGCTGGGAATCCTAAAGGCGATATGTCGCCCTGGAGCAATCGCCGTGAAATTGCCTCACAGTTGCGGCGTGTGATTGGGGAATTTCGCTGCGATAAATCGTCTCTCGCCTGTCGCCTGATTCCTGAGCACTGCTCTAAAATCAGCCGCAATCCTGAAGGCGAGATTTCCGTGTTGTGGTGTGTGACAGGGCGATAGTGATGGAAAGAGCGTAGGGTCGGATTTCCGGTAGGCGTGCCGCAACCGTGCTGTAGTCCGCGGCCCATGTGCGATGATTGGTGTTAGCCACTATGTTCCCATTGGCTGTCCGTTCACAGGGCTCCATATTTGAAGAGCTGTCACTTCAGCACCACACACATCTTCACCTACACAAACATCCACTACATCATTACAATTACGCGCACATTCAATAGCGCACGCTATGTTGGACACGTGTATTGGAAGTTGCACTGTGTGGACTATACTGCCACACATGACAGCTCAGATGTTGGCCTACACATCGCACATGGCTGCCATGGGGAACACACTGCAATTGCCTGTGAATTTGGTGACATAGATGGGTACATTACACTGCTCCCGCTCTGGGGACGGCTACCTTGTTAGCTTCCTCAATGTTGTTTGGCGGCGCTAGTCTGCGTGATGACGTCATGACGTTTGTTTTGATCACTCCCTGCCTGCCAGGTGCCTGCCCCTCCCCTGCACATAGGAGAACAGTCATGGCCGCCGCACAGCGCGCTGCCACATGGGGTCTGGCGGAGCTAATGCTTCTGATAGACCTGTGTGACCGCCATGACTACTGGTGTCACCAGCGTTACCAGCACCCACTGCTGCGCAAGTGCAGCATACTGAGGAGGATCCAGCGGGCCCTGATCAACAAAATGGGGGTGAGAGGACCTGCAAACAGATCCAGAAGAAGATTATGGACCTGAAACATAAGTCCCCAGGCCGCATTGTGGATCTTCGTGCCCAGTTTGCCAGGCTGCGTGGTGAGTATGTGGCAATGCCAAACACACACATGGCAAGCTAAATACTGCAAACACTACACAAACATCATGTGTTATTGGGCCATGGCACATAATGTGGCATTAAGCAGCAGGTGGACCTGTCACCAATGTGCATCTGCATGGTGTTCACACTGCTACATGAAGGTGCTGAATACAACCATATGTGTTTGGACTGGCAAAGCCTAGAGTGGTGATTGACCTGTGTGTTGCCTAACATAGCTGTGTAATGGCACCAAAGTAGAGTTGAACATATTCATGCACTTTAGAAGGGCCACATCACACCTGGCTGCACATATGTGCGCAGTCAGACACATAGCATTGCACAACACATTCATCACAATTGGGCAAAAGGACTACAAGCTGAATGGTATGTTTTTGACCCCATGGTGGCACCACCAGATGCTTACTGTCTGCTGTTGTGTTTTGAGGCATAATCCATCCTCTGGTAAGGCAAGGGTGCTTCTCATCAAAAATATGTGGTGACTGGTGTTGTTTTTTTTTCCAAAAACAGAGTGGCCCCTAACCATAGTGTCGGTGTAGACAAAGTACTTTCCGCCTAGCCTTGATGCCGTCATTACATTGATACACAAACAGTACGTGTTTGCTGTATGTTGTGTAGTTCTAATCCGTGTCTTGGAAATATTTCAATTACAGATGACGAAGACTCTCCCGCAGAGGAGGCGCAACGGGCCCCAACACCACCTGGGACCCCACCATCACCTGCAATTGCAGGGCCAGGAAGCCCAGCTCCCCCTGCGAGCCCACAATCACCGGAAACCATGGACCCATCAACTCCCACACCCCCCGGGGACACCACCATCTCCAGACCTTGTGGGGCAACAAAGTTCCCCCACCACTGGGACCCCACCATCACCATTCCAGGAGGGACCTGGGAGTCCACACCCCCCTGGGACCATACCATCCCCCTCCAGGGAGGCATCACAAAGGCCATGGCCTTGGGTGATCAACCCAACCGCCGGCAACACCCCCACCCACTGCATCTCCACCTCCCATGACCCACAACATCACCTGCAGCCTGCAGTGGTTGTTATTGGTGGTAAGTCTTGTCAATGGCCTATAAAGTTTCACATATACATCTTGTTGTGTGTCCCTGACATCACTATGTGACTCATCATGTTTTGTTTTGTCCCTTCCTACTGAAGGTGCAAGACCTGGTGGTGGTGGTTGCGATGTGAGCCCATTCCCAGCTCCACAACATGGAACCATGGCTGGGTCTCTGCCACGTAAGTGAACAACACACCAATTACGTCAATACACATGTCCCTGACTAATGTTGTTTTTTTCCAATACAGGCCTTCCAACAGTCGTAGACATGCTGCAGGCCCACAATGATGCCCTGCAGCACCTGGCCCGTTTGCGGGAAATGATAATGGCTATCCAGGCAGCCCAGGCCACCATTGGCCCTACTCCCCAATTTCCACCCCAATAATGTTGGCATTTGCCCTTTGTTTGTTGTAGGTCCATGTTGGACATGTTTTTTAAACCTTTTGCCATGTTGGCACCCTTATTTGTTAGGCCACGTTGGCCTCTTTTCTTATAGTCTCCTACATTGGGCAAGCGGGTAGTGTGTATTGGCTACTCCTAAGCTGACAAAGCCTCTTTGGGTTTTTTGGAAATCCCTAAAAATAAGTAACATCTTAATTAAAGTTTTGAAAAGCTCAATCCTGTGTCATCCCACACAGGGTCACGTTAGGGAGGTAAAATTTTGGCAACCACACTGAGCTACGGAGTTTCAATAGGGATGCGGTGTGACATGCCAAACATGTGAGTATACTGTACCATGTCAAGCGCCATGCACCCCTATATTACATCAATGTCTACTATCTGACACCCACAGTAGCAAGCACACACACACAAACATACTGGTGAACATGACACAGATGTGGACGTTGGTCGGGCAAATCATAATTTGGCTTATTTTTCACCAAAAAATATTAAACATAAAACATGTTTTCCCAATACATGCATCTAACAAGTCCATCAAGCTATATAGTGCATTGCCTAGTAGCGTCTTTGGTCTTCCTCCTCCTCTGCTGGCTCAGACAATGGCTCCTCCCCCTCATCCCCGTAATACCACTGGTGGCAGGTCGGCGGTGCTGTCTTTGTGGGGGAGGTGGAGCATCTTGATTTTGCCGACTTCTCACCATGCGTCTTTAGGGTGCAGTGGGCACAGGGGTGGTTTTCCTGGGCAAGGTAAAGGCACCACCCCATCTCCGTGTCCCATTTACGCCCGCTTCCAGGACACAGAATATGGCCCTCTTGGCGATGTTACGTTACTCTGGCTCCATGCACGCCACCATCTCACTGGCGATGTGCCCAATTCCAGAGCCGGGGGTCCTCTCTCTGTCCAAGAGGACCCGTTTAGCCCAGGTACCCAGCTCCGTGTTGGGTGGGGCAGGTGTAGCCCTCAGCGTATGGCAGAGCTGGGCCCTAGCCCCGGCCCCCCACCACTGGTCTCAGGCACTGGCTCTCCCGCAGATGTTGATGGGAGAGCCTCGCCAGCGGGTGGGTCCTCGGCAGTGGAGCCAGAGGGGCCTGAAAATGAAACAGAAAAAAAAAACATTACCCACATTTGCAATGTAATGACATCAATTACCACAACCTTGTGCCTATCTGACCATGGCTAACACCCAAAGTCACAGTAGCTGGGTTGGAAACAGACCTGAAGAAAGAAGTAGACCAGTGCACTGTACTCACCTGACGCTCCAAATTGATATGCCAAGTGACCCAACATAAGACAGCACAATCTGTGCCAACAGCCACAACGCAACACACAGAAGAACACACAGAAGAAGAATGGTGAAAGAACCACACAATTGTGCCTTCTACATGTGCTGGAAACCCCACATCAGTGCAACCAACAAGCTGTGTACATAGGTCACACAAACACAATTACGCACCTCCGGTGACGGGTAGGGTCTTGGGATGTGGCCAAAGATGGTTGCGCAAGGCACCTGCTGCACCGTGTTACCCCGAGGCCCCTCCTGGCCCAGGGTGAAGGTGAGGAGGTCATACTTCCACAGACGTGGTGTAGGGACCTCCTCAGCCCCGGACCGGGCATCCATCCATTTATTATGGGCCTTGGTGAACACGGTCCGCAGGCACTTGATTTTCTTGGCAACCATGGGCACCGTCCAGATCTTAGTTGGGTTGAGCCATTTGGCCAGCTCGACAAGGTACCCGTAAGCCACAGCCCTCGCTGCCTTTTTTTTATAGTCAGGCAAGCGTCACCCGCCACAGGCATTCGTGGTCCTGGTACATGGTCAGGAGGTTGCAGACAAAATCAGTACCCTCAGCCCCCTGGGTGGGGCAGGTGTAGCCCTCAGCGTATGGCAGAGCTGGGCCCTAGCCCCGGCCCCCCACCACTGGTCTCAGGCACTGGCTCTCCCGCAGATGTTGATGGGAGAGCCTCGCCAGCGGGTGGGTCCTCGGCAGTGGAGCCAGAGGGGCCTGAAAATGAAACAGAAAAAAAAAACATTACCCACATTTGCAAAAAAAACAAAGATTGTGTCACGATAAAACATACATTTACATATCAGGTCACACCCTACTCTGTGTGGCCAATCCATGTCCAGCACTAGCAATGACAGGTGGTCTGGTAGTTAGCTTGTGTATGCAGAAGCAGTAATGGCCTTTACATGTGGACAGAGATGGGACATGGTACACATGCCACAGGCTATATGTATTTTGGGCCTGGCCAGGGACAGATACAAAGCTGTGTACTTGAGAAATGGCAGACATGGCATTACAACAAAATATAACACACACTCATGACCTCAACACATATTCATGTAAAATTATAGTGCTGTAGGACACATTGTCCTGGTATTGGTCTCAAGGATCATTATGTGTGCAACAGGACACGGAGGGATATAACGATGCATAGCCATTGTAAAACACACATCTACAGGACGCAGCATGAGGCTGTACATAAGGCGCCCAAACATCTGGCAACATATGAGTCTGCAGCCACACAGAAAATACCATACATGATAAGCACAATAGCATGTCCTCTGACTTACCGTATGTCCAACAGAGTTCTCGTGATGAGACGCTACTAGAACAATGCACATTGAAGTAGGAGCATGGGTGGCGGGCCAGCACGTCACTTTTAAACACAACCTGACCAATCAAAAAGCAGCACTGGCGCATCATCAGTGGTCGCACCTGTGTACGCCCTGGCGGCTACGTCGATTAGATAACGCAGATGCTGTGTGATTGGTTGGTTACCACATAAAAAATGCTAACGACCGAGCTACGGCACGCTTGCTGCCCAGAGTCATTAAGTAAGCACTGATGTTCACACATGATCTGTGATATGGCTGTGTATAGCGTTAGATACATCTTTGCATTACGGATCGTTATTGTGGACTGTAGCAGACGCCCAAGTCCTGGTCTATGTAGTTTGTAATGATGCTGTGTTTGATTGATCTATTGTGTGCCGCAAAATGGATGGTTTGGCTTTTTTGGCCCCAAAACACCCTCCTCATTGACAATCCATTTTGCCTTTGCCATACAGGATCATGTTTGAAGGAGGTGTCTGTGGTTAATTGCGTGGAACATATGGATTTTGGCCACAAAGTACTGTCGTTTAGCACACACAATGGAAGTATTCTGCCCATACTGAGATGTGGAGTGGCCCATGTGGCTTCTGTGAATGTCTGCATGTGAAGATCCGGCCTTATCAACACCTCAGGGATGTCTCTTGGTCATGATGAGTAGGCAATAGTCTGCTTCATGGCCTGATATTTTGAGCATGAGACACAAAGGCTGGGGTATGTGTATAATGTAATTGTATTTAATTGGTAATAACCATCATTCTGTAATTGTGAGCTTAGTGTTTTCCTACGCCTTGTGCTCATACATGAACATTATGGGCAGCTATATGGGGGTATGGTCATGATGTCTTCATTTGGACGATGGACATGTATTTGTTGAGGAGGGCCATTGCTGTAGTGATAACAGGTTTGGGTATGAGCCAGTGCAATGCTTGTTTTGGCCCTGGAATGGGGATATATATGTATTATATGCATGTGTGTGGGCTGGTGATGACACTTGGGTATGCTGTGGTATAGTGGGCAGGAGATGTATAGGGAAGGAGGTGGTGTGTGTACTTGATGTGTAATGAATTGTTCTAGTACTGATATCTCTTTTTCTCACTTTTGCAGGGGTTGGTACGTGAGATGATGTTCGACCCTGATGGAGATGCTATTGTGGCTGCTGCCTTGGTGGAAGAGCAATTGTGGCTGGAGGCTAGATATGAGAGGTTGCGGGCTCGCAGACCACGGCGTGTGTGGCCTCGGGATTGGCTTCGCCGCCGGGACTCCCGGAGCCACATGCAGCTGGTGGTGAGCTGGAGGATCGTAGTCCGCATGATTTCAGGAACTACCTCCGTATGGCCGAGGACTCTTTCACATTCCAGTTGTAACACATAAGGCCATTGATAGCCCGTCAGGACACTGTGATGCGTCGAGCTGTGCCACCTGAGGAGCGTTTGGCTGTAACTTTGCGGTTCCTTGCTACAGGTCGATCAAGGACAGACCTGCAATACACTTCACGTGTATCATTGTCCCTGCTGAGCCGCCTGATCCCTGAGACGTGTGAGGCCATCTGGAGTAGTCTGCTGCCTTCCTATATGCAGTTCCCAGAAACCCCCGCTCAATGGATGGATGTAGCCAGAGGGTTTGAGGACCGCTGGCAATTTCCAAACTGCGGCGATGCATTGGATGGTGAGCACGTGAGGACAACACAACCTCCAAACTCGGGGTCTTTGTATTACAATTACAAAGGGTATTTTAGTGTTGTCCTCATGGCTCTGGTGGATGCGAACTATGAGTTCCTCTACGTGGACGTTGGCATGAACGGGCGAATCTCAGATGGGGGGGTGTTCACCCACTGCGACTTGGCACAAGACCTAAGGACAGGTGGGCTGAACCTACCCTCAAATGACAACCCATCATTTAAACTTTGCGTTTTTGGGGGATGAAGCGTTCCCACTTCAGGCACACCTACTACAGCCATATCCCCAGAGAATCCTTACTTCTGAGCAGCGCCTTTTCAATTACCGGCTATCCCGGGACCGCCGTGTGGTTGAAAATGAGTTCGGGATCATGGCCAATACATTCCGGGTTTTTCATATGTGGCACCCCATGGGTTAATGTGCCACAATAACATCACATGGGTTCTCTCCCCCACTACACACTGACAAATACTAGCACCTCTGGGCCAAGAGGGGGAGCACAACCTGCTTCCTTATATACTCTTGCTCATGAGGGAGAGCTCAGTTCAGCTCGGAGCAGGGCTGTGAAGAGCACACAAAGAGCAGAGTTAGCTCAGTGCAGACCTAGTAAGGGTCGGAGGAACAGGGGAACTACAGACAGAGAAACACGTCTGGGAGCTGGAGTGATACCTTCACTTGCCCCAGAAGAACGCACAGAACGGACACCGGATCCGGTACTGTGTCTGGCACCCACTGCACAGTGAATCCCGAAACAGTGGGATTTCTAGATGCCCCTAGTACCAGAGCAAAGCAACACGGAGGGGTCAGCACAGCACAGAGGACTCAAGTTGCCTAGCCAAGTGGTACCAGCAGAACACAGAGAGACATGAGAAGTCCCAGCAGCTCAGCTAATAGCAGCAGCCAGGACACACACACAGTGCAGCCAGGGCCGGCGTTAGGGGGGGGCATACTAGGCAGTTGCCTAGGGCCCCCACTCTCTTAGGGGCCCCCAAAGGAGCTGAACTGAAAATAGCAATAAAACAGTGAAAAAAATGTAAAAATACACATATTTGGTATCGCTGCGTTCGTAAGAATCTAAGCTATCAATATATGAAGTAAATTAATCCAATTGGTAAATGGCGTAATGGGAAAAAAATAAAAACGCCAGAATTATGTTTTTTAGGCCACAACGTTGTTACAATAAAATGCAATAAAAGGCGATCAAAATGTTGTATCTGACTCAAAATGGTATCAGTAAAAATGTCAGCTCAGGGCACATAAAGTAAGCCCTCACATAGCCCTGTATCTTCAAAAATTAAAACATCATGGGTCTCGGAAAATAAAAAAAAAAATATTTATTTTTTTACAAATTTCAGTTTGTTTTTTTTTATGATTGAAATAAAAATGATGTTCAGTATGTTCTTATTCTGACCTAGATAATCAACTTATGAAGTCACTCTTACCATATAACTACGGCCTGTTCCACATCTAAGGTTGGTGTGCGTTTTGCTAAATTTGCCTTTCTAGCCGTTTTTACCGCTAAAAACGCATTAAAAACGCTAGCGTTTTTTCCCCCATTGATTTCAATAGGAACGCATGTAAAAACGCATGCATTTTTGCGAACGCAGCACAAAACGTCTTCCCCGATGTTTTGGGCAGCGTTGGCAAAAACGCATGCGTTTTCTGTTTTTGAAAACGCACATGCGTTTTTACATGCGTTTTTGCATGTGTTTCCATTAAAATCAATGGGAGCAAAAACGCATGCGTTTTGATGCGTTTTTGCGGTAAAAACGCATGGAAATGCAAATTGAGCAAAATGCAGCAAAGCGTTAGATGTGAAAGTGGCCTGAGCATTTAGGGCCCACTTTAACCTTTTGCCTAGGGCCCCACTTTGCCTAAAACCGGCCCTGAGTGCAGCATAAGGACGCTGACGACCCCGGACAGGGTGGGAAGAGAGCTCAGCCCCATTACAGACTCCGTGCAGTAACATCAGTAGTAAAGCTTTGGAAAACAGCAAAACTGTGAGTCTGTGTATTGATTGCGACCTTTGCTCCAGATTCAGCACAGAGAGCTCCCACCTGCTACAAGCCTGTCAGCTCTGCAGCCTCAGGAGAGAAGGAGAAGTGCACCAGTGTCTACCAAACGTGAGTGTGTGTCCTTTAACCCCGTCTCCACCATCTATAACCCCAATAGACTTTAACCCTTACTGCCCCGGGGGATACAGTTCTTCCCACTGGAACTACACCATCTCCGCTGCCATCACATCACCCCCGGAGGTTCTGCGGCAGCGGCGGCCCCATCACTGGCCGCACCAAGTGGGTGGCGTCACCCGTGACAAATCCCCTTGTAAATATTCCCTATCTTATTGTGCGGGCCCAGGGATACGGTCCGGACCAAGCCACCCCTGACTTCCCCGGCACCGACCGGTCCGGTACCGAGTACCCCTGTCCCGTGGGGGGCTCCACAATCACACGTCTGCGTATGAAACTGGAGTCTATTGACGTGGTAGTGCTGGCCTGCTGTGTGCTGCATAACTTCCTGCATCGTAGGGATCGAGCATCGTACACGCTGGCAAGTCATGTAGATTCAGTGGACCCAACAACAGGGGAGATCCGTCCGGGGGATTGGCGTGCTACCGACCATGATGTAGCGCCACTCCAGCCACTGAGACACGGTCTGAGTCAGCAGGATGCCAGGAACAGTAGAGACGCATACTGCTCCTATTTTAATGGCCCTGGGGCAGTGGCCTGGCAGCACCAGCAGGTGTAGGGTGGCTGGTGCTGTGAGGCTTAAACATGATGAGGAGGGTGGAGTCACCAGGGTGGCTGCACCAGGAGGTTTGGGGTTGTGTTATTTTTTGTGGGTTTTGACACCTTAGTTAGTGTAAATATTTTTGGTTGTGTACTGTCACATGTTTGGGTATGGCCATTATGAATCATAATTTTGTCTTTATTTGTGTGATGTTGATACTTGTGTTTTTAATGGTTTGTGTGTGATTTGCATAAACCTTTGTTTTTTGTGCACAAAAAGTCAAACTATGGGCCGCTTTACACACCCCAACTCCTGTGACCAACTACTGAACAGATCTCTGGTTGCAGTGAAATCATGGACACAGTGCTCCATTTTGTGGTTGTGTACAAATGTGTCCATGATTTCACTGCAACCAGAGATCTGTTCAGTAGTTGGACACAGATATCTGTGTGTGTCGTGTACTTTTGGATCCAGGGCAGGTGCACTTAGCTTTATGCTGTGCATAGAGGGATGTGATACGTGACATGGTATTGATGGGTCCGAGCAGCATTGTGTGCTAATGTCCAGTACACAGGTCCAGTCTTTTGGGCCACACTGTATGCCGTGACTGTGTGTACATGCCCATTATGATGGGTTTGGCCACATGAGACCGTGTCCACACACATGGAGCAGGCAATGGTGTTTGTGGGGGATGTAGGGACACATGTATGCACACACATAGTTCAGCCATGGCAGCTCTGGCATGGCGTGGACCAATGCAGGCACATATGTGTATAGTGTGGTTTGTGTCACCTACAGACACACACAGCCATTCTTAGTGTAATCCACTGTAATGCACAGCACCGCTCCTGTGTGACACTTTGGCACCTCGAATGTGTGTTACAGGAGCCACAATTGACGACTCAAGAGTGTATTAATGACAAAGTCCGATCGACAATGGAGTCATGTATTATCCAGCCTTCCAGAGCAGGCTGAGCAATCGTAACACCATTGTGTTGTCCAATGAGGGTGTATGGGGCGCGGTATGCACCACTGTGGCACGCCTATGTCCTCTCCACGCTGATCATGTACGCCCATATTGCCTTTGACATTGCGGCATGTGAAGCAGCGATGGAATGAGGCAGGATTGCCTCCGCTGTGGGTGAGGTGATTTCCGGAGCGACACATCGCCTTTATTTCAGGGTGACATTGCGGCGTGTAATAGCGCCATCAGCGATCTGAGGCAAGTGTGGAAGACGTGAGCGTGCACGTCATACCGCCTCATATCACCAGCCGAGATTATGGCGTGTGACGGTACCATAATGGGTGATGACTTTTATTACACTGACTGTCATTTACACCGTCCATTTAGGAAAATCAGAGAAAAAGTACATTTACATAATAATTTCCTCATCATCTCTGTCTATCACCTACCCATCCTCTCCACGGTGCTGCACCACCCTACATCTCCTTCTCATCTCTATCTTCTACCCATCCTCTCCTCAGTGCTGCACCCCCTACATCTCCTCATCATCTCTGTCTATCCCCTATCCATCCTCTCCACGGTGCTGCACCACCCTACATCTCCTTCTCATCTCTATCTTCTACCCATCCTCTCCTCAGTGCTGCACCCCCTACATCTCCTCCTCATCTCTGTCTATCACCGACACATCCTCTTCACAGTGCTGCACCACCCTACATCTCCTCCTCAACAATCACCTACCCATCCTCTCCACAGTGCTGCACCACCCTACATCTCCTCCTCATCTCTGTCACCTACCTGTCCTCTCCACAGTGCTGCACCACCCTACATTTCCTCTTCATCTCTATCACCTACCCATCCTCTCCACAGTGCTGCACCAACCTACATCTCCTCTTCATCTCTATCACCTACCCATCCTCTTCACAGTGCTGCACGACCTACATCTCCTCATCATCTCTATCACCTACCCATCTTCTCCACAGTGCTGCACCACCCTACATCTCCTCATCATCTCTATCACCTACCCATCTTCTCCACAGTGCTGCACCACCCTACATCTCCTCTTCATCTCTATCACCTACCCATCTTCTCCACAGTGCTGCACCACCCTACATCTCCTCTTCATCTCTATCACCTACCCATCCTCTCCACAGTGCTGCACCGCCCTACATCTCCTCCTCATCTCTGTCTATCACCTACACATCCTCTCCATGGTGCTGCACCACCCTACATTTCCCTCATCTCTGTCTATCACCTACCCATCCTCTCCACAGTGCTGCACCACCCTACATCTCCTCTTCATCTCTATCACCTACCCATCCTCTCCACGGTGCTGCACAACCCTACATCTCCTCCTCATCTGTCTATCACCGACACATCCTCTTCACAGTGCTGCACCACCCTACATCTCCTCCTCATCTATCACCTACCCATCCTCTTCACAGTGCTGCACCACCTTACAGCTCCTCTTCATCTCTGTCACCTACCTGTCCTCTCCACAGTGCTGCACCACCCTACATCTCCTCTTCATCTCTATCACCTACCCATCCTCTCCACGGTGCTGCACAACCCTACATCTCCTCCTCATCTGTCTATCACTGGTGACGGCTCCTTCAGATTCACATGTCAGGGTGGTTTCAATGGATGTTTCTGGGTCTGGATCAGACGGATAGGGGGGCAACTGAGGCAGGTTAATCCGGCTGTCTTGGTAGATGATGATGATCTGAGGGACTGTTGTGTGACGGCCATCACTGGTAATAAAGCATGGTGGCTGTCATAGAGTTTCTTATTGTGTCTTTTTGTCTCTATTCCGACAGGTTTCATTACCATAGTGGACTATAAGCGCTGGACACGTCCCTCAATGTGTCCTGTGGTGCTGGGCAGAGGACTCCACACCCTGCTGCCTCATACACTCTACTTATACCGAGCTCTAAAATAACGCTGAAACCATTTGCCACAACCAAGATGGCGGCAACATTCCCTTTTCGCCCTCGAGCAATATGGCGGCAATTCTCTACCATACGCTCTACGCGACGTGACATGACGCATGCGCACTGAAGCTTCGCCGAAATTTACCGAAATCCTCTTCAGCGGCTCCGGAAAGAGCCGATCCCCGACCCCGGAAGTAGCAGCTGGGTCCAGGCAGAGGGAGACAGAGGGAGACGGAGGGGCTGTGGCGGCATCCGAGGAGGGACAATGGAGGAGGAAGACTGCAGGTGAGGAGGATGGGGGCAGGTGAGAGGGGGGACAGTGATAGCGCCGGGGGATACATGGGCGGGGGAGGGGCGCCGGGTAGGCATCACCAAGGCCAAGAGGCGCTGCAGCAGCTGAGTTTGACAGGTGTCACCTCAGGAGTGAGGAGAATATGGAAATCCGCATGTGTGTGAGGAGTCAGTGCAGACAGTGCGGCAATGTGATGGGAAAACGCAGCAGAATGAGAGTGTGAACAGGAGCCACCGCCGTATACAGCAAGGAGCCCGACCGCCACCGCGGTGTACAGCGAGGAGCCCGACCGCCACCGCGGTGTACAGCGAGGAGCCCGACCACCACCGCGGTGTACAGCGAGGAGCCCGACCGCCACCGCGGTGTACAGCGAGGAGCCCGACCACCACCGCGGTGTACAGCGAGGAGCCCGACCGCCACCGCGGTGTACCGCGAGGAGCCCGACCGCCACCGCGGTGTACAGCGAGGAGCCCGACCGCCACCGCGGTATACAGCGAGGAGCCCGACCGCCACCCGCCGGTGTACAGCGAGGAGCCCGACCGCCACCGCGGTGTACAGCGAGGAGCCCGACCGCCACCGCGGTGTACCGCGAGGAGCCCGACCGCCCACGCGGTGTACCGCGAGGAGCCCGACCGCCACCGCGGTGTACCGCGAGGAGCCCGACCGCCACCGCGGTGTACCGCGAGGAGCCCGACCGCCACCGCGGTGTACCGCGAGGAGCCCGACCGCCACCGCGGTGTACCGCGAGGAGCCCGACCGCCACCGCGGTGTACCGCGAGGAGCCCGACCGCCACCGCGGTGTACCGCGAGGAGCCCGACCGCCACCGCGGTGTACCGCGAGGAGCCCGACCGCCACCGCGGTGTACAGCGAGGAGCCCGACCGCCACCGCGGTGTACAGCGAGGAGCTGACCGCCACCGCGGTGTACAGCGAGGAGCCCGACCGCCGCCGCGGTGTACAGCGAGGAGCCCGACAGCCGCCGCGGTGTACAGCGAGGAGCCCGACCGCCGCCGCGGTGTACAGCGAGGAGCCCGACTGCCACAACATACAGAGGATTTTTGGTCTAAACTCTTTACAGTTGCCTTTTTGGTGCCAATCAAACTGTTCGATTGCTGCGACTTTGGCCGTCGAGACGGTCCGGTCCCTGCATTGGCCGTCGAGACGGTCCGGTCCCGGCATTGGCCGTCGAGACGGTCCGGTCCCGGCATTGGCCGTCGAGACGGTCCGGTCCCGGCATTGGCCGTCGAGACGGTCCGGTCCCGGCATTGGCCGTCGAGACGGTCCGGTCCCGGCATTGGCCGTCGAGACGGTCCGGTCCCGGCATTGGCCGTCGAGACGGATATCCCCTGATGAAGCGACCACATACCCTTTGACTGGTCGTGAAACATGTCGGGGTCTGGTATCTGGGTATAATTTAAAGTGTTGCCTATGTACTTCTTATGCCTTCTCATCCTTCTAATTGGATGGTATTTGCAGGCTTTTGAGTCTGCTTTATCCTTAATGCACTAGTCACTTTGTTAGAGGGTATCATGACACTTGATTTCTGTATTGTATAACCCTTTGCATACATTTACTATATGGCATTATTACCCTGTAATAGGATTTTACAATTCTGAATTACATATTTCATGACCTTTTTTTGCTCTATATTGTTCTTGTTTGGACGTCCACTTGCTACTGGAAGTACAGTATGTCATTCTAGACATCGTGTATCACCCTGCACTTCACATTACTGGCCTGTTCTATATAGTGCTAGTAAAGGGTTTAAATAGTAAAATCAATATATTTGCATATAATTCAAGTGTTGGACTTTTTTATTTTTTTCTCCTGGCTTTTCATCTTAACTAGACTAGGTTTTGTGGAGGTGGACATCACAGATGTGGTCTCCACATCTTAAGGTACCGTTACACGCTTCAATGTCTTTTTGACATCGTTGGTGAGATGTCACACGTGTAGTTATCGTGGATGACGCACCAACGATGTGGTGAGCAGGTATCGCACAACCCAGGGAACGATACTTGTTCACTGATGTGAATGGGCGAAGTCGTGAACCACGTCGTTATCGCGGTGTCACACAACGATGCAGCAGGTTGGCTGATCGAGGATCGTCTGATTTATGAACATGTTCTCAAATCTGCGATCAGCAATCAAACGATTTATTGTAGTTGTATCTCGGTGTTACACGCAACGACGTCCTAACGATGTCATTTGAACGACTCCAAACCCGTGATGTTTCAGCGATATCGTTCACAATATCGTACCGTGTAACAGGGCCTTTATAACGATGTGTGGATCTCTATATCCTAATGCTTCCTTTCCATCATTCTGTCTGAGGTTGATCTTGGTTTCATTTGTCCACAGAATGTTTTTCCAGAACTTTGCTGGTTTTTTGAGTGGTTGTTTTTTTTGTTTTTTTGTTGCTTAGCAAAGACCAATCTAGCCTTCTTATTCTTGAGGCTTATGAGTGGCTTTCACCGTGCAGTAAACCCTTATGGCCACTTTACACGTCCCGATATCGGCGTCCAGCTCTGATAAAAAGTCACGTGGTTCGTGCGTTGGACCCGATATCGTTCGTGCGTTGTGTGGTGTAAATGTCCAATTCGATGTAGGAACGATGCCGAAACGATATCGGGGGAGAAATGAGCAGGCTCTCCAACTGCCCGATATTGGATGGACGATCTGGTAGGATCGTGCTGTGTGACAGCCCAACAACGATTTGGAGAACAACTTCCCCTATTCTCTCCCATGTTAAATGGTCGTTCCTGAGTCGCCCGTACAAGGGGGCGTACACATCGCTGTTGCGTTGCCTGCCGATATCGCGCTGTGCAACATCTCCTATGCGTTGTTGGATTAGTGCCAAAAACGTGCTCGCTCCCGCGCTGTTGTATACAATATAGGAACGATGTTGGGACGTGTAAAGTGGCCATTAGCCTTCTTATTCTTGAGGCTTATGAGTGGCTTGCACCGTGCAGTGAACCCTTAGCCGCCTTATTCTTGGGGCTTATGAGTGGCTTGCACCATGCAGTGAACCCTCAGCCTTCTTATTCTTGAGGCTTATGAGTGGCTGGCACCATGCAGTGAACCCTCAGCCTTCTTATTCTTGTGGCTTATGAGTGGCTTGCATCGTGCAGTGAACCCTTAGCCTTCTTACTCTTGGGGCTTATGAGTGGCTTGCACCATGCAGTGAACCCTTAGTCTTCTTATTCTTGAGGCTTATGTGTGGCTTGCACCATGCAGTGAACCCTTAGTCTTCTTATTCTTGAGGCTTATGAGTGGCTTGCACTGTGCAGTGAAGCCTTAGCCTTCTTATTATTGTGGCTTATGAGTGGCTTGCATCGTGCAGTGAACCCTTAGCCTTCTTACTCTTGGGGCTTATGAGTGGCTTGCACCATGCAGTGAACCCTTAGCTGCCTTATTATTGTGGCTTATGAGTGGCTTGCACCATGCAGTGAACCCTTAGCCGCCTTATTATTGTGGCTTATACCATGCAGTGAACCCTTAGCTGCCTTATTATTGTGGCTTATGAGTGGCTTGCACAGTGCAGTGAACCCTTAGCCGCCTTATTCTTGGGGCTTATGAGTGGCTTGCACCATGCAGTGAACCCTTAGCCTTCTTATTCTTGGGGCTTAGGAGTGGTTTGCATCGTACAGTGAACCCTTAGCCTTCTTATTCTTGAGGCTTATGAGTGGCTTGCAGCATGCAGTGAACCCTTAGCCTTCTTATTCTTGGGGCTTATGAGTGGCTTGCACCGTGTAGTGTACCCTTAGCCTTCTTATTCTTGTGGCTTATGAGTGGCTTTCATTGTGCTGTGAACCCTTAGCCTTCTTATTCTTGAGGCTTATGAGTGGCTTGCACCATGCGGTGAACCCTTAGCCTTCTTATTCTTGTGGCTTATGAGTGGCTTGCACAATGCAGTGTACCCTTAGCCTTCTTATTCTTGTGGCTTATGAGTGGCTTGCACCATGCAGTGAACCCTTAGCCTTCTTATTCTTGGGGCTTATGAGTGGCTTGCACAGTGCAGTGAACCCTTAGCCTTCTTATTCTTGGGGCTTATGAGTGGCTTGCACCATGCAGTGAACCCTTAGCCTTCTTATTCTTGGGGCTTATGAGTGGCTTGCACAGTGCAGTGAACCCTTAGCCTTCTTATTCTTGGGGCTTATGAGTGGCTTGCACAGTGCAGTGAACCCTTAGCCTTCTTATTCTTGGGGATAATGAGTGGCTTGCACTGTGCAGTGAACCCTCAGCCTTCTTATTATTGAGGCTTATGAGTGGCTTGTCCCGTGCAGTGAACCCTTAGCCTTCTTATTCTTGAGGCTTATGAGTGGCTTGTCCCTTGCAGTGAACCCTTAGCCTTCTTATTCTTGAGGCTTATGAGTGGCTTGCACCATGCAGTGAACCCTTAGCCTTCTTATTCTTGGGGCTTATGAGTGGCTTGTCCCTTGCAGTGAACCCTTAGCCTTCTTATTCTTGAGGCTTATGAGTGGCTTGCACCATGCAGTGAACCCTTAGCCTTCTTATTCTTGGGGCTTATGAGTGGCTTGCACTGTGCAGTGAACCCTCAGCCTTCTTATTATTGAGGCTTATGACTGGCGTGCACTGTGCAGTGAACCCTCAGCCTTCTTATTATTGAGGCTTATGAGTGGCTTGTCCCGTGCAGTGAACCCTTAGCCTTCTTATTCTTGAGGCTTATGAGTGGCTTGTCCCTTGCAGTGAACCCTTAGCCTTCTTATTCTTGAGGCTTATGAGTGGCTTGCACCATGCAGTGAACCCTTAGCCTTCTTATTCTTGGGGCTTATGAGTGGCTTGTCCCTTGCAGTGAACCCTTAGCCTTCTTATTCTTGAGGCTTATGAGTGGCTTGCACCATGCAGTGAACCCTTAGCCTTCTTATTCTTGGGGCTTATGAGTGGCTTGTCCCGTGCAGTGAACCCTCAGCCTTCTTATTCTTGAGGCTTATGAGTGGCTTGCACCATGCAGTGAATCCTTAGCCTTCTTATTCTTGGGGCTTATGAGTGGCTTGTCCCGTGCAGTGAACCCTTAGCCTTCTTATTCTTGAGGCTTATGAGTGGCTTGCACCATGCAGTGAACCCTTAGCCTTCTTATTCTTGGGGCTTATGAGTGGCTTGTCCCGTGCAGTGAACCCTTAGCCTTCTTATTCTTGAGGCTTATGAGTGGCTTGCACCATGCAGTGAACCCTTAGCCTTCTTATTCTTGAGGCTTATGAGTGGCTTGCACCATGCAGTGAACCCTTAGCCTTCTTATTCTTGGGGCTTATGAGTGGCTTGTCCCGTGCAGTGAACCCTTAGCCTTCTTATTCTTGAGGCTTATGAGTGGCTTGCACCATGCAGTGAACCCTTAGCCTTCTTATTCTTGAGGCTTATGAGTGGCTTGCACCATGCAGTGAACCCTTAGCCTTATTCTTGGGGCTTATGAGTGGCTTGCACCATGCAGTGAACCTTTAGCCTTCTTATTCTTGAGGCTTATGAGTGGCTTGCACCATGCAGTGAACCCTTAGCCTTCTTATTCTTGAGGCTTATGAGTGGCTTGCACCATGCAGTGAACCCTTAGCCTTCTTATTCTTGGGCTTATGAGTGGCTTGTCCCGTGCAGTGAACCCTTAGCCTTATTCTTGGGGCTTATGAGTGGTTTGCACAGTGCAGTGAACCCTTAGCCTTCTTCTTCTTGAGGCTTATGAGTGGCTTGCACCATGCAGTGAACCCTTAGCCTTCTTATTCTTGGGGCTTATGAGTGGCGTGCACTGTGCAGTGAACCCTTAGCCGCCTTATTCTTGGGGCTTATGAGTGGCTTGTCCCGTGCAGTGAACCCTTAGCCTTCTTATTCTTGAGGCTTATGAGTGGCTTGTATGGAATTAGTCGATTTCCGATGTACCCCAGTTTGGGTTATTTTATCGTAATCCACTCAGATGTCAATATGTAAAAGATCTACCCTATCTGCACTAAATTTATAAGTCATTTTAATATTATATGAGTTCACGGCCAAATGTCTCATGAACACTGAGCTTCTCTGCTGTGCCCATCCAAAAAACCAAAATATCATCTATATATCTGCACATGGTGAGCGTAATGCCCGTCCCCGCCACGCTGTGTCTCCCATATTGAATTTAGCACATGCTTATAGCTAGTCAACAATTGTGTAAAATTTAAGTGCAATTTCTATTGCTGCAACTCTAATTTGTCTACCCACCATATGTGGCAGCCTGTCGGCTTTGTCTGTCTGTACCTTATTCATCTTTTTCAACTTCTTGGCTCTCTCTGATTTCTCTAAGGACGTAAAAGGTCTGGAGCTGATTTGTGGTGGGGTGTTTGCATTTTGAAAATTTTGCTGAGAAAACTCCTTGTCTCTCTCTGATTTTTCTAGGCATTTATTGAGTTGTTGATGTGAACAGAGTGGATTGTTCTCAATCATACTTCTGTTTTTCCAGATCGAATGGATTTCTTGTTATTAACTTTTATGTGCTTAATTGAGAATGAAATAATGAAGGGATTGCCCACACCTGCCCATGAAACAGCCTGTGTGTTAATTGTCCAATTAGTTTTGGTTCCTTTAAATACAGGGTGGCACATGTAAAGGAGCTGAAACTCCTAAACCCGTCATTCAATTTTAATGTGGATACCCTCAAATAGAAGCTAAAAGTCTGGACTTTTAGGACTTTGCGGCCTCCAAAGGAACACCTCCCACACCATTACTGACCCACTGCCGCACCGGTCAAGCTAGAGATTGTTGGCAGCTGCAGATCGTTCTCCACGGCGTCTCCAGACTTTGTCACGTGCTCAGTGTGAACCTGCTTTTGTGATCGGGGAGCTTTTCTGTGTGACCCGGGGTGGGGGGCTTCTCTGTGTAACCCCAGATGGTGGGCTTCTCTGTGTGACCCGGGTGGATGGCTCTTGTGATCGGGGGGCTTCTCTGTATGACCCGGGTGGGATGGTTCTTGTGATCGGGTGCTTTTCTGTGGACCCGGGGTGGGTGGCTCTTGTGATCGGGGGGCTTCTCTGTGCGACCCCGGATGGTGGGCTTTTCTGTGTGACTCGGGGTAGATGGCTCTTGTGATCGGGGGGCTTCTCTGTGTGACCCCGGGTGGATGGCTCTTGTGATCGGGGGGCTTCTCTGTATGACCCGGGGTGGATGGTTCTTGTGATCGGGTGCTTTTCTGTGGGACCCGGGGTGGGTGGCTTCTCTGTATGACCCCGGATGGTGGGCTTTTCTGTGTGACTCGGGGTAGATGGCTCTTGTGATCGGGGGGCTTCTCTGTATGACCCGGGGTGGATGGTTCTTGTGATCGGGTGCTTTTCTGTGGGACCCGGGGTGGGTGGCTCTTGTGATCGGGGGCTTCTCTGTGTGACCCCGGATGGTGGGCTTTTCTGTGTGACTCGGGTAGATGGCTCTTGTGATCGGGGGCTTCTCTGTGTGACCCGGGGTAGATGGCTCTTGTGATCGGGGGGCTTCTCTGTATGACCCGGGGTGGATGGTTCTTGTGATCGGGTGCTTTTCTGTGGGACCCGGGGTGGGTGGCTCTTGTGATCGGGGGCTTCTCTGTGTGACCCGGATGGTGGGCTTTTCTGTGTGACTCGGGTAGATGGCTCTTGTGATCGGGGGGCTTCTCTGTGTGACCCGGGTAGATGGCTCTTGTGATCGGGGGGCTTCTCTGTATGACCCGGGGTGGATGGTTCTTGTGATCGGGTGCTTTTCTGTGGGACCCGGGGTGGGTGGCTCTTGTGATCGGGGGGCTTCTCTGTGTGACCCCGGATGGTGGGCTTTTCTGTGTGACTCGGGGTAGATGGCTCTTGTGATCGGGGGGCTTCTCTGTGTGAGCCGAGGTGGATGGCTCTTGTGATCGGGGGCTTCTCTGTATGACCCAGGGTAGATGGTTCTTGTGATCGGGTGCTTTTCTGTGGGACCCGGGGTGGGTGGCTCTTGTGATCAGGGGGCTTTTGTGTGACCCGGGATGGGTGGCTCTGGTGATCAGGGGTCTTTTCTGTGTGATCGGGTGTCTTTCCTCTGTCATCTGAGGTGGGTGCTGCTTGTGATCGCTGTGACCCGGGGTGTTTGGCTCTTGTGATCGGGGGCTTTTCTTTGGGACCCGGGGTGGGGGGCTTCTCTGTGTAACCCCAGATGGTGGGCTTTTCTGTGTGACTCGGGGTAGATGGCTCTTGTGATCGGGGGGCTTCTCTGTGTGACCCCGGGTGGATGGCTCTTGTGATTGGGGGGCTTCTCTGTATGACCCGGGGTGGATGGTTCTTGTGATCGGGTGCTTTTCTGTGGGACCCGGGGTGGGTGGCTTCTCTGTATGACCCCGGATGGTGGGCTTTTCTGTGTGACTCTGGGTAGATGGCTCTTGTGATCTGGGGGCTTTTTTATGTGACCCGGGATGGGTGGCTCTGGTGATCAGGGGTCTTTTCTGTGTGATCGGTGTCTTTCCTCTGTCATCTGAGGTGGGTGCTGCTTGTGATCGCTGTGACCCGGGGTGTTTGGCTCTTGTGATCGGGGGCTTTTCTTTGGGACCCGGGGTGGGGGGCTCTTGTGTTCAGGGGTCTTTCCTCTGTGATCTGGGGTGGGTGGCTCTAGTGATTGCTGTGATCTGGGATGGGTGGCTCTTGTGATCTGGGGTCTTTCCTCTGTAATGCGCGGGGTGGGTGGATCTTGTAATCGGCGGTCTCCTGTGTGCCCTACTGATGACAGTAGCAGTGACCTCCGGTTTTCCCCCTCATCTCATCCCTCTTGTGGTTTGCCCTGTGTGGCTGCACCTTCGTGTCCTGCCCCGAGGCCCTTCCTTCACCCCTCCCAGGCAGCAGAGATAAGCGGCAGCCGCTGGTTCCTGCTCCTCTTATGGAGGTTTGGACAATGTCTCCTCATGTCCGAATGCTGGGGACATGGATTTAATCATTAACCTCCCATGATAGTCATGTAATGGGGCTGAGGTCGTGATCACTGCGCCCCCCTCACCCTACAATCGGGGACTTCCCAGGAATGTGGGGATCTCCCTCCTGCACTGCAGGCGTTTGATGGTCACCTTGTCTGCATAGAGGACGACAACTCAGGTCTTGTGTCCGTGGTCTTCGACCTTTATATAATGTAACCTCTAATGATGAGGTGACAGTGCCGGCGGCTCCGCACTGACCCAGATGTGACACAGAACGCCGGATGATCCGGAGGATCCCCGTCACCCAGAACGGGGGAACGTGACCGGCACTGTGTGAAAGTAATGCTGCAGAGTCAGAAGCTTCACTCACAGGAGTGAGAATAGATTATTATCAATGAACAAAATACAAAGTGACTGAAGAAAAGAGAAATATTAACCTCCTCAGTATTCAGTGACCGCCCGTCTTCTCCGTCCTCAGTATTCAGTGACCGCCCGTCTCCTTCATCCTCAGTATTCAGTGACCGACCGTCTCCTCCATTCTCAGTATTCAGTGACCGCCCGTCTCCTCCATCCTCAGTATTCAGTGACCGCCCGTCTCCTCCATCCTCCGTGTACAGTGACCGCCGTCTCCTCCATCCTCAGTATTCAGTGACTGCCCGTCTTCTCCGTCCTCAGTATTCAGTGATCGCACATCTCCTCCATCCTCAGTATTCAGTGACCGCCCGTCTCCTCCATCCTCAGTATTCGGTGACCGCCCGTCTCCTCCATTTTCAGTATTCGGTGACCGCCCGTCTCCTCTGTCCTCAGTATTCAGTGACTGTCCGTCTCCTCCATTCTCAGTATTTAGTGACCGTCCGTCTCCTCCATCCTCAGTATTCAGTGACTGTCCATCTCCTCCATTCTCAGTATTTAGTGACCGTCCGTCTCCTCCATCCTCAGTATTCAGTGACTGTCCATCTCCTCCATTCTCAGTATTTAGTGACTGCCCGTCTCCTCCATCCTCAGTATTCAGTGACTGCCCGTCTTCTCCGTCCTCAGTATTCAGTGATCGCCCATCTCCTCCATCCTCAGTATTCAGTGACCGACCGTCTCCTCCATTCTCAGTATTCAGTGACCGCCCGTCTCCTCCATCCTCAGTATTCGGTGACCGCCCGTCTCCTCCATCCTCAGTATTCGGTGAACGCCCGTCTCCTCAGTATTCAGTGATCGCCCATCTCCTCTGTCCTCAGTATTCAGTGACTGCCCGTCTCCTCCGTCCTCAGTATGTGGTGACTGCCCGTCTCCTCCATCCTCATTATTCAGTGACAGACTGGAGGTTAAAAAGTGGAAAGAGCAGGTCTTCAGCAGCACAGAGTATTTCAGGAGAGGAAGCTCTGTCTTGATGATCCTCAGGATCTCCTTCCAGATCGTACTGGTGGTCGTTCCCTGCCGGTGTAGCGGGCCCTTGCTGGTTGGCCCTTGTCTTTACAATCAGTCACATACCTCATTGCACATTCCTGATTGTTGCCTCCAATTACCGGTTAATCTGCTGATTATAGTAACGAGCTGTTTACTATTTGGTCCCTGCAGCTGTGGATCCTGGCAGCGGTGGATCCTGTGCTGGGGTCTCTGGTCTTCTCGGACCCTGCACGTTTCTGTGTTAACCCGCGCTGACCCGACTGATAGTGATTCTTTAAGGTGATGAATATTCCTGGGCCCCCGGTTGTCAGATGCTGGAGCCTGACAACTTGCGGGGACCTGTCCTCCCGTTTCTTCTCATCCGGGTGAACCGGTCCAGTTACATTCTCCAGAACCTGTCTGTCGGCCAGTGACTCGGTGATTTACTTAGCCGTCCTATAATTAATCAGGACTTAGGTCTATAAATTTCTGATTATAATGTGCCGTGTTTCTGACTCCGCTTTTATTGGCTACACGGTATTTATACATTGAACGTCGGGGTGAGGGACGCGTCCGTGCAAGTCAGTCCTGCATCTGACACCGTAGGTGCCGCATGGCGAAACGATCGCACTGGGATTACCAGGGGCCCTGCACTGTGGGGCGACCACTTTGGGAGTACCACGGGCCCTGCACTGTGGGGCGACCACTCTGCGAGTACTACGGGCCCTGCACTGTGGGGCGACCACTTTGGGAGTACCACGGGCCCTGCACTGTGGGCGACCACTCTGCGAGTACTACGGGCCCTGCACTGTGGGGCGACCACTCTGCGAGTACCACGGGCCCTGCACTGTGGGGCGACCACTCTGCGAGTACCATGGGCCCTGCACTGTGGGGCGACCACTCTGCGAGTACCACGGGTCCCGCACTGCGGGGAGACCACTCTGCGAGTACCACGGGCCCCGCACTGTGGGGCGACCGCTCTGCGAGTACCACGGGCCCCGCACTGCGGAGCAACTGCTCTGGGATTACTGGGGGCCCCGCACTGTGGGGCGACCGCTCTGCGAGTACCACGGGCCCTGCACTGTGGGGCGAGTACCACGGGCCCCGCACTGTGGGGCGACCACTTTGCGAGTACCACGGGCCCTGCACTGTGGGGCGACCACTTTGCGAGTACCACGGGCCCTGCACTGTGGGGCGACCGCTCTGCGAGTACTATGGGCCCCCCGCACTGTGGGGCGACCGCTTTGCGAGTACCACGGGCCCTGCACTGTGGGGCGACCGCTCTGTGAGTACCACGGGCCCTGCACTGTGGGGCGACCGCTTTGCGAGTTACATGGGCCCTGCACTGTGGGGCGACCGCTCTGCGAGTTACACGGGCCCTGCACTGTGGGGTGATCGCTCTGCGATTACCAGGGGGCACCGCACTGTGAAGCGATCACTGTGGGATAACCAGGGGCCCCGCACAGGAACAGTCTGTTCTGCAGCAAGTCCTCACCATCTTGTCTTTTTTTTTCTCATTGCAGATCTCTCCGGACATGATCACACGTCAGTCGCGGGGTCAGGAGCCGCGTGCGATGTCAGCGTAGCCAGTATCTGAGCTGTGAGGTGAGTGGTACGATCTGCCCCAGAATCATTTCACAGCTCTGGGTTTGTTACAATGTATCCAGTGTAGACTCCTGCCCTGATGGTTTGTTACATTGTATCAGGATTGTCTGCGCTGGATACATTGTAACAGACCTTCAGCCTGGTGTGCGCTGGTCTGGATGCAGACAGATTTAGGCAATGTTACTATTCACTGACAGTAAGCAGAGGTAAAGGAGACGAATACAGCAAATATTGACAACCTCAGACCCGATCGGGGGTGCGAGGGGCGATGACTTCTCCAAGAATTGGGGTCCGCACCCCCCTAAGCCTGGAGTTGAGAATGAGACCTGGAGGGAACCCACCGTCCTCTGCCCACCTGCTGCTAACATGGAGCAATGTGTCTCCTTAGGCTGCTTTCACATTGCGATTTTAGAGGATCCCTGGCTGTCCATTGTAAAACGGATAGCCACGGATCCGATTTGGCCCCCATGTTATCCTATGGGGATTGGATCGGATTTGGCCTAATTGCCATCCGATTTTGTGGGATCCATTTTGTGTCTGATTTTTTGCTGTACCCAAAATCGGACACACATCGGATCCCACAAAATCGGATGGCAATTAGACCAAATCCGATCGGCGGCCTTTAACCTGTGGGCCAATAGAGCGCGGGTCCGAGAAAACACAGGATCCTTTCTCTGACCCGATTTTAGTGTACTGAGCATGCTCAGTACACTAAGGGTATGTGCACATCAGTCGGTTCTGCATTTCTGCAGACCGTCCGGAACCGGAGGACACTGGCAGAAACTGAGTTTTCTGTGCTCAGCAGTGTCCCTCGTTTTTTGCTCGTTTTTTGCTCGTTTTCCGCCCGGTTTTACAGCGTTTTTCTCGGCGGTTTTCTCGGCGGTTTTGAAAACTGAGTTTTTGTGCACTTGATCAGCTGAAACCGCTGGAAAAACGGTGGAAAGAAGTCACTTGCTCTATTTTTGGAAAACCGGTGGAAAAACTCAGTTTGACTGAGAAAACTCAGTTTTGACTGAAAACGACCAGAAGAAAACCGTTCTAGTGAAGACAGAGTTTTCTAAAATCCATTGACTAGCATGTTAATCCAACCGGAGGTAGGATTAACATAAATTAACATAAAACTGAGCGGAAAACGCCGACGGAAACGACCAAAAGCAGCCCACAAAACGACTGATGTGCACATAGCCTAAAACTGCCCCTAACCATCTAATTTCACTTCCGCAATGTATATATATACATTGTGGAAGTGAAATTTAGTAAGAGAAAGGGTTAAAAATAAAACATATATATGCTCACTTTCCAGCGAGTCCCATGGCGTCTCGAGCAAGCTCCGGACAGGACCTGCGGTTACGTCACAACCCAGCAGCATCATAGGGTTACATGACCGCAGTTACCGTGGTAACTGCGGTCATGTGACCCGATCAGCTGATTGGGTTGTAACGTAACCGCAGGTCCTGTCCAGAGCTTGCTGGAGACGCCATGGGACTCGCTGGAAAGTGAGCATATATATTTTTTATTTTTACCCCTTTCTTTTACTAAATTTCGCTTCCGCAATGTATATTGTACATTACGGAAGTGAAAGTGCCCCGCTGCCTCCTCCGCTGTTTTTTCTGTGTCCGGACCCATGATAATCACGGACTCGGACACAGAATAGGTCACCTCCTGTGGTGTCCTTTCCTGTCCATGGGGTCCTACGAAAAGTAGGATCCCAAGGACAGGAAAAAGTATGTGATGTGAAACCAGCCTTACTTGTCGTTAAATCTGTTTCTCCCTTTTATCACCCTGTCCAGCAGAGAAGGGCCATGTCTTTGTCACCTCCTATCCACCTGCACGGTTCTCAGTGCTGACTTCAGGTCATTGTTCCTCTCTGATTTCTGCACATGCGGACCTTGGAGCCTGTAAACGTCTACTCCTGTGCAAGATATCCTGCACCGCGGTGCTCTGCTACCTGTGCCGGATGTCTCTGCACCGCAGTGGCTTGTGCTTGATGTCTCTGCACCGCGGTGCTTTGCTGTCTTGCGGATGTCTCTGCACCGCGGTGCTCTGCTGCCTGTGCCGGATGTCTTTGCATCGCAGTGGCTTGTGCTTGATGTCTCTTACACGCAGTGGCTTGTGCTTGATGTTCTCTGCACCGCAGTGGCTTGTGCTTGATGTCTCTGCACCGCAGTGGCTTGTGCTTGATGTCTCTGCAGCAGCATGGTGCTCCGCAGCATGTGCCGGATGTGTCTGCACCGCCGTGTGTCCTGTGCCGGATGCCTCTTGTAATCTCCTGTCATCTCTTCTTCCTAGGACACGTATCTGTCAGACATGCAGGCGTCAGCGCATCGCTTTCGAGATGTGGAGCACCATCCCCTGCTGAGTGACAGCGATGGCTACAACCCCGCGCCCTCGGAGGCGGAGCTGGCGGACCGGCTGTGGTTCATACGGGACGGCTGCGGCATGGTGTGCGCCGTCATCACCTGGATGCTGGTCTTCTATGCGGACTTTGTGGTGACGTTTGTTATGCTGCTCCCCTCCAGAGACTTTTGGTATTCAGTCATTAATGGGACCATGTTCAACTGCTTAGCAGTGCTGGCGCTGACCTCCCACCTCAGAACAATGCTGACCGACCCGGTAAGTGCCTCATCTACTGACAGGGCTACACCCAATAATATGTGTGGTACAATCATCCCTGACAACACAGACGACACAATGTAAAGTATTTTACGGAGTCCATGACGGCATCCAGTGAGAGAGGGGATCAGTATATCAGGATACCATCACTATAAGCGTGAGAGATCACAAAAACACCTTACTGAAGTGCAGAAAAAACCCAGGGAATAATTATAATACTAATAATAATGAGAACTGCGGGTGGGATATGAGTGGGTGCTGTCGTGGACTCCGTAAAATACAATTACCGGTAAGTGATCTAGCATTTTCCTATCGCCACAACAGACTTTCAGAGACCATCACCTTGGAGGGACCACAGTATTGAGAACTGAACATGTCAGATGAAGAAGACAAATCAAGGCGTTAGTGTCTAAAAAAAGGTGGAAGGTGAAGCCCAAGTAGCCGCCTTACAAGTTAACTCTATAGGGACATCATCCCAAGAAGAAGACAAGGCCCTTGTGGATGATTCTCACCTTTGGCTAAGTAATCTGAGCACATGGCGTCTTGTGTCCATCGGGATAGAGTGCTTTCTGTGACCCTGAAAGGAGACAGAGTCCTACTCTTCCTCTAGGACTGTATTCTAGCTATATACTCTAACACTGTCCTCCTAACATCTAACATATGGAACCTGTGTTCCTCTGGAGTGGACGAGTTATCATAAAAGGAAGGTAGAAACATCTCCAATGGAATTTAGAAGAATCCTTTGGTAGATAGGAGGGGTCTGGTTTTAAAATTAGTCATTCTGGAAAATCTAGAAGGAAGGGAGCATCTATTGACAGTGCTTGTAGGTCACTCACTCTTCTAGCTGATGTCAAGGATACCAGTAAGGCTGTCTTCAAGGTCAGGTCTTTAATGGAAACAAGATAGGGGCTCAAAGGGAGGCCCCGTCAAAGCATCTAGCACCAAATTCAGGTCCCAGGGTGGCATCCTAGCTATGTGCACTGGATCACTGCACTCACAAGCCTGGATGAATCTAGAAATCCATCTATCACCCACTATATTACAGTTGTATAGTGCACTTAATGCTGAGATTTGTACTTGTAGAGTGCTGACAGCCAGGCCAAGTTCACGACCTTTCTGTAAGAACTCCAATATGGCTGGGATAGGTGCATGGGTGGAAAGGGGGCCTGAATAAAATTGCAACAATTTCCTCCACACCTTAGAGTAGATTCTTGTGGTATCTGGTTTTTATTTTGGTGAAGAGTGGATATTAAGGCATCAGAGAACCCCCTTTGCCTTAGAAGCTGCCTCTCAAATTCCTTGCCATCAATGGAGACCCTCCACTTTAGGATGACTGCATGGACCCTGAGAGAGCAGCTCTGGACCTGCTGGTAAGATTCAAGGGTCGGTTATAGACACCGCTCTCAGCCATGAGAACCAAGGCCTCCTTGGCCAGAAAGGTGCGATGAGAATCATTCTCGCTCCTTCCTCCCTGATCTTCCTGAGGACTAGAGGGATCAGACACATTGGAGGAAAGGCATAGGCAAGATTGTAAGTTCATGGCACATGTAGAGCATCCACCCCTTCTGGATGATCTGAGGGATGCAGGGAAGCAAACCATCTGACCTGTCTGTTGCTCATGGTTGCAAATAAGTCTTATCTCGGGGACTCCCCACAGTCCTACTATTTGGCTGAAAATTCGCCTGTCCAGGACCCTCTCGTTGGTGAAGAGAATGGCGACTGAGATAGTCGGCCCTGACGTTGGCTATCCCTCTGATGTGCAGGGCTAAGAAGAGAGGAAATGCCTCTCTGCTAGTAGGAAAATATCCTCTGCGATGGACATCAGAGAAGATGACCGAGTGCCCCCCTGGTGATTTATATTGGCAACCACTGTGGTGTTGTCCGTCTGGATTCTGACATGGGAATTGTGAAGGAGATGTATAAACCTGAGAAGGGCATATTTGACTATCTTTAATTCTTTTAGATTAGAAGAGCCTATCACATCTCCTGTCATCCACCGACCTTGAGCTAGGTGATCTCCGACATGATCCCCCCCCACCCTGATGGACTGGCGTCTGTGGAGACTATGTAGTCTGGTGTCATGTGAACTGGATGTAGCCACCAATACAGCTAATCTATTGTAGATGCTGACAGACTGATCCTGCTGTCTAGGTGACCCTGTAGGACTTCGTCACATTGCAGACTTCGAGTGAAATTGTGCCCACTGGACTGCTGGGATGCAGGTGGTCAGAGTGCCCAACAGGGACACAGCGGCTCTCAGACAGCTCTGGATTGTGCACTACCCTTTGGACCTTGTTGATAACAGTCTACCATCACCTTTGTGAAGATGTGTGGAGCCATGGAAAGGCTGAATGGCATTGTGGTGAAGTGAAATGTCTGACATGGCCTTCCAGACATACTGCTACTCTTAGGAACTGCTGATGATCTTGATGACCCGGAAGATGGTAATACGCGTTCTTTAAACCTAGAACAGCCATGAAGCTCCTGGGAAACAGAAGTGTAATTGTAGATTTTCTGGACTCCTTCTTAAAGGTTTGGAACCTGAGGAACAAGTTCAGTTTACGGAAATTAATAATAGTTCAAAAGGAACCATCCGGTTTCGGAACCAGGAATAAAAGGGAATAAATCCCCCTTCCCTCCTGATCCGCAGGAACCTCTGTTAAAGCTTGTTTCTGTAATAAATCTCTAACCTCAGTGTCCAAGGCCTGTTATGGATGAGGTTAGATAAGGTAGTTTGCAGAAAGGAATCCCTGGGGATTCTCTGAAAGTCTACATTTAACCCAGATGAAATTAGGTCAAGAATCCACTGAGTAGATGACATATGGGTCCATTTGTCAAAAAATAGTTTAAATGGCCACCGAAGGGGGGGAAGGCTGGATTAACAGAACTTGGACTTGTATTCGGATGAGGAGGAACCCTTGAAGTAGGCACCTTTCTGCTTCTTCTCAGAGGGCTCCCATCTGGAGTCTGACATCTGTCATGTGAATGGCCGCTTTCCTATAATTAGGAGCAGAAGGTTTAGGGAAACCTTTTTTGACATCACCTGCTTTTGGCAAGATGTCATCCAGCACAGGGCCCAACAGGTACTCGCCCTGGCCATGGTATGGCCCACAGTTTGGACTTAGCGTGCGAGTCTCCCTTCCATTTCTTCAACCATAGTGCCCGACAAGCAGCATTGGATAGTCCCGCAGATTTAGCTGCCAGTCTAAGCGAATCAGCTGATGCGTCTGCCAAATAAACTGAACCACTGCGGAGCTGGGGAATAGAGGCGAACAGCTTATCTCTAGATGCTCCTGACTTAATAGTATAAGAATATAACTACTATAATACTGCCCTATGTACAAGAATATAACTACTATAATATTGCTCTTATGTACAAGAATATAACTACTATAATACTGCTATTACAGGAATATAACTACTATAATACTGCTCCTATATACAAGAATATAGCTACTGTAATACTGCCCCTATGTACAAGAATATAACTACTATAATACTGCTCCTATGTACAAGAATATAACTACTATAATACTGCTCCTATGTACAAGAATATAACTACTGTAATACTGCCCTATGTACAAGAATATAACTACTATAATACTGCTCCTATATACAAGAATATAACTACTATAATACTGCCCTATACAAGAATATAACTACTATAATACTGCCCTATGTACAAGAATATAACTACTATAATACTGCTCCTATATACAAGAATATAACTACTATAATACTGCCCCTATGTACAGAATATAACTACTATAATACTGCTCCTATATACAAGAATATAACTACTATAATACTGCTCCTATGTACAAGAATATAACTACTGTAATATACTGCCCTATGTACAAGAATATAACTACTATAATACTGCCCCTATGTACAAGAATATAACTACTATAATACTGCTCCTATGTACAAGAATATAACTACTATAATACTGCTCCTATATACAAGAATATAACTAATATAATACTGCCCCCATATACAAGAATATAACTAATATAATACTGCCCCCATATACAAGAATATAACTACTATAATACTGCCCCTATGTACAAGAATATAACTACTAATACTGCCCCTATGTACAAGAATATAACTACTAATACTGTCCCTATGTACAAGAATATAACTACTATAATACTGCTCCTATGTACAAGAATATAACTACTATCTAATATATAAAGCTGTATATGTGTGTGTATGTCCGGGATTGGCATCTACAGTGTTGCAACTACAGCCACAAAATTTTGCACAGTCACACGTCTGGACCCCGGGAGCGTCATAGGCTATGTTGTGAGGCGAAATTTTAACCCTGTGAGTTCCAGTTCACCAAACAATTTTGCCCCTATCTACATAATGGGGAAAATGTGACATTAACCAGTTGACAGTTGTGAATGAGAGGGGCTTAATGACAGCGCCAAAGACTAACAGCACATACCAGCATATAGTCAATAAGGTGGAGCCCCAACATTGGATGCACACCACGCACCTGAACACACACACCACAAAGAGAGACCCACAACACAGACACACACACACCACAAAGACACCTCCCACAGGGACACACACACATACACACCCTATAGGGACACATGCACTCACCCCACAGGGACACACACACACCACAAAGACACACACACAACACAGAGACACACACACACCACACAGAACCCCCCCCCCCCACAAGGACACACACATACACATCCTATAGGGACACATGCACTCACCCCACAGGGTCTCACAGACACACAACACAGAGACACACAACACAGAGACACATATCACATAGACCCCCCCCCCACAAGGACACACACATACACATTCTATAGGGACACATGCACTCGCCCCACAGGGACACACATACACACACCCCAGGGACACACACACCACACAGACACACAGATGTGCACAAATCACCTCACACAACTCGCCTCATACGTGTGCCATCTTTATTTTCCAAACATAAACATCTGATTAAAAACAGCCAATGTGTCTTGATTCCGCGACACTGGAAATCAACAGTCGCCCCCTCCATTGGAGAATGGGTAAAGGAAATGGACAGGATATGCCGCATCGAGGGACTTATGGCCCATGACCATGAGACCTGGGAAAAGCACAAGCAGCTCTGGTCTCCTTGGTGGTATTACCGGGACGGCCCTCTACTTGAGTCTCTTCTGCGAAATGCGCAGACATGACCTGGACATTTTGAATGCCGCTCCTCCGCTTATCCCTCCTCCTCCTCCTTTGATCCCCTGCTACTCCCTCCTGCCCCTCTTGGTCCTTTCTCTTTTCTACATCTCAATCTAGCATTATTCTGATTACTCTGCCTGCCGGAGTACTGGGAGGCTCACGGGATTACACTACCAGTGGCCCCGGCATGCTCTGATGTCTGCCCTTTCCTTAGCCTCAAAGGGGCGGTTCGCTCGCCATCTCTATTGTGTGCCTTCATGTATTCTGGCTCTACTATTGCAGGATATTCTCATGTATTATTTTTTATTTTTACTTTATTATGTCTTACCCTTCTTTATTGTTTGATACTTGTTATGCTAAACTTAAATAAACTATTTTCTGAAGAAAAAAAAAAAAAACCAGCCAATGTGCAACACATGTGTCATATAGAGAATTAAGGCAGATGTCAGTCACATGAGCTGTCTATTATGTGTATGTGTGAGGTAACATATACTGCCCGGCCAGGGGGAGGGTTTACTGTTGGCTGGAGATTTATCAGGCTGCCTATAGCAACCAATCACAGCTCAGCTTCTATTTTCCTACAGGTCATTAATATGACATATTCAAATTCTATTTTGTTATAGCTAACAGCAGTTATTTATTAACCCGGGCGTAGCCGGGTACTACAGCTAGTAATACTATATAATCCAGAGTGGCGGGGCCCGTCTTCCCCCATCTAGTGTGGCGGGGCCCGTCTTCCCCCATCTAGTGTGGCGGGGCCCGTCTTCCCCCATCTAGTGTGGCGGGGCCCGTCTTCCCCCATCTAGTGTGGCGGGGCCCGTCTTCCCCCATCTAGTGTGGCGGGGCCCGTCTTCCCCCATCTAGTGTGGCGGGGCCCGTCTTCCCCCATCTAGTGTGGCGGGGCCCGTCTTCCCCCATCTAGTGTGGCGGGGCCCGTCTTCCCCCATCTAGTGTGGCGGGGCCCGTCTTCCCCCTTCTAGTGTGGCGGGGCCCGTCTTCCCCCTTCTAGTGTGGCGGGGCCCGTCTCCCCCATCTATTGGCGGGGCCCGTCTTCCCCCATCTAGTGTGGCGGGGCCCGTCTTCCCCCATCCAGTGTGGCGGGGCCCGTCTTCCCCCATCCAGTGTGGCGGGGCCCGTCTTCCCCCATCCAGTGTGGCGGGGCCCGTCTTCTCCCCCATTGTGTCAGGACCGGTTCCCCTGTCGCGCGCACACACTCTCTGCTCATCACTTTTATTTGTTGTTGTTAGGGGCGGTGCCGAAAGGAAACGCCACAAAGGAATATATGGAGAGTTTACAGCTGAAGCCCGGGAGGTGATCTACAGTGTCCGAAGTGCTGCAGCATCAAACGGAGCGCGCCCATCACTGCAGTAACAGCAGAATAGTGACTGCAGCTCTGGAGGTGACTGGAGGTAACAGCAGAATAGTGACTGCAGCTCTGGAGGTGACTGGAGGAAAGACACGATGTAAAGCAGAATAGTGACTGCAGCTCTGTGAGAGGTGACTCCAGCTCCAGACCCTCTCTACCTTTTTGTTTCTCTGTCCTGTTAGTATCTGTAAGCGATGTATCCGGAAGATGGATCATCACTGCCCGTGGGTCAATAACTGCGTTGGGGAGAAGAATCAGAGATTTTTTGTGCTCTTCACAGTGAGTCCAAGATATATTGTGTGATAAAGGAGTAGATTGTGAGCTCCTGTGGTCAGGGATGATGGGAGCAGTGATACATTGTGTGATATGAGGGTAGCGGCGCGGTTGGCAGAGAATGAGGGTGGTGGCTCAGTGGATGACAATGGTGGGGGGTGAGAGTGGTGGTGCCGTGGGTGGGTGAGGAGGGCAGGGAATGAGGGTGGTGGGGGAGGAGGGTGGTGGCGCGGTGGATTGGTGGGGATGAGAATGGTGGGCGGGGGGGTAGGGCATGAGGGTGGTGGTGCGGTTAGTGGGGTGTGAGTGGGGGATGAGTGTGGTGGATGAGGGGGTGTTGCATTGGGTGGGGGATGAGGGGGTGGTTCGGTGGGTGTGGGATGAGGTTGGTGGATGAGGGGGGGGTGGCTCGGTAGGCTGGTGGTCTTTGTTGACGGTTGCTCTTCTTTCGGCAGATGTACATTGCTCTGATCTCCCTCCATGCTCTAGTCCTCTGCGGCTTCCAGCTCTTCACCGTGTGTCCGGGGGCAGTGGACAGGTGAGACCCCCAAACTTTCTTTGTCTCCCTGCAGCTATTGTTATTCTTGGGGTCATTCACCACCGTCGCCTATTGTGCATAGTTAAAGGGCCGGCGTCCCCTCTTGTACTGAGCTTTCATCTTCATGTTTGTGTCTTCACCAGTTCTAAAATCTCCGCTTGTTGTCAGATTATTGCAGGATCCTTTGTTTTTGTCCTCGTTTTTTGCTCCCTGTCAGTCACCGCTATGTATGTTCCCTTCCTCTGTCCGATTGACTGCTAATTACACACATTTAGTGCTGTCCACATTAGAGTAAAGCCATGTAATACTGGGGGAATCCTGGTGTCCTGTTCCCTTTAAAAATCACATTAAACTAATTCTTTAAGATTTCTCCAATGGCTGACACTCTGACCTCACAGCTGAGGGTTTGTTACAATTGCAACAAGGCAATGCTGCCAATCGGCACAATGAAGGGAGGATTTCATTTAGATACAATTGTAACAAAACCTCAGCTGTGAGAATTATTACATGTGTGCAGCTTTCTGGGTGTAAATTGGAAAATTTCCATTCATTGAAAGCAAATGGAGATATTGGCGCTGGTGAAGCCGTGAGTTGAAGTCTGCTAGTAGCTGAAGGGGCCGCATACATGATATCTCACTCCCAAACCCCTGTGTATATTGTGGGCCCCATGTGCCCATGTGTCTCTCCGGTTGCTCCCCAGACCCCTGTGTATATTATGGGGCCCCTTTGTGTTGTCATGTTGCTTCCTGGACCTCTGTGTATGTTAGGGGCCCACTTGTGTTCTCCAGTCGCTCCACAGACCCCTGTGTATATTAGGGGCCCCCTTGTGTTCTCCAGTTGCTTCTCAGACCCCTGTGTATATTAGAGAGCCCCCTTGTGTTGTTATGTTTCTTCCTGGACTCCTGTGTATTTTGGGGCCCCCTTGTGGTCTCCAGTTGCTGCCTGGACACCTGTGTATATTGGGGTCCCCCTAGTATCTCTCTGGCCCTCTGTGTATATTGGGGTCCCTCTACTATCTCTCTAGTTGATCCCTGGCCCACATGTACATTGGGATCCCCCAAGTATCTCTTGGGTTGTTCCCCAGACCCCTGTGGGCCACATCGTATCTCTCTGGTTACTTCCCGATTCCCTGTGTATATTTGGTTCACTCTAGTATCTCTCTGGTAGCTCCCCAGCCCCCCGTGTCTATTGGGGTCTACCTAGTGTGTTTTTTATTGCTCCCTGCCCCGCTCTTAACCCGTGTATGTTGGGGGTCTCTTTGTGTTCTCTGCCTGCTCCCCAGCCCACATGTATCTAGTATCTTATTGTTCCAAGGACCCCTTATATATTGGGGTCCCCCTAGTATCCCTCCGGTTACTTCCCGATCCTGTGTGTATATTTGAGGCCCCATCATATTTCTCTGGTTACTTCCCAATCCTACCTGTACATTGGGGTCCCCCTAGTGTGTCTCTGGTTGCTCCCCGGCCCCCTATGTATGTTGGGGATCTTCTTGTGTTCTCTGATTGCTCCCTGGCCCTCGTATATATTGGGGGTCCCCTAGTATCTCTTCAGTTGCTCCCCGGCCACCTATGTATATTGGGGCCCCCTGTCAGGCCGCAGTTTCCTCGTCTGTGTAACCCTGCTCCTTTCTTCCCGCAGACTGCAGCTCCTTCTCACCCCCGGTCACGGTCATCCTCATGATCTTCCTGTGCCTGGAGGGGCTCCTCTTCCTCACCTTCACCGCTGTCATGTTCGGGACCCAGATCCATTCGATATGTAACGATGAGACGGTATGTGGCCCCTCTGCTGTGTCTGATAACATTTATTAAAGGAAGCCCAAGCAGCGCACCCATGGTGTAGACAATCGTCAACGAGATATGTGCGCAGTAAAGCAGGCGGTCAGGAGCCTGGGAGAGCTGGGTGACAGCCAGTCCCTCCGCAGCTCCCATATGTGATGGCCACCATCTTTCCCGGGCTCCTGCATGTTCTGGTGTAATTTTGCATCCTGGGGGCTCTATGACTACTTCTAGTCCCCCCCCCCCCCCCCATCCCCGTCTCTCGGCAGTGGTTGTCACCCATCTTTCCTGGGCTCCTGCATGTCCTGGGTTAATTCATAGCCTGGGAGCTGTCCAACCTCTAGTCCCCCACATGTCGTCCCCCCCGTCCCGGCTCTCGGCGGCGGTGGTCGTCCCCCCCGTCCCGGCTCTCGGCGGCGGTGGTCGTCCCCCCCGTCCCGGCTCTCGGCGGCGGTGGTCGTCCCCCCCGTCCCGGCTCTCGGCGGCGGTGGTCGTCCCCCCCGTCCCGGCTCTCGGCGGCGGTGGTCGTCCCCCCCGTCCCGGCTCTCGGCGGCGGTGGTCGTCCCCCCCGTCCCGGCTCTCGGCGGCGGTGGTCGTCCCCCCCGTCCCGGCTCTCGGCGGCGGTGGTCGTCCCCCCCCGTCCCGGCTCTCGGCGGCGGTGGTCGTCCCCCCCGTCCCAGCTCTCGGCGGCGGTGGTCGTCCCCTCCCCCCGTCCCGGCTCTCGGCGGCGGAGGTCGTCCCCCCCCCCCCCGTCCCGGCTCTCGGCGGCGGAGGTCGTCCCCCCCCCCCCCGTCCCGGCTCTCGGCGGCGGAGGTCGTCCCCCCCCCCCCCCCGTCCCGGCTCTCGGCGGTGGTGGTCCCCCCCGTCTTTCCTGCACTTTCCTAAGTATTGATGTCACTAATTTCTTCATTTTCTCTCTGGCAGGAAATTGAGCGACTGAAGAGCGAGAAGCCGACCTGGGAGCGTCGGATGCGGTGGGACGGGATGCGGTCCGTTTTCGGGGGGCAGCCATCTTTCCTGTGGATTAACCCCTTTGCCGGTCTCCACACCAGACGTTTCCTGCGAGCGCGGAAAAGCGGCATCGAGTTCTCGGTCTGAGGTTTCCCAGACTTCCTCGGAATCATTGCGACTTCGTATTTATGGGACGGCGCAGGAATCGTCTGCACAAAATCTAATCAATGACCAAAAAGACAATTCCGGATGTGCGGCGACTCCTGCGGTGTTTGTTCTTTTTAATGAAGACACTTTAGTGCTGTAAATGGCGTCTCTCTCGCTGTGTGCGGAGCTGTGGGGACGGCACAGGGGATGAGGGGTCTTTTTATTCTGCTACAGGGTCCGGATTCTTGTGTTTTTTTTTTTTGTTTGTTTTTTTTTTTAGTTCTTGTCTCGAGATTTTTTATGGATGAGATTTGTGTACAAGGTTTTATCGCTGGATATTGGGAGCCGAGGGTCCACGGGGGAAGTGTCAGCACGCGGGGCCCGCTCTGCGGTGGCGGAAGCTGTAGGTCCTGGGCATCGCTCTGTGCTCGTGGCTGTAGGCTCTGGGCATCTCTCTGTGCTCGTGACTGTAGGCTCTGGGCATCGATCTGTGCTCGTAGCTGTAGGCTCTGGGCATCGCTCTGTGCTCGTGGCTGTAGGCTCTGGGCATCGCTCTGTGCTCGTGGCTGTAGGCTCTGGGCATCGCTCTGTGCTCGTGGCTGTAGGCTCTGGGCATCGCTCTGTGCTCGTGGCTGTAGGCTCTGGGCATCGCTCTGTGCTCGTGGCTGTAGGCTCTGGGCATCGCTCTGTGCTGGTGGCTGTAGGCTCTGGGCATCGCTCTGCATTCATTCCTCGCTGCCGTCTTCTCCATGTCCTCTCCGTCCTCCCCTGTGGTTTCTGTCCTCATCTAAGGTCGGTGCCTCGCAGTAAAACATGTGGCGGTCTGTCATTCGGGCAGCGCTCAGCTTCACCTTTACACATCATGTTAACGCTTAAATCTGCAGATAATGTGAGTTTGGAAAAGCCAGTCTCCTCCATATCTGCACTCACAATTCTGCTTTATCATGTTGTATCCGGAGCTGCACTTACAATACAGCTGGCTGATGCTCTCGTAGTAACGTCACGGCTTTGGTCCATTATCAGGGACACTACAACTCCCATTATGCGGTGTCAGTTGGACTTGTCCAGGGCAGCCATAGATGTGAGGGATATACAGTATTATAAGGATAATGTCCATATAGATAGCACTTCACTCCCTCAGGCAGAAAGCTCCTCTGTTATTCATCTACATCACACTAATTGCTAAAGGAAGCCAGCAGAACTATGGATTCAGCTCTGGAGGTGACAGTAGTACAGTGCAAAGTCTTACATGTTGTGTAATAGGAGGCCGAGTGCGCAGCTTAAGAGTGGATCAGGCTGCACAGTATGGGGTGGCTGTGCAGTATATGGGGGGCCGGCTGCTCGTTATATGTGGGGCTGGCTGCACCGTACGGGAGTAGGTGGCTGTCTGTGCAGTTATATGTGGGGGTCACTGTCTGCTTTGCTAAGATCTATGCTGCAGCTCGGTTAGTCGATGTCCAGGACGGGCAGCCTCCTGCAGAGTAGTCGCTGCTTCTCCTTTCTTTCATGGCCGTCACTTGTATAAGACGACACGTCCCAGCATGAACAAATCCTGTGCACTCGGCTGCGGAGCCGGCGCCGGCTGCTTTCGTTCCCTCCTCATTGTAAATCCGTCATCCCGGGACGGCCGTTCTCTTTGTATCGGGTAGATGCTGTGGATGATGGGAGTTCTCTTATGCAATGATTTGTGAAATAAAGTATTGAACTCGTTTCTCTCTGTAGATGGCGCTCTCTCCGTGGTATCAGCAGCAGAAGGGAAGGAGGGGGTGGACATTAATACCGATCATAGAAATTTTGGCAACATTAGTTGAGTCCATTGGTGCTGGCACCTCCTGATTTCTCCAGGTATCGTACGCCATCGCTGGGGTAGAAGTTCTGCAACTTTTCCGTTGACTTCATTGTAAGAATAGAAATACGGATAAACGCTGAAGATGGTGGAAAGTTCTGCACGTCGCCCTTGGCTCTGCGGTCACAACCAACAAACTGTTCAGTTCCCTTTAAACTATTAACCTTGATAATGACCCAATATTCTCCCCGGAGCCCGATCCTTCTAGCATCAGCCGGCAGAGATCAGTGACGAGCGGCTGCTCACGTCAGCCCCCTGGTCTGTCTCTACTGGCCATGATTGATAAGGGGGCTGGCTACTGAAATAAGGGGTCAGCCCCCATCACAGCTCTGATCACGGCCGGCAGGAGACGTTTCCCTGTATGGCTCTTTGGGCACCTGTGATGATGTGAGTATATCTTTTATACACTGTAACCTACCTGAAAATGTAATCTACATCCTAAGGCTTAAAACTCCTCCTGCCCCAATACTTTTCACAGCTGAGGGTTTGTCGCAATGTACTAGTCTAGGGATAGAAGTTTGTGCTGCAGAGTTAAAATCTTGATGTTCTTCAATTGTAACAAACCCTCAGCTGTGAGAGACATAGAAGGGTCACATACACCATGTTGTAGATTGGATGTTCGTGTCATAAAGATGTAATGTTTTTCTGATCATCATAATGGGAGACCCAGACAATGGGGTTTAGGGCTCTGCCCTCCGGAGGCCACACTAGGTACTACAAGTTTGTAGACACCGCCCCCTCCGCTTATAAACCCCCACCGCAGGGAATATCCTCAGTTTTAAACTTAGTGTGCTCGGAGGATCACGCTTTGCTTGCACTTCACTGCATTCTCACAGCTTACGTGATGGCGTATGAAGACAAGGTAAAATGGTCCCGGTCGGGACCTTCGGCAGTCTCCCTGCTCACCCATGTGGAACACGCAGGTGGAGGTACCGGAGGGCCTTGGGCCTGGACACTGCGTGTCCCCCCGGTACGCTGTCGCGCTCCTTTCCATCCCTCCCTGGGGGGCTCTGGAAGGTGGGAGATAGGAGCCTTGCACAGCTCCGCTCCGTCCGAGGCCTCCCTAAATGGTGCTTACAGACCGGACTGGAGCCAGCCCAGTCCGAGGCCTCCCTAAATGGTGCTTACAGACCGGACTGGTGCTGCACCCCCGTCCGAGGCCTCCCTAAATGGTGCTTACAGACCGGACCGGCACTGAGGCGCCCTGTGTGTCTCCGGTGTGCCTGGGGTAGTGTCTGACACTTTATGTGTTCTGGCACTCAGACCGCGCGTTACCCTCGGGTCCGCGGTTCTGGCGGTGTACCCTGTGCTGGGGTCACCCTGGCTGACCGCCCTGTGTGTCACAGGGGCTGAGGCTGTAGATTGCAGGTGTTTTTTGTTTTACATGCAGTCTAAGTGTTGTACTGTCGCAATACTTCCCGCGCTGCGGGCTCCGGCGCCTACATTACTGAGGCTGCCTGGAGGATGGGAAGCAGCCCTTGTGGTGATGTCACCGATGGGCGTGCGTGTGTGCTTCCCGCGTGTTTTCGGCGCCGCCCACAGCTTCTCTGCCGGCGGCCATCTTTTCCCCTCACTTCCCGGCTGGGATCTGACTGCAGCACAGGCTGCACTCCAGGGGAGACCGGAAGCTCTCGCGGAGGCCACACACGCACACCGCTTCCTCCCACCGCTTTATAGCGGTCGTAAGACACCGGGATCCCCGGTTTTCTGTCTGTATAGATTGGCTTATTTGCCCCTGCTGTGGGTATGTCCTCAGCTGGAAAACGTGCTGCTAAGGCGGCCAGCACCACCACTGCCTGTGCTACGTGCAACGGGACACTGGTTGAGGGGTCCTGCAATAACTGCGGACGCCCAGAGGCCCGGACTGATGCTGCTGAGACAGCAGCTCCGGTGCTGTACCCTGAGGTTCAGGTGATCCCAGGGCCATGGGAAACACAGAACAAGATTAATGAATCTCTGTTGTCCCAGTTGTCCTCCATGTCGCAATCCCTGGAGGCACTTAATAGGAGACTGGAAAGCCCAGCTACTCCTTCCAGTTACCCCCGGGTGTCTCCTTCTTCTGCTGTGAGACCCCTTAAGCGAGCTCGTCGTGAGGATTCACCCGAGCTCCAGGCTCTCTCTGAGGAGGAGCGTCCCTCTGATGGTGATGAGGATGATGGGGGTTCAATACTCGGGTCTGTGTCAGAACCACCGGACGGGGTGGAGGATCTGGTGTCCTCCATCAATGAGACTTTACGTCTCGTGACACCCCCTGAAGAGGTGACAGTTCACCCGAAGGAGGTCTATCAATGGCTACGGCCAGAGGCTAGACCAAGTGGCTCCTTTATGGACCACACTAACTTTGGAAGGGTGGTTAGAGCACCCAGGTTACATCCTGGGCGGCGTTATGTCCGCAAATCTAAGGACAATCGATTCCCCTTTCCCCAGGAGGTGCTTCAGGAGTGGTCGCAGTCCCCCAAGGTGGACGCCTCCATGACCAGGATTGCTGCACGCTCCCTTTTCTCTGCCTCTGATAGCTCCTCGTTGAAGGATGCGACTGATAGACAGGTCGAACAACTCGCCAAGTCTTCTTATGAGGCTGTGGGATCTTCATTTGCCCCTAATTTTGCCACGGTCTGGACCCTGCAAGCGATTACCTCCTGCTTGGATGGCATCACTGACCTGGCAGGGTCCAGTTCTGAGGTCCTGGCGCTTACTGATAGGGCAAGGGCCTATGCAGATTACGCCAGGACGGCAACATTGGAAACTGCCACCCGCTCTGCTGTGGCTTCGGCCAACGCTATAGCGATCCGCAGGTTGTTGTGGCTGCGTCTTTGGGACTCAGATGCCACGTCTAAGAAGATTTTGCAAAATCTTCCGTTCTCTGGTGACAGGCTTTTTGGCACCGAGCTGGACAAGCTGATAAAGGATTCTGCTGAGTCTAAGATCCCGCAGAATAAACCTAAGCCACGGTATACCGTTAAAAGGAACCCAAAACAGTGGTCCTTTCGTTCCAGCTCACAGTCATCAGCAGCGTCTACTCGCGCGGACCGAGGGGGCAAGCCCACTACTCAGTGGCGCCCCAAGGGTCGCCAAAAGAAACCAACGGGGGCAGCAGCTGCCACCCCCAAACCCACTTCCGCATGACTCGCTCTCTCGTCCTGCCTCCCCACAGGTGGGGGGTCGCCTGTCCCTTTTTCAGGACAGTTGGCTTCTCCACGTCCAAGACAAGTGGGTCCGTGACGTAGTCTCGCGAGGTTACAGGATAGAGCTGACGTCGCAGCCGGCACACCGATTCCACCGGTCTGTTCCATCTCCAGAAAAGGCTCAGGCTTTTTACCTGGTGTTGGAGGGGCTCCGCAGGGACGGAGTAGTGGTCCCAGTGCCGTCTGGGGGGAGGTTCCGGGGTTTTTACTCCAACCTCTTTATCGTTCCAAAGAAGGACGGCTCTTTCCGCCCGGTTCTGGACCTCAAGTTGTTCAAACCGTCATGTGTTGGTTCGGAAGTTCCGCATGGAATCCCTGCGCTCCGTGATCGCGGCTGTGTCACAGGGAGACTTCCTGGCGTCCATAGATATCCGAGACGCTTACCTTCACGTGCCCATTGCACCGGCTCATCAGCGCTGGTTACGATTCGCAGTGGGGGACGAACACTTCCAGTTCGTGGCACTACCTTCGGGTTGGCTTCAGCACCGCGGGTGTTCACGAAGGTGATGGCCTCGATGATGGCTCTCCTGCATGTGCAGGGACACGCCGTCATACCTTATCTAGACGACCTGCTGGTCAGGGCGCCATCGGAACACCTTTGTCGGGAGAGTCTGGAGGTAACCATGAAATCTCTGGAACAGTTTGGGTGGCTTCTCAATGTCCAGAAATCAACCCTGGTTCCGACCCAGTCACTGACATATCTGGGCATGGACTTCCACACAGACTCAGCTCTGGTGTCGCTGCCTCGAGCCAAACAGTTGGCCATCCAATCAGGGGTGCAAGATCTCCTCCTGTCACCACAATCATCCCTACGGGTGTTGATGAAGCTGGTGGGGCGCATGGTAGCAGCAATAGAGGCGGTGCCTTTCGCACAATTTCGCCTCCGCCCTCTCCAGCTGGAAATTCTCCGCAGATGGGACAAGAGAACGTCCTCTCTGAATCGGCTGGTGGCCCTTTCCCAACCGACCAGGGATTCCCTGCAGTGGTGGCTTCAGCCACGTCACTTGTCACGGGGCCGGTCTTTCCTCAAACCGTCATGGTTAGTGGTGACCACCGACGCCAGTCTGAAGGGCTGGGGTGCGGTGTTCTTACACCACAGGGCTCAAGGACTCTGGACTCAGTCGGAGTCGACGTTGCAGATCAACGTACTGGAGATCAAGGCGGTCTATCTGGCGCTCCTGGCGTTTCAGAAGTTCCTGTCAGGACAGCCCATCCGGGTTCAGACCGACAATGCGACGGCCGTCGCGTATATAAACCATCAGGGAGGGACCAGAAGTGCTCAGGCCCTCGCCGAAGTCCACCCCATTCTATCTTGGGTGGAGGACAACGACTGCCTGATCTCCGCAGTTCACATCCCAGGGGTCGAGAACTGGGAGGCCGACTATCTGAGGCGGCAGGGGATGGACGCCGGAGAGTGGTCTCTTCATCCAGACGTCTTCCGGGACATCTGCAGCAAATGGGGCACTCCGGACGTGGATCTGATGGCCTCACGGCTGAATCATCAGGTGCCGCAATACATGGCGAGATCTTGGGATCCTCAGTCTCTGGGGGCGGACGCCCTGATCCTGAGTTGGTCCAGCTTCCATCTACCATATGTGTTCCCGCCTCTTGCTCTGATTCCCAGGGTCCTGTGGAAAATCAGGACGGAATGCAGAGTAGCCATTCTAGTGGCACCAGATTGGCCCAGGAGGTCCTGGTATCCGGACCTGTGGCAACTGTCAGGCGGACACAGGTGGGCTCTTCCAGAACGCGCAGATCTGCTCGCGCAAGGCCCATTCTTCCACCTCAATTCCAGGGCCCTCAAATTGACTGCATGGCTCTTGAGGCCTGACTGCTGACTTCCAGAGGCTTCTCTCCTACAGTGGTTGCCACTATGAATCGAGCTAGGAAGCCTGTTTCGCGAAGATATACCACAGAACGTGGAAAATCTTTTTCACATGGTGTGCCTCTGGTGGACGGTCACCGTGGCCCTTGTCCATCCCGACGTTGTTGGCTTTCCTTCAGTCGGGTTTGGAGTTGGGCTTATCCCTCAGCTCCCTGAAGGGTCAAGTATCAGCTCTTTCAGTGCTGTTTGACAGGCGCTTGGCGCTCCTCCCGAAGGTCCGTCAATTTCTGCAGGGGGTGTCTCGAGTGGTCCCGCCCTACAGGCGACCTCTGGACCCTTGGGACCTTAACATGGTCCTGGCGGCACTGCAGAACCCGCCTTTTGAGCCACTGAGAGAAATTTCTCTCTCTCGTCTGTCCCAGAAGGTGGTCTTTCTGGTGGCGATTACATCTCTGAGAAGGGTCTCAGAATTGGCTGCACTTTCGTGCAAGTCACCCTTTCTGGTGGTTCACCAAGACAAGGTGGTGTTGCGCCCGCGGCCAGAATTCTTGCCAAAGGTGGTTTCCACTTTTCATCTGAACCAGGAGATTGTTCTCCCATCATTTTGTCCCGCTCCCGTTCATCAGGTTGAGCGCGACCTCCATACTCTGGATCTCGTGAGGGCTGTACGCATTTATGTGTCCAGGACTGCCTCCTTCCGGAGTTCGGATTCATTGTTTATCCTTACGGCGGGTCGCTGTAAGGGGTCCGCGGCGTCAAAGTCAACCTTGGCCAGATGGATCAAGGCTCCCATTCAAGAGGCTTAACGGTCTTCTGGCTTGCCTCTCCCGGTGGGATTGAAGGCGCACTCGACCAGAGCTGTCGGTGCCTCCTGGGCTTTGCGACATCGCGCTTCTGCGCTACAGGTGTGTCAGGCGGCCACTTGGTCCAGCCTGCACACTTTCTCTAAGCACTATATGGTGCATGCCCATGCCTCTGCGGATGCAAGTTTGGGCAGGCGGGTCCTCCAGGCGGCGGTTGCCCACCTTTGAGGGGGACCATGTGTTATCCGTCTTTTGAGGAACTCTTCCCGCCCTGGGGTATTGCTTTAGGACATCCCCATTGTCTGGGTCTCCCATTATGATGACCAGAAAAAAGAGAATTTTGTTTACGTACCGTTTTGCATGTTTTGCATTTGATCTGTTCCCTGTTGGGACAGTTTCTTATGGGTTGTTGGACCGTCTGTACACGGTTTCTTTCCTGATGTTTCGGGTGTGGTGTATTTGTCTCCTCGCAGCTTATGGACCAAACTGAGGATATTCCCTGCGGTGGGGGTTTATAAGCGGAGGGGGGCGGTGTCTACAAACTTGTAGTACCTAGTGTGGCCTCCGGAGGGCAGAGCCCTAAACCCCATTGTCTGGGTCTCCCATTGATGATTCAAGAAAAAAGAATTTACGGTACGTAAACAAAATTCTCTTTTTTTGTTTTCTCCATAATCTCTTGGATGCTTTGTGTCTCGGGGTCTTTATCATTGACCTCAATCTCGGACCCCCGTGATAATTAGTTTGCCTTTGAACTCAATTACTTAGACATCCTACGTTATACCTCAGCTGCAGGATTCAGTCAATATGGGAAAGAAAATGGGTCTCTGCTGCCAAAAAGCGTCATATAGTGCAAAATCCGGGACAAAGAGTGAAAACATGAGACATTTCAGGAAAACATCAATTTTTTTTATCTCACTGTGGAGACGTGGAGACATTTGTGGCTGATACACAATACAGATGGTTTGTGCAAATAAAGGCAGAATAAGGAAGGTTTTCTTCTTGCCATGACAGCACCCACTTGAGAGAGGGGATCCGTCCATAGGAACAGGAAACCAACAGATAATAAGGGGCGCTCCCCCTCGCCTCCTCAGTTGTTTTCCTGTACTTATAGGAACCTGCAGCAAGAAAGGCTACCTGGGTCCAATGCAGCCTCTGTGCCGGCACCTGTGGGAACGGCAGGATCTAGGGCTCCAGAGGCAGCGTTGGGGGAGCCCTGCCTGTCAGACTCCCCCCTCGTCTGATGGATGTCATGATGCCAGCGCTCGGTTGGTCCACCCTGGCTCATGAGAATGTGGTGCGGGGGCTGGAAGAGGCCACATTCATGCTAGGGTGCAGGAAAAAGTGGGGGCTGGCCTCTCCATGGGGAAGACTTCCGGGTTCGGGCCCCGCGCATGCGCAGTAGCCGTTAGGCGTCCTGACCCGAAGTGACGTCAGAACTGTTTCTGGGGGTCCGGGGAGGTGGCTCCGGTGTGAGGACGGGTGGTCTGTGAGTATTAAGGCCAGCGGCATTCGGCTGCAGGTGTGCCCGCAAGGATGTCCTCACCAGGAGATTCTGAGGTGCCCCCACAGGTAGTGGAAGTGCAGGTTCACAGCAGACCCAAGAGCAGCAGTGGGCACTCCAAAGAGGGTGACTCCACTTATAGGAGTGAGCGGAGTAAAAGTCTGGACCGTCTTCATCTCATGCTGTGCCTCTTTCTCCAGAACCGGTACCACATTGACAAGCTTCACTAGGTGAGTGTACATGGCCCTGCCTATTATGCTGATTCCCCTTCTTTCTGTATACCCCTTTAGGCTAAGAAAGCTTAAGCATAAGGAGTGTGCTCTGTGCTCACAACCCCTTCCTGATGAGTATCTTACAGGACTGTCAGTCCTGCATCAACCAGACACTGCAGGAGGAATCTTCAGTAAGGTCCACAGACATACAGGCAATGATTAGAGGGGAACGGTCATTTCAGAAAGTGTCTAAACCTAAAAAGCCGAAGACTAAGTCAGAGAGGCCTGACCCTTCGGTGGTTGGCAGATTGAAGTTTTTTAGCCACGCATGGGGAAGACTTACATCTAATCCCTGGATCCTGAATTTAGTTACATTAGGCTTAAAGCTAGAGTTTCATCATATTCCTCAGGATATGTTGTGGTGTCTGCTCCGCTATCTCCTATGCAACAACAAGCCCTTGAATTGGAGGTCTGGAGTCTCTTATCCAAACAGGTTTTGATAGAGGTTTCAACAGACCAGGAGGGAAGGGGATTTTATTCCCCTTTGTTCCTGGTCTCTAAGCCTGATGGTTCTTGTAGAACTCCTTTCTACGATTTCATACTTTCACTATTAAGTTGTTGTTTCCTAGATGCTTCATGACTGTTCTAATCTAGACCTGAAGGACACTTATTGCTATCTGGCCATACATACCGACCATTAACAGTACCTCAGAGTGGCGGTCAAGTTAGATGGACGTCTACGTCATTTTGAATTCCAAGCAATGCCGTTTGGCCTCTCCATGGCTCCCCGTGTCTTCACTGAACTAATAACATCCAAGGTGATGGCTTATTTACGTCAACAGGACACACTCATTGTGCCGTACCTGGATGACTTTCTGGTGGTAGGGAGCTCTGCCGCACAATACAGAGATTGCCTTACTAACACAATTTTATCCTATCCAGACTGATTCCACTGACTCTTCAGTCCTTCCTGGGGCTACAACTAGATTCCGTAAGTCAGACATGTCCCCTCCCAGAAGAGAAAAAATTGATTATAACAGCTAAGATTAGGGGAGCTATAGAAAGTCCTCAGAAGTCCTTGCGAGATGCTATATCCCTGCTGGGGTCCCTGACATTCTGTATCCCTGCAATTCAATGGACCCAGTCCCATTCTAGGAGTTTACAATAAGAGGTCCTTTGGGCAGAAGACCTGTTACAGGTTTGTCTTAAGGCCGACTGACTCTCTCCTCAGAAGTTATCAGTTCTCTATCCTGGTGGTTGGATCTAACCAATCTTTCGCGGGGGTCCCATGTTAATTAAGCCTTCTAAAATAGTCGTGACAGATGCTAGCCCTGAAGGATGGGGGCTCATTTGGGAGACAACCTAGCCCAGGGTCAGTGGTGCTTAGCAGACTCTGATGACTCCTCAAATCTAAGAGAGTTAAAGGCCATCAAACAAGCTTTACTTCACTTTCTCCCACAGCTGCAGAGGTTTCCATCAGAGTTCTGTCCGACAACACGACATCAGTGGCATACATCAATCGATAAGGCGGAACACCATCAAGGACTCTGATGTATACTACAGGGGAAATCCTATCTGTCCCTCTCAGCCCTTCTCATCGGGTGTGGAGAATACCAGAGCGGACTTCCTAAGTTGCCATACTCTACATCAAGGAGAATATGTCCCTGTCACCTGATCTTCAGGAAAATAGTGGACTTGTGGGTCTCCTCGATATAGACCTGTTTGCTACCAGAGTCAACAGATGGGTCAGGAGATTTGCCTCCCTGAACATGGCAGACCAACCGGAGGTGGTTGACTCTCTCCAGACTCCCTGGGACTTTTGCCTTGCTTATGCATTTCCTTCAATGTACCTACTTCCAGTAGTCATCAGGAAGAGGAAGCGAGGGTTTTCATTGCTCAGAGCCATGTCTGTATCAGACCCATGGATCCTTCCATCAGATCCGGGCCTGCTCTCTCAGGGTCCATTCCATCATCCTCAGGTGCGGGGGCTCCACTTGACGGCATGGAACTTGAGAGGCAGTTATAGAGATTGAGGGGGTTTTCAGAAAACCTGATCAACACTTTACTCCAAAGTAGGAAGGAATCTACAACCAAACTATATAGTAGATTGTGGAAGACATCCCTAGAATTCATACTGCCCCTTCTCTAATGAGGTACCAATGCCAGGAACCCTGGAGTTTCTGCAGAAAGGTGGTGAGCTTAAGGTTCAGATATCTGCTCTAGGGCATTATATAGCCATAACAATGCTGGGGATAGATGGGTGACCTGTGTCATCACAGCGTGTGAGCGTAGCAGCCCTGTCCACATGGCTCGTTTACCTCCCTGGGACTTGAACCTTGTCCTTGACACCCTCACAAGTTCCCATTTGAGCCTTTAGAGTCAGCCTCTGTAAAATGTCTATATTTCATAACAGCTCTGCTAGTGGCATTAACATCAGCCAAAAGAGTTAGTGATATTCAGGCTTTGGCTATTGATGCTCCTTTCTGTCGATCTTTCCAGGTAGAATAGTCATAAACCTGATCCACCCTACCTCCCTCATGTTGCTTCCAGGTTTCATAGAAGTCAGATTTTTCTTCCAACCCTTCTACTCCTGAGGAACACAGGTTGCACATATTAGATGTTAGGAGATCAGTCCTATACTTCAGATAGATCTCAGTCTTGGAGGCAGAGTAGGGCTCTGTTCGTGTCCTTTCAGGGCCACAGGACGGGGTCTGGAGTCACAGAGCACTTTGTAGCAGTGGATCAGATACACCATCTGCTTGGATTAGGACGGACTTTGGGCTCATTCTACTTGGGCCATGGCTTGCTCCTGGGCTGAGAGGGTGGACATATGTAAGGCAGCTACTTGGTCTTCACCATCCACCTTTTACAACCACTATAGACAAGACCTGTCTTCTGATTCTGACTTGGTTTTATGGAGATCTGTCCTCGACACGATCGTCCCTCCCCAGTGATGGTTCTCTGAAAATCTCTCCAGTGGGTGCTGTCGTGGTGAGAAGAGTAGATTACTTACCAATAATCGTGCTTTATGGAGTCCACGACAGCAGCCCCTCACTTCCCTCCCCTGCTATACACGGACGTCTGGTGTAGGTTTGAGTTATGGTTCACTATTTGGTGCTGGTTGTATATATGTGTGCAATAATTGATGATTATGGAGATTATTTTAATTTAGCGATTCCTCTCATGCTCTGTAAAATTGAGAAGGCGAGGGGGCCACCCATTTTTATCTGTAGGTTTCCTGTCCCTATGGTGCTGAAGTTTTATCAGATGGATTTCTCCAGCTGATAAAACTTCAGCACCATAGAGAGCATTTACCCGGAAAATCAAACACCGCTGGTGTTTGAAAGTCTGTACTTTTCATGGTGCTGAAGTTTTATCTTCAGCACCATGAAAAGCATTTACCGCCCGATTTAACCAATTGGCTTTCTCCGCTGCTGTCACAACGGTGAAAGCTGACTGGTTGCTGCAACGGCAACCTGGCAAATTCAAACACCACTACTTTGACAGCAGCTGTGTTTGCTGACATTGTGAGATGGCACACGCATGCTACTATTGCACAGTGTGATGTATGGGTGGGAGATTTTCTTGCACCCATATACTTACAATGGCCACTCGCACAAGGAAATCGCAGCATGCTGCGATTGAACTCACATTTTACTCGCAATGTGTGTTAAGTGCGTTGAAAACGCACTAATATGACTAATCTCATTTAGTGATACTGGTCCGAGTGCAATGCGAGTTTTTCTTGCATTGCACTCGCGCGAGTCTAACGCCTGTGTGCCTCCACCCTTACAGAACAGCACACAGGTATGTGAAGCTGCTGAAGCTCCAGAGTTCACAAACCTCGAGCTGCAGGATCCTCTGGAGTCCGTGAACCTCAAGGTGCAGGATCCTCTAGGGTCCGCGAACCTCGAGGTGCAGGATCCCCCGGGGTCTGCGAACGTCGAGGTGCAGGATCCGCCGGGGTCTGCGAACGTCGAGGTGCAGGATCCGCCGGGGTCTGCGAACGTCGAGGTGCAGGATCCGCCGGGGTCTGCGAACGTCGAGTGTGCAGGATCCGCCGGGGTCTGCGAACGTCGAGGTGCAGGATCCGCCGGGGTCTGCGAACGTCGAGGTGCAGGATCCGCCGGGGTCTGCGAACGTCGAGGTGCAGGATCCGCCGGGGGTCTGCGAACGTCGAGGTGCAGGATCCGCCGGGGGTCTGCGAACGTCGAGGTGCAGGATCCGCCGGGGTCTGCGAACGTCGAGGTGCAGGATCCGCCGGGGTCTGCGAACGTCGAGGTGCAGGATCCGCCGGGGTCTGCGAACGTCGAGGTGCAGGATCCGCCGGGGTCCTGCGAACGTCGAGGTGCAGGATCCGCCGGGGTCTGCGAACGTCAAGGTGCAGGATCCGCCGGGGTCTGCGAACGTCGAGGTGCAGGATCCGCCGGGGTCTGCGAACGTCGAGGTGCAGGATCCTCCGGAGTCCATGAACACAAGCAGAGGCTGCGTCTGTGGCCCCGACAGACATGAAGACTCAATATAAATCCATCTACTGATGAGCGCCGGGCACCTGGAGGGTCCAGATAGCTGGAGCAGAGGATGGTGAATGGCCACCATGGATATGGCAGAGTCGTATACAGGGCCGGGATGATGGGACAGAGCTGGGGGCCCCTTCATGGGCCCTGAAGATATGAAAATGACACCAGCGGACTTAGAGACTTTCTGACCACTTTCTTCCATGGTACAAAAAAGAACCGAACCGTCTGCAGCACAATCCTCTTCCTGCAGACAACGGCCGATCTCCTGCTACGGTGAAAACCGAGGAGTCATCAGCGTCTATGGAGAAAAGGAGAGAAGTCACGGTGCGACCTCACCCCTTCTGGGAACCTTTGGAGCGTCCTCCTGTAAATGATCTCTGTGGTATGAGGCCCTTCATATTAGGACTCAACTGCATCCAACATAGAGGAAAATCACCGAAAAATCGTATGTGTATAGTAATTTGAGATCTAGAAGCTGAAGTCTGTTAGAAAAATTGCAGAAGTTCATTATGTGATTATTCATGGAAATGGACACAAGAGCTTGCACTCTACCAGACGTGTCCTCCCAGGGATTACTACTCCCATCCTCCTCCTAAACAGGGAGTAGTGCGTGCTGTGACGCTCGGCGCGGTGTATCTGCGATGGTGCGGGATTATCGGCGCGGTCATCTGTCTCCATGGTTATAGGTTGACGGGATTAAGAGATTTGTCACCTGGAAGGTTTTGTCTGTGTCCTCAAGTTCATCTGCAGGAAGAAGATTCATCTGGTATTAACCCTCCCGATGCTGGAGGTGACCGCCTTGTGTATGGAGGACGGGGGCGGAAGAACACAGAACTCCAGTCACTGGACCGGCACCAGCCAAAATCATCAACACTCTGCTTCATGTCACCAAAAGGATTCATACCACACAGAGCTGAGGACGGGATAGCGGCTGACATGTGCTGGGGCGGTGTACAGAACAAGCCCGGCTTATCACACCACCTGACTACAGGTATCTTTTCTCTGCTGCTTAGATGCATCCTGGGTCACATTAGACATCCTGGACAGTATTAGAGTAGTCATCTTCCTGTACAGTAGGGGATTTAAGGATTTGATCCCTTGCTGATAGATATGAACAGTCTATAATTGTAAGGGTCGGTTAATTTTAACAGTGAGGGATAAATATCAAAAATAAAATTCAGAAAATCACTATCTAAATGATATAAATGTATTCAGATTTTCCAGAGAGAAATAAGTATTTGATCCCTCTGGCAAATAAGACTTAATACTTGGTGGTGAACCCTTGTTAGCAGCACAGCATTCAGACGTTTTTTGTAGTTGATGATGAGGCTTGCACACATGTCAGGAGGGATTTTGCTCCACTCCTCTTTGCAGATCATCTCTAACTCATTAAGAGTTTGAGGCTGTCTCTTGGCAGCTCGGAGCTTCAGCTCCTCCATAAGTTTTCTATGGGATTAAGGTCTGGACAATGGCTAGGCCACTTCATGACCTTAATGTGCTTCTTTTTGAGCCACTCCTTTGTTGCCTTGGCTGTATGTTTTGGGTTATTGTTGTGCTGGAAGACCCAGCCATGACCCATTGTTAATGTCCTGGTGGAGGGAAGGAGGTTGTCACTCAGGAGTTTACGGTACATGGCTCCATCCATTGTCCCATTGATGCGGTGAAGTAGTCCTGTCCCACTAGCAGAGAAACACCCCCAAATCATAATGTTTCCCCCGCCATGCCTGACTGTGAGGATGGTGTTCTTTGGGTCATAGGCAGCATTTCTCTTCCTCCAAACACAGCGAGTTGAGTGAATACCAAAGAGCTCAATGTTTGTTTCCTCTGATCACAGTACATTCTCCAATCACTCTCACAATCACCAAGGTGTCACTGGTAACTTCAGACGGGGGCAATGTGCCTTTGGAGCAGGGGGACTTTGCGGGCACTGCAGGATTTTAATCCATTATGGTGTAATGTGTTACCAATGGTTTTCTTGGTGACAGTGGTCCCAGCTGCCTTGAGATCAGTAACAAGTTCTCCCGTGTAGTTTTAGGCTGATCTCTCACCTTCCTCATGATCCTGGATCCCCCACAAGGGAGATTTTGCATGGAGCCCCAGATCGATGTGGACTGACCTCATTGTGTATTTCTTCTATTTTCTTCCTATTGCACCCACACTTGTCTCCTTCTCCCCCGGCTTTGTCTTCCTTGTTGTAGCCCATTCCAGCCTTGTGCAGGTCTAGGATCTTTTCCCTGACATCCTTACAAAGCTCTGTGGTGTTCCCATGTTGTAGAGGTTAGAGGTGACTGATTCATTGTGTGTGGACTGGAGTCTTTATACAGGTGACAATGTAACACAGCTGTGTGTAATGCAGGGAACAGGTGATTAGGAGCCGATAACTGCTCTGTAGGGGCCAGAACTCCTAATGGTTGGGAGGGGATCCAATACTTATAAAGTTATTTGCATTTTGTAGAGAAAAATATCATTTAGACAATGTGATTTTCTGGATGTTATTGTTGATCTTCTATCTCTCACTGGTAAAATTAACCGACCCTAATTATAGACTGGTCATGTCTTTATCAGTGGGCAAACTACAAAATCAATCTTTAGAAAAATGGACAAATTAAATGGCACCAGCCTCGTCCAGTAATGTTCAGCACTTTCATCACTGTTATCCAAGAAGCAAAGATGAAGCCGTCACAGGTGCACGATCCGTGGTCCCAGCATAAGGGCTTGTTCACATCAGCAGAGAATAGAAGAAACAGCAGCACTCACCGATAATGGAAGCTTCAATTTTATTTCATATGTGCTTCATCAAAAACCGGTAATGGCCATCAGGCCAAACAGTGAGGGGAGGGCGAGGTCAGCAGGGTGCCCAGGAGGAGGATGATTGTTTAGTTCATTAGAACTTCAACTGGTCCAACAAACGAAGCGATCATCGTCCTCCTGGGCACCCCGCTGTCCTCGACCTCCCCTCACTGTTTGGCCTGATGGCTCTTACCAGTTTTTGATGAAGCACATATGAAATAAAGTTGAAGATTCTACTGTGGGTGAGTGCTGCCGTCTCTTCTATTATCTGCTGATGGAAACTTAAAAAATCAGCAAGGGATCAATTATTTATTTCCCCCACTGTACATAGGAGCAGTATTATAGTAGTTATATTCTTGTACATAGTAGGCAGTATTATAGTAGTTATATTCTTGTACATAGGAGCAGTATTATAGTAGTTATATTCTTATATATAGGAGCAGTATTATAGTAGTTATATTCTTGTACATAGGGGCAGTATTATAGTAGTTATATTCTTGTACATAGGAGCAGTATTATAGTAGTTATATTCTTGTACATAGGGGCAGTATTATAGTAGTTATATTCTTGTACATAGGGGCAGTATTATAGTAGTTATATTCTTGTACATAGGGGCAGTATTATAGTAGTTATATTCTTGTACATAGGGGCAGTATTATAGTAGTTATATTCTTGTACATAGGGGTCAGTATTATAGTAGTTATATTCTTGTACATAGGGGCAGTATTATAGTAGTTATATTCTTGTACATAGGAGCAGTATTATAGTAGTTATATTCTTGTACATAGGAGCAGTATTATAGTAGTTATATTCTTGTACATAGGGGGCAGAATTATAGTAGTTATATTCTTGTACATAGGGGCAGTATTATAGTAGTTATATTCTTGTATATGGGGGCAGTATTATAGTAGTTATATTCTTGTATATAGGAGCAGTATTATAGTAGTTATATTCTTATACATAGGAGCAGTATTATAGTAGTTATATTCTTGTACATAGTAGGCAGTATTATAGTAGTTATATTCTTGTACATAGGAGCAGTATTATAGTAGTTATATTCTTGTACATAGGAGCAGTATTATAGTAGTTATATTCCTGTACATAGGAGCAGTATTATAGTAGTTATATTCTTGTACATAGTAGGCAGTATTATAGTAGTTATATTCTTGTACATAGGAGCAGTATTATAGTAGTTATATTCTTGTACATAGGGACAGTATTATAATAGTTATATTCTTGTATATAGAGGCAGTATTATAGTAGTTATATTCTTGTATATAGGGGCAGTATTATAGTAGTTATATTCTTGTACATAGGAGCAGTATTATAGTAGTTATATTCTTGTACATAGGAGCAGTATTATAGTAGTTATATTCTTGTACATAGGGGCAGTATTATAGTAGTTATATTCTTGTACATAGGGGCAGTATTATAGTAGTTATATTCTTGTACATAGGAGCAGTATTATAGTAGTTATATTCTTGTATATAGGGGCAGTATTATAGTAGTTATATTCTTGTACATAGGAGCAGTATTATAGTAGTTATATTCTTGTATATAGGAGCAGTATTATAGTAGTTATATTCTTGTACATAGGGGCAGTATTATAGTAGTTATATTCTTGTACATAGGGGGCAGTATTATACCCTGTTTCCCCGAAAATAAGTCACCCCCGAATATAAGTCAGGGCAGGGCTGGCGCAGAATTTTCCAATATAAGTCATACCCCGATTATAAGACAGGGTGACTTATTTTCGGGGAATATAAGACAGGGTACCGCTAAAGTGCCATTTTTTGCCCATTGCATGTTTTACCTGTGTCCCCGCTGTCCCGCTGGCCCCGCTATCCTCTGTGGGCTTCCCTCTGCCCTCAGGTGCAGCCGCAGGTCTGCTGTCCCCCGTGGGCTCCCCTCTGCCCTCAGGTGCTGCAGGTAACCCCGAGGGCATAGGGTTAATCTTGTGCGCCTGTCGCCCCGGCCTGACGTCACCGCTGCCAGCAGGAGGTTCTGATTGGCCAGCGGCTCCCCAGCATCTCGAGCGCTGATTGCCTCAGCGGCTCGAGTGCTGATTGGCCAGAAGCTCCTGCATGAAGAAGCATCTGGACAACGCCCTGCACCGTGGAGGGATCCATAGCCCGAGGCCGCCATTACCCTAAAAAATAAGGATGTTTCCTTGCCCGACTTGCCCATTAAAACCGCAATTCCGCCACACAGCCGACTTGCGGCCGACTTGCGGCAGGTCCCCATACAATGTACGGTACTGTATGGGACACTTGCGGCAAGGTGCGGTTAATTGTCATTTTTTTTTTTAATATAAGTCATACCCCGAATATAAGACAGGGTGGGACTTTTGGGGGTAAAATTAATATAAGACACTGTCTTATATTCGCGGAAACACGGTAGTAGTTATATTCTTGTACATAGGGGCAGTATTATAGTAGTTATATTCTTGTACATAGGGCAGTATTATAGTAGTTATATTCTTGTACATAGAGGCAGTATTATAGTAGTTATATTCTTGTACATGGGGCAGTATTATAGTAGTTATATTCTTGTACATAGAGGCAGTATTATAGTAGTTATATTCTTGTACTAGGGGCAGTATTATAGTAGTATATTCTTGTACATAGGGGCAGTATTATAGTAGTTATATTCTTGTACATAGGGACAGTATTATAGTAGTTATATTCTTGTACATAGAGAGCAGTATTATAGTAGTTATATTCTTGTACATAGGAGCAGTATTATAGTAGTTATATTCTTGTACATAGGAGCAGTATTATAGTAGTTATATTCTTGTATAAGGGGAAGTATTATAGTAGTTATATTCTTGTATATAGGAGCAGTATTATAGTAGTTATATTCTTGTACATTGGGGGCAGTATTATAGTAGTTATATTCTTGTACATAGGGGCCAGTATTATAGTAGTTATATTCTTGTACATAGGGAAAGTATTATAGTAGTTATATTCTTGTACATAGGGCAGTATTATAGTAGTTATATTCTTGTACATAGGGGCAGTATTATAGTAGTTATATTCTTGTAATAGGGGCTGTATTATAGTAGTTATATTCTTGTACATAGGAGCCGTATTATAGTAGTTATATTCTTGTACATAGGGGAAGTATTATAGTAGTTATATTCTTGTACATAGGGAAGTATTATAGTAGTTATATTCTTGTACATAGGAGCCGTATTATAGTAGTTATATTCTTGTACATAGGGGAAGTATTATAGTAGTTATATTCTTGTAATAGGGACAGTATTATAGCAGTTATATTCTTGTACATAGGGGAAGTATTATAGTAGTTATATTCTTGTACATAGGGGCAGTATTATAGTAGTTATATTCTTGTACATAGGGAGTATTATAGTAGTTATATTCTTGTACATAGGACAGTATTATAGCAGTTATATTCTTGTACATAGGGCAAGTATTATAGTAGTTATATTCTTGTACATAGGGGCAGTATTATAGTAGTTATATTCTTGTAATAGGGGAAGTATTATAGTAGTTATATTCTTGTATATAGGGGGCAGTATTATAGTAAAGTAGTTATGAGGAGTCAGCTTTTTCTGTAAATGTATTTATTGCGTTGATGTCAGTTTTGCACTCTTGTGGTATCAGCATTTAATGTCTGATTGCCTTGTACGTTGCTCCGTTATAGACTTATGACTTATTTCTTAATGTCTGTAGATCTTTAGTGCTTTATGACAATAATTAGCGTTTTTTGCCATTTTTTTTCTCACAAATTCCTGATGTCAGCACTTTCTTTTCTTCAGGTTTGAATTATCGGGTTCAGTCTTTGTTCCAATATAATCCGCCATCTCGCCATGTCTCGTCCGCGCCGCCTCTGTCGGGAACGTGGGTAATTTTTTTCTGGATTTGGGCTTTGTCTCATCTGTTGAAAGTTCACACATCAGATGTCACTTATCCTTTTTTATACAAGTCAGGTTGACCCGACGGCTCCGCGTCCTATAAGATCTCTGTCTTGGCGATGACGGTGCGGTGCAGGATGGGAATGGCACCCCCGGTGGCTGGGGATGGAGTTGAGAGCGGCTGAACGGAAGATTCTGCAGAAGAACACAACGTTTACATTATGAAGAGAAGAAGCAGCTGAAACAGATAGGATTACTGGGCCGATATCTTGTAGGTTTTTTTTCTGCTTGAATACAGTGAAGGAAATAAGTATTTAATCCCTTGCTGATTTTGTAAGTTTTCCCACTGACAAAGACATGAACTGTCTATAATTATAAGGGTCGGTTAATTTTAACAGTGAGAGATAGAATACCACCGTCACCAAGAAAACCATTGGTAACACATTACACCGTAAGGGTACCTTTACACGCGGCTACATTTCTAGGGTGGCTACAGGTAACTTACTGGTTGCAGTGAAATCATGGAGACAAGGTTCTATCTTGTTGCTGTGTACAAATGGAATAATCTCTCCATGATTTCACTGCAACCAGTAAGTTACCTGTAGCCACCCTAGAAATGTAGCCGCGTGTAAAGGTACCCTAATGGATTAAAATCCTGCAGTGCCCGCAAAGTCCCCCTGCTCCAGAAGGCACATTGCCCCCGTTTGAAGTTACCAGTGACACCTTGGTGATTGTGACAGTGATTGGAGAAGGTGCTGTGCTCAGAGGAGACAAACATTGAGCTCTTTAGTATTAACTCAACTCGCCGTGTTTGGAGGAAGAGAAATGCTGCCTATGACCCAAAGAAGAACACCGTCCCCACAGTCAGGCATGGTGGTGGTAACATTATGTTTTGGGGGTGTTTCCCTGCTAAGGGCACAGGACTACTTCACCGCATCACTGGGACAATGGTTGGAGTCATGTACCGTAAAATCCTGAGTGACAACCACCTTCCCTCCACCATGACAACAACAACCATGACCCAAAACATACAGCCAAGGCAACAAAGGAGTGGCTCAAAAAGGAGCACATTAAGGTGATGGAGCGGCCTAGCCAGGGTCCAGACCTTAATTCCATAGAAAACATATGGAGGAGCTGAAGCTCCAAGTTACCAAGCGACAGCCTCAAAATCTTAATGATTTAGAGATGATCTGCAAAGAGGAGTGGAGCAAAATCCCTCCTGACACATGTGCAAACCTCATTATCAACTACAAGAAATGTCTGACTGCTGTGCTGCCAACAAGGGTTCACCACCAAGTACTAAGTCTTGTTTGCCAGAGGGATCAAATACTTATTTGTCTCTGCAAAATACAAATGCATTTATATAATCTGGGCAATGTGATTTTGTGGATTTTATTTTTGATATTCTATTTCTCACTGTTAAAATTAACTGACCCTTAAAATTCTAGACTGTTCATGTTTGTGTCAGTAGGAAAACTTACTAAAGGGATTAAATACTTCCTTCCTTCATTGTATGTGTATAATGTGTCACTGGCTATGATGACCGTGCATGACCGGGTGCTGTGGGACTGGCCACCATCCTTCTCGCCCGGCGTCTTTACGCGTGTCAGCAGTTTGACACTGTAAATTTACTCTTCGTCCATGTCCAGGAGTGACCCCGGACACTGAGGAGGCGTCATCCTGCCATCTATGTGCTCACCTGAGGACAGATCCTGGTGGGCCCCGGGCAGGGTGTGAGCGGGCAGCAGCTCCAGGCTCAGACTGGAGGGCGCTGCGTGCAGGTAATGATGGCCGCCATCCGCCGTCGACCCTGCAACAGAGGTTCAGCATTATATCCTCAGAATTGGCAGAGACCTGACCGCCTGCAGTGACATTACACAACCAGCAGGTGGCGAAAGTGTCCCTATAAACACAGGAGACCAAAATAATCCAGCAGCTGCCTCCTGCATTGGACACATTGACTTTTACTGATTAATCCCAATACAGACACTTGTATGTAGGTTCTTAAAAATCATGTCACCTGACAAGTAACTGTTTTTTTCACATGCACCTTAAGGGGTAAAGTTTTGGGAGATTTTTTTCCATGTTTTAGACCCTTTAATTTTATTATTATTATTATTATTATTATTAGGTATTTATATAGCGCTATTAGGATACATGGCGCTGTACAAGTTAGAGGGTAGACAAAGACAAGTGGTCGAAAAACGACGACAAATCGACAAATCAATCGTACGGGTATAATAGGGCCGAGGATCCTGTCCCCGTGGGCTCACAGTCTAGAGGGGGTGGGAGGGAGACAGTAGGAGGGGAGAGGTGAGATGGTGCAGTGGATAGGGTCTTAATGTGTGTTATAGGCTTGTAGGAAGAGGTGGGTCTTCAGGTTTTTCTTGAAGGATCCCAGGGTAGGGGAGTGTCTGATGTGGTGGGGGAGGGAGTTCCAGAGTCTGCTGGAAGCACGAGAGAAGTCTTGTGTGCTGTTGTGGGAGGTGGAGATGCGGGGGGATGAGAGAAGGAGTTCTTAAGAGGAGCGCAGGTTGCGTGAGGGGAGGTAGCGGGAGACTAGGTCGGAGATGTAGGCAGGGGACAGGTTGTGTATGGCCTTGTATGTCAGGGTTAGGGTTTTGAAGCGAGTTCGCTGGGGGATGGGGAGCCAGGGGAGGGCTCGGTGGAGAAGGGAGGCGGGGGAGTAACGGGGAGATAGGTGGATGAGTTGGGCAGCAGAGTTGAGGATGGTGCGGAGAGGTGCGAGGGAGGTGGCAGGGAGACCGGTAAACAGGAGGTTGCAGTAGTCCAGGCGGGAGATGACGAGGGCATGGACAAGTGTCTTGGCCTTGTTGTGGTCAAGGAAGGAGCGGATGCGGGAAATGTGTTTGTTGGAGTCGGCAGGAGGTGGGAGGGCTTGGATGTGGGGCTTGAAGGAGAGGGAGGAGTCGAGGATTACCCCGAGGCACTTGGTGTGGGGAAGGGGTGAGAGTGTGCAGTCATTGACGTGATAGATAGGTCAGGAAGCGGGGCGGGCTTGTTCGGGGGAAAGACGATGAATTCTGTCTTGTCCATGTTGAGTTTTAGGAAGCGGGTAGAAAAGAAGGATGCAATGGCCGATAGGCATGGAGGGATTTTGGATAAAAGGGAGGAGATATCAGGGCCAGACAGATAGAGTTGGGTATCGTCAGCGTAGAGGTGGTATTGGAGGCCATGTGACTCGATGAGATTGCCTAGGCCGAGGGTGTAAATGGAGAAGAGTAGTGGTCCCAGGACCGAGCCTTGAGGAACACCTACAGAGAGGGGGTGGGGCGAGGAGGAGGTGTGAGAGTGGGTGACGCTGAAGGTCCTGTCTGTTAGGTAGGAGGAGATCCAGGAGAGGGCGAGGTCAGTAATGCCAAGAGACTCAACAATTTGGAGTAAGAGGGAGTGGTCAACAGTGTCAAAGGCGGCAGAGAGGTCGAGGAGGATGAGGACGGAGTAGTGTCGTTTGCTCTTGGCGATCAGTAGGTCATTAGTGACTTTGGTTAGGGCTGTTTCGGTGGAGTGGTGGGGTCGGAAGCCGGAATGTAGGCGATCAAAGAGAGTGCAGGAAGAGAGGTGGGAGGAAAGTTCGGAATAGACGTGTTGTTCAAGAAGTTTAGAGGCAAACGGGAGGAGAGATATGGGGCGATAGTTGGAGACTGTTGTGGGGTCAAGGGATGGTTTAATTTTGAGCAGATCAGTGGTATGTAGACATTACAGCTGGGGATCACAGAATATGAGTATACAGACATTACAGCCGGGGATCACAGAATATAAGAGTATACAGACATTACAGCTGGAAGGTCACAGAATATAAGCGTATATAGACATTACAGCTGGGGATCACAGAATATAAGAGTATACAGACATTACATCCAGGGATCAGAGAATATAAGAGTATACAGACATTACAGCCAGAGATCACAGAATATAAGAGTATACAGACATTACAGCCAGGGATCACAGAATATAAGAGTATACAGGGATCACAGAATATAAGAGTATACAGACATTACAGCCAGAGATCACAGAATATGAGTATACAGACATTACAGCCGGGGATCACAGAATATAAGAGTATACAGACATTACATCCAGGGATCACAGAATATAAGAGTATACAGACATTACAGCCGGGGATCAAAGAATATGAATATACAGACATTACAGCCGGAGATCACAGAATATAAGAGTATACAGACGTTACAGCCGGGGATCACAGAATATAAGAGTATACAGGGATCACAGAATATAAGAGTATACAGACATTACATATGGTAATTCTCAATGGCCTCCCGGCTAACTCCCTCACACCTCTCCAGTCTATCCTCAACTCCGCTGCCCGACTCATCTATATGTCCTCCCGCTACTCCCCTGTCTCCCCCCTCTGCCAAGCCCTTCACTGGCTCCCCGTCTCCAAGAGATCCCAATTCAAAACACTAACCATGGCGTACAAAGCCATACACAACCTGGCTCCACCATACATCTCCGACCTGGTCTCCCAATACCTACCCTCACGCAACCTCCGCTCCTCCCAAGAACTCCTCCTCTGCTCCCCCCTCATCACCTCTTCACACAACCGAGTCCAGGACTTCTCCCGGGCATCTGCCTTACTCTGGAACTCCCTACCCGAACACGTCACACTCTCCTACCCTGAGTAGCTTCAAGTGTCACCTGAAGACTCACTTGTTCCATCAAGCCTACAACCTGCCATGAGACCCAGGAGACCGCCCCATACCTGACATTCCCCCATTCTACTGTATCCTAACCCGCCCCTCATAGACTGTGAGCCCTCGTGGACAGGGTCCCTGCCCCTCCTGTACCTGTACGTCCTGATCGCCTAGATTTAGTGTACTTGTTCTTGTCTCCCTCATCCTCATGTAAAGCGCAATGGAACCTAATGGCGCTATATAAATAATAATAATTACTAAGAATAGATTTATTCATAATGTGATCTAGGTGTGTATATAAAGTCTACTTATCTGAACACACGATGATATATAAAATGAATGAATTAGAATATGGGAGAATGACTATTGTTTCTATATGTTCTGCCAGTTTCATTGATTCTTTCATTGTCCATTGATTTTCTATTTGTGTATTTTCTATTCTTATGCTCATATGTGATTGCAGTTGTGGACATTTCTATTTTGATGTGCTTTACATAGCAGTTCACAGCAGGAATATTACTGCACCTGTGAATTTGTTTGTGAGTGAGCATATACTCACTTGTAAATCAGTATGGCCGATAGTCATGAGTAAGGGCTGCATAACGCACCCGAAACGCGTCGATCTAGGTCATGCTGACCATGTATTCTTTGTAATGCAATATTTTTTGAAAAATTAAAAAAAATCTTCCATGTTTGAGCTGGATTCTACTTCATTTCTTGGTTTTACATTGGGCCGATGCAGGATCGGGATATGAGCTCCAGGAAGACACGAATAGAGAACAACACAGTGAGCTGGAACCTATATACACATTTATGTACTGACAGTGCTGCTGGTGCTGTAGTCATGTACAGATCACTGTAATGGTGCTGTAGTTGTGTACTGACAGTTTTGTTGTACTGTACCTGCGGTAGTTCTGGTGCTGTAATCTTGTATTGATCGTTATTCTGTTGTAGTCATGTACCCATGGTGGTTCTTTTGTAGTCATGTACTGATGGTGGTTCTGTTTCTGGAGTCATGTACTGACTGATTCTGGTGCTGCAGTTATGTACCTACAGTGGTTCTGTTGCTGTAGTTGTGTACTAATGATAGTGCAGTAACGTACTGATGGTGATTCTGGTGCTGGGAGTCATGCCTCAATAGTAGTTCTGCTGTTGTAGTTGTGTACTGACTGTGAGTCAGGTACTGTAGATATGGTAATCCATTGTCAGATAACATGATACATGGCCATGTTACTAAAGTATTGTTTGTTAAGGGTTACTACTAGGGATGAGCGAGTATGCTCGGCGCTACTTGTTACTCGCACGAGTATCGCGGTACTCGGGATGCTCAGCGAGCACCGAGTACCGCCGAGATGCTCGGACTGCTCGCTAATAATTAGCAATCTGACACAAATACACAGCTCCCTTCAGTGCACACAGTGAGCTGGCACCACACAGGGAGCAGATTCATTGTTAGGATCCCTCTGGGGCCACAGCAAAGTGTTATATGCTGCGGCGATTTGAAAAAGCCCACCCTCCTGCCCTTTCCCAGCAATACTCGTTTTATAACCGGAAGTCTGTGGGCGGAGCCTGTCACTCATTGACTTACATTGGGATCGGTGCTCGGGCCGAGTACACGAGTATCTTGGGATGCTCGGCCAGAGCACCGAGCACCCGAGCATTTTAGTGCTCGCTCATCACTAGTTACTACATATGTATTGTTTTCAGTATTATTAAACTTTTGTATTTTGGGGAAAGAGATAAATAGGAGAGTGCTACCTCAGTGTATTATGTGCAGTTCTCATATATCACCTACATTATCCATTCACTCTAAAAGCCACTGTGAGCTCTGAGCCTCATTCACATCATGATTTTTTTTAATCTATTTTGCCACTGATAAAATGCAATATTTTTGCTGCAATTTTATTAAAAAAAAAAACTAGCAACAGGTTCTTTTTTTGTTTTCGTTATGGTAGAGAAACTGAGACCTGGTACAGAAACCTGTAAATACGTTCCTGTGCACAGCGTCTTAGAAAGCTCTTAAGGCTAGGTTCACATTACACATGTGCTGTTTGTTGAATGGATAGCTAAAGTTGCTTTATTATATATTACTCCCTTGAGCTATACCTGGGTAAGTGGTGACTTTCACTGAGGTCACTTGAGCACAGCTCAAGTAACCATGGTAACTGCTGACCATAGCGGTTACTATGGCACGTGTGTTCTCAGGTGACCTCAGTGTGTCACTGCTTAGGCTGGTTTCACACTGTAGTTTTGTCCCTGATCAGGTTCCATCCGGTTTGTGTGCCAAAACCAGGAGAGGAACCAGGAGAGGACCTTGCAGAGAAAAACTATAATTGAAAGATTGACACCTGTGTTGAGTTATGGAGACATTCCTGGTTTTGGCACACAAACCGGATGGAACCTGATCAGTTAAACTGCAGTGTGAAACCAGCCTTACCCAGCTGCAGCTCGCGGCTCATTCAGTGTTTGGAAGCTGCAGGGACAGGACGCTTTCTTCTTCACCACTACCTCCTATGAAGCATAGGTCAGATTGCGACGTGGCCGGATGAGAGACTATGTCGCAGAGGATGGGTATAAGGGAGTAAGTAGTAGTCCAGATGTGTTTTTTTTTTTTTTTCTAATAAAATGTTTTTGCAATGTGGTTTGTCTTCACTATTTACTTGAGATTCTTAATGGCCGAGTCTAACATTGGCCTGACATTAAGAATCTGAGGCTTCATGCCAGCTGGCACTACAAAGCTGTCATTAACCCCTTATTACTCAGCATCTTAACAATAGATCACCCCAGTATTATGCGGTCAGGACCCCGGTGAGTCTTTACCTCCCAGTAACATTTCCTGCAGCAGGCTGTCGATCCGCGCCATCCCGAACAACTTGGCAAATTGCACCTGCTCGATCATCTGCCAGGTGATGCTCAGCAGTGGGGGCAGGAGGAGGAGGAGGTCACTGAAGCGCCCTCTGGAGTCATACTGCCGGTCATTGATGTAATCCTCTAGGTTCACCTGCACCTGGAACCGCATGTTCTTCACTTTACTGGAGTCGCTGAGCCCCTTACAGTCTATGGAGAGACGAGACGGCGATCAGCACCAGAAACAGTGAGACACAAGCAACCGCTGCGATCTTAGGTGCTGGTCCTGCAGGTCACATGACCTGGCCCCTCCTCCTTTCAGGTCACTTACCGGATCAAAAAATATAATAGCCTTGAGACAGGCGTATTCGTTATCATCGATCTGGATCTCCCGTAAAGGCTTCACCAGCTCATCCAGGATCCTCACTGCAACGCGGGCGATCTCCAGCTCAGGACACTGCATGGGAATAATGAAGTCGTTACCTGCAGGGAGCAAGAGACAAGCAAAGAATCATGGAGGAGCGGCTGACATTACACCATTACACCGTCACCCATGCAGAGGCCGTAAGGGAACCGGAAAATGGGAAAAAGAGTAAAGAGCATTCCACAAAGGTCAGAGATAAAGGAGCGGCAACAGTGGTGCATGAAAAAGAGCAGCAAGGCAGGAGCAGGAGGATCTGCGCAACGGTGAAGGAACAGGCAAGTGAAGGAGAAATCGGTGATGATGGAACCTGAAAAGCAAGAGAAAAGAGCGGTGCAGGAAAAGGAAAAAAGAAGAGGAAAGAGCGGTGCAGGAACACTGGAGGAACAGGAAAAAAGTAGATGAGGAGGGGGAAAGAGCGGTGCAGCAAAAGGAACATTGGGGTGATGGAGGAACAAGGAAAAGGCAAAGATGAGAGGAAAGCGTGATGCAGGAAAAGAGAAGTGAGGCAGGAACAGAAAGATCTGCACAGCGGTGAAGGAAAAGACAAGAAATCGGTGATGATGGAACCTGAAAAGCAACAGAAAAGAGCAATGCAGAGGAAGAGGAAAGAGCAGTGCAGGAAAAGGAAAAAAAGAGGAGGAAAGAGTGGTGCAGAAACACTGGAGGAACAGGAAAAAAGTAATGAGGAGGGGGAAAGAGCGGTGTAGCAAAAGGAACATTGGGGTGATGGTGGAACAGGGAAAAAGCAAAGGTGGGAGGAAATAGCGGTGCAGGAACATGGGAGCAATGGAGGAGCAGGAAGATCTGTGCAGTGGTGAAGGAACAGGTAAGTGAAGGAGAAATCAGTGATGATGGAACCTGAAAAGAGATCTGCAGTAGAAGGAAAAAAGTAAAGGAGAAAGAGTGATGGAGGAACAGAAAAAAAGCAGAGGAGAACTAGAGTGATGTAGCTACAGGAACACTAGAGCAACAGTGAAAAAAGCAAGGGAGGAAGAGGAAAGAAGTGTAGGAACACTGGAGTGATGAAGGAACAGGAAAGAAGGGTGCAGCAGCAGGAACACTAGAGCAATGGAGGAGCAGGAAGATCTGCGCAGCAGTGATGGAACAGGTAAGTGCAGGAGAAATCAGTGATGTTGGAACCTGAAAAGCTATCCAAAAAAAGAAGCGGGAAGAAGAGTGATGCAGAAATACGGGAGCGACGGAGGAACAGGAAAAAAAGCAGAGGAGGAAGAGAATAGAGCGATGTAGAAACACTGGAGTGATGGAGGAACAAGGAAGAAAACACAGCTGGAAGAGGAAAGGAGCGATGTAGGAAAACTGGAGTGATGGAGGAACAGGAAAAGTGGAAGAGAAAAGAGCAATGTAGGAACAGGAACAAGGGAGCGATGGAGGAACAGGAAAAAAAGCAGAGGAAGATCAGGAAAGAGTGATACAGGAACACTGGAGCATACAAGAACAGGAAAAAAAGAAGCAGAGGAAGAAATGGTGAGTGATATAGGAAGAAGATGATCAGGGAAGAGCGATGCAAGGAAAGAAACACTGGAGCTGTGCAAGAATAGTGATCCTGTAAGAAGAGTGGCCTTCCTGTCAACAACAGTGTAAAAAAGAGACCAATGTGGTAAAGAGCGGCGGTGCAGGAGCAGACACATTAATGCCAAAAAATGATCACGTTTCCTCCTTCTACTTTGATGGACGACTCATATTTTGGGTCTTGATTTCTGACTTTCCATAAACCCTAAAAAGTTTTATTCATTTTTTCAATACCCCCAAAATGGTGCAGAACATGCTCAGTCTTCCTGTTTACCACACTGTTTTTTTTCCTCAATAGTTTTGCCCTTTGGAGCAGCGGACAATGACAGAGCAGATGCAGATCCTCTCCGTCCGTCCATCCTGAAACGGAGACTCACCTAGAAGCAGGAAATCTTTGTAAGGGAGCGAGCGCTTGGCTACACCGAGCAAGAGATGAGCGCCAGCGTGCGCCCGCAGCAGTGCCACCTGGGGAAAGACAGAAGAGGGATGGGTGAGGGCGCGGCGACCACAGAGTTCACCAAACAGAGGGATATTATCACAGAGAAGATGCAGAAGTCACCTCGCTTTGCCGGGCAAGGTAATTCCTTGATCACTAAAAGGCGTAACTTCAACACGATTCTCTGCAGGGCTGTGGAGTCGGAATCGGATGTTTTGCTTACTGACTTCACAGCCATGGTTGCGGAGTCGGATTCAGGGAGAAGGTTATGTGGTCAGATACAACCAATATAGAACTTTTTGGTATCAACTGCACTCGGCACGTTTGGAGAAAGAAGGATGAGTACAATTCCAAGAACACCATTCCAACCATAAAACATGGGGGTGGGAACATCATACTTTCAGAGTCGGATGTTTGGCTAGTGACTTCACAGCCCTGGTTGTGGAGTCTGTGTCCATTTTGGTGGAGTTGAAGTCGGATTCAGGGAGAAGGTCATGTCGTCAGATGAGACCAATTAGGACTTTTTGGTATCAACTTCACTGGGCGTGTTTGGAGGAAGAAGAATGAGCACAATCCCAAGAACACCATCCCAACTGTGAAGTATGAGGGTGGAAACATTATACTTTCGTAGTTGAATGTTTGGCTTACTAACTTCACAGCCATGATTCGGAGTCGTGGAGTCAGTGTTTATTTTGGCGGAGTTAGGGCCGCTTTACACACACCAACTTCTGTGACCAACATCTGAACACATCTCTGGTTGCAGTGAAATCATGGACACATTGTTACATTTGTACACAGCCACAAAATGAGGCAATGTGTCCATGATTTCACTGCAACCAGAGATCTGTTCAGATGTTGGACACAGAAGTTGGTGTGTGTAAAGTGGCCCTTAGAGTTGGAGTAGGATTCAGGGAAATGGAGTTGTCTGAGTCGGATGTTTGGCTTTCTGACTCCACAGCCCTGATTCTCTGACCACTGGCCCCTCATACGAGAGAGTGATTGTGGAGTCCTGTTACCTGGTCATCCAGGGGAAGCTCGCAGAATGCCGGGATGCACTTTGCCCACTCAACCAGCAGGAGGAGCTGCTGCTTCATGGATTCGCACACGTCGCTGATGGTGGCGATCTTCTTCATGGAGATGTCACCTGTAGAGCCCGGACTGAGGCAGGAGAGCTGGAGAGAGCGGGGCGACAGGACAGATATAGGGTGATCAGAAAATCCACTACATCACATCAACCCCTAACAATGGAGAAAAACTGCAAAATCATGGCCGGAGCGAGACTGGCATCGATTATGGGGGGGCGAATACCAATGCACGCTGTCACCTGGTGATGAACCCTCCCTCCGGGAGCAGCAGGCCCCGCTATCTGTGGAGCAGCTCCTCGCCTGGGGCTTCTTTTCGTTCTTTGTGGACATTTTCCGCTCATCCCTCATAATTTGGCAGCAGATTAAAAGTGACCACTGCACTTAGAACCGCATCCCTAACATACCGAATACTGGCACCAAAACAGCCACCCATGTACCCATCCACCCCAGTCTCCATGCGATGAGTGCGGACCTGGGCTGAGTTATACACTGTGTGCAGAATTATTATGCAAATGAGTATTTTGATCACATGATACTTTCTATACATGTTGTCCTACTCCAAGCTGTATAGGCTGAGAGCCAACTACCAATTAAGTAAATCAGGTGATGTGCATCTCTGTAATGAGGGGGGTGTGGTGTAATGACATCAACACCCTATATAAGATGTGCTTAATTATTAGGCAAATGCCTTTCCTTAGGCAAAATGGGTCAGAAGAGAGATGTGACGGGCTCTGAAAAGTCCACAATTGTGAGATGTCTTGCAGAGGGATGCAGCAGTCTGGAAATTGCCAAACTTTTGAAGCGTGATCATTGAACAATCAAGTGTTTCATGGCAAATAGCCAACAGGGTCGCAAGAAGCATGAGGTCAAAAAAGGCACAAAATAACTGCCCATGAATTGAGGAAAATCAAGTGTGAAGCTGCTGAGATGCCATTTGCCACCAGTTTTGCCATATTTCAGAGCTGCAACGTTACTGGAGTATCAAAAAGCACAAGGTGTGCCATACTCAGGGACATGGCCAAGGTAAGGAAGGCTGAAAAACCATCACCTCTGAACAAGAAACATAAGATAAAACGTCAAGACTGGGCCAAGAAATATCTTAAGATGGGCCAGAGGCTGGATCAGTAAAGGGCAGAGAGCTCCACTCCGACTCAGATGTCAGCAAGGTGGAGGTGGGGCACTGGTATGGGCTGATATCAAAGATGGTGGGACCTTTTCGGGTTGAGGATGGAGTGAAGCTCAACTCCTGGACCTACTGCCAGTTTCTGGAAGACAACTTCTTCAAGCAGTGGTACAGGAAGAAGTTGGTATAGTTCAAGAAAAACATGATTTTCATGCAGGACAATGCTCCATCACGTGCATCCAACTACTCCACAGCGTGGCTGGCTAGTAAAGGTCTAAAAGAAGAAAAATAATGACATGGCCCCCTTGTTCACCTGATCTGAACCCATAGAGAACCTGTGGTCCCTCCTAAAATGTGAGATCTACAGGGAGGGAAAACACCTCTGGGACAGTGTCTGGGAGGGAAAACAGTACACCTCTGGGAACAGTGTCTGGGAGGCTGTGGTGGCTGCTGCACACAATGTAGATCGTAAACGGATCAAGCAACTGACAGAATCTATGGATGGAGGCTGCTGAGTGTCATCATAAAGAAAGGGGGCTATATTGGGCAATAATTTTTTGGGTTTTGTTTTTGCATGTCAGAAATGTTTATTTCTAAATTTTGTGCACTTATATTGGTTTACCTGGTGAAAATAAACAAGTGAGATGGGAATAGATTTGGTTTTTATTAAGTTGCCTAATAATTCTGCACAGTAATAGTTACCTGCACACACAGATATCCTCCTAAGAGCCAAATCTAAAAACCCCACTCCAACTTCCAAAATATTAAGCTTTGATATTTATGAGTCTTTTGGGTTAATTGAGAACATAGTTGTTGATCAATAATAAAAATAATCCTCTACAATACAACTTGCGTAATAATTCTGCACAGAGTGTAGTAATGATTTCGGGGAAGTAGACAGAGCTGAAGCCTGGCAGGGCCGGAGGATGGCAAAACCCAAGGATGGAAAATTAGGTGAAGCCTGAGCCTGACGGAGCTTAAGCCTAACTGAGCCTGAGCCTGGCACATTGGGTGAAGCCTGAGCCTGACAGAGCTTAAGCCTGAGCCTGGCACATTGGGTGAAGCCTGAGCCTGACAGAGCTTAAGCCTGAGCCTGGCACATTGGGTGAAGCCTGAGCCTGACAGAGCTTAAGCCTGAGCCTGGCACATTGGGTGAAGCCTGAGCCTGACAGAGCTTAAGCCTGAGCCCTGGCACATTGGGTGAAGCCTGAGCCCTGGCACATTGGGTGAAGCCTGAGCCCTGGCACATTGGGTGAAGCCTGAGCCTGACAGAGCTTAAGCCTGAGCCTGGCACATTGGGTGAAGCCTGAGCCTGACAGAGCTTAAGCCTGAGCCTGGCACATTGGGTGAAGCCTGAGCCTGACAGAGCTTAAGCCTGAGCCCTGGCACATTGGGTGAAGCCTGAGCCCTGGCACATTGGGTGAAGCCTGAGCCCTGGCACATTGGGTGAAGCCTGAGCCTGACAGAGCTTAAGCCTGAGCCTGGCACATTGGGTGAAGCCTGAGCCTGACAGAGCTTAAGCCTGAGCCTGGCACATTGGGTGAAGCCTGAGCCTGACAGAGCTTAAGCCTGAGCCCTGGCACATTGGGTGAAGCCTGAGCCCTGGCACATTGGGTGAAGCCTGAGCCCTGGCACATTGGGTGAAGCCTGAGCCTGACAGAGCTTAAGCCTGAGCCTGGCACATTGGGTGAAGCCTGAGCCTGACAGAGCTTAAGCCTGAGCCTGGCACATTGGGTGAAGCCTGAGCCTGACAGAGCTTAAGCCTGAGCCTGGCACATTGGGTGAAGCCTGAGCCTGACAGAGCTTAAGCCTGAGCCTGGCACATTGGGTGAAGCCTGAGCCTGACAGAGCTTAAGCCTGAGCCCTGGCACATTGGGTGAAGCCTGAGCCCTGGCACATTGGGTGAAGCCTGAGCCTGACAGAGCTTAAGCCTGAGCCCTGGCACATTGGGTGATGCCTGATGGAGCTTAAGCCTGAGCCCTGGCACATTGGGTGATGCCTGATGGAGCTTAAGCCTGAGCCTGGCACATTGGGTGAAGCCTGAGCCCTGGCACATTGGGTGACACCTAAGCCCTGGCACATTGGGTAAAGCCTGAGCCTGACGGAGCTTAAGCCTGAGCCTGGCACATTGGTTAAAGCCTGAGCCCTGGTACATTGGGTGACGCCTGAGCCTGATGGAGTAAGAGCCTGGCAGAGCCTGAGTGTGGCACATTGGCGGGGCCTGGACCTGGTGTTTTGGGCGGGATCTGAGCCTGGTACATTGGGTGGGGCCTGAGCCTGGTACATTGGGCGGGGCCTGAGCCTGGTACATTGGGGGGCCTGAGCCTGGTACATTGGGCGGGGCCTGAGCCTGGTACATTGGGCGGGGCCTGAGCCTGGTACATTGGATGGGGCCTGAGCCTGGTACATTGGGCGGGGCCTGAGCCTAGTACATTGGGCGGGGCCTGGCCACTCTAATCAAATCCACGATTGGATTTCTGTCTGTTTTACGAGGTGTTAAATTCTTTGTTTTCCAGATCTCTGCTTGTAGGCAGTGAGTCCTGACCTTATACTGCTAACAGCTGAGGCTTTGTTACAGGTGCCTCTGGTCGGGGTAGCCGGATGTCTGGATACCTCTGGCGCAGGCTGTTAGGGGTGAGGGGTATCAGGATCTGGGTCAAAATGTTGCCCTTCACTGACTGAAAGCAGAGATTTTGTGAGAAGCGATGGGGCTGTGTAACCCTTTCCTCCCCACCTGCTGTGTCATGGCCTCTGCCTGGGTCAGGACACTGATGGACAAGGTGCCGTTGTCCTCGAAGCTGCTCCTCCTCGTACTGATCCGATCCCGCTCATTCTGCACAGCTGAAACGACAGAAATTATAAGTGAGGTGCGGAGGCCCCCGTTATCCGGAGCAGTGTGTAGACCCCCAATATCCGGAGCTGGGGTGGGGGAGCAGTATCTTGAGCGGGGGAGCAGTGTGGAGCCTCCCCACCAATATCCAGAGCCCGGGGAGCAGGGCAGAGCCCCCCCGATATCCAGAGCCCGGGGAGCAGGGCAGAGCCGACCCCGATATCCGGAGCCCGGGGAGGAGTGCAGAGCCCCCCCGACATCCGGTAGCCTGGAAAGCAGTACGGAGCCCCCCCGACATCCAGAGCCGGGGGAGCAGTGCAGAAACCCCCTGATATCCTGAGCCAGGGGGAGCAGTGCGGAGTCCCCTATTAGCCGGAGCCCGGGGAGCAGGGCAGAGACCCCCGATATCCGGAGCGAGGGGAGCAGTGCGGAGACACCCCGATATCCGGAGTCGGGATGAGCAGTGTGGAAACCCTCGATATCCGGAGCCGGGGGGAGCAGTGCGGAGCCCCCCGAAATCCGGAGCGAGGGGAGCAGTGCGGAGACCCCCTGAGATCCAGAGCGAGGGGAGCAGTGCGGAGACCCCCTGAGATCCAGAGCGAGGGGAGCAGTGCGGAGACCCCCCCGATATCCGGTGCGAGGGGAGCAGTGCGGAGACCCCCTGATATCCGGAGCCGGGGGGAGCAGTTCAGAAACCCCCTGATATCCGGAGCCAGGGGAGCAGTACGGAGCCCGGGGAGCAGGACAGAGCCTCCCGATATCTGAAGTCGGGGGTTGGGGGGAGCAGTGCGGAGACCCCCAATATCCGGAGCTTCAGGAAGCAGTGCACAAAGTCTGCAACGCCTCTGCTGGCCAGCAATGAATAGAAACGTCCTGGTGTCCAGACCACGGCTGAATATGACCCTCAAGTCCAGGCCAGCAGCGGGCAGACATGGAGGGGCCCCTGCAGCCACTCGGGGCCCACACTCTCTGCCCCATAAAGTCATGTGACTCGCACGTGTCGTACAAACCTTCCTTCTTCATTCCGGCTCGAAAACATTTCCGCAAGCGACAATAACGGCACTGATTCCGCTTATCCTTATCTACAACGCACTGTCTGCTGAACCTGCAGAAGAAACGCAGCAGTCACTGACCGTACCACAGCTTAGATACAGGATCAGATACAGAAGATCGGAAGATAAAATCACTCAAAATAGGATTAGATACACAGCTCAGCAGACAGTATCACACAGGATGGGATTAGATACACAGCTCAGCAGACAGTATCACACAGGATAGGATTAGATACACAGCTCAGCACACAGTATCACACAGGATAGGATTAGATACACAGCTCAGCAGACAGTATCACACAGGATGGGATTAGACACACAGCTCAGCAGACAGTATCACCCAGGATAGGATTAGATACAGCTCAGCAGACAGTATCACACAGTATAGGATTAGATACACAGCTCTGCAGACAGTATCACACAGGATAGGATTAGATACACAGCTCAGCAGAGAGTATCACACAGGATAGAATTAGATACACAGCTCATCATACAGTATCACACAGGATAGGATTAGATACACAGCTCAGCAGACAGTATCACACAGGATAGGATTAGATACACAGCTCAGCAGACAGTATCACACAGGATAGGATTAGATACACAGCTCAGCAGACAGTATCATACAGGATAGGATTAGATACACAGCTCTGCAGACAGTATCACACAGGATAGGATTAGATACACAGCTCAGCAGACAGTATCACACGAGATAGGATTAGATACACAGCTCAGCAGTCAGTATCACACAGGATAGGATTAGATACACAGCTCAGCAGACAGTATCACACAGGATAGGATTAGATACACAGCTCAGCAGACAGTATCACACAGGATAGGATTAGATACACAGCTCAGCAGACAGTATCACACAGGATAGGATTAGATACACAGCTCAGCAGACAGTATCACACAGGATAAGATTAGATACACAGCTCAGCAGAGAGTATCACACAGGATAGGATTAGATACACAGCTCATCATACAGGATCACACAGGATAGGATTAGATACACAGCTCAGCAGACAGTATCATACAGGAGAGGATTAGATACACAGCTCTGCAGACAGTATCACACAGGATAGGATTAGATACACAGCTCATTATACAGTATCACACAGGATAGGATTAGATACACAGCTCAGCAGACAGTATCATACAGGAGAGGATTAGATACACAGCTCTGCAGACAGTATCACACAGGATAGGATTAGATGCACAGCTCAGCAGACAGTATCACATGAGATAGGATTAGATACACAGCTCAGGAAACAGTATCACACAGGATAGGATTAGATACACAGCTCAGCAGTCAGTATCATACAGGATAGAATTAGATACACAGCTCAGCAGATGGTATCACACTGGATAGGATTAGATACACAGCTCAGCAGACAGTATCACATGAGATAGGATTAGATACACAGCTCAGCAGACAGTATCACACAGGATAGGATTAGATACACAGCTCAGCAGACAGTATCACACAGGATAGGATTAGATACACAGCTCAGCACACAGTATCACACAGGATAGGATTAGATACACAGCTCAGCAGGCAGTATCACACAGGATAGGATTAGATACACAGCTCAGCAGACAGTATCACACAGGATAGGATTAGATACACAGCTCAGCAGACAGTATCACACAGGATAGGATTAGATACACAGCTCAGCAGACAGTAACACACAGGATAGGATTAGATACACAGCTCAGCAGACAGTATCACACAGGAATAGGATTAGATACACAGCTCAGCAGACATTATCACACAGTATGAGATTAGATACACAGCTCAGCAGACAGTATCACACATGATAGGATTAGATACACAGCTCAGCAGAAGGTATCACACAGAATAGGATTAGATACACAGCTCAGCAGACAGTATCACACAGGATAGGATTAGATACACAGCTCAGCAGACAGTATCACACAGGATAGGATTAGATACACAGCTCAGCAGATGGTATCACACAGGATAGGATTAGATACACAGCTCAGCAGACAGTATCACACAGGATAGGATTAGATACACAGCTCAGCAGAGAGTATCACACAGGATAGGATTAGATACACTGCTCAGCAGAGAGTATCACACGGGATAGGATTAGATACACAGCTCAGCAGAAGGTATCACATGGATAGGATTAGATACACAGCTCAGCAGAGAGTATCACACCGGATAGGATTAGATACACAGCTCAGCAGAGAGTATCAACATGGATAGGATTAGATACACAGCTCAGCAGACAGTATCACACAGGAAGGATTAGATACACATCTCAGCAGAAGTATCACACAGGAAGGATTAGATACACAGCTCAGCAGACAGTATCACACAGAAGAGGGATTAGATACACAGCTCAGCAGACAGTATCACACAGGATAGGATTAGATACACAGCTCAGCATGCAGTATCACACAGGATAGGATTAGATACACAGCTCAGCAGACGGTATCACACAGGATAGGATTAGATACACAGCTCAGCAGACAGTATCACACAGGATAGGATTAGATACACAGCTCAGCAGACGGTATCGCACAGGATAGGATTAGATACACGGCTCAGCAGACGGTATCACACAGGATAGCATTAGATACACAGCTCAGCAGATGGTATCACACAGGATAGCATTAGATACACAGCTCAGCAGTCAGTATCGCACAGGATAGGATTAGATACACAGCTCAGCAGTCAGTATCGCACAGGATAGGATTAGATACACAGCTCAGCACACAGTATCACACAGGATAGGATTAGATACACAGCTCAGCACACAGTATAATCTGCAGGGAAGTGAGCCCAATCTCCTGGATGAACACTTCTCACAGCTGAGGGTTTGTTACATTATATACAGAGTAGAAAATCTTCTGTGGGCTGAATACATCTGTCCTTTGTTTACAGTTTGTTACAATGTATCAGTTTGCTCACTGAGGATTGTCTATGTTGGATACAACTGTCACAAACCCTCAGCTGTGAGACAGGCAGGGCAGACACGGTTTTCAGCTTTGTGACAATGGTCCAAGTTTTTAATTGTCATTTTTTCCTCTTGGAATAAAAACACAAAACATTTCCACTTCTCCCCCAGAGTCTGCGGATGTGGAAACAAGGAGGGGGCAGTGGTGTGAATATGGGGAGACGTGGCCTCACAGCAGCACAGAGCATTAAAGGAGACAAGTGTGGGCTCATCTGGATGGTCACTGTGCAAAAATGAATACTCCCAGCAGCACAGAGGAGAGTAGAGTGCTGGGTGTCAGAGACAGAGAATCACAGGGTGCAGCACAGAGTGTTCAGGAGAGGAGAGTGCTGGGTGTCAGAGACAGAGAATCACAGGGTGCAGCACAGATGTTCAGGAGAGGAGAGTGCTGGGGTGTCAGAGACAGAGAATCACAGGGTGCAGCACAGAGTATTCAGGAGAGGGAGAGTGCTGGGGTGTCAGAGACAGAGAATCACAGGGTGCAGCACAGAGTGTTCAGGAGAGGAGAGTGCTGGGTGTCAGAGACAGAGAATCACAGGGTGCAGCACAGAGTGTTCAGGAGAGGAGAGTGCTGGGGTGTCAGAGACAGAGAATCACAGGGTGCAGCACAGAGTGTTCAGGAGAGGAGAGTGCTGGGGTGTCAGAGACAGAGAATCACAGGGTGCAGCACAGAGTGTTCAGGAGAGGAGAGTGCTGGGGTGTCAGAGACAGAGAATCACAGGGTGCAGCACAGAGTTTCAGGAGAGGAGAGTGCTGGGGTGTCAGAGACAGAGAATCACAGGGTGCAGCACAGAGTGTTCAGGAAGGAGAGTGCTGGGTGTCAGAGACAGAGAATCACAGGGTGCAGCCAGAGTGTTCAGGAGAGAGAGTGCTGGGATGTCAGAGACAGAGAATCACAGGGTGCAGCACAGAGTGTTCAGAGAGGAGAGTGCTGGGATGTCAGAGACAGAGAATCACAGGGTGCAGCCCAGAGTGTTCAGGAGAGGAGAGTGCTGGGGTGTCAGAGACAGAGAATCACAGGGTGCAGCACAGAGTGTTCAGGAGAGGAGAGTGCTGGGGTGTCAGAGACAGAGAATCACAGGGTGCAGCACAGAGTGTTCAGGAGAGGAGAGTGCTGGGTGTCAGAGACAGAATCCAGTGCAGCACAGATGTTCAGAGAGGGAGTGCTGGTCAGACAGAGAATCAAGGCAGCAGATGTCATGAGGAAGTGCTGGGATGTCAGAGACAGAGAATCACAGGGTGCAGCACAGAGTGTTGCAGAGAGAGAATACGGTGCGCCCAGAGACAGGAAGGAGAGGCGGGTGTCAGAGAGAGAATCAGGGTGCAGTCACAGAGGTTCAGGAGGAAGTGCGGTGTCAGAGACAGAGAAACAGGGTGCAGCACAGAGTTTCAGGAGAGAAGTGCTGGTTCAGAGACAGAGAATACAGGGTGCAGCAGAAGGTTCAGAGAGAGTGCTGGGGTTGGTCAGAGACAGAGAATCACAGGGTGCAGCACAGAGTGTTCAGGAGAGGAAGTGCTGGGTGTCAGAGACAGAGAATCACAGGGTGCAGCCAGAGTGTTCAGGAGAGGAGAGTGCTGGGTGTCAAGACAGAGAATCACAGGATGCAGCAGGTGTTCAGAGAAGAGATGCTGGGGTGTCAGAGACAGAGAATAGCCAGGCGGATAGGTGCAGACAGCAGGAGGTGTTCAGAAGAGGAAGTGCTGGTGTCAGAGACAGAGAATCACAGGGTGCAGCCAGAGTGTTCAGAGAGGAGAGTGCGGGTGTCAGAGACAGAGAATCACAGGGTGCAGCACAGAGTGTCAGAGAGGAGAGGCTGGGTGTCAGAGACAGAGAATCACAGGGTGCAGCACAGAGTGTTCAGGAGAGGAGAGTGCTGGGTGTCAGAGACAGAGAATCACAGGTGCAGCCAGAGTGTTCAGGAGAGGAGAGTGCTGGGGTGTCAGAGACAGAAATCACAGGGTGCAGCACAGAGTGTTCAGAGAGAGAGTGCTGGGTGTCAGAGACAGAGAATCACAGGGTGCAGCACAAGTGTTCAGGAGAGAGAGTGCTGGGGTGTCAGAGACAGAGAATCACAGGGTGCAGCCAGAGTGTTCAGGAAGAGAGTGCCGGGTGTCAGAGACAGAGAATCACAGGGTGCAGCACAGAGTGTTCAGAGAGGAGAGTGCTGGGTGTCAGAGACAGAGAATCACAGGGTGCAGCCCAGAGTGTTCAGGAGAGGAGAGTGCTGGGGTGTCAGAGACAGAGAATCACAGGGTGCAGCCAGAGTGTTCAGGAGAGGAGAGTGCTGGGGTGTCAGAGACAGAGAATCACAGGGTGCAGCACAGAAGTGTTCAGGAAGAGAATGCTGGGTGTCAGAACAGAGAATCACAGGGGCAGCACAGGTGTTCAGGAAGGAGAGTGCTGGGGTGTCAGAAGGACAGAGAGAATACAGGGTGCAGCCAGAGAGAGTGTTCAGGAGAGAGAGTGCTGGGGTTCAGAGACAGAGAATCACAGGGTGCAGCACAGAGTGTTCAGGAAGGAAGTGCGGGGGTGTCGAGAGACAGAGAATCACAGGGTGCAGCACAGAGTGTTCAGAGAGAGGGAGATGCTGGGTGTCAGAGACAGAGAATCACAGGGTAGCAGCAACCAGGAGTAGGTTCAGGAGAGAGAGGGGTGCGAGCAGAGAATCAGGTGCAGAGACAGAAACACAGGGTGCAGCACAGAGGTTCAGGAAGAGGAGTGCTGGGGTGTCAGAGACAGAGAATGCACAGGGTGCAGCAGAGTGTTGCAGAGAAGGAAGGAGGCTGGGTGTGTCAGAGACAGAGAATCACAGGGTGCAGCACAGAGGATGTAGGAGAGGAGAGAGAGCTGGGTGTCAGAGACAGAGAATCACAGGGTGCAGCACAGAGTGTTCAGAGAGAGAGTGCTGGGTGCAGAGACAGAGAATCACAGGGTGCAGCCAGAGTGTCAGGAAGAGGAGGAGAGTGTGGAGCAGAGTACAGAGAATCAGAGCAGGCACAGGTGTTCCGAGGTGAGAGAGGATGCTGGGTGTCAGAGACAGAGAATCACAGGGTGCAGCACAGAGTGTTCAGAGAGGAGAGTGCTGGGGATGTCAAGAGACAGAGAATCAAGGGTGCAGACACAGAGTGTTCAGAGAGAGAGTGCTGGGGTGCAGAGACAGAGAATCACAGGGTGCAGCACAGAGTGTTCAGGAGAGGAGAGTGCTGGGGTGCAGAGACAGAGAATCACAGGGTGCAGCAGAGTGGTTCAGAAGAGAGAGGTGCGGGTGGTCAGAGACAGAGAATCACAGGGTGCAGCACAGAGTGTTCAGGAGAGGTAGAGTGCTGGGAGTGTCGAGAGAAGAGAATCACAGGGTGCAAGCACAGAGTGTTCAGGAGAGAGAGTGCTGGGATGTCAGAGACAGAGAATCACAGGGTGCAGCACAGGAGTGTTCAGGAGAGGGAGTGCTGGGTGTCAGGAGAACGAGAATCACAGGGTGCAGCACAGAGTGATCAGGAGAGGAGAGTGCTGGGTGCAGAGACAGAGGAATACAGGGTGGAGCACAGAGTGTCAGGAAAGGAGAGGCGGGTGTCAGAGTCAGAGAGAATCACAGGGTGCAGCAGAAGTCAGGAGAGAGGAGGCTGGGATGTCAGAGACAAAGAATCACAGGGTGCAGCACAGAGTGTTCAGGAGAGGAGAGTGCTGGGATGTCAGAGGACAGAGAATCACAGGGTGCAGCCCAGAGTGTTCAGGAGAGGAGAGTGCTGGGGTGTCAGAGACAGAGAATCACAGGGTGCAGCCCAGAGTGTTCAGGAGAGGGAGAGTGCTGGGATGTCAGAGACAGAGAATCACAGGGTGCAGCCCAGAGTGTTCAGGAGAGGAGAGTGCCGGGGTGTCAGAGACAGAGAATCACAGGGTGCAGCACAGAGTGTTCAGAGAGGAGAGTGCTGGGGTGTCAGAGACAGAGAATCACAGGGTGTTTGATGTTAGTGAGGACATTACCTGCAGGCATACATGTGATTCTTTCGGACGCTTCTTCGGAAAAACCCTTTGCAGCCATCACAGCTGGCCGCCCCGTAATGCTTCCCTGTAGCTCGGTCTCCACAAATGGCGCACAAGGAGCTGATCCCAATACAGAGGGGCCCCGGGCTCCCCGACTCCACCGCTATTATCTCTGCAGGAAAGAACACACATATCGTGGATTAACAGGGCAAAGTGGGGGGCCACATCATGATTTAAGGACCCCGCCATCCCCCAGGACCTCACCGCCCCCAGGACCCCACTGCCCCCAGGACCCCACTGCCCCCAGGACCACACTGCCCCCAGGACCCCACTGCACCCAGGACCCCACCGCCCACAGGACCCCACTGCCCCCAGGACCCCACTGCCCCCAAGACCCCACTGCACCCAGGACCCCACCGCCCACAGGACCCCACTGCACCCAGGACCCCACTGCCCCCAAGACCCCACTGCCCCCAAGACCCCACTGCACCCAGGACCCCACCGCCCACAGGACCCCACGGCACCCAGGACCCCACTGCACCCAGGACCTCACCGCCCCCAGGACCCCACCGCCCCCAGGACCCCACTGCCCCCAGGACCCCACTGCACCCAGGACCCCACCGCCCACAGGACCCCACTGCACACAGGACCCCACTGCACCCAGGATCCCACCGCCCTCAGAACCCCACTGCACACAGGATCCCACTGCCCCCAGGACCCCACTGCACCCAGGACCCCACTGCACCCAGGACCCCACTGCCCTCAGGACCCCACTGCCCCCAGGATCCCACTGCCCCCAGGATCCCACCGCCCCCAGGACCCCACTGCCCCCAGGACCCCACGGCCCCCAGGACCCCACGGCACCCAGGATCCCACTGCACCCAGGACCCCACCGCCCCCAGGACCCCACCGCCCCCAGGACCCCACTGACACCAGGACCCGACCTTCTTCAGAACCCCACTGCTCCCAGGTATCCACCACCCCTGAGGACCTTACCACCCTCAGGGCCCCATCTGCCTTCAGGAACCCGCCACCGCCAGGACCCTGCTGCCTTCAGGAGCCCTTGGCTCCACCCCATGACCCCACTTCATCTAGGATACTGCCGCCCCTAGGACTCCCACTGGCTCCAGGACCCGACCTTCATCAGAACCCTGCTGCTCCCAGGTATCCACTGCCCCTGAGGACCCTACCACCCTCAGGGCCCCATCTGCCTTCAGGAACCCGCCACTCCCAGGGCCCTGCTGCCTTCAGGACCCCTTGGCTCCCCCCCATGACCCCACTTCATCTAGAATACCGCCGCCCCTAGGACCCCCACTGACTCCAGGACCTGACCGTTTCTGGATCCCGCCACTCCCAGGTACCCACTGCCTCCAAGGACCCTACCACTTAGGGCCCCAGCCACCTTCAGGACCCCATCTCTCGTAGGAGCCCACCAACCCCAGGACCTGGCTGCCCTCAGGAACCCAGGACCCGACCATCTTCAGGATCCAGCTACCCCCCAGGAACCTACCACCCTCAGGACCCCACTGCACCTAGGAACCCACGGCCTCCCTGGAGCCTGGCACAGTCAAGACCCTGCCACCTTCAGGAACCTGCCTTCTTGAGGACCCTGCTACCTTCAGGGCCCCGGTCGCCTTCAGGACCCCACCTCCCCAGAACCCCACCGACCCCAGGACGCTGCCACTCTCAGGACCCCACCGACACCAGGACCCTGCCACCCTTAGGATCCTGCCACTCCCAGGTACACACCACCCCTCAGAGTCCGGCTGCCTTTAGAATTCCACCGAACCCAGAACGCCACCACCCCTAGAAACCTGTTGCCCTCAGGACCCTGCCACCCCCAGGACCCCGCCACCCTCAGGACCCTGCCACCCTCAGGACCGCGCCACCCTCAGGACCCCGCCACCCTCAGGACCCCGCCACCCCTGAACTCTGCTGCCCCATGGAATCTGCCGCCCCCTGAACTCCACCGCCCCTAGACCCTGCTTCCCCGGACTCTGACACCATCACCACTACAGCCATTCTTGGGAAGCTGGAGAACATTATATGTCCAGTAATGGATCCACATAACTCACTACAGCAAGAGAAGCTGCCATGTAATACAGCGCCACCCGGTGGAGGGAGGAATGTGAAAAAAACAAGCAGTGACAGAATATAAGAGCAGGAAAAGAGGGAAACTCAATGTAATATAAAAGGTCAGAGTCAGTTCCCCCAGATCCTCCTCTCCAGACTCCCAATTCTGGTACTGAAGCTTCGTGGCTACATGACGGATGATGAGCGGCGGTCACACCCCGCGGAGGAGGGCGCTCATGACGGCGGTCACACCCTGCGGAGAAGGACACTCATGACGGCGGTCACACCCCGCGGAGGAGGGCACTCAGGACGGCGGTCACACCCCGCGGAGGAGGGCACTCATGACGGCAGTCACACCCCGCCGAGGAGGGCACTCATGACGGCAGTCACACCCCGCAGAGGAGGGCGCTCAGGACGGCGGTCACACCCCCGCCGAGGAGGGCACTCATGACGGCAGTCACACACCGCAGAGGAGGGCGCTCATGACGGCGGTCACACCCCGCGGAGGAGGGCGCTCATGACACGGTGCTACGTCCGATGCTCCAACACCATCAGGATCATTCACTGACTGCAAGCAGAGATATCACTGCACTGTATTCCCTGCGCCGACTCTTCACCAGAAGAACCAAGACCATAATGATAATAATAACAGGAATAAAGGACGAGGTGTTCTGGGGAACGCTCTCCGCCATCTCTGGGACCCGACATCTCCGGGGACAAATCTGAACCACAATTTTATGGCGCCATTAATATCCAACCACCATAAATGTAACTAATGGAATCAAAGGTCACTGATCGCAGGAGACATCGGCGCTCGGTGTTCAATGGAGGGAAGTGTGCAGAAAAACGGATCACTGCCGCCAAAACCATAAGGCAAAAATCCCTCTCCTCATCCTGTGCTGGAGTCTGGGGCCCCAGGCAGGTGTAAAGCATCCATAGCACAGGGGCCCCTCCCCACAGCACCATGTAATGTGAATGAGCCAGACGTCACATTCGGACCCCGTTAATATCACCACTGTAGCCGCACTTCATTAGGCACCAAAAGTTGAATATAAATATGGCGGCCGGAGGATCGATGGCTTCCTCTCTTCCTCGCACCATCTGCTCGTACCTCCGCCGGCCCGCGACGCTTCTTATACATGTGATATTAGATGGACACAAAAACCGTAACTGATTAACTCCACCACAAATAATACAAAGTAACGTGACCCGTCAGCGGCGATCCTGACCCCATACAGCACCCATCACCCTCCACTGCTGTCACATATTTACTCATATTACACAACACACTGCTCTCCGGGACGTCCACCATCCATAGGGGGCGCCATCCCATAGAGTTATAGAATAGCCAGGGGTGTGACTACCGAGACCCCACCACTCACAAGAATAGGAGTTCCACATCTCCCTACTTGTGGTGCTTTTAGACAGGATCTTATGTATTCTGTATACAGAGAGCTCCCCCTAGTGGTGACTGCAGACAGGATCTTATCATGTATCTCTGTATACAGGGAGCTCCCCCTAGTGGTGACTGCAGACACGATCCTATCATGTATCTCTGTATGCAGGGAGCTCCCCCTAGTGGTGGCTGCAGACAGAATCTTATCATGTATCTCTGTATACAGGGAGCTCCCCCTAGTGGTGGCTGCAGACAGAATCTTATCATGTATCTCTATATACAGGGAGCTCCCCCTAGTGATGGCTGCAGACAGGATCTTATCATGTATCTCTGTATACAGGGATCCCCCTAGTGGTGACTGCAGACAGATCCTTATCATGTATCTCTGTATACAGGGAGCTCCCCCTAGTGGTCGCTGTGGACAGATCCTATCATGTATCTCTGTATACAGGGAGCTCCCCCTAGTGGTCGCTGCAGACAGGATCTTATCATGTATCTCTGTATACAGGGAGCTCCCCCTAATGGTGGACTGCGACACGATCCTATCATGTATCTCTGATACAGGGAGCTCCCCCTAGTGGTGGCTGCAGACAGAATCTTATCATGTATCTCTTACAGGAGCTCCCCCTAGTGGTCGCTGCAGAGAGATCTTATCATGTATCTCTATATACAGGAGCTCCCCCTAGTGGTGACTGCAGACAGGATCTATCATGTATCTCTGTATACAGGGAGCTCCCCCTAGTGGTCGCTGCAGACAGGATCTTATCATGTATCTCTGTATACAGGGAGCTCCCCCTAGTGGTGACTGCGGACACGATCCTATCATGTATCTCTGTATACAGGGAGCTCCCCCTAGTGGTGGCTGCAGACAGAATCTTATCATGTATCTCTGTGTACAGGGAGCTCCCCCTAATGGTGGCTGCAGACAGAATCTTATCATGTATCTCTATATACATGAAGCTCCCCCTAGTGGTGACTGCAGACAGGATCTTATCATGTATCTCTGTATACAGAGAGCTCCCCCTAGTGGTGACTGCAGACAGGATCTTATCATGTATCTCTGTATACAGGGAGCTCCCCTAGTGGTGGCAGCACACAGGATCTTATCATGTATCTCTGTATACAGGGAGCTTCCCCTAGTGGTGACTGCAGACAGGATCTTATCATGTATCTCTGTATACAGAGAGCTCCCCCTAGTGGTGACTGCAGACAGGATCTTATCATGCATCTCTTGGTACATAGAGCTTATATTAATCTCCCTAAAAGTCTAGTGGTTAGTGAAAACATATCTGACAGTTCTCTGATACAACTGGTGCGATCTTTGTTATTCTGTATGACATTTTGATAAGAGAGGCTCGAGAGACCGCCATCTTTTTTTTTCCTTCATAGAAGAAGGATCTGTTCAAAACACTGGTGGACATCGACAGAAAGGGGCTCCTGCAAGAACAGTATGAGGGCCCTTTGCGGCCTAGGAGCTCATCAAAATACACAATTCTACCTACTTCGGAGGTAGACATGGGCCCCCTAACCACTTGGGCCCGTGGTGTGAACAGTCTCCAATACTCCACTTTCTGCAAACATATCACAGAGACAAAGGGAAACCCCTTGGCGCCTCTATAGGTGAGGGTGGGAGCGCCCCAAGCCTGAATCAGCTGAACCTCAGCAAATATGGGGTCACCCCCTACTGCAAACCAGGGAGTGCGAGTAGATAGAAACATTAATGATCATAGAGCCGCTGGCCGTCAGAGGGGACTACACGTCCCAGATGCCCGGTCTGGTTCACAGTGACCCCCTGATCGTGGCCCTGCCATTAGGACCCTTTGCTCTCACCTGCGTTGGTCGGCAGCACCCGGATACTGTCGAATTCCAGCATGGTGTACGTGGAGTCCAGGGTCTCGGAATAATCTGGTAATTCCATGTCCATAATTACTTCACAAAGCTTCATTATTGGGATCTGTCAACAAGAGCAGGTCACTGGCGCCAGGGGCCCGCTGCCAATCACCCGCGTCGCCCCCTCCTCACCCAGAAAATCAATGCTCAGAACTGCGGTGACAGGAGGCGGCGCAGCAGCCGAGTCACATGTGTCAATCACCCGGAGATAAGCCTGCACCAATCAGTCACTCACCTGCACCGTGACAATTACTGACGGCTCACGTGACCCTCGCTCAGGGACACACTGTTCTCAACACCTCACAGCTGAGGGTCTGGTACAGTGTGTCAGCACAGAAAATCCTCTGGGACCTAAATCGGCAGCACAATTGTTTCTCCGGTTTGTTACAATGTGTCGGCGCAGAAAACACGGATATAAAACCACAGAACAAAGTTTCTCTGGTTTGTTACAATGTGTCAGGCCCAGATCATTGTCTAGACTGGATACAACTGTAACAAACCCTCAGCTGTGGCGTTTTCAGCCTTCTTATAACATAATTCAAAATTGTCAAAGATTCTTAAAAGTTTCAGAACTTTTCGCTTTCTGTTCTGTGATAGTAAAAGTAAGCGACTGCTCTCTGTTATCACCCAGAGACGGTAACAAGGTTCACTATAGCGCCCTCTCCAGGCCCAGACGCTCATTAACTCTTCCAGACCCGGTCACTGTAGGGTTAAAGCCTTTGTCCGGATTTTCTCATTATCAAACCTCAAATATAATCTCATAAATTGTGTAATAAGATTGCGCCTCATAAGCGGAGTCTTCCATCAGATAAGGAGGAGCGAGATACCGCGGCCTCGGACTCTGCCCTGCGGCATCATCGGGCCATTACCAGTTCACATGACTGGCTGTGGGCTCGTTACAGTGTGTCAGTGCAGACAGAGCATCAGAGTCGGCCTTTTAGCTCACAGTCTGGAGACAACTGTAACAAACCCTCAGCTGTAGGACTAGGATTAAGGCTATGTGCCGACATCGAGTTTGTGCATTACATTTGCACCTTCTGTCAAAATTACGCGCCCAGAACATCCTTGTGCTAATTGTACGTTATTGCCACTTATTTCAGCAATTGTTCACTATTGTGACTGTGAATAAAGCTAGGTTCAAGGCTGGGAGAAAAAAAGGGTTTCAAGATGTCATAATGTGACGTGGGGCTCTGCTGTATTTTTTCCAGCCAGGTACATCAAGGCAGCTACAGGCTGCCACCCACCCCCAGCTGACTGTTTGTACCTAGCTGGTAATTCAAATGCAGCGCCCTTCTTTTTTTTTTTATTATTTCTTGAAATCATTTATAAAAAAAAAAAACGATGTGGAGCTTGGCAGTATTTTTGGTTGCCAGCCAGGTACAAGTTGGCAGATGGGGGCTGGAATCCTCAGCATGGGGAGACCCAAGTGTTCTGAGACCCCATGATTGCAGCCAACTCCTGCTCCAGAAAATGGCGTATTCATTTGAAACGCCATTATATGTCGCTTTAGCCTGACTCTTCCACTTGCACTGCTGCTAGTGGCAGACTGAGTAATGAAGGGGTTAATGCTAGTTGAACATTACCAGCTGGCACTAAACCCAAGATTCATAATGTCGACCAATGTTAGACCCGTTCAGTAGAGTGCTGACAGGAGGAGCCATGAGAACACATCATATAGAGGACAGTAGAGCGCTGACAGGAGGAGCCATGAGAGCACATCATATAGAGGACAGTAGAGTGCTGACAGGAGGAGCCACGTGAGCACATCATATAGAGGACAGTGGACAGGAGGAGCCATGAGAGCACATCATATAGAGGACAGTAGACAGGAGGAGCCATAAGAGCAAATCATATAGAGGACAGTAGAGCGCTGACAGGAGGAGCCATGAGAGCACATCATATAGAGGACAGTAGACAGGAGGAGCCATGAGAGCACATCATATAGAGGACAGTAGACAGGAGGAGCCATGAGAGCACATCATATAGAGGACAGTAGACAAGAGGAGCCATGACAGCACATCATATAGAGGACAGTAGACAGGAGGAGCCATGAGAGCACATCATATAGAGGACAGAAGACAAGAGGAGCCATGAGAGCACATCATATAGAGGACAGTAGACAAGAGGAGCCATGACAGCACATCATATAGAGGACAGTAGACAGGAGGAGCCAAGAGAGCACATCATATAGAGGACAGTAGACAGGAGGAGCCATGAGAGCACATCATATAGAGGACAGTAGACAGGAGGAGCCATGAGAGCACATCATATAGAGGACAGAAGACAAGAGGAGCCATGAGAGCACATCATATAGAGTACAGTAGACAGGAGGAGCCATGAGAGCACATCATATAGAGGACAGTAGACAGGAGGAGCCATGAGAGCACATCATATAGAGGACAGTAAACAGGAGGAGCCATGAGAGCACATCAAATAGAGGACAGTAGACAGGAGGAGCCATGAGAGCACATTATATAGAGGACAGTAGAGAGGAGAAGCCATGAGAGCACATCATATAGAGGATAGTAGACAGGAGGAGCCATGAGAGCACATCATATAGAGGACAGTAGACAGGAGGAGCCATGAGCGCACGTCATATAGAAAACAGTAGACAGGAGGAGCCATGAGAGCACATCATATAGAGGACAGTAGAGAGGAGAAGCCATGAGAGCACATCATATAGAAGACAGTAGACAAGAGGAGCCATGAGAGCACATCATATAGAGGACAGTAAACAGGAGGAGCCATGAGAGCACATCAAATAGAGGACAGTAGACAGGAGGAGCCATGAGAGCACATTATATAGAGGACAGTAGAGAGGAGAAGCCATGAGAGCACATCATATAGAGGATAGTAGACAGGAGGAGCCATGAGAGCACATCATATAGAGGACAGTAGACAGGAGGAGCCATGAGAGCACATCATATAGAGGACAGTAAACAGGAGGAGCCATGAGAGCACATCAAATAGAGGACAGTAGACAGGAGGAGCCATGAGAGCACATTATATAGAGGACAGTAGAGAGGAGAAGCCATGAGAGCACATCATATAGAGGATAGTAGACAGGAGGAGCCATGAGAGCACATCATATAGAGGACAGTAGACAGGAGGAGCCATGAGCGCACGTCATATAGAAAACAGTAGACAGGAGGAGCCATGAGAGCACATCATATAGAGGACAGTAGAGAGGAGAAGCCATGAGAGCACATCATATAGAAGACAGTAGACAAGAGGAGCCATGAGAGCACATCATATAGAGGACAGTAAACAGGAGGAGCCATGAGAGCACGTCATATAGAAAACAGTAGACAGGAGGAGCCATGAGAGCACATCATATAGAGGACAGTAGAGAGGAGAAGCCATGAGAGCACATCATATAGAAGACAGTAGACAAGAGGAGCCATGAGAGCACATCATATAGAGGATAGTAGACAGGAGGAGCCATGAGAGCACATCATATAGAGGACAGTAGACAGGAGGAGCCATGAGAGCACATCATATAGAAGACAGAAGACAAGAGGAGCCATGAGAGCACATCATATAGAGGACAGTAGAGAGGAGGAGCCATGAGAGCACATCATATAGAGGACAGTAGACAGGAGGAGCCATGAGAGCACATCATATAGAGGACAGTAGACAGGAGGAGCCATGAGAGCACATCATATAGAGGACAGAAGACAAGAGGAGCCATGAGAGCACATCATATAGAGTACAGTAGACAGGAGGAGCCATGAGAGCACATCATATAGAGGACAGTAGACAGGAGGAGCCATGAGAGCACATCATATAGAGGACAGTAAACAGGAGGAGCCATGAGAGCACATCAAATAGAGGACAGTAGACAGGAGGAGCCATGAGAGCACATTATATAGAGGACAGTAGAGAGGAGGAGCCATGAGAGCACATCATATAGAGGATAGTAGACAGGAGGAGCCATGAGAGCACATCATATAGAGGATAGTAGAGAGGGAAGCCATGAGAGCACATCATATAGAGTACAGTAGAGAGGAGAAGCCATGAGAACACATCATATAGAGGATAGTAGACAGGAGGAGCCATGAGAGCACATCATATAGAGGACAGTAGACAGGAGGAGCCATGAGAGCACATCATATAGAGGACAGTAGACAGGAGGAGCCATGAGAGCACATCATATAGAGGACAGTAGACAGGAGGAGCCATGAGCGCACGTCATATAGAAAACAGTAGACAGGAGGAGCCATGAGAGCACATCATATAGAAGACAGAAGACAAGAGGAGCCATGAGAGCACATCATATAGAGGACAGTAGAGAGGAGGAGCCATGAGAGCACATCATATAGAGGACAGTAGACAGGAGGAGTCATGAGAGCACATCATATAGAGGACAGTAGAGAGGAGGAGCCATGAGAGCACATCATATAGAGGACAGTAGAGCGCTGACAGGAGGAGCCATGAGAGCACATTATATAGAGGATGACTCGCCACTCAGGGAATGGGTACTCGAATCTCGGGCGTACTGTTGCGTGAATGCTGTTGTGGTCGATGCCCGAGTCCGTGCCCTTGAGCAGTCATATAAAAAGGGCATAAAAATAATAAAAACAGTGTCCGTGACGCCACCTGTAGGTCCGGTGATGGCACCGGCGCTGCTGAGACCTCCATGGGATGGGCAGCAGCAAGGTGTTGTAGCCCTCTACAGTAGGGCGGTTTCCCGGGGTAAAGTAGGAATGAGGGAATAGGGCAGCGTAGTCATTGTGGTGTGAGGCTGGAATGATGGACACACACCCAAAAGTCTGTTTCTGTACCTTTACTGATGAAAATTGGTACATGTCCAGGGATGAAGGGTGCACTCTGGGACTTCCACTTTGAAAGAGGTGTAAGCCTCCCTTTGTCCTTTGCTTCGTCCTGCAGCCAGGCTGGCTTGAAACAAATCCTGACCTCCTGTGTCTCCACACCCGGGTTGCTGCACTGAGTGCTCTCTCTCTGGGCTACCGCTAATCACTCCTGCGGTCCCTGGCTCTCAATTGTGGGTGCTGCAGGTGTCTGGGAAGCTAAACCTCCGCGGTGTTCTGGATTTTCTGCAGGGATGGTCTCTCTCTCCTAGTGTGCAGACTCGGTCTCCAGTGACCGGAGTTCTGGTGGGATGAGACGGGATGGCTCCTCTGCCCTTGTCTGGAGTGTTCCTCGCCTCTGCCTTCATTCTCGCTCTCTGGACCTCACACTGGCCCTGGTGTGCACTGGTGCCGGGCCCAGCATGGCTCCGGTAGCCAGTTTCAGCTCTCTAGGCACTGAGCTGACCTTCACAGTTCTTGTAGTGACTGTACACTTTGGCTAATTTCCCCCCAGCACCTGCATTATATAGGGGATCTGACTTAAGGGCAGCCAGTTGAGCTCCCCCTACAGGCCTGGGGTGGAAGGTGTTGGTGTATGTGTGTGTCTCAGCTGTGGAAATCCCAATGTGAACCAGGGAGTTCTGTGGCTTACCTGCACAGGGCGCCACATTCCCCCCTAGTTACCTTCAGTACTCCTGGACTGAGCAAAGGTATTTACAGAGTTTTAAAATTTAAAAATTTACAAAAACCATTGAAAACTGATAAAAATAGGAAAAAGCAGTCTTACGGCGCTAGTCCATCCGCTGCAGGCTGTAAAAAATAAAGAAAGTCGTTTTTAGCCACCACTAGGCCTGTGGCTGTAGTCCAGCATTAAACAAGGGTAAACTCCAGGGAAAAAGAGTTAAAGTCCACACAGTAAAGTCTCTGTTGGCTTGGGACATTCAACATGTTAACTCACTTTACACTCTATTTCTCTATGGGTGTCTCTGCTTAGGAGACCGGGTCTTACCTTCTCTCTACCCCAGGCACTTTCTGTTCCCAACTTAATGTACATGGGGCTGTGCCCAGTTCCTCCACTCATCTATACACTACTATTCACATTTTTATATACACAAGTCATTATTTACACTTCTCCATTTTGACACTCTTTACACTTGACTCTCTATATCTGAGTGGCAACTGACCAAAGTTACTACGGGTTGATCTGCGTAGTACTGGTGTGTCACTAGTGTCTATATCTGGTGCTGTGTGTGCACTATCTCCTAGTCTGTTAGATCTACGAGTCTCTGAAATACCGTAGCACTGACGTAGTCTGTCAAGTGGACTGACAGGTTCACTGATTGCAGGAATCTCTGGTTCCGGTACAACAGGCTGCACTTCTTGCACTTGAACGGTTTCTTCTTCTCTTCATAACTCTTCATGTATGGGTACTTGTTCTTCCACAGGTTGATAGAATGAGAGTACGGGTACTATGACTGCTCCTTCACATTGAGGCCAATCTGCCGGTAAATCTCCTAGTTCCGTGTGGATTACTTTCCCTCATTTCTTTTCTCTGCAACTGGTGGTGAATAGTAACTTACTTCTTCTTGTTGCTTCAGTTGATCAGGGCATCTCTTTAGATGATCTCTAGATACTGTAGCTGATGTTCTACCGTCATCACGACTGATTACACAGGTTTTGGAATTGTCAAAGTTGGATTGCATGACAGTATAGGGTTCAGAATCCCATTGGTCATCTAATTTATTGGTTCTTCTCTTTCTTTTGAGAACTAGTTCACCAGGTATCAAGGGTTCAGCTGTGGCATTCTTGTTGAAATCATGTTCTTGTTTACTTCTTACTTGTTCTAAGTTCTTTTCCATGCATTCCTGTATCTTCTTGTATTGCTGTTGATGATGGTAATCCTATACTTAAACAGAGGTATCTAATGAGTGGGGTAGTTTTTATCTCTTCAAGTTGCTAAAGACGTGAGGACTACCACTTCAGGATTACTATTAAAAGAATTCTTTTATTAATTCTCTTTAAAAATGACTGGTCTAGTCAACAAAGTATACAAACGTGAAAAAAGTGTCTATTTACAAGTTCACTGGAGGAGAACGGCACATCACAATATGAGTATCCCTTTTCTGCCCCTATATCTGTAGAGCTGCCTAACAATGGAGGTAATATCACCTTAATGTTCCGGGTGCCCCCACTCCACGACGGCTTGCCCTATGATAGCCCTATATAAAGGTTATCAATATGATAGCAGTATAGTTTATACAGAGGGATGTCATAATTTGAGGATAACGGCAGGACAAAAACTGGATCAGGATTAACTTAACTCGTATAGAGTATCAGAATCTTTTGATTCAACAGAAGTCCAATGTGCAGTCATCTTCTTCCTCCAGTTGTGACATTAAAAACAATGGGAAATCTCCATCGATTTTCGTCTTACGCGTTTCGCCTTAACGAGTACCGTAAGGCTCATCAGAGACCTTATAGGAGTATTCACACAATTGCCTACAGAGTAGAAACAACCATTAGTGGAGAAAAACACCCAAACAAATGTAGATATAATCAATTTAGAACTTTAAAATATATCTCATGGCACTGATATCTCTAAATGAAGGAAAGATGAAAAATCCTCTCAGGAAAAACAGAAAAGAGGATAGAAAAAAAAAAAGATGTATACCCTGTCTCCTGGGGCTTTGGTAAGAGAGAGGTTTTGCCTTGTGTGATATATATATTAGTATAGCCCATATGATTATAGGTATATTTCCTTTCACAGTGAATACACCCAAGTGATCTTTATTGTGGAACTTTTTCTGAATGAGGGACTACCATTTTGGTATCATCGTGTCTCCCGGAAAAAAGTGACAGGTATAAAACCAGGAAGTACATGTGTGTGTGTATATATACATATACATTAATCTCCCCATCCTTCCCCTTTTTTTTTTTTTTTCTCTTCTATCCTCTTTTCGGTTTTTCCTGAGAGGATTTTTCATCTTTCCTTCATTTAGAGATATCAGTGCCATGAGATATATTTTAAAGTTCTAAATTGATTATATCTACATTTGTTTGGGTGTTTTTTTCCACTAATGGTTGTTTCTACTCTGTAGGCAATTGTGTGAATACTCCTATAAGGTCTCTGATGAGCCTTACGGTACTCGTTAAGGCGAAACGCGTAAGACGAAAATCGATGGAGATTTCCCATTGTTTTTAATGTCACAACTGGAGGAAGAAGATGACTGCACATTGGACTTCTGTTGAATCAAAAGATTCTGATACTCTATACGAGTTAAGTTAATCCTGATCCAGTTTTTGTCCTGCCGTTATCCTCAAATTATGACATCCCTCTGTATAAACTATACTGCTATCATATTGATAACTAGTGATGAGCGAGTACTAAAATGCTCGGGTGCTCGAAGCTCGGGCCGAGCATCCCGAGATACTCGTGTACTCGGCCCGAGTAACGAGCCCAATGTTATCCTATGGGAGACACGAGTAATTTTATGAAATGACTGCCGGCTGCCTGGAAAAACCCTAAAAATGTCACAAAAGTCTCAGAAGAGTGCTGAAATGACATGGCAACACCATGGGGAAGACCCCTGGAAGCATTTCTCACTCAAAAGTCACAGCTGTGAACAATGTTGTCCGAGTTTCACGCCAATTTTACGGAGTGTCCAGAAAACCTTCCAAAATGACACCAAAATGAATATTTAGGGTGGAAATGTTAAGGGCACATACCCAATAGTGAGATACAGCTGGTGTATGTCACTTTTTGTGATTACATAAAAGATTTTACGTGAAAACATTGTGCGACACTCCGATGACCCTGACAAGAGACGTACATGAAGCCCTGTCTAGAAATAAAGTGCCCATTTTGAGGAACTAGGTCTATTGTAGTATCTTCCATTGCAAGGGCAGTCAAAAATTTGGAGGTTCACCAATGCCCCTGGATACAGACATGTAGTAGGGCCTGTAACCCTCAAGTGGGTGTATTTTAGTATAGCCCTTTGGTCAGGGCAGCCAAAAATTGGGAGGTTCAACAATGACCCATGCATTCAGACATGTAGTAGGGCCTGTAACCCTCAAGTGGGTGTATTTTAGCCTAGGCCTTTGGCCAGGGCAGCCAAAAATTGGGAGGTTCAACAATGACCCATGCATTCAGACATGTAGTAGGGCCTGTAACCCTCAAGTGGGTGTATTGTAGTATAGCCCTTTGGTCAGGGCAGACAAAAATTGGGAGGTTCAACAATGACCCATGCATTCAGACATGTAGTAGGGCCTGTAACCCTCAAGTGGGTGTATTGTAGTATAGCCCTTTGGTCAGGGCAGCCAAAAATTGGTAGGCTCCTCATTGTCCCTGGATAGAGACGTGCAGGAGGGCCTGTAAACAAGAACTGGGTGTATTATAGTATAGCCCTTTGGTCAGGGCAGCAAAAAATTGGGAGGTTCAACAATGACCCATGCTTACAGACATGTAGTAGGGCCTGTAAACCTCAAGTGGGTGTATTGTAGTATAGCCCTTTGGTCAGGGCAGCCAAAAATTGGGAGGTTCAACAATGACCCATGCTTACAGACATGTAGTAGGGCCTGTAAACCTCAAGTGGGTGTATTGTAGTATAGCCCTTTTGTCAGGGCAGCCAAAAATTGGGAGGTTCAACAATGACCCATGCATTCAGACATGTAGTAGGGCCTGTAACCCTCAAGTGGGTGTATTGTAGTATAGCCCTTTGGTCAGGGCAGCCAAAAATTGGGAGGTTCAACAATGACCCATGCTTACAGACATGTAGTAGGGCCTGTAAACCTCAAGTGGGTGTATTGTAGTATAGCCCTTTGGTCAGGGCAGCCAAAAATTGGGAGGTTCAACAATGACCCATGCTTACAGAGAGGAAGTAGGGCCTGTAAACCTCAAGTGGGTGTATTGTAGTATAGCCCTTTTGTCAGGGCAGCCAAAAATTGGGAGGTTCAACAATGACCCATGCATTCAGACATGTAGTAGGGCCTGTAACCCTCAAGTGGGTGTATTGTAGTATAGCCCTTAGGTCAGGGCAGCCAAAAATTGTGAGGCTCCTCTTTGTCCCTGGATGGAGACGTGCAGGAGGGCCTGTTAAGAAGAACTGGGTGTATTGTAGTAGAGCCCTTTGGTCAGGGCAGCCAAAAATTTGGAGGTTCAACAATGACCCATGCTTACAGAGATGTAGTAGGGCCTGTAAACCTCAAATGGGTGTATTGTAGTATAGCCCTTTGGTCAGGGCAGCCAAAAATTGGGAGATTCAACAATGACCCATGCTTACAGACATGTAGTAGGGCCTGTAAACCTCAAGTGGGTGTATTGTAGTATAGCCCTTTTGTCAGGGCAGCCAAAAATTGGGAGGTTCAACAATGACCCATACATTCAGACATGTAGTAGGGCCTGTAACCATCAAGTGGGTGTATTGTAGTATAGCCCTTTGGTCAGGGCAGCCAAAAATTTGGAGGTTCAACAATGACCCATGCATTCAGACATGTAGTAGGGCCTGTAACCCTCAAGTGGGTGTATTGTAGTATAGCCCTTTTGTCAGGGCAGCCAAAAATTGGGAGGTTCAACAATGACCCATGCTTACAGACATGTAGTAGGGCCTGTAAACCTCAAGTGGGTGTATTGTAGTATAGCCCTTTTGTCAGGGCAGCCAAAAATTGGGAGGTTCAACAATGACCCATGCATTCAGACATGTAGTAGGGCCTGTAACCCTCAAGTGGGTGTATTGTAGTATAGCCCTTTGTTCAGGGCAGCCAAAAATTTGGAGGTTCAACAATGACCCATGCTTACAGAGATGTAGTAGGGCCTGTAAACCTCAAGTGGGTGTATTGTAGTATAGCCCTTTGGTCAGGGCAGCCAAAAATTGGGAGTTTCAACAATGACCCATGCTTACAGACATGTAGTAGGGCCTGTAAACCTCAAGTGGGTGTATTGTAGTATAGCCCTTAGGTCAGGGCAGCCAAAAATTGTGAGGCTCCTCTTTGTCCCTGGATGGAGACGTGCAGGAGGGCCTGTTAAGAAGAACTGGGTGTATTGTAATAGAGCCCTTTGGTCAGGGCAGCCAAAAATTGGGAGGCTCCTCTTTGTCCCTGGATGGAGACGTGCAGGAGGGCCTGTTAAGAAGAACAGGGTGTATTGTAGTGTAGCCCTTTTGTCAGGGCAGCCAAAAATTGTGAGGCTCCTCTTTGTCCCTGGATAGAGACGTGTAGGAGTACCTAAAAACATTTTTCCCATTGAAAAGGAGCGGGTCTCCTGTCGTTGTAATGCCCATTCTAACAGAATGGGCTAAAAAATTTACCACTGCGGGTATACCTCAAACAAGAGCCTAACTATTCTAACGCTCATCATGGTGTCACATGAGGAGAAGGAGTAGCAGTCCAGCGATTAGCCAAAGTACGGAAGTGTGTACCCATGGGTGAGTGGAGGTACATGTCAAATTCAAATAACTAAATAAAATTCAGTTGTCATTTGCTGGTGGTGTGGTGAAGTCTGGCCCAATCCAACCCTTGTTCATCTTGATCAGAGTGAGCCTGTCCGCATTTTCAGTTGACAGGCGGGTGCGTTTATCAGTGATGATTCCACCTGCTGCACTGAAAACACGCTCTGATAAAACGCTAGCTGCAGGGCAGGCCAGGACTTCCAAGGCGTAGAGAGCCAATTCATGCCACGTGTCGAGCTTGGAGACCCAATAATTGAAAGGCACCGATGAATCTCGCAGTACAGTTGTTCGATCTGCAAGGTACTCCTTCAGCATCTGCCCGAACTTAGCATTTCTGGTGGCACTACCCCGCACCTCAGGGGCTGTGGTACGTGAGGGGCTGAGAAAACTGTCCCACATCGTAAAGACAGTTCCCCTGCCTCTGGCGGATTGGACTTGTGCCCCTCTCGGCCGTACGCCTTGGTTGTCCATCGAATCCTGACCTATGCCGCTAGCGTTTTGTGAGGGGAAGGATTTCACAACTTCCGTGACTATGGCCCTCTGGAACTGCAGCATTTTGGCTGACCTCTCCGCCTCAGGAATGAGAGACATAAAGTTCTCCTTGTAGCGTGGGTCTAAGAGTGTTGCCAACCAGTACTGATTGTCGGCCAAGATGTTCTGAACGCAAGGGTCACGAGACAGGCAGCTTACCATAAAGTCAGCCATGTGCGCCAGACTCTTAACAGCCATCACATCAGTATCCAGACCAACACGATGACTGAACATGCTGTCCTCCTCCTCCTCCTCCTCCTCCTCATCTCCCCTGTCCTCTGGCCAGCCACGCTGAATCGAGGGTATGACTGGTGTGCATGTCATATCCCCAATTTGGCCTGAGAGTTGCTCCATGTCTTCATCCTCCTCCTCCTCCTCCTCGTCATAGTCCTCCACTACACGTTGTGATGACATGAGGCTGGGCTGTGTGTTTTCACCCACACCCACTACAGTTTCTTGCTCTAAGTCATCGCGCTCTGCCTGCAATGCGTCCTCTTTTATTTTCAGCAGAGACCGTTTTAGAAGGCAGAGTAGTGGTATGGTGACGCTAATAATGGCGTCATCACCGCTCACCATCTTGGTGGAGTCCTCAAAGTTTTGGAGGACGGTGCATAGGTCCGACATCCATCTCCACTCCTCAGGTGTTATGTGTGGAGTTTGACCCATTTCCCGACGGCTTAGGTGATGCAGGTAGTCCACAACTGCCCTCTTCTGCTCACATATCCTGACCAACATGTGCAGCGTTGAATTCCAACGCGTGGGGACATCACACACCAGTCTGTGGGCCGGAAGACGCAAACGGCGCTGAAAGCTTGCAAGGCCGGCTGAAGCAGCAGGTGACTTGCGAAAATGTGCAGACAGACGCCGAACTTTTACCAGCAGGTCAGACACCTCCGGGTATGACTTCACAAACCTCTGAACCACCAGGTTGAGCACATGGGCCACGCATGGAACATGCGTCAGCTGCCCTCGCCTCAAAGCTGCCACCAGGTTCCGGCCATTGTCACACACGACCTTTCCTGGCTTTAGGTTCAGAGGTGTGAGCCAGTGATCTGCCTGCTGTTTCAGAGCTGTCCACACCTCTTCTGCATTGTGGGGTTTGTCACCTATGCAGACTAGCTTCAGCACAGCCTGTTGCCGCTTTGCAGAGGCAGTGCTGCAGTGCTTCCAGCTTGGGACTGGTGTGGAGGGTACAGTGGATGAGGATGCGCAGGTGGAGGAGGAGGAGGCTGAAGAGCATGACATTCCGGAGCTGTAGAGTGTCGGTGAAACCGTGACAGAGGTAGGGCCTGCTATCCTTGGTGTGGGAAGGACGTGTTCCGTCCCTCGCTCAGACTGGGTCCCAGCCTCCACAATATTAATCCAGTGTGCCGTCAAGGAGATGTAGCGGCCTTGCCCACAAGCACTTGTCCACGTGTCTGTGGTTAGGTGGACTTTGGCTGAAACAGCATTGTTCAGGGCACGTGTGATGGTGTTGGACACGTGGTTATGCAATGCGGGGACGGCACATCTGGAGAAATAGTGTCGGCTGGGGACCGAGTAACGTGGGACAGCAGCCGCCATCAGGTCGCGGAATGCGTCCGTCTCCACCAGACGGAAAGGCAACATTTCTAGCGCTATGAGTCGCGAAATGTGAGCATTGAGGACTGTGGCATGTGGGGCATTGGCAGCGTATTTGCGCCTGCGTTCAAATGTTTGCTGAATGGATAATTGAACGCTGCGCTGGGACAAGGACGTGCTTGATGGTGGCGTAATTTGTGCTTCAGCAACTTCAGGTGCAGGACCGGAGGCTTGTTCGCGGCCAGCATGGACAGGGGATTGGCTTGCATGCACAACAGCCGAAGACGTAGCAGTGACATCAGCACGCACCACTCCTCGACTCTGTGGTACTTCCCACAAAGTCGGGTGCTTGGCTGACATGTGCCTGATCATGCTGGTGGTGGTCAGGCTGCTAGTTTTCGTACCCCTGCTGATAGTGGCATGGCAGGTGTGGCAAATGGCCTTTTTAGAGTCTTCTGGAGCCAACTTAAAAAACTCCCAGACTCGGAAGACCGAACATTTGCACAGGCACCTTGAGTCGTGTTGTTGTTCCGGGGAACGGTTGCCTGCCTTCTGCCTGCGGACGCACCCCTGCTTCGTACTGGCTGTTGTGATGCTACGCCTCCCTCCCCCTGTGCACTGCTGTCCTCGCTCTGCATATCCTCCTGCCATGTAGGTCAGCTACTGGATCATCCACCACGTCGTCTTCCTCTTCCGCACCCTGATCCTCCTCCTGACTTCCTGGCAATTGTGTCTCATCATCGTCCACCCCTTGTCGAGACACTTTGACAACGTTCCGTTCGTCATAACGCGGCTGCTCAAATATTTGGGCATCTGTACATACCATCTCCTCATGACCCACTTCAAGAGGAGGTGGCGACAGGCCAGATTCTGCGAATGGATACGTGAACAGCTCTTCCGAGTGTCCTAGTGTGGGATCTGTAATGTCCGTGGACGTGTAATCGGCCAGGTGGTAGGAAGGAGGATCAGGTTGGGAAATGTGCGGTGCAGTATCACGGCTACTGACAGTTGACCGTGCGGAAGACAGGGTGTTTGTGGAGGTGCCCATCTGACTTGAAGCATTATCCGCTATCCAAGTAACAACCTGTTGACACTGGTCTTGGTTCAACAGTGGTGTACTGCTGCGGGCCCCAAGAATTTGGGACAGGACGTGCGAGCGAGGAGATGTGGCCCTTTGTTGTTGCGAAATGAGTGCTTGCACACGACCTCGGCCTCTGCCTGCACCACCATCACGTCCACTTCCTTGTTCCTTGCCAACGCCCTTGCCAACGCCTTTGCGCATTTTGCCTGTATAGAGCGACAACTGCCTGGTCACTGTGGAGGTCACAGGAGATTAGGATTTTAGTTCCCTAACCTGTATAAAGGTATGACGTACAACAGTGTGGTGACTGTTGAGATGACAAGAGTTAGGATTTTAGTTCCCTAACTTGTAGAAACTTATGACGTACAACAGTGTGGTGACTGTTGAGATGACAATAGTTAGGATTTTAGTTCCCTAACTTGTAGAAACTTATGACGTACAACAGTGTGGTGACTGTTGAGATGACAAGAGTTAGGATTTTAGTTCCCTAACCTGTAGAAACTTATGACGTACAACAGTGTGGTGACTGTTGAGATGACAATAGTTAGGATTTTAGTTCCCTAACCTGTAGAAACGTATGACGTACAACAGTGTGGTGACTGTTGAGATGACAATAGTTAGGATTTTAGTTCCCTAACCTGTAGAAACGTATGACGTACAACAGTGTGGTGACTGTTGAGATGACAATAGTTAGGATTTTAGTTCCCTAACCTGTAGAAACTTATGACGTACAACAGTGTGGTGACTGTTGAGATGACAATAGTTAGGATTTTAGTTCCCTAACCTGTAGAAACGTATGACGTACAACAGTGTGGTGACTGTTGAGATGACAAGAGTTAGGATTTTAGTTCCCTAACTTGTAGAAACTTATGACGTACAACAGTGTGGTGACTGTTGAGATGACAAGAGTTAGGATTTTAGTTCCCTAACTTGTAGAAACGTATGACGTACAACAGTGTGGTGACTGTTGAGATGACAAGAGTTAGGATTTTAGTTCTCTAACCTGTAGAAACGTATGACGTACAACAGTGTGGTGACTGTTGAGATGACAAGAGTTAGGATTTTAGTTCCCTAACTTGTAGAAACGTATGACGTACAACAGTGTGGTGACTGTTGAGATGACAAGAGTTAGGATTTTATTTCCCTAACTTGTAGAAACTTATGACGTACAACAGTGTGGTGACTGTTGAGATGACAAGAGTTAGGATTTTAGTTCCCTAACCTGTAGAAACGTATGACGTACAACAGTGTGGTGACTGTTGAGATGACAAGAGTTAGGATTTTAGTTCCCTAACTTGTAGAAACGTATGACGTACAACAGTGTGGTGACTGTTGAGATGACAAGAGTTAGGATTTTAGTTCCCTAACCTGTAGAAACGTATGACGTACAACAGTGTGGTGACTGTTGAGATGACAAGAGTTAGGATTTTAGTTCCCTAACTTGTAGAAACGTATGACGTACAACAGTGTGGTGACTGTTGAGATGACAAGAGTTAGGATTTTATTTCCCTAACTTGTAGAAACTTATGACGTACAACAGTGTGGTGACTGTTGAGATGACAAGAGTTAGGATTTTAGTTCCCTAACCTGTAGAAACGTATGACGTACAACAGTGTGGTGACTGTTGAGATGACAAGAGTTAGGATTTTAGTTCCCTAACTTGTAGAAACGTATGACGTACAACAGTGTGGTGACTGTTGAGATGACAAGAGTTAGGATTTTAGTTCCCTAACCTGTAGAAACTTATGACGTACAACAGTGTGGTGACTGTTGAGATGACAAGAGTTAGGATTTTAGTTCCCAAACCCTGTAGAAACTAGACGTACAACAGTGGGTGACTGTTGAGATGACAATAGTTAGGATTTTAGTTCCCTAACCTGTAGAAACGTATGACGTACAACAGTGTGGTGACTGTTGAGATGACAAGAGTTAGGATTTTAGTTCCCTAACTTGTAGAAACGTATGACGTACAACAGTGTGGTGACTGTTGAGATGACAAAGTTAGGATTTTAGTTCCCTAACCTGTAGAAACGTATGACGTACAACAGTGTGGTGACTGTTGAGATGACAATAGTTAGGATTTTAGTTCCCTAACTTGTAGAAACGTATGACGTACAACAGTGTGGTGACTGTTGAGATGACAAGAGTTAGGATTTTAGTTCCCTAACCTGTAGAAACGTATGACGTACAACAGTGTGGTGACTGTTGAGATGACAAGAGTTAGGATTTTAGTTCCCTAACCTGTAGAAAACTTTATGACGTACAACAGTGTGGTGACTGTTGAGATGACAAGAGTTAGGATTTTAGTTCCCTAACCTGTAGAAACGTATGACGTACAACAGTGTGGTGACTGTTGAGATGACAAGAGTTAGGATTTTAGTTCCCTAACTTGTAAACTACGTACAACGTGTGTGACTGTATGAAGGGGATTTTAGTCCCTAACCTGAACTTAGACAGTGTGGTGACTGTTGAGATGACAAAGTTAGGATTTTAGTTCCCTAACCTGTAGAAGTATGACGTACAACGTGTGGTGACTGTTGAGATGACAAAGTTAGGATTTTAGTTCCCTAACCTGTATAAGGTATGACGTACACCAGTGTGGTGACTGTTTGAGATGACAAAGTTAGGATTTTAGTTCCCTAACCTGTATTAAAGTATGACGTACACCGTGTGGTGACTGTTGAGATGACAAAGTTAGGATTTTAGTTCCCTAACCTGTAGAAAGTATGACGTACACCGTGTGGTGACTGTTTGATGACAAGAGTTAGGATTTTAGTTCCCTAACTGTAAATAATGTATGACGTACACCAGTGTGGTGACTGTGAGGATGACAAGAGTTAGGATTTTAGTTCCCTAACCTGTAGATAACGTATGACGTACAACAGTGTGGGACTGTTGGATGACAAGAGTTAGGATTTTAGTTCCCTAACCTGTAAAAGTATACGTACACCGTCTGGTGACTGTTGAGTACAAGTAGGATTTTAGTTCCCTAACCTGTAGAAACGTATGACGTACAACAGTGTGGTGACTGTTTTGAGATGACAAGAGTTAGGATTTTAGTTCCCTAACCTGTAGAAGTATACGTACACTGTGGTGACTGATGGTGAAAGATGAGGATTTTAGTTCCCTAACTGTAAAAGTATAGTACAATGTGGGCTGTTGAGTGAATAGATAATGTCTGTAGACGTAGATTGTTACTGTGATTGAGTAATTGCGTGTAAGTGGTTTATTTATTAGAAGGAAAAGTGGATTGAGAATAGTTAGATTATATAGAAATAAAGTAACGTGGGATGTAGTGATAGTTGGATTAGTTCCTAACTTAGAAATTATGACTAACATTGGTACTGTTGAGATGACATGTGATTATCTAACTGTGAACGTACTTAATGTCACTATGAAAAGTTGATTTCAATGTATTCCTGCCTATATCCTCCTAGATTAGTCCTGAGAAGGACTGTTCTGGTCACTGAGGAAATCTTGGACTCCGATCTGGGATGCACCCATTGCCTATTGTCCTCCTAGATTAGATCCTGAGAAGGACTGTGTGGTCAGCAGTCAGCAGTTTGCACCCCTGATACCGGATCTACCTATGAGGGCCGCAAATCTGTCCCTATAATCAAGCAGCAGACACTCTCCCTACACTCACTGCCTGGAAGGCTGTGTGCCGAGCTTACAGACATGTAGTAGGGCCTGTAAACCTCAAGTGGGTGTATTGTAGTATAGCCCTTTTGTCAGGGCAGCCAAAAATTGGGAGGTTCAACAATGACCCATACATTCAGACATGTAGTAGGGCCTGTAACCATCAAGTGGGTGTATTGTAGTATAGCCCTTTGGTCAGGGCAGCCAAAAATTTGGAGGTTCAACAATGACCCATGCATTCAGACATGTAGTAGGGCCTGTAACCCTCAAGTGGGTGTATTGTAGTATAGCCCTTTTGTCAGGGCAGCCAAAAATTGGGAGGTTCAACAATGACCCATGCTTACAGACATGTAGTAGGGCCTGTAAACCTCAAGTGGGTGTATTGTAGTATAGCCCTTTTGTCAGGGCAGCCAAAAATTGGGAGGTTCAACAATGACCCATGCATTCAGACATGTAGTAGGGCCTGTAACCCTCAAGTGGGTGTATTGTAGTATAGCCCTTTGTTCAGGGCAGCCAAAAATTTGGAGGTTCAACAATGACCCATGCTTACAGAGATGTAGTAGGGCCTGTAAACCTCAAGTGGGTGTATTGTAGTATAGCCCTTTGGTCAGGGCAGCCAAAAATTGGGAGTTTCAACAATGACCCATGCTTACAGACATGTAGTAGGGCCTGTAAACCTCAAGTGGGTGTATTGTAGTATAGCCCTTAGGTCAGGGCAGCCAAAAATTGTGAGGCTCCTCTTTGTCCCTGGATGGAGACGTGCAGGAGGGCCTGTTAAGAAGAACTGGGTGTATTGTAATAGAGCCCTTTGGTCAGGGCAGCCAAAAATTGGGAGGCTCCTCTTTGTCCCTGGATGGAGACGTGCAGGAGGGCCTGTTAAGAAGAACAGGGTGTATTGTAGTGTAGCCCTTTTGTCAGGGCAGCCAAAAATTGTGAGGCTCCTCTTTGTCCCTGGATAGAGACGTGTAGGAGTACCTAAAAACATTTTTCCCATTGAAAAGGAGCGGGTCTCCTGTCGTTGTAATGCCCATTCTAACAGAATGGGCTAAAAAATTTACCACTGCGGGTATACCTCAAACAAGAGCCTAACTATTCTAACGCTCATCATGGTGTCACATGAGGAGAAGGAGTAGCAGTCCAGCGATTAGCCAAAGTACGGAAGTGTGTACCCATGGGTGAGTGGAGGTACATGTCAAATTCAAATAACTAAATAAAATTCAGTTGTCATTTGCTGGTGGTGTGGTGAAGTCTGGCCCAATCCAACCCTTGTTCATCTTGATCAGAGTGAGCCTGTCCGCATTTTCAGTTGACAGGCGGGTGCGTTTATCAGTGATGATTCCACCTGCTGCACTGAAAACACGCTCTGATAAAACGCTAGCTGCAGGGCAGGCCAGGACTTCCAAGGCGTAGAGAGCCAATTCATGCCACGTGTCGAGCTTGGAGACCCAATAATTGAAAGGCACCGATGAATCTCGCAGTACAGTTGTTCGATCTGCAAGGTACTCCTTCAGCATCTGCCCGAACTTAGCATTTCTGGTGGCACTACCCCGCACCTCAGGGGCTGTGGTACGTGAGGGGCTGAGAAAACTGTCCCACATCGTAAAGACAGTTCCCCTGCCTCTGGCGGATTGGACTTGTGCCCCTCTCGGCCGTACGCCTTGGTTGTCCATCGAATCCTGACCTATGCCGCTAGCGTTTTGTGAGGGGAAGGATTTCACAACTTCCGTGACTATGGCCCTCTGGAACTGCAGCATTTTGGCTGACCTCTCCGCCTCAGGAATGAGAGACATAAAGTTCTCCTTGTAGCGTGGGTCTAAGAGTGTTGCCAACCAGTACTGATTGTCGGCCAAGATGTTCTGAACGCAAGGGTCACGAGACAGGCAGCTTACCATAAAGTCAGCCATGTGCGCCAGACTCTTAACAGCCATCACATCAGTATCCAGACCAACACGATGACTGAACATGCTGTCCTCCTCCTCCTCCTCCTCCTCCTCATCTCCCCTGTCCTCTGGCCAGCCACGCTGAATCGAGGGTATGACTGGTGTGCATGTCATATCCCCAATTTGGCCTGAGAGTTGCTCCATGTCTTCATCCTCCTCCTCCTCCTCCTCGTCATAGTCCTCCACTACACGTTGTGATGACATGAGGCTGGGCTGTGTGTTTTCACCCACACCCACTACAGTTTCTTGCTCTAAGTCATCGCGCTCTGCCTGCAATGCGTCCTCTTTTATTTTCAGCAGAGACCGTTTTAGAAGGCAGAGTAGTGGTATGGTGACGCTAATAATGGCGTCATCACCGCTCACCATCTTGGTGGAGTCCTCAAAGTTTTGGAGGACGGTGCATAGGTCCGACATCCATCTCCACTCCTCAGGTGTTATGTGTGGAGTTTGACCCATTTCCCGACGGCTTAGGTGATGCAGGTAGTCCACAACTGCCCTCTTCTGCTCACATATCCTGACCAACATGTGCAGCGTTGAATTCCAACGCGTGGGGACATCACACACCAGTCTGTGGGCCGGAAGACGCAAACGGCGCTGAAAGCTTGCAAGGCCGGCTGAAGCAGCAGGTGACTTGCGAAAATGTGCAGACAGACGCCGAACTTTTACCAGCAGGTCAGACACCTCCGGGTATGACTTCACAAACCTCTGAACCACCAGGTTGAGCACATGGGCCACGCATGGAACATGCGTCAGCTGCCCTCGCCTCAAAGCTGCCACCAGGTTCCGGCCATTGTCACACACGACCTTTCCTGGCTTTAGGTTCAGAGGTGTGAGCCAGTGATCTGCCTGCTGTTTCAGAGCTGTCCACACCTCTTCTGCATTGTGGGGTTTGTCACCTATGCAGACTAGCTTCAGCACAGCCTGTTGCCGCTTTGCAGAGGCAGTGCTGCAGTGCTTCCAGCTTGGGACTGGTGTGGAGGGTACAGTGGATGAGGATGCGCAGGTGGAGGAGGAGGAGGCTGAAGAGCATGACATTCCGGAGCTGTAGAGTGTCGGTGAAACCGTGACAGAGGTAGGGCCTGCTATCCTTGGTGTGGGAAGGACGTGTTCCGTCCCTCGCTCAGACTGGGTCCCAGCCTCCACAATATTAATCCAGTGTGCCGTCAAGGAGATGTAGCGGCCTTGCCCACAAGCACTTGTCCACGTGTCTGTGGTTAGGTGGACTTTGGCTGAAACAGCATTGTTCAGGGCACGTGTGATGGTGTTGGACACGTGGTTATGCAATGCGGGGACGGCACATCTGGAGAAATAGTGTCGGCTGGGGACCGAGTAACGTGGGACAGCAGCCGCCATCAGGTCGCGGAATGCGTCCGTCTCCACCAGACGGAAAGGCAACATTTCTAGCGCTATGAGTCGCGAAATGTGAGCATTGAGGACTGTGGCATGTGGGGCATTGGCAGCGTATTTGCGCCTGCGTTCAAATGTTTGCTGAATGGATAATTGAACGCTGCGCTGGGACAAGGACGTGCTTGATGGTGGCGTAATTTGTGCTTCAGCAACTTCAGGTGCAGGACCGGAGGCTTGTTCGCGGCCAGCATGGACAGGGGATTGGCTTGCATGCACAACAGCCGAAGACGTAGCAGTGACATCAGCACGCACCACTCCTCGACTCTGTGGTACTTCCCACAAAGTCGGGTGCTTGGCTGACATGTGCCTGATCATGCTGGTGGTGGTCAGGCTGCTAGTTTTCGTACCCCTGCTGATAGTGGCATGGCAGGTGTGGCAAATGGCCTTTTTAGAGTCTTCTGGAGCCAACTTAAAAAACTCCCAGACTCGGGAAGACCGAACATTTGCACAGGCACCTTGAGTCGTGTTGTTGTTCCGGGGAACGGTTGCCTGCCTTCTGCCTGCGGACGCACCCCTGCTTCGTACTGGCTGTTGTGATGCTACGCCTCCCTCCCCCTGTGCACTGCTGTCCTCGCTCTGCATATCCTCCTGCCATGTAGGGTCAGCTACTGGATCATCCACCACGTCGTCTTCCTCTTCCGCACCCTGATCCTCCTCCTGACTTCCTGGCAATTGTGTCTCATCATCGTCCACCCCTTGTCGAGACACTTTGACAACGTTCCGTTCGTCATAACGCGGCTGCTCAAATATTTGGGCATCTGTACATACCATCTCCTCATGACCCACTTCAAGAGGAGGTGGCGACAGGCCAGATTCTGCGAATGGATACGTGAACAGCTCTTCCGAGTGTCCTAGTGTGGGATCTGTAATGTCCGTGGACGTGTAATCGGCCAGGTGGTAGGAAGGAGGATCAGGTTGGGAAATGTGCGGTGCAGTATCACGGCTACTGACAGTTGACCGTGCGGAAGACAGGGTGTTTGTGGAGGTGCCCATCTGACTTGAAGCATTATCCGCTATCCAAGTAACAACCTGTTGACACTGGTCTTGGTTCAACAGTGGTGTACTGCTGCGGGCCCCAAGAATTTGGGACAGGACGTGCGAGCGAGGAGATGTGGCCCTTTGTTGTTGCGAAATGAGTGCTTGCACACGACCTCGGCCTCTGCCTGCACCACCATCACGTCCACTTCCTTGTTCCTTGCCAACGCCCTTGCCAACGCCTTTGCGCATTTTGCCTGTATAGAGCGACAACTGCCTGGTCACTGTGGAGGTCACAGGAGATTAGGATTTTAGTTCCCTAACCTGTATAAAGGTATGACGTACAACAGTGTGGTGACTGTTGAGATGACAAGAGTTAGGATTTTAGTTCCCTAACTTGTAGAAACTTATGACGTACAACAGTGTGGTGACTGTTGAGATGACAATAGTTAGGATTTTAGTTCCCTAACTTGTAGAAACTTATGACGTACAACAGTGTGGTGACTGTTGAGATGACAAGAGTTAGGATTTTAGTTCCCTAACCTGTAGAAACTTATGACGTACAACAGTGTGGTGACTGTTGAGATGACAATAGTTAGGATTTTAGTTCCCTAACCTGTAGAAACGTATGACGTACAACAGTGTGGTGACTGTTGAGATGACAATAGTTAGGATTTTAGTTCCCTAACCTGTAGAAACGTATGACGTACAACAGTGTGGTGACTGTTGAGATGACAATAGTTAGGATTTTAGTTCCCTAACCTGTAGAAACTTATGACGTACAACAGTGTGGTGACTGTTGAGATGACAATAGTTAGGATTTTAGTTCCCTAACCTGTAGAAACGTATGACGTACAACAGTGTGGTGACTGTTGAGATGACAAGAGTTAGGATTTTAGTTCCCTAACTTGTAGAAACTTATGACGTACAACAGTGTGGTGACTGTTGAGATGACAAGAGTTAGGATTTTAGTTCCCTAACTTGTAGAAACGTATGACGTACAACAGTGTGGTGACTGTTGAGATGACAAGAGTTAGGATTTTAGTTCTCTAACCTGTAGAAACGTATGACGTACAACAGTGTGGTGACTGTTGAGATGACAAGAGTTAGGATTTTAGTTCCCTAACTTGTAGAAACGTATGACGTACAACAGTGTGGTGACTGTTGAGATGACAAGAGTTAGGATTTTAGTTCCCTAACTTGTAGAAACGTATGACGTACAACAGTGTGGTGACTGTTGAGATGACAAGAGTTAGGATTTTATTTCCCTAACTTGTAGAAACTTATGACGTACAACAGTGTGGTGACTGTTGAGATGACAAGAGTTAGGATTTTAGTTCCCTAACCTGTAGAAACTTATGACGTACAACAGTGTGGTGACTGTTGAGATGACAATAGTTAGGATTTTAGTTCCCTAACCTGTAGAAACGTATGACGTACAACAGTGTGGTGACTGTTGAGATGACAATAGTTAGGATTTTAGTTCCCTAACCTGTAGAAACTTATGACGTACAACAGTGTGGTGACTGTTGAGATGACAATAGTTAGGATTTTAGTTCCCTAACCTGTAGAAACTTATGACGTACAACAGTGTGGTGACTGTTGAGATGACAATAGTTAGGATTTTAGTTCCCTAACCTGTAGAAACGTATGACGTACAACAGTGTGGTGACTGTTGAGATGACAAGAGTTAGGATTTTATTTCCCTAACTTGTAGAAACTTATGACGTACAACAGTGTGGTGACTGTTGAGATGACAAGAGTTAGGATTTTAGTTCCCTAACCTGTAGAAACTTATGACGTACAACAGTGTGGTGACTGTTGAGATGACAATAGTTAGGATTTTAGTTCCCTAACCTGTAGAAACGTATGACGTACAACAGTGTGGTGACTGTTGAGATGACAATAGTTAGGATTTTAGTTCCCTAACCTGTAGAAACGTATGACGTACAACAGTGTGGTGACTGTTGAGATGACAAGAGTTAGGATTTTAGTTCCCTAACCTGTAGAAACTTATGACGTACAACAGTGTGGTGACTGTTGAGATGACAATAGTTAGGATTTTAGTTCCCTAACTTGTAGAAACGTATGACGTACAACAGTGTGGTGACTGTTGAGATGACAAGAGTTAGGATTTTAGTTCCCTAACTTGTAGAAACTTATGACGTACAACAGTGTGGTGACTGTTGAGATGACAAGAGTTAGGATTTTAGTTCCCTAACCTGTAGAAACGTATGACGTACAACAGTGTGGTGACTGTTGAGATGACAAGAGTTAGGATTTTAGTTCCCTAACTTGTAGAAACGTATGACGTACAACAGTGTGGTGACTGTTGAGATGACAAGAGTTAGGATTTTATTTCCCTATCTTGTAGAAACTTATGACGTACAACAGTGTGGTGACTGTTGAGATGACAAGAGTTAGGATTTTAGTTCCCTAACTTGTAGAAACTTATGACGTACAACAGTGTGGTGACTGTTGAGATGACAAGAGTTAGGATTTTAGTTCCCTAACCTGTAGAAACTTATGACGTACAACAGTGTGGTGACTGTTGAGATGACAATAGTTAGGATTTTACTTCCCTAACCTGTAGAAACGTATGACGTACAACAGTGTGGTGACTGTTGAGATGACAATAGTTAGGATTTTAGTTCCCTAACCTGTAGAAACGTATGACGTACAACAGTGTGGTGACTGTTGAGATGACAATAGTTAGGATTTTAGTTCCCTAACCTGTAGAAACTTATGACGTACAACAGTGTGGTGACTGTTGAGATGACAATAGTTAGGATTTTAGTTCCCTAACCTGTAGAAACGTATGACGTACAACAGTGTGGTGACTGTTGAGATGACAAGAGTTAGGATTTTAGTTCCCTAACTTGTAGAAACTTATGACGTACAACAGTGTGGTGACTGTTGAGATGACAAGAGTTAGGATTTTAGTTCCCTAACCTGTAGAAACGTATGACGTACAACAGTGTGGTGACTGTTGAGATGACAAGAGTTAGGATTTTAGTTCCCTAACTTGTAGAAACTTATGACGTACAACAGTGTGGTGACTGTTGAGATGACAATAGTTAGGATTTTAGTTCCCTAACTTGTAGAAACTTATGACGTACAACAGTGTGGTGACTGTTGAGATGACAAGAGTTAGGATTTTAGTTCCCTAACCTGTATTAAGGTACTACGTACACCTGTCTGGTGACTGTAATGGTTTGAAGAGAGGATTTTAGTCCCTAACCTGTATTAAGGCAGTACGTACACCTGTCTGTGACTGTTTTGATGACAAGAGTTAGGATTTTAGTTCCCTAACCTGTATTAAGGTACTACGTACACCTGTCTGGTGACTGTAATGGTTTAAACAGAGGATTTTAGTCCCTAACCTGTATTAAGGTAGTACGTACACCTGTCTGGTGACTGTTTTGATGACAAGAGTTAGGATTTTAGTTCCCTAACCTGTATTAAGGTAGTACGTACACCTGTCTGGTGACTGTAATGGTTTAAACAGAGGATTTTAGTCCCTAACCTGTATTAAGGTAGTACGTACACCTGTCTGGTGACTGTTTTGATGACAAGAGTTAGGATTTTAGTTCCCTAACCTGTATTAAGGTAGTACGTACACCTGTCTGGTGACTGTAATGGTTCAAGAGAGGATTTTAGTCCCTAACCTGTATTAAGGTAGTACGTACACCTGTCTGGTGACTGTGTTGATGACAAGAGTTAGGATTTTAGTTCCCTAACCTGTATTAAGGTAGTACGTACACCTGTCTGGTGACTGTAATGGTTCAAGAGAGGATTTTAGTCCCTAACCTGTATTAAGGTAGTACGTACACCTGTCTGGTGACTGTTTTGATGACAAGAGTTAGGATTTTAGTTCCCTAACCTGTATTAAGGTAGTACGTACACCTGTCTGGTGACTGTAATGGTTTGAAGAGAGGATTTTAGTCCCTAACCTGTAATAAGGTACTAAGTACAAGAGTGTGGTGACTCTAATGCTCACAGAAAAGCTTGGATTTCAATCTGTATCACCCTGCCTATATCCTCCTAGATTAGTCCTGAGAAGGACTGTTCTGGTCACTGGAAATCTTGGACTCCGATCTGGATCACCCTGCCTATGTCCTCCTAGATTAGTCCTGAGAAGGACTGTTGTGGTCAGCAGCAGCAGTTTGCAGCCCTGATCCGGATCTACCTATGAGGGCCGCAAATCTGTCCCTAATCAGCAGCAGACACTCTCCCTACACTCACTGCCTGGAAGGCTGTGTGCCGAGCACAGCGCGCCGGGACTTATAAAGGCTCGGTGACGCTGTGCAGGCCGGCCAATCACTGCTATACCACAACCAACAGGGCTGTGGCATTGCAGTGGTCTGTCAGCCAATCCCTGCACGTGGGCTGGCTCTCAAAAGAGCGCCAACATGGAGAGATGACGACCACGAGCACAGCACGAGTATCGCGAGATTACTCGGTGCTCGGCGAGTCGCCCGAGTACAGTGATACTCGTGCGAGTAACGAGTAGTGCCGAGCATGTTCGCTCAACACTATTGATAACCTTTATATAGGGCTATCATAGGGCAAGCCGTCGTGGAGTGGAGGCACCCGGAACATTAAGGTGATATTACCTCCATTGTTAGGCAGCTCTACAGATATAGGGGCAGAAAAGGGATACTCATATTGTGATGTGCCCTTCTCCTCCTGTGAACTTGTAAATAGACACTTTTTTCACGTTTGTATACTTTGTTGACTAGACCAGTCATTTTTAAAGAGAATTAATAAAAGAATTCTTTTAATACTAATCCTGAAGTGGTAGTCCTCACGTCTTTAGCAACTTGATGATGGTAATCCCAATCTTCTTCTGAAGGATCTTGGTCTGGCTCTACAGTTCCCATCTCCAAGTCAATTGGGAGTTTTCCAGGTCTTCCTCTCATCTAATAAGCTGGCGCATAGCTAGTGGAACTTACAGGGATGTGATTGTATATATCCACTAAGTCAGGTGGCTTTTCTGGCCATTGGTTTCTCTCTTCCAGTGGTAAGGTCTTTAACATGTCGATGTCAATGTTGTTCATTTTCTCACAAAGACCATTTGTTTGTGGATGATACGGGGTGGTTCTTATCTTCTTACAAACATACAATCCGAGGAATTCTTGGAACAACTGTGATTCAAATGCGGATCCTTGATCTGTTAGTACCTGATCAGGATACCCGTGTGGTCGACAGAAACAATTCTGGAAGGTCTTGGCTGCTACTTCTGCCGTTAAGTGCTTGACTGGTTCTACGACTAAAAATCTAGAGTAGTGATCAACCATGGTAAGAGCATAGGTATACCCAGTTCTGCTGGGTGTCAATTTCACATGATCCAGGGCGACGATCTCAAGAGGTGTCTTGGTAATAATTGGTTGTAATGGCGCTTTCTGGCTTTGCTGATCTTTTCTTCGCAGGAGACATGCACCACAATTCTTACACCATCTTTCAATGAAACCTCTCATGCCGACCCAGTAGAAGTGATCTTTCAGCAACAATTCCAGTTTCTTCCAACCAAAATGTCCAGCATCATTCTGATAAGCCTCTAATACCATCTGTACATCTCCTTTTGAAACCACGATCTGCCAGATCAGTTCATGGGTTCTGGGACTAAGGTGACGTCTGCAGTTTACCTTGATAGATGAACAATGTTCCCTTCTCCTTCCATAGGCGCTTGGCTTCTTGTGGAGCTTCTGGACTCAGACAGGAATGCTCTTTGGTTATTAGCTCTTTAATTAAAAGGAACCTTTCACCTAGATTTAAGGCTCTACACTATCACTAGCTGTCCCTACACCTTCCTAGCTGCTCTCTATCTATCCCAATCTGAGCTAAGGGGGCCCTATAAAACATCTGAAAAATAAATTTTAACTTACAGAAGTCCCTGAGGCTGGGGACTGAAAAGGCAGCACCAGGCCCCATTCTGCCCCTCCTCGATGGTGCATCGCACGCCCCGCTGGGCGGCATTATTCTTTATTCCTCGCCGCTCCTCTGTTTGGAATCTCCCGCCCTCTGTACACGTAATATGCACCGGCCGCGACGTCACATCCGGCGCGGTGCATTATGGTGCTTATTGGTGCTTCAATAAGTGCATTGCGCATGCGCGGAGCCGAGGCCTGGACATATGGGCCTGGACAGTCTACTCCTGGGGTTGGGCCCCTGGCCCCAGGGGTTGCTCGTTTAAAGGGCAGAAGCGGTAGATATGCCCTTCTTTGTGACACTTGCGACAGATGGGTTGTCCACTGGCACTGTAGCGATCCGTGGTCCTCCCTCGAAGCGGTGGTGTCCTCTTCTTCATCCATGGAACGTTGTCCGGGCTGTCAGCGAGCTGGATCTTTACTGGTGGCTGTGTCTCTGTCTTGGTTTCCCTAGCACCTTAGTCATCTCTCTGCTCAGCTGGTGCACCTCGGAGCACAGGCTGTCAAACCGGTCAGGGGTCACAGCCTGCATGCTGGTCTCCACTGCAGGGGAAAAAGAAGGTGCTTCTGGCAAAGAGGTGGTTTTAACCCATCGCGGCTGTGGGGTTAAGTCTGGCACTGCTGGGAGCTGCTGTCCCTTAACGGTTAGCTCTTTCAGGGTAGCAAACTCTGCATCAGGGTTTTGGAGAGCCCATCAGCGTGCTTGCTTGCGGTCACCTGGTAACTTGAGGCCCCTTACAAATTGTTCAATGAGCATTTTATTTTCATCACGGATGCCATTGGGATCAACTTGTTTAAGGAGTCTCAGCGCCTTTGCAGGCGTAGGGAATAATCTAGGACACTGTCCTAGGCCCCTTGCTTGCAATGGTAAAACAACAGTCTCAGTTCAGTTGCAGTATGATGATCAAAAACTCTCTTTAACTTTTCAAAGATTTGCACAACAGACTCCTGATCCTCCTCAGACCAGTTCCGAGTTTCCAGCTCTGCTGCACCTGTTAATTGTCCCATTTCTACTGATGCTCTCTGCTTACCGGTCATCGGTACATGTCCAGTACTTACATATCTTCCTCTGGAATGCGTCCAGGGTGCCTGGCTTGCCACCATACTTGGGCAACCAGGCTGCATTGGGGACATATGGCAGGGAGATCGGCATTATCGGTGACTGGTGCAGTTGCCGGTAACTGTATTGCGCCTCCGGGTGGATTGGCGACTACGGGCTATCCGTTCGGGGCTCCGTTAGCAGCGGCAGGCTAATTCACGATTGGGATCGCTGCATCGTTTGGGTCCGGGGCACTCATTCTCACTCCCCCTAGTGAATCGCTGCCAGTCTCTGCAAAACAGAAGTATGTAGCCTGCTCCGCAGGCAGGGAGTGGAGCACCTCGGGTATTTCCGGATCTGGCCGCTGCGTTCGGCGGTAGTCGTCAGAGCGTGGGGTGAGGCCTATCTTCACGCCTTTGCAACTGTAATACCCCTCACTTTCCCGCTTTGTGGTGCAGCAATGGCAGCCCAGATGAAAAGTTCAAGACACACGGTTTATATACGACACACAGTACCAGTTGCACTGGGCATGAAATCCTGTTCATGAGCGCCAGATTATGACTCACCACTCAGGGAACGGGAACTCGGATCTGGGGCGTACTGTTGCGGGAATGCTGCGGTGATCGGTGCCCGAGTCCGGGCCCTTGAGTGGTCATATAAAAAGGGGCTAAAAATAATAAAAACAGTGTCCGTGGCACCACCTGTAGGTCCGGTGATGGCATCGGCGCTGCTGAGATCAGATGGGCAGCAGCAAGGTGTTGTAGCCTCTACAGGTAGGGTGGTTTCCCCGGGGTGTTGGAAGTAGGAATAGTGGAAAAGGGCAGCGTAGTCGTTGTGGTGTGGGGCTGGAAAGATGGACACATACACAAAAGTCTCTTTCTGTACCTTTATTGGTGAAAAACCGGTACACGTCCAGGGATGGAGGCTGCACTCTGGGACTTCCACTTTGAGTGAGGTGTAAGCCTCCCTTTGTCCTTTGCTTTGTCCTGCAGCCAGGCTAGCTTGAAACCACTCCTGTGACTCCACACCCGGGTTGCTGCACTGAGGACTCTCTCTCTGAGCTATCGCTATCTCTCATGCGGTCCCTGGCTCTCAATTGTGGGTGCTGCGGGTGTCCGGGAAGCTAAACCTCCGCGGTGTTCTGGATTTTCTGCCGGAATGGTCTCTCTCTCCCTGTGTGCTGACTCGGTCTCCAGTGACCGTGGTTCTGGTGGGATGAGCTGGGATGCCTCCTCTGCCCTTGTCTGGAGTGTTCCTCACCTCTGCCTTCGTCCTCGCTCTCTGGACCTCACACTGGCCCTGGTGTGCACTGGTGTCGGGCCCAGCATGGCTCCGGTAACCAGTTCCAGCTCTCTAGGCACTGAGCTGACCTTCACAGTTCTTGTAGTGACTGCACACTCTGGCTAATTTCCCCCAGCACCTGTATTTATAAGGGCTTAAGGGCAGCCAGTTGAGCTCCCCCTACAGGCCTGGGGTGGAAGGTGTTTGGTGTGTGTGTGTGTGTCTCAGCTGTGGAAATCCCATTGTGAACCAGGGAGTTCTGTGGCTTACCTGCACAGGCGCCACATGGACAGTAGACAGGAGGAGCCATGAGAGCACGTCATATAGAGGACAGTAGACAAGAGGAGCCAAGAGAGCACATCATATCGAGGACAGTAGACAGGAGGAGTCATGAGAGCACTCATATAGAGGACAGTAGACAAGAGGAGCCAAGAGAGCACATCATATCGAGGACAGTAGACAGGAGGAGCCATGAGAGCACGATCATATAGAGGACAGTAGACAAGAGGAGCCAAGAGAGCACATCATATAGAGGACAATAGAAGGAGGAGCCATGAGAGCACATCATATAGAGGACAGTAGAGCGCTGACAGGAGGAGCCATGAGAGCACATCATATAGAGGACAGTAGACAGGAGAAGCCATGAGAGCACATCATATAGAGGACAATAGACAGGAGGAGCCATGAGAGCACATCATATAGAGGACAGTAGACAGGAGGAGCCAAGACAGCACATCATATCGAGGACAGTAGACAGGAGGAGCCATGAGAGCACGTCATAAAGAGGACAGTAGACAAGAGGAGCCAAGAGAGCACATCATATAGAGGACAGTAGAGCGCTGACAGGAGGAGCCATGAGAGCACATCATATAGAGGACAGTAGACAGGAGGAGCCATAGAGCACATCATATAGAGACAATATCGGAGGAACAGAGCAATCATAGGACATAACAGGAGGAGCCATGAGAGCACATCATATAGAGAACATAGACAGAGGAGCCATGAGAGCACATCATATAGAGGACAGTAGACAGAGAGCGAAGCAATCATATAGAGGCAGTAGACAGAGGAGCCATGAGAGCACATCATATAGAGGACAGTAGACAGGAGGAGCCATGAGAGCACATCATATAGAGGACAGTAGATAGAGGAGCAGAGAGCCACAATAGAGAAGTAGACAGAGGAGCATAGAGCAATCATATAGAGGACAGTAGAGCGCGACAGGAGGAGCCATGAGAGCACATATATAGAGGACAGTAGACAGGAGGAGCCATGAGAGCACATCATATAGAGGACAGTAGAGCGCTGACAGGAGGAGCCATGAGGTTGTCGGGCCCCACGGGACTGGGGTACTCGGTGCCGGACCGGACGGTAGTGGGGATGTCACAGGTGGCTTGGTCCGGACCGTGTTCCTGGCTCGGCAATGAAAGGGAATTATTTACAAGGGGATTTGTCACGGGTGACGCCACCCACTTGGTGCGGCCAGCGATGGGGCCGCGGCTGCTGCAGAACCTCCGGGGGTGATGGAATGGCAGCGGGGATGGTATAGTTCCAGTGGGGGGAACTGTATCCCCCGGGGCAGTAAGGGTTAAGTCTCTGGTGCTGGTGTAACACACTTACTTGCAGGCACTGCAGGGATCTCTCCTCCTAGCTGCTGCTGACAGGCTGGATCTGTATGAGGGGAGCAATGGTCTGCAGGCATAGACTGACACGAGAGGCAATTCAGGGTTTCCAAAGCTTTACTCTTAGTTGTTCTCTCTCAGCAGGTTACAAGTCATTTGCAGTTCTTACAGCACAGTTACAGCTCTCAACACTCGGGTGCAGGGGCGTAACTACCGGCATAGCAGACGTAGCAGTCGCTTTGGGGCCCGGCCCTTGTGGGGGGCCCGGACCCAGCGCCGCTACGCTGCTATCCGGTCAGCTACAGGCCCCCAGTGTGTATATACAGGTCCCCCACTCCTCCTCTGCTGCACACGTCACCTGTAAAGGAATGCATCATACTTACTTATCTCTGCCGGCTGCCGCCGCTCTGCACCGCGCTCCGTCTTCATCCAGCTTCTTCCTGGTTGTGACGTCATTTCCTGCACCCGGCGGTCACAACCAGGAAGAAGCTGGATGAAGACGGAGCGCGGTGCAGAGCGGCGGCAGCCGGCAGAGATAAGTAAGTATGATGTATTCCTTTACAGGTGACGTGTGCAGCAGAGGAGGAGTGGGGGGCCTGTATATACCCACCAGGGGCCTGTATACTACCACCAGGGGCTCTGTATACTACCACCACCAGGGGCCTGTATACTACCACCAGGGGCTCTGTATATACCACCAGGGGCTCTGTATACTACCACCACCAGGGGCCTGTATACTACCACCAGGGGCTCTGTATATACCACCAGGGGCTCTGTATACTACCACCACCAGAGGCTCTGTATACTACCACCACCAGGGGCTCTGTATACTACCACCACCAGGGGCCTGTATACTACCACCACCAGGGGCTCTGTATACTACCACCACCAGGGGCTCTGTATACTACCACCACCAGGGGCTCTGTATACTACCACCACCAGGGGCCTGTATACTACCACCAGGGGCCTGTATACTACCACCAGGGGCCTGTATACTACCACCAGGGGCTCTGTATACTACCACCAGGGGCTCTGTATACTACCACCAGGGGCTCTGTATATACCACCAGGGGCCTGTATACTACCACCAGGGACCTGTATACTACCACCAGGGGCTCTGTATACTATCACCACCAGGGGCTCTGTATACTATCACCACCAGGGGCTCTGTATACTACCACCACCAGGGGCTCTGTATACTACCACCACCAGGGGCCTGTATACTACCACCAGGGGCTCTGTATACTACCACCAGGGGCCTGTATATACCACCACCAGGGGCTCTGTATACTACCACCAGGGGCCTGTATATACCACCACCAGGGGCTCTGTATACTACCACCAGGGGCCTGTATACTACCACCAGGGGCCTGTATACTACCACCAGGGGCTCTGTATATACCACCACCAGGGGCCTGTATACTACCACCAGGGGCTTTGTATATACCACCACCAGGGGCCTGTATACTACCACCAGGGGCCTGTATATACCACCACCAGGGGCTCTGTATACTACCACCAGGGGCCTGTATATACCACCACCAGGGGCTCTGTATACTACCACCAGGGGCTCTGTATATACCACCACCAGGAGCCCTGTATACTACCACCAGGGGCCTGTATAAACCACCACCAGGGGCTCTGTATACTACCACCAGGGGCCTGTATATACCACCACCAGGGGCTCTGTATAATACCACCAGGGGCCTGTATATACCACCACCAGGGGCTCTGTATACTACCACCAGGGGTCTGTATATACCACCACCAGGGGCCTGTATATACCACCACCAGGGGCCTGTATATACCACCACCAGGGGCCCTGTATACCACCACCAGGGGCCTGTATATACCACCACCAGGGGCCCTGTATACCACCACTGGGGCCTGTATATACCACCACTGCGGAGGCTGCTGTAATACTGCTGGGGCCTGTATATACCACTGGAGAGGCTGCGGTATACCACTGGGGCTGCTGTATATACTGCTGGGGCCTGTAAGGGGGTGTGTCTTGAAGGGGCGTGTCATTTGGGGGGGGGCGTGTCTTGGAGGGGCGTGTCATTGGGGGCGTGTCTTGGAGGGGGCCCCGTTCAAAAGTTTGCTATGGGGCCCTGCCAGTTCTAGTTACGCCCCTGCTCGGGTGCTTTCTCCCTTCTGCAGCCAGGCCTCTCTCTCCTGTGACCCCTCACACAGTCTGCTAATGTCCCTTTCCAGGCTTTTACGGTCTCCGTCTGTACGGGTGATGCGTGCTACGCTGGACAGTATGGTGGTAACTCGGGCTTCCGTGAGTCCTAGTACGTCACTGAGCTGCCTGTCTTTTGGGTTAGGGATCTCAATCTGGAACTCAGACCCCTCGTCGTGTTATCTAGGGATACAAACTACGGTCCCCTTTAGAGCCGACACTCTACTTTAGCCCAGCCTCCAGTAGTCCACAGCACTAGACTACCAGGCTCCTTCTCTCTGTTCCTTCTGGTATTATAGGAGGGCTTCTCCACCTGCAGTGAGTGGCTTCAGCTGCTGTCTAGGGCACGGGTACACCGTCCCTCTCTGTTCTGTCACACTCCTGGTGGCTTCAGCGTCGGACGGGCTTTCCCCCCCATCTGGCTCACACTGGCTCAGTACGGGTCTGCAATCCTAGGCCTTACACTTCCAGAGAGCGTGATGTCCTTCAGTCTTTACATCTCAGCACACTGTGGCCTACTACTTTCCTTCACTCCTCCCCCTCACTATATACTGTCAGTCACCTGACCTCTGGTGTGCCCAACCCACTCCTCTGATCCACCACCCCTCTGATCTCATATAGTTTCTAATCTCAGGGCTGGATGTAACCTCTCTGACACGTGGGTTGTGTGGGCTGTGAGGGTGTTAGTGTTTAACAATGTCCTACCTGCCTGGCTGCAGTTCCCTTTTGTGGCCTCCTGGTCGCAGGGGCGCCACATTCTCCCGGAGTTAAACAGCGCGACCTCGCGCGACTCAACATGGATCACCCTGAAAACATTTTCATTTTATATAACATTAAACATTAAGTATTCTTGGTTTCTTCCCTTCCGGGAGGCACGATTCTTGTAACGTTACATTAACTATAAAACAAGTGCATGGGTATTTACTCGTCATTACCCTCTTTCTGTAAAATACACATTATAAAACATTACTTTGTATAAAAGTATAAAAGTTCTTCTTTCAAAAAGTGCTAAAAGTTTCAAAAAGCAGCTTCAAAACAGTCAAAGTCTCATGCACTACGTTGCATGTGCAGCTGGTCTTAAAACCAAAGGGGAGCACACCGTGGTGCTCAACTATTTACAAATGGAGTTCTTATCACATCATCGTTCGTGATATCAATGTTCAGGTAAAACATATAAGACAGACAGGGAATGCTAGCATTCACTCAGGTAAGGTTGGGGATCAATAAGGAACAAGGTACATTCACACTTACAGTGTCTTCTTCTTTTCAAGGACCCGTGTTCATTCCTTCTTCTTCTGCTTCCAGGGTAGCGTCTGCGGTGCTCTTTTCCTAGGGAATACTTCCAGGTGCTGCAAGGCGTCGATCAGCAGATAGCTTTCTGGTGTTTGGGTAATGGCGTCTTTCGTTAGTGCTGGGGTTTCAAGGATTATCACAGGATCCGTGTTCACAGACACGTCAGTGTAGCTTGTCTCCTCAAAGTCATCTCGTACCTCGTAGTATTCGGCAGTTGAGGTTTCATCTTTCTCCTCTTCCTTCAAACAAAGTTTTTTAACTTGGAGACCGAACGGGCCACGCTCGCCTTGGGCAATGTGGTATGATACCCACTCTCCTATTTCGACTTGCCTGTCAGGATGGTCTGGCGGGAGCTGCTCTTCCACTTCCCTCTTGTTGATAAAGATGTCGTATCTCGCTCCGGGTTCACGGGCGAAGGCATAGCCCTTTTCCTCTACAACCTTAACGATCTGGCCCTCGTGCCGTGGGGACCTTTGGATTTCGCGGTCTCTGCGGGCTACGTTCTTGGCCTCCTTAGCGCGGGCTACCATCTCTTGTTTCTGCGCTAGCCTCTCGACCTCCTCCTTCTCCCACTTTCTAACACATCTCTGGATGTACTCTTCCCGGGTAATAACTTCTGCGGGGCCTACTGCGCCACCGGGCTCTCCTATGAAGCCCATGAGATCCTCACAGTCTTTTTCTCGCTCCCACCAGCAGCGCAACTGCTCCCCTCTCACCTCGGTGGTTGTTGGTGGTGGTATCAGCGGTTGCGGCAGTCTCAGGAACCCTTCCGGCAAGGCTCCAAGCGGGTCAGCTTCCTTCCAGGTCTTGTTTAACACAGGTGGCGGGGTAGTTACATCCACTAGTATGGCTGTACGGCCTTCGGCCTCGCTCTCCGCGGGCTCCCGTGGTTCTCTGACCCAGCCGGGTCGCTTAGCCTGGGCCTCATAGCCCTGATGGTGGTCTATATCAATCTGGATCCGGGTCCGGTTCTCTTCCTGGGCCCGTGTCATCCTTGGGGCAGCAGCCGCAATACACCCCTCCGGGTGTCTAAGAAGTAGGGACGCTCCTCGCCGCCTTCCGCCATCTCCGCACGGTCACACGGGGTCTCTCCTCGGCCGGGTTCCTCCACTAAAGCAATCTGTGGGCCCTCCGGGATCACGCGTGGTCTTCCGGGTGCAGCGTTCTTCTGTGCGTCCTCCGCTTCCGTCCTCGTGTCTCTGAATGGCGACTGCTTCTCTTCCGGTTGCTCGCTCCGCCCCCTCCTGATGACGATTTCCTTCTTCTCAGTTCGCGCCAACTTCTTGGTAGGAGGGTCTAGGGGCGGCGGCTCTTCTTTGAGAGTGACAGCTGGCTCTCCCGGAGTTAAGGAGAGCCAGGGCGGGACCTTCTTTTCGCGCCTTGGACCGGACCGGCCCACGATGGGAGTCTTAGGAACGCCTCCTCTGCACATGGCGCTAGTCCCTTTTGGCCGCCATTAGGGTCAGATTTGGCGGGAAAAGTCCAGAACAAGTGTCTTAGGCGCACGGGGTCCAATTCTTTTGGACCGGGTAGATCCTGTTCGTGGGGCCCCAGGTTGTCGGGCCCCACGGGACTGGGGTACTCGGTGCCGGACCGGACGGTAGTGGGGATGTCACAGGTGGCTTGGTCCGGACCGTGTCCCTGGCTCGGCAATGAAAGGGAATTATTTATAAGGGGATTTGTCACGGGTGACGCCACCCACTTGGTGCGGCCAGCGATGGGGCCGCGGCTGCTGCAGAACCTCCGGGGGTGATGGAATGGCAGCGGGGATGGTATAGTTCCAGTGGGGAGAACTGTATCCCCCGGGGCAGTAAGGGTTAAGTCTCTGGTGCTGGTGTAACACACTTACTTGCAGGCACTACAGGGATCTCTCCTCCTGGCTGCTGCTGACAGGCTGGATCTGTATGAGGGGAGCAATGGTCTGCAGGCATAGACTGACACGAGAGGCAATTCAGGGTTTCCAAAGCTTTACTCTTAGTTGTTCTCTCTCAGCAGGTTACAAGTCATTTGCAGTTCTTACAGCACAGTTACAGCTCTCAACACTCGGGTGCTTTCTCCCTTCTGCAGCCAGGCCTCTCTCTCCTGTGACCCCTCACACAGTCTGCTAATGTCCCTTTCCGGGCTTTTACGGTCTCCGTCTGTACGGGTGATGCGTGCTACGCTGGACAGTATGGCGGTGACTCGGGCTTCTGTGAATCCTAGTGCGTCACTTAGCTGCCTGTCCTTTGGGTTAGGGATCTCAATCTGGAACTCAGACCCCTCATCGTGTTATCTGGGGATACCGGGTGAGCTACGGTCCCCTTTAGAGCCGACACTCTACTTTAGCCCAGCCTCCAGTAGTTCACAGCACTAGACTACCAGGCTCCTTCTCTCTGTTCCTTCTGGTATTATAGGAGGGCTTCTCCACCTGCAGTGAGTGGCTTCAGCTGCTGTCTAGGGCACGGGTACACCGTCCCTCTCTGTTCTGTCACACTCCTGGTGGCTCAGCGTCGGACGGGCTTCCCCCCCCATCTGGCTCACACTGGCTCAGTACGGGTCTGCACTCCTCGGCCTTACACTTCCAGAGAGCGTGATGTCCTTCAGTCTTTACATCTCAGCACACTGTGGCCTACTACTTTCCTTCACTCCTCCCCCTTCCTATATACTGTCAGTCACCTGACCTCTGGTGTGCCCAATCCACTCCTCTGATCCACCACCCCTCTGATCTCATATAGTTTCTAATCTCAGGGCTGGATGTAACCTCTCAGACACGTGGGTTGTGTGGGCTGTGAGGGTGTTAGTGTTTAACAATGTCCTACCTGCCTGGCTGCAGTTCCCTTTTGTGGCCTCCTGGTCGCAGGGGCGCCACAAGAGCACATCATATAGAGGACAGTAGACAGGAGGAGCCATGAGAGCACATCATATAGAGGACAGTAGACAGGAGGAGCCATGAGAGCACATCATATAGAGGACAGTAGACAAGAGGAGCCATGAGAGCACATCATAAAGAGGACAGTAGACAGGAGGAGCCATGAGAGCACATCATAAAGAGGACAGTAGGCAGGAGGAGCCATAAGAGCACATCATATAGAGGACAGTAGGCAGGAGGAGCCATGAGAGCACATCATATAGAGGACAGTAACAGGAGGAGCCATGAGAGCACATCATATAGAGGACAGTAGACAGGAGGAGCCATGAGAGCACATCATATAGAGGACAGTAGAAGGAGGAGCCATGAGAGTAAATCATATAGAGGAAAGTAGTGACAGTGACCATACATTACTTAGCATTTTGGCCAAGTAATGACTTTTGGGACTTGTTTTATCTCTAGTCTTTTGTTGTCCTTGACCAAGGCATGTTTTTGTTTTAGGCTGGTGTAGTGAGGTGAGCAATTCAGATTGTATTATTGAAATGGACACTGAAGTGAACATTACACAGTCCGATACTGCCCCTTGTGGACAAGTGCTGAAACAAACGCAGGGAAGTGGGAAATTCCCTTTTCAGCAAATGTGTTTACTCAGGAAGAGAGAGCAGCAGGAAGTCAGTGCAGATCCAGAGCTGAGCAGGGAAGACCTGCCTGTGGATGTCTGTTGAAAGAGGGCTACTTTGCTACACCTTGCCGGAAAAATCACCCCGCAGAAGCCCTCGTGACGGATCCTGGGCCACTGGACTTTGGTGCTGTGACTCTGGCCGCTCTGCAAAACCTTGCCCGCCGAGCACCCGGAGTGCATGTGCAGGGGCCGTGACCGACATAAGGGAGCCATTTGTACTGCCGTGATCTCCCTCCTCCTGCTGCTCGGTGTGCCCTGAGACTGGAGAGACTAACAAAGAAAGACATGATTACTTACCGGTAATTGTGTTTTATGGAGTCCACGACAGCACCCACATGAGAGAGGGGATTCGCCCACCAAGGACAGGAAACCTACAGATAAAAAGGGGCGGTCCCCCTCGCTCCCTCAGTTTGTTTACAGAGCATGAGAGGAACCGCCAAGTTAAGAGAAGCACAACAAATCTCACAATACACAGAACAAGGACAACCAAACAACCCCGTACAATGCCAGTGGAGCAAATCACACACAAAAACGTGAAAAGGGAAGGAAGTGAGTGGGTGCTGTCGTGGACTCCATAAAACACAATTACCGGTAAGTAATCATGTCTTTTCTTCTCGCCACGACAGCACCCACATGAGAGAATTGCAGAGAGCAAGACTAGGGTGGGACAACAGTGCTGAGGACAGATCTCCCAAAGCCAAGTCAGAGTCAGAAGACAAATTCAAGCGATAGTGTTTATAAAAGGTAGAAGGGGACGACCAAGTCGCAGCCTTACAAATAGAGTCAATGGAGACCTCAGCGCGTTCAGCCCGTGAAGAAGCCATGGCCCTAGCCGAATGAGCACGCACACCCTCCGGAGGAGTGCGTCCCAGCACCGAGTAAGCCAAGCAGATGGCATCCCGGATCCATCTAGACAAGGTGCTCTTAGAAACAGCAAACCCCCTGCGTGGACCCTGAAAGGACACAAACAGAGCCCTACTCTGCCGAGAAGCGCTAGTCCTATCCAGGTAGTGTAAGACTAATCTCCTGACATCTACAGTATGGAACCTCTGTTCCTCCGGAGAAGTAGGATGAGGAAAAAAGGAAGGGAGGAAAATCTCCTGACTCCGATGAAACCGGGATGCGACCTTAGGGAGGTAGGAAGGATCCGGTTTCAAGACCAGCCTATCTGGCAAGATGGACAGAAAAGGAGGATCAATAGACAAAGCCTGTAGATCACCCACCCGCCTAGCTGAAGTGAGGGCAACTAGCAGAGCAGTCTTGAGAGACAGGGACCTAAGGGAGGCGGCCTCAAGAGTTCAAAGGGGGCCCCTGTAAGGGCGTCCAGGACCAAATCCAAATCCCACGGGGCCACCCGAGGAATATGGACCGGGGCGCTACGCTACAAGCTGCAATAAACCGCGACACCCATCTGTTCCCTGCGACATCTGAACCATATAATGCCCCTAAGGCAGAAACATGGACCTTAAGGGTATTAACTGAAAGACCCAACTCCCGACCCTTCTGAAGAAACTCCAGAATAGAATGGATGGGAACAATCGGAGAAAAAGGAGCAGTATGGAACTGAAGGAACTTCCGCCAGACTCTACCATAAATCTTTGTCGTAACCTCCTTCCTACTTAAGAGAAGGGTGGAATAAGCTGCTCTGAAAAGCCCCGCAACTTCAATAAGCTCCTTTCAAGTTCCAGGCCGTCAAGTGGAGGCCCTTCACCCGAGGATGACGGCACGGACCCTGAGAGAGCAGGCCCGGAACTGAAGGAAGAAGCCACGGATCGGACACAGACATGGCTCTGAGCCATGAAAACCACGGCCTCTTGGGCCAAAACGGGGCAATGAGAATCACCCGTGCCCTGTCGTCCCTGATCTTCCTGATCACAACAGGAAGCAAGTTCATTGGAGGGAACATAAGCTAGTTGAAAGGTCCAAGGGAACTGGAGGGAATCCACAACTCCGGATCGTCGGTTAAATCCAAGGAAGCAAACCGGCGGACTTGCCTGTTGGCCCTGGTTGCAACAAGTCGATGTCTGGAAGACCCCACAAGGCAACTATCTTCCGGAAGGTCTGACGGCAGAGGGCCCATTCGCCCTGATGGAGGGTATGGCGACTCAGAAAGTCTGCTGTGGAGTTGTCGACGCCCCGGATATGTAGTGCCGAGAGGGACAATAGGTTGGCCTCCGCCAGGTCGAGGATAGCCACCGCAGTAGACAGCAGCGTCCGGGATCGAGTACCTCCCTGCTTGTTGATATACGCCACCGAAGTGGTGTTGTCTGACAAGATCCGAACGTGCGAGCCCCGCAGCTGTGGAAGGAAATGACGTAGAGCAAGGAGGATAGCCTTTAATTCACGTAAGTTGGAAGAATCGGAACACTCCTCCACCGACCAACGTCCCTGAGCTAAACAGGCCCCCAGGTGAGCCCCCCACCCGTCCGGACTGGCATCGGTCAGAAGGATTTGAGAAGGCCGAATCACCCAGGGAACCCCCTTTGAAAGGTGACGCGGGTCCACCCACCAGGCAAGGGACTCCACAGCATCCAGGGGCAGGGTAAGACGACCTTGAAGCCGACCCTGCAAGGCAACCTCCGCCAGCAAAACCGCCTGTTGCAATGGCCGTGTACGAAACTGCGCCCACTGAACCGCCGGGATGCAAGACGAAAGGGAACAGGGACATGGCCTCACGCAATGACAGGGAAGGGTGAGCAATAACCTGACTGACCCTAGTCCTGATATGAGATATCTTGTCATCCGGAAGGAGGCAGAGCTGACTTACAGAGTCCAGAAGGAGACCCAGAAAAGATTGACGAGTCACGGGAGTCAGTCTGGACTTCCCCCTGTTGATGATCCAGCCCAAGTCCTGCAAAGACGAGATGACATTAACCACACGGGACTGACACTGTTCAAAGGAGTTACCCACTATCAAAAAGTCATCCAAATACGGCACAATGAGCGTGTCCTGGTGCCGCAAAAAAGCCATCACCTCGGATATTACTTTGGTGAAGACACGAGGAGCCATTGAAAGACCAAAAGGCATTGCTGCAAATTGGAAATGTCGAGTCTGACCCTCCCAGACGACCGCCACCCGCAGAAACTGCTGGTAATCGACGTGGATGGCGATATGATAATAGGCATCCTTGAGGTCCAGGACCGCCATGAAGCATCTAGGGAACAACAATTTAATCGTGGAATTAATAGATTCCATTTTGAAGGACCGGAACGCCAGGAAGGAATTTAACTTCTTTAAATTAATAATGGTCCGAAAGGAACCATCAGGTTTAGACACAAGGAACAAGGGGGAGTAAAACCCCTTTCCTTCCTGGCCCACCGGAACCTCAACAAGAACGCGTTTAGACAATAGGGACTGAATCTCCAGTATCAGGGCACGCTGATGATGCGACGGAGGGGAGGTAAGTATAAACGAATCAGGAGGAGGACGGGCAAAGTCTAGAGTAAGACCGGAGATAATTAACCTCAGAATCCAGGGGCCAGAAGATATAATAGCCCAGCTATCAGAGAAGGCCGACAACCTACCCCCCACCGGGAGATCCGACCTAACGGTACTTTTTACCAGGTTTGAAGGAGGACCCCCCAAACAGGGCACCCCGTTGTTTACCCTCCTTGGGCTCCCAACGCTCCCGGTTTTCCCTATACGACCTCTTCTGTCCGAACGGACGTCTCCTGAAGGCTCTCCTATAAGATGGAACAGGAGGATTAGGGAACCCCCTCTTACGGTCAGCTGCCTTAGCCAGAATCTCATCCAATTCAGGACCGAAGAGGTACTCACCACGGAAGGGGAGCGTACACAACTTGGATTTGGACTGAGAATCGCCCTTCCACCCCTTAAGCCACAGGGCCCGACGAGCCGAGTTGGTCAGGCCTGCGGACCGAGCCGCCAGGCGCAAGGAATCAGCAGACACATCCGCTAAATAAGCCGAGGCCCCACGAATCAATGGAAGAGACGACAGTAACTGCTCCCTGGGAACCCCCGACTTAATCTGATCCTCAAGCTGATCTACCCAGACCAACAGGGACCTGGCAGTACATGTAGCCGAAATAGCGGGTTTAAAGGCCCCCGTGCAAGATTCCCAGGACCGCTTAAGTAACATCTCGGCTTTTCGGTCCAGCGGATCTGCCAGCAACCCCGCATCTTCCACCGGGAGGGTGGAACGCTTAGACGAGGAGGCGACCGCAGCATCCACCTTCGGGACTTTGGACCATGTAGCTAAGTCCTCATCATCGAAGGGATACCTCCGCTTGGAAGAAGAAGGAAGAGCCCCACGTCTGTCCTGCTTATCCCACTCCCGATACACCAGATCTTTGAGAGCCGCCACCACAGGAATAGCTCGTCTCCTCTTTTCCGAGAGGCCGGTGAACATGATATCCTGCGCTGAACGAGACTCCCTAGAATCCGGCACTTCCATCGTGTGGCGAATGGACTTGACAAGGTTGTCCACACTGTCCAAGGGGAAACAGGACTTTCCCTCATCATCTGATGAGGAAGAAGAAGAGGCAGGAGAGGCCGACGGGGACCCGAAGACACCCTGAGACCTAACCGGGCTGCCTTCCGGAGAGTACCCACTAGGGGAAACCGGCTTCCTAGCCCTGGAGGAACCAGGTCGAGAATGAGCCACCTCACTAAAGGACAATAACTCCTCCCGGATCATAGAGCGAATGTCAGCCGTTTTAACAGAGGATTCCTCCTGCAAAGTCTGAGTTATACAGGCCTGACACAGACGCTTCATATATGTCTCAGGAAGGGGCTGCGTACACAGAGCGCATTCTTTATGCTTCAGTTTTTTGCCCTTCTTAGCCTAAGAGAAATAGAAAGGGAGGAGATCAGCAGAGGAGCAGAGAACACACTCACCCCGTGAAGCTGTGCATACTGACCGGTTCAGGAGGTGGAGGACCAGCCTGTGATGGTGGACCAGTCTTATTCCGGTCACTTCTGTCAGCAGACCCAGCCTCCTTGCTGCGCCCACTGCCACCACGAGTCTTGCTGGATGGCTGCAAGTCAGTGTCAGGCTGCTGCAGCCCCCCTGCCCCGGGAGAAGACATCACAGGGATCTGTACACAGCCAGCGCCCCTGCCGCTCTGCCTTTCACATCCCGTGCTGGGGCCACCTCCCCGGCCGCCCGGAAGCAAAGCCGCACTACTTCCGGGTCAGGAGCGCTTTGAAGCTACTGCGCAGGCGCCGGCAACCCGGAAGCCGGCGCAGTGATCAGAAGGCGGCCGACCGCCGCGGCCGCAGTCTCCCCACAATCCCAGAGAGACCCCGGACCCCACCGCGCCGACACCCCACCCCACCACCGGGAGACACGGACCCGCCCACCACCGGGCACGGCCCCCATCCCCCGCAAAATGGCGGCAAAATGTCCGCGCCATAGGGCCCCAGCCCCCCAGGAAGTGCAGGCGTTGCTACCGCCGGAGCCAGCCAGAAAGAACCCGGTACACACATACCTCCGGGCCTCCCGGCCGTCCCATGCTGGTGACCACCGTGGATGAATGCAGCTTGCCCATACTGCACCGCGCTCCCACGAGTCAGGGTGGAGATCCAACGCTGACAACGTGACATCCCAGTCAGACGAGGGGAGAGCAGGAAACCGGACTTCCCGACGCTGCTTCTGGAGTTCCAGGCCCCGCCGTTCTCAAAGATACCGCACAGAGGCTGATTGAACCCAGGTAAGCTTTTGCTGCAGGTTCCCATCAGGACAGGAAACCAAACTGAGGGAGCGAGGGGGACCGCCCCTTTTTATCTGTAGGTTTCCTGTCCTGGTGGGCGGATCCCCTCTCTCATGTGGGTGCTGTCGTGGCGAGAAGAAAAATTCTGTTACCTGCGGAAGGAGACCAAAGAAGAAGACTGAGGAGACCCCCAGGCCTGCTACGTGGGAGCGACTTCTTCTTCTGTGATAAGACTGGTACGTGATTTTAGGGAAAGTTAGGGAAAGATACCGCCATTGTTGTGTTTTTGTCTTTTCTTGCTGCGTACCCGGAAGAAGTGAAGATCCAGAGACTCTAATATATACAAGTGCACATATAGTTCGGTTGACTGTGATATCAACATGTTTGCCATTAAAGAAACGTTATTATCGGTTAAACCTGAGTATGGGGATTCTGTTGAGAAAGATCATACACACACACCCGCGGCCTTGCCACCGGTCGCTACACTGGCTTCACACTACGTTTTCTACCATCCTGTTCTGTTTGTTTTTTAAATGAACAGAACAGGATCGTTTTTGGCCCCCATATATCTCTATGGTGCAGGATTGGCTCTATTTGGCCATCCGGTTTTGTGAATCCGGTGCAGGATTTGTTTCTGTCCTGTTTTTCACCGGTTCCAAAAACGAGGCCTGCAACGTTTTTGGGCTCTGGTGATAAAACAGGGCAGAAATTAATCTGTCCTGTCCGTCACACTTATCATGCGGGCCTATGGCACCGGATCTGGGAATCAACAGAATAGTTTCCCAGATTCAGTGCCAGGGTACAAAGCATGCACAGAACAGGAGCGCTGCTCTGTACCCATAGTAAATCTGTGTAATATTACTTTAGCAGTGTATCTATATACACTACTAAAGTGATATTATAAAAAGGAATGATTAAAAATAAAAAATAATTCTTACCTGTCCGGTGACAGTGTCCCACGCTGAATACAAAGCTTAAGGACCTTGGATGATGTCACCGGGAGGGGCAGGGCAACCCGATCACATGACCGTATCAGATTTGAGGTATGGAACTGCAAGACACTACACACACTCTAGTAGAACAGGGGTGTCCAAGTACAGTTTTCAAGGGCTGCAAATAGTTCGTGTTTTCAGGATTTCGCTAGCATTACACAATGTGTTGTAATCATTCATCACCTCAATAACTGATGAAATTAGCACCTTTAGAATGCTAAGGAAATCCAGAAAACGTGCATTGTTTTCAGATCTTGAGGACTGTAGTTGGCCACCCTTGCCCTTCAGGTCTCTGTGGAAGTAGCAGGGGGCCAAGTGGAATCCTTGAGCCCTTTCAGCACAACTGTTGCTCTCCCTGGACTCTTTTAGGCCCTGTGCCCATGGTGTGTTGTTTGATGTTTTGTTATGCAGATTCAGAACTGAGTTTTCGAAAATCAAATTTATTCACCAAATGTGGATCGTTCAACGAATTATTCGCTGAACATATGACAAATTTTCCTAACACCATTGAAATTAATGGCAAGCAACATGAAGCACATAGAAAACACCTTCAAAGGTGTCCAAAACCTGCCAAACACACAAACACACACACTTGCTTGCAGGTCTGGTCTCATTCTCACTTACTTTTGGTCTCGTGCATGAAGCTTCATGCATATTAACTTTACTGACTTGCAACAGCCAATCACAGATGATCATGCTTTGTGAGAGAGTCTGTGATTGACTGTTTCCATTAGACTGCATTCCCACAATCTGTCTGTGCTTGGTTGTCATACAGTGTTTCCCCGAAAGTAAGACAGGGTCTTACATTCTTTTTGTGGCCAAAAGTGGCCCCCTGTCTTACTTTCGGGGGGGGCCTTACATTGGAGGCCCCACCATCCATCCATCCATCCATCCACACACTGCAGCCATCCATCCACACATTCCCACACATACAGACAGACACGTGCATACACATATATACACATATATACACACCATACACACCACACACACAGTCACACACACACATAGCACCGCTTCTTACCGGGTCCGGTGTGGGGTCCCCGATGGTCCTGTGCCGTCCTCTGTGCTCCGGTCCGGTCCCCGAGATGATCCGCTGCCGTCCGCTGTGTTCCGGTGCCGTTTTGCACCGGTATTGCCGATCCTAGGCTCCATGGTCCCTGCTCTTCCGGAGTTCAGGCCGCAGCTCCGCCCAGGTCATAGTGTGGGCCAATCAGCATAGCGGCGCTCAGAAGCAAGCGTCATCGGGCGCTTGCCTCTGACGTCAGCGCCGCTATGCTGATTGGCCCACACTATGACCTGGGCGGAGCTGCGGCCTGAACTCTGGAAGAGCAGGGACCATGGAGCCTAGGACCGGCAATACCGGTGCAAAACGGCACCGGAACACGGCGGACGGCAGCGGATCATCTCGGGGACCGGACCGGAGCACAGAGGACGGCACAGGACCATCGGGGACCCCACACCGGACCCGGTAAGAAGCGGTGCTATGTGTGTGTGTGACTGTGTGTGTGGTGTGTATATATGTGTATGCTTGTGTCTGTACGTGTGTATGTATGTATGTACACCCCCCCCCCCGTGTTTCCCCGATAGTAAGACCCCCCTCCCCCCTACCCTGGCTTACATTCGGGGGGGTCTTACATTAGCAGACCCCCCGTCCCCCCCTCCCACCCTGTCTTACTTTCGGGGGGGTCTTACTATCGGGGAAACACGGGTACAACAAGGATGGGGAACTCCATGCCTCAAGGGCCGCCAGTAGGTAATGTTTTCAGGATTTCTCTAGTATTGCACAGGGATTGGAATCATCACCAGTGCATGTGATTCAATTATTACCTGTGCAATGCTAAAAAGATCCCACCCATCATTCACATTAGTGTATGGCAACAAACCTATGATCATAGTGTGTTCCTTAAAAAAAATAATGAAAAAAATTGCATAGGGCTTTGCCCTGTTTGTAATTGCCAGTCAAGGTAAAAGTAAGCAGCTGAGGGCTTGTATTCTCAGTAGGGTGAGGGCTCATTGTTATTGGGTCCACCATGCTATAGAATAGAATCCCACAGCCACCCCAGAAATTGGCGCATTCATAAGCACCAATTCCTATCGCTTTACACGACTCTTCCACTTGCCGTGTAGCGGTGGCAAACTGGGTAATAAGTGGCTAATGCCAGCTTTTGTATTGCCAACTGGCATTAAGCCTAAAATTCTTAATGTTAGGCCAATATTACATCCAACCATTAAGAATTTCAAGCAAATAGTAAAGGAGACCAAACACAGAGAGAGAACATTTTATTAGAAATAAAAATACAAACATGTATCTGGACTCCATCTTTATTACTCCCTCATACCCATCCTCAATCCTCTGCAACATCTGGTTGATTGAAGGCTCAGTGAAGAACACAACGTCCTGTCACCGGAGCCTCAAAACTTTGAATGAATGAGCCACCAGCTCTCGTCCGGTAAGTGGTGCAGCCTGCGATCAAAAAGATGTGGCAGAGGATGGGTATGAGGGAGTAAAAAAGATGGATTCCAGGTACGTGTGTGTTTTTATTTCTAATAACATTTTCTTTTCTCTGTGTTGTGTCTTCCTTACTTTTTACTAATAGCTGGGTTTAAAATTGAAAAAAAAAAAATAGAAAAAAACAAAACAGCACAACTGTTATTTGTCGGGTGCAAAGCCCCCCTACCATACAAGTGGTATAGATCCAGAAAAAATGGAGGCAGCACTTCCTTCAATTCAGTTATATGGGCTTTATTCCCAGGACAGCAACGTTTCGACCTGGTGGTCTTTCTCAAGCAGGACACTGCTTGAGAAAGACCACCAGGTCGAAACGTTGCTGTCCTGGGAATAAAGCCCATATAACTGAATTGAAGGAAGTGCTGCCTCCATTTTTTCTGGGTTTAACATTGTCCAGACATTAATAATTTCAGGCTTAAAGGGAATATGTCAGGTCAAAAATCTATATGTAACTAATATCATTTTCTAATTCCGCCTTCTAAGCTTGCTCTATTGATGGATTTATTTTATTTATATGTTCCTCCAAACCTGTGTAAACTACAAATAATGAGATTCATGTCATCTGTCAATCACATCAGAGAGCATATAGTATAGCTCGACCACCGTTTAGGTGCACAAGGGAAAAATAGGCCACAAAGTCTTTAAATATATCCCCGGCACACAATAAAAGAAGAGAGATGATTATCCTTTTTGTGTTTTTTATTTTTGAAGGTGAAAAACAGGTTGTATCACACAACGTTTCGGCTCCAGTTGAGCCTTTCTCAAGTGAGTCTTCTGTATATATAGAAAGGGGGTTTGTGGTTCAGTTCCCACATGAGCAACTGCTCAGGCTAGTACCTGCCTGTTTGAGGTACTCAGCATATGACTCCGTCCTTTGTGTCAGTGCAGCAGCATGGTGGCTGGTCTGGGTGGATGGAAAGGATAATCATCTCTCTTCTTTTATTGTGTGCCGGGGATATATTTAAAGACTATCTGTCAATCACAGTGAGAGATCATTTTCTTCTTTGCTGTCCACTTCTGTAAGATGAATATTCATGTCACATATTCACATCACTGCACAGGAGATCAGTAGAAATCACTCACATTGCGGGGGACTATATCCTCCTCTCTGTTCTCTTTTTTTGTAGCAAAACAAGAGGTCAAATAAAACACAGCATTGGTCACTGGACAGCAAGGATACCTGCTTAGAGAAACAAATGCTTTAGATATCCTATCAAAAGCAGATAGGGCAGATGCGTGCCTGCAATAGATCCCTCCCTCCGTCTTCTTATCAGAAGCTCCTAAAGGAAAGAAATTGAAACTTGACAGGAAGAGCAGAGTGAGAAGGGAAGGAAAAGGAAGGGAGGAGGGAGGGGAGAGCTACATGAGAAGGAGTGAATAATAAATTAACTAGCCGGACTAATCAGCTGTAAAAGGACTAATCGGCTGTGAAAGCAATAAACAGGATTAATGCAACAGCTGCCTGCAGGGGTGAAAATGATTATAGCAAGAAAACTACAAACGGTACAATAATGATTGTATGTTTTTAAAAGGTCTGCTCAGGCACTATTCAAAAGCAATATTAGTATCATACTGAGAAATGACCTGGCAGAGTCCCTTTAATGCCAGCTGACAATACAAAGCTGCCATTAACCCCTTATTACCCAGTTTGCTACCCCTACATGAAAACTAAAAGAAGCAGGTAAAGAGCTAGGAAGCCAAGAGCTTCTTATGAATGCGTCAATTCCTAGGGTGGCTGTGGGATCCTATTTAATAGCATGGGGTGGCCCAATAACGATGGGCCCTCACCTCGCTGAGAATACCAGCCCTCAGCTGCTTCTTTCACATATACAAGCCTCTGTCACATGTGCAGTCCGTGCCGACACATGCTGGAGGCACATGTGGTGCCCCTGTGACCAGAGCGGCCACAGAGTGAACTAATCCTAAGCCACTGACTCCATGTAGGGCAAGGGGTGGCAGGAGTTTAGTGAAGTGTGAGTGGAGAGAGAGGTAGAACCCGGACAAAGTGGTGGAGGAACAGTACTAAAAACACTGGAACACTAAGTTGGAGGAGTGGATTTACAGGAGGAGAGGTTCCCTGGAGGACACAGAATCTTGGAGGCAGTTTCCCAAGTGAGAAAGCTCGCTCTAGAGACAGAGGCGAGGGAAGAAGCACCGCAAGCAGACACACCCCACAGCTGAACACTACAGAATAGTGGGAGAACAACGGGCCTGGCAGCCATCACTAATAGAGCTGGCCGGAGGACCCAGAGCTAACACCCAGGGAGGCAGAAGGAGCCTGGTAAGCTCAAATCACACCTGGGTCACTGGAGGGCTAGGCCAGGAGGACCAGAGAGCCGGCTCTGTAAGAGATGACTGGGGAGACTCCACGACACTAATCACAAGACAACCTGGCGTGTTGCGGGGATTCTGTGACCCATGACCTACCGTCACGGAGTAGGAACACAGCCATTGTACTAGGGCTAGTGACCCTAAAGCAGAGGGAACCATCACTACAGAGCCTGTGACGGCCAGACCGAACCCGTGAGTGAGGACAGAGAGAGAGACAAGCAAAAAGGTACTTTTAGGGAAGCAACGCAGAGGAACCGTCTGAGCTGCAGTAGAACCTGGGTGCCTGGAGCAGAGCTAACTTGTAAGAACTGTGACTGTGAGAATTGTGACTTGTAACCTGCTGCTAAAGGACCTTGAAATAGTAAAGCACCAGGTAAGCTCAAAAGTGCCTGAGACTGTTCCTTTACCGCGCCGCTGCCGAGATCTCCACCTGCGGAGCCGCATCCCTGCTGTCCCTGTGTGCTGGCTGGAGAAGCTGCAGGAGAAGAGCCGGTGCAGCATCCATAGTACGCAGCCCCTAACACTACACCTGCCCCAGGGACACCCAGCCCTACCCGTGGAGGGCTTACCATCTACGCTGCCCCTCATCACCGTCCTCCGGCAGAAATATGGCAGCGATGGCCCCCACTGACCACATACTACGGGTGGCGTCACAACAACCTCCCCTGTACATATCCCCTTTTACAACTGACGCCCAGGCCACAGGACCGGGTCACGACCCCCGTGACTCTCCAGTGACAGTAGCAGCGATCCGGTTCCTGAGTACCTCATGACTTGGGGGCGCCTCACACAGACATACAGAGATCAATGTTAATCTATGGACATTTTCACATATCTGTGGATCTGCATGGGCTGTTTCTCCGTGTGGAGCAGTTGCGTGTTCATGTCTGTTTTTGGATAGCAGCATGGATCCATTTAGGTCAATGTGTCCGTGCAAAAAAACGTTTCGCACACAGACGAGATCTGCGTGACACCCATGAGCAAAGACCGTAGCAAAATATTTTAAGTATAAAGATTAAGAATTTTATACTTCACTGACTCCAGCGATGCTCCTGTCCCTCTTACTTCCTGGGCCGCTCATTAATCTCATGAATATTCACTGAATTGTGAGCTGCAGTGGTCCCGGAAATGAAAGGGACAAGCAGCAATGAAGACAGGTGCGTTTACAATGACATGCTGTCTGTGTGCTATCCAGATGTCACGCTTATAGCACACGGACACCATACGTATGTCATACATTGCGGACACATGACCCCCAAAAATGGCCTCTCTCACACGTGTGTGTTTGCACGAATGAGTGAAACAGGCCTGACCTTAGTTGGCAATTAAAAATATGGTGGAGCCAAGTACTTTTTTTTCCGTTATTTATTTTATGTGAGGTTACACAGCCAGCATCATGCAGCAGGGAATCCCACTGTGGCCCCACCATGTGGTTTGATGCTTTTTAGCAACAAATTTTGAGAATCTGCATGTGGTGTGACATTACCCCCTTCCTTTATGAGAGGCCTCTGGACTCTACATTGAAGACGTCCGGTAGCAGGCTAACTTTCCTGAGAGATGAGCTGCTTCCACAATGGCCACTGAAACATCTCAGCAGAGAGAAGCAAGACTTTACTTTGTAAGAGCCTTACAGCCATATATGGGCATTACTCCTAGGTAATGCCTACCATGCCCCTAAAACCACAACCCCAAATCCACACTCCCCCAGCACTCCCCACCCCCAATCCTGCCCCCAAACACGCACCCCCCACGCCACCAAACCTGCCTTCCTCCACAAACCCGCCCCCCAAAAAATCATATTCCCCCAAATCCGCACACAAAACTTAGTAAAAATGCTAACCGTAAAAGGAAGTCAATCTGTGGTGGAGCCTGTCTTCTACTATACAGCTTTTCTATTATTTAGGTTATTCTATTAATTAATAACTTCTGCTATTATTCTATTATTCTATTAACTTACCAAGAGCAAAAAAATGTGTCTTCACCCAACGAGTGTTCAAAGACAAATGACGGATATTGACGCTGCACTGTGTTTATCGCCACTGTTCCATGACTTCACAAGGACATTGTGACATCATCATATGCAAATGAGCACATGACATCACACAAGGACCAAAGCCACAGGTCAAGTCACATGATCAGCCTGGCTGATAGGCCTGAGTTTGACAACAAATGTAAAGTTTCTCTCTATATATATATATAAAGCTTAGCGTAGGTGTGTATGTATCATAGTTCAGCCCCCTCTGGTAGCCCTGCCCCCTTCACATAGCACCCCCTACACTTAGTCCCAGGGCAGGGCTATGTGGAGGGTGGGGCTACTGGAGGAGGAAGCTAGGTGAAGGGGGTAAGGGGTATGTGGAGGGACAGAGTTATGAAGGGGTGGGGCTATGTGTGGGGACAGAGTTATGAAGGGGTGGGGCTATGTGTGGGGCAGAGCTATGAAGGGGTGGGGCTACCAGGAGGGGCAGAGCTATGACCATATATGGGCATTACGCCTGGACAACGCCGGGCTCTACAGCTAGTAATAAACATTGACAGACAATTCCCTTAAAATATAAAGCTCTCCTCTTAGGCTACGTTCACACATTGCGTATTTTGCCGCGTTTTTTTACGCGCGCTTTTCAAAATACACAATGTGCCTTTTGTCTGCCAGCAAAGTGAATGGGAAATTCACTTTGCAGTGCAGACATTGCGTAAAAATACACAGTGCTTTTTCCGGGAGAAAGCGCAGCTCCGTAAACGATTGATATGTCAATTGTTTACGCAGCTACTTCTGCGTATTCTCCCAGAGGGGAGGAAGAATCCTGCTTCCTCCTAGCCTCTGTGACAGCTGTGACCGCCCATTAGATTTCACAGTGTATTAATATACACTGTGAAATCTAAATTAAACAGAGGCAAATGTATGGAAAATAAAAAAGAATGAATACTTCACCTGTCCGACGCCTTCTGCCACTATCCGTTCCCCGGTTCCAAGTGAGATCTCTTCTGACAGGACCTGTGGTGATGTCAGAGGGGCGTTCCCGGGCACTCGCGGTCATGTGATACATATCACATGACCGCGAACAGCCAATCAGCGCTGGGAACGCCCCGGGAACGCCCCCCCTCTGACGTCACCACAGGTCTTATCAGTACACCTCTCACTTGGAACCGGAGACCGGAGAGCGGCAGAAGGCACCAGACAGCGGGAGAAGGCGTCGGACAGGTGAATATTCATTCTTTTTTATTTTACATACATTTGCCTTTGTTTAATTTAGATTTCACAGTGTATATTAATACACTGTGAAATCTAATGGGGCTGTCACAGAGGGGAGGAGGAAGCAGGATTTTTCCTCCCCTCTGTGACATCACTGCGCTTTCTGGAGTAAAGAAAGCGCAGTGTGTGAAAGCCCCTGCGTATTTTGTTGCGCTTTTTTGCGCGGCCGAAAAACGCGGCAGAAAGCGCGCGCAAAAAAGCGCAGCAAAATACGCAAATGTGTGAACGCAGCCTTAAACTGATGTTTTAAGGACATTTTAAGCCTCCTGGAATTCACAGCTGCTGTTCCCAAAACCTCAGACCCTGCAGGAGTTAAAACACCTGTAAACTCCAGGAAGCTTCAAAAATTCCTAAAAATTCCAAAAGTTCTACAGCTTAAAACAATCCTGTCGACTCAATGGCAGGGGACACTCAGGCGTAGGTTAGGTGTAGTCCCCAACCAGCAAGTCTTCCGGCGATCGTTTTGGCCCCAAATAAACAGTAGTGATGAGCCACCACCTAAGTGTTCAAATTCAATTCTATTCACAGAATTGGAGTGTGTTTGTCAAACAACGTTGGATTCAATGGCAGGCTACAGCAAACACATAGAAAACACCTTCTGAGGGGTTCAAAAGCTGCCAAACTACTCAGAATAGACAACAAACACCAGGAAAAGTGACAACAATCTACCCACAGTACAAATAGTCTGATGTAGCTGTGGCGCCCCACTAAGAGTGCGTCACAAAAGGGTACTGCACCCCTGAATGAAGGTGCCATATTCTTTGCTCTGGTGGTAATGAGTAGAAGAATCCTGAAGCTCCAACACCACACACATCTAGTGATCAGGGGACCAATTAGACACCCGTTGCTAGGGTAACAGGTCCCGGTGGGAGGAGAGCTAGGTTATATAGTGAGTGGAAGAGCAGCAAGGAGTTAGGGCCCTTTCACATCAGCGTTTTTTTAAATTCGCGGCAGATGCGGTGAAAAAAACGCATCTGCCGCGTTTGCCGCATAACCGTTACACTTGCGGCGCGGTTGCGGTAATCCCCATAGAAAGTATAGGGGGACTTGCGGCAGGTGCGGCAAGTGCGGTTTTGCACTTGCGGCAGGTGCGGCCGCGAAAAAATAACGTGGCTGACTGCGGGTTTTTTTCGCGGCCGCACTTGCCGCAAGTGCAAAACCGCACTTGCCGCACCTGCCACAAGTCCCCCTATACTTTCTATGGGGATTACCGCAACCGCGCCGCAAGTGTAACGGTTATGCGGCAAACGCGGCAGATGCGGTTTTTTTCACCGCATCTGCCGCGAATTAAAAAAAACGCTGATGTGAAAGGGCCCTTAGATCGGGAAGTGAGAACAGAACAGTGCAGAAGTCAAGTCGTGACAGGAGAGAAGCTCAGAGAGGCAAAGTGAAAGTAACAGACGTAGCAGAGCTGGAGAAGTTGCAGAAGAGCACTGAGACAGCTAACTGGGAGGGCACCTCAACCTGGTGACCCAGAAGAGACAGAGAGGGGCAAAGTGTTGAGCAGGTGATCCAAGACCCGAGCCCAGTCCACAGAACCTGGAGTACCAGCTCCGAGGTGGTCCAGCAGGCTACATCCCTGAACCACAGAACACGGAATGGTCGCAGGCTTTACAGGAGCACGACCCACCAAATAACAACTACCACAGCTTATACCAGGAGCACCCACCATTGAGGGCCAGGGACTGTGAGTCAGGGCCACACGGAATCCAAACCGAGGGTCTTCAGTGCTCTTATACGGGTATAGCAGAGCAGCGAGGTGAAGGGACAGATTGTGATAGAGAATGAACATCAGAGGAGCTTCAGAGGGATGCTGCTCATGGCCAGAGCCACCCGGTCCACTACCTGAGCCGACACCATCGCATCCCTTGTGAAGCTGCCGTTTACCAGAGTAAAGAACCCGTACAGAGTGAGCAGCGTGTCCGAGCCTTATTCCAGAATTGCCATTCAATTGCCTTGCTTTGCAGAATCAACCGAGCTGCCCTATTACCTCACTACAACTCACAACCCCGGGGACCCCCGCTGGTCCTGTAGGGTGCGGTTCCACATTGCTGCCGCCCATCACCCCGGAGGCCCAAGCTGCGCCGGTGCCATCACCGGACCCCTACAGGTGGCGTCACAAACTAATCCTAATAGCTTTATTCCGTTATTTCCTTTATTATTTATTTTCCTCCTTTTCCATTGACCACCGGGCCCACAGCCTCAGGCACCGAACCATGACCTACAGACTACGCCTGAGACCTGAGTCCCCTGGCCACGGTGAGTCATAGCCTGGGTGCACGAGACACAGCCTGTACCAGCCTGCACACTCTGCCAAAGCTTCAATATAGAAGGTGGGGAACAGTCACCTAAAATATCACAGGTGACGGAAACTGACTGTGAATTGAGAAATGGAGGAGTCACAGGGGAAAAGTGGCAGGAGGTTTCTACATTAAGTAAAAAGAGGATGAGACACAGGTATGGGCATGTCACACCCTGCTCAAATCATCTACCACACAGCAAGGGGACCCCAACAAGAGTCCTCACTCCTCCCAAAGGGTCAGACCATAGCAAAGTGGCATCAATTGTCCCAGACCAAAGATTGCTGAATGGCCCAGCCTGCATGGCACAGGGTCTGGAACAGGACCTGCCTGAGCATTTCAAGGCTAAACATTGCTCAGCAACTATAGGTTTTGTGGAGTATTAGGGTATGTGACCACAAGAAGGTTTTGCTGCGTTTGAGATCAGGTTTTGCCTTGGTTTTATGTAAATCTATGCTAATCTAATCCTGAGTTTTTGGTTTCCAGCAAATCCTGTGTTATTAGGGAAAAGCTTTCACACACATTGGTTTTTGTTCTCTGGAGACAGTGTAAATGTGGAGCCCCAAGGGACGTGGGGTACTCGGTACCGGACCGATCTGCTGCTGGGGATGTCACTGGTGGCCTGGTCCGGACCGTGTCCCTGGCTCAGCACAATAAAAGGGGATTTATTTACAAGGGATATGTCACGGGTGACGCCACCCACTTGATGCGGCCAGTAATGGGGGCCGCCGCTGCTGCAGAACCTCCGGGGGTGATGTGAGGGCAGCAGAGGTGGTATAGTTCCAGTGGGGGGAACTGTATCCCCCGGTGCAGTAAAGGGTAAAGTCTATTGGGGTTATAGATGGTGGGGAAGAGTTGGAGGACACACACTCACGTTTAGTTGATACTGTAGTTCCCTTCTTGTGTGGAGCCCCAAGGGACGTGGGGTACTCGGTACCGGACCGATCTACTGCTGGGGATGTCACTGGTGGCCTGGTCCGGACCGTGTCCCTAGGCTCAGCACAATAAAAGGGGATATGTACAAGGGATATGTCACGGGTGACGCCACCCACTTGGTGCGGCCAGCGATGGGGCCGCGGCTGCTGCAGAACCTCCGGGGGTGATGGAATGGCAGCGGGGATGGTATAGTTCTAGTGGGGAGAACTGTATCCCCCGGGGCAGTAAGGAGTTAAAGTCTATTGTGTGTGAGGCTGTTGGAGCACACTTACTTTGCAGCTGAAGGGATCTCTCCTCCTGTGCTGGTGCTGACAGGCTGTAGCTCTGCAGGTTGAGATCGTGCTGATGCAAGCCTGTAAGGGAGGAAGGGTCTGCAGATGGAAACAGGCAGGAGACAATGCAGGGTTTCCAAAGCTTTACTTGGTTCTTTCTTGCAAGCAGTTTACAGTCAGTTGCAGTTGGTACACAGTTACATTCTCCCTTTCCGGGTTCCCTTTCCTCCTGCAGCCAGGCTCCTCTCTCCTTGTGACCCCTCACACAGTCTCTTAGTGTGCCTTTCCGGGCTATTACTCTCTCTCTCCGTCTTACACGGGTGGTTGCGGACGCTGGACAGTATGGCGGTGACTCGGGCTTCTGTAGTCCTATGCGTCACTTAGCTGCCTGTCCTTTTTGGGTTAGGAACTCCAGCTTGAAACTAAAGCTCCCCGTCAGTGAATCTGGGGATACCGGGTAAATCTTCGGTCCCCTTCAGAGCTGACACTCTGCCTTTGCCCAGCCTGCAGTAGTCCACAGCATTAAACTACCAGGCTCCTTCCTCTGTGTTCCTTCCAGTATATGTGAGGGCTACCCCGCCTGCAGTTGGTTGCTTGAGCTGTAATACTAGGGCCCCGGGTTACACCGTCCCTCTCGGCTCTCTCACACTCCTGGTGGTTTCAGCATCTTGGATGGGCTTTTCCCCCCATCTGGCTCGCATTGGCTCAGTACGGGTCAGCGCTCCTCAGCTTAGGCACTTCCAAGACGTGTGGCTCTCTCCTGCTCAGCTTCAGCTCAACCTCCTGCTGTTCTGTAGCCTTTCTATCTCAGCTCACTCTGCTGCTCTTGGTCTTTGCATCTCAGCCTACTGTGGCCTACTAACTTCCTTCACTCCTCCCCCTCTCTATATACTGTCAGTCACCTGACCTTCTGGTGTGCCCAACCCACTCCTCATCCACCACTCCTTCTGGTCTCATATAGTGTCCGACCTCAGAGCTGGATGTGACCCTTTCTATGCGTGGGTATGTGGGCTGTGAGGGTGTAGTGTTTACTATGTCCTACCTGCCTGGCTGCAGTTCCCTTTTGTGGCCACCTGGATGCAGGGGCGCCACATTCTCCCGGAGTTAAACAGCGCGTCCGCGCGCGACTCGACATTGGTTACCCTGAAAACATTTTTAGTTTAAATAACAATAAACATTATGAATTCTTGGTTTCTTCCCTTCCGGGAGGCACGATTCTTGGAACGTTGCATTAACTATAAACATAAGTGCATGGGTATATACTCGTCATTACCCTTTTCTATTCTGTAAAATACACATTATAAACATTACTCTGTATAAAAGTATAAAATTCTCTTTCAAAAAGTGCAAAAATGCTCAAAAAGCAGCTTCAAAGTTCTGGATTCAAAACAGTCACTTGCACAATCTCGCGTGCAGCTGGTCTTAAAACCAAAGGGGAGCACACTGTGGTGCTCAACTATATACAAAGGGAGTTCTTATCACATCATTGTTCGTGATAGCAATGTTCTGGTAAAACATATAAGACAGACAGGGGTATGCTAACATTCACTCAGGTAAGGTATGGGAGCAGTAAGGAAAAAGGTACATTCACACTTACAAGTCTTCTTGCTTCATCTGTTCCTCCTTCTGGTTTTGCTCCTACCAGCAACGGAACTGCTCTCCTCTCACCTCGAGTGTCTTAGGCGCAGGTATCAGGGGCTCCGGCAGCTTCAGGGATCCTTCCGGCAGGGCTCCGAGCGGGTCGGTCTCTTGCTTGGCAGCACGCGGCACGGTTACATCCACGAGATTTCCTGTTCGGCATCCACCCTCGCTCTGCATGCGGTCACGGGTGTTGGCAACCCAGCCGGGTTGTAACGTTACCGACTCGTAGCTTTGCTGATACTGCTCGATGTTAAGCTGGATCCGGGTACGCTGTTCGTGGATCCGGGTCATCTGCTGGGGCAGCAGCCGCAATATACCCCTCCGGGTATCCGGGACATAGGGACGCTCTTCTCCTCCTTCAGCCATCTCCTCTCGGTCACACGGGGTCTCTCCTCGGCCGGGTTCCTCCACTGGTTCAATCTGTGGGCCCTCCGGGATCACTCGTGGTCTTCCAGGTATAGCGCTCTTTGGTGCGTCCGTCGCTTCCGTCCTCGTGTACTGGAATGGCGATTCCTTCTTTTCCGGTTGCTCGCTCCGCCCCCTCCCGATGACGATTTCCTTCTCAGTTCGCGCCAGCTTCTTGGTAGGAGGGTCTAGGGGCGGAGGCTCTTCTTTGAGAGTGACTGCTGGCTCTCCCGGAGTTAAGGAGAGCCAGGGCGGGACTTTCTTTTCGCGCCTTGGGCCGGACCGGCCCACGATGGGAGGCTTAGGAACGCCCCCTCTGCACATGGCGCTAGTCCCTGGTGGCCGCCATTAGGGTCAGATTTTGGCGGGAAAAGTCTAGAAACAGTTCTTTTGGCGCACAAGGTCCAATTCTTTTGGACCGGGTAGATCCTGTTCGTGACGCCAGGTTGTGGAGCCCCAAGGGACGTGGGGTACTCGGTACCGGACCGATCTGCTGCTGGGGATGTCACTGGTGGCCTGGTCCGGACCGTGTCCCTGGCTCAGCACAATAAAAGGGGATTTATTTACAAGGGATATGTCACGGGTGACGCCACCCACTTGATGCGGCCAGTAATGGGGGCCGCCGCTGCTGCAGAACCTCCGGGGGTGATGTGAGGGCAGCGGAGGTGGGATAGTTCCAGTGGGGGGAACTGTATCCCCCGGGGCAGTAAAGGGTTAAAGTCTATTGGGGTTATAGATGGTGGAGAAGAGTTGGAGGACACACACACTTACGTTTAGTTGATACTGTAATTCTCTTCTTCTCCCTGATGCTGCAGAGCTGACAGGCTGGATCTGTGGAGAAGCTCTCTGTGCTGAATCTGGAGCAAAGGTCGCAATCAATACACAGACTCCAAAGTTGTTTTCCAAAGCTTTACTGCTGATGTTATTGCAGATTATAGTCCACGGAGTCTGTAATGGTGGCTGAGCTCTCTCTCCCCACACCTTGTCCGGGTCATTAGCCTCCTTATGCTGCACTGTGTGTGTGTGTGTCCTGAGCTGCTGCTTCTTAGCTAAGCTGCTGGGATTCCTCACGTCTCTCTCTGTTTGCTGCTGGTACCACTTGGTTAGGCAACTTGGGTCCTCTATGCTGCACTGACCCCTCCGTGTTGCTTCACTCTGGTACTAGGGGGGGCATCTAGAGATCCCACTGTTCCTGGATTCGCTGTGCTGTGGGTGCCAGACACAGTACCGGATCCGGTGTCCGTCTCTTTGTGCTTACTTCTGGGGTAAGTGATGGTGTCACTCCAGCTCCCAGATGTGTTCCTCTGTCTTTCGTTCTCCTTTTCCTCTGACCCTTTACTAGGTCTGCACTGAGCTAACTCTGCTCGGTGTCCTTTCCTCAGCCCTGCTGCGAGCTGAACTGAGCTCTTCCTCATGGGCAAGAGTATATATGGAAGCAGGAGGTGCTCCCTCTATTGCCCAGAGGTGGTAGTGTTTGTTAGTGTGTAGTGGGGGAGAGAACCCATGTGATGTTATTGTGGCACATTAACCCATGGGGTGCCACACTTGTCCTGATGCTGCAGAGCTGACAGGCTGGATCTGCAGGGAGGAATTAATTGTCTCTGTGCTGGATCTGGAGCAAAGGTCACAATCACCACACAGACTCCAAAGTTGTTTTCCAAAGCTTTACTGCTGATATTATTGCAGATTATAGTCCACGGAGTCTGTAATGGAGCTGGGCTCTCTTCCCACACCCTGTCCGGGTCGTTGGCCTCCTTGTGCTGCACTGTGTGTGTGTCCTGAGCTGCTGCTTCAAGCTAAGCTGCTGGGATTCCTCACGTCTCTCTCTGTATGCTGCTGGTACCACTTGGCTAGGCAACTTGGGTCCTCTATGCTGCACTGACCCCTCCTTGTTGCTTCACTCTGGTACTAGGGGGCATCTAGAGATCCCACTGTTCCTGGATTCACTGTGCTGTGGGTGCCAGACACAGTACCGGATCCGGTGTCCGTCTCTCTGTGCTTACTTCTGGGGCAAGTGATGGTATCACTCCAGCTCCCAGACGTGTTCCTCTGTCTTTCGTTCTCCTTGTTCCTCTGACCCTTGCTAGGTCTGCACTGAGCTAACTCTGCTCTCAATAAGCTCTCAGTTCTCCTGAGCTGTTCACAGCACTACACCGTGCTGTACGGTCTGAGCTCTCCCTCATGGGCAAGAGTATATAAGGAGGCACGTGGTGCTCCCTCTATTGCCCAGAGGTGGTAGTGTTTGTCAGTGTGTAGTGGGGGAGAGAACCCATGTGATGTTATTGTGGCACATTAACCCATGGGGTGCCACATAAACACCACAGGATTTGCTGCATTTTTGTTTTCCAGCAAAACGTATGATTCTAGGATTAGCTGTCCCAACACATTGGGTTTTGTTTGGTGAAGTAAGTGGAAACACCTCAGGTTTTGCTGTGTTTTAGGGTGCGTGCACACAATCAGAAGGAGCTGCGTATTGGACGCGACTCCTCCGGACCTGAGGGAAGCCGCGGGTGGCCGCAGCCGCCCTGTACTCACTATGTGCGGCGGGGTGGCTTCTCCCTGCAGTCACCCGATGGGAGCCGCTTCCGACTCCGCAGCATGAAATGAACATTCTGCGGACGAGCGGACTCCCGGCAACCCGCACCCCAGCTCCAAAGACACTGCGGGCGGGCTACGCATAGTGAGGATGGGATTTCTTGAAATCCCATCCACTATGCTAGTACTGTACTACGCAGCGTTTTGGACGCAGCGCAAAGACGCTGCGTCCAAAATGCTGAGTCTCCTGATCGTGAGGATGCACCCTTAGAAAGAATGAGCATGTCAATTCTTTGCTGCACTATTGCTAAAGTGGAAACACCTGTGGTATTTCCATTTTCTGTAGAGAAAAAACAGTGTGTGTGTGTGTGTGTGTGTGTGTGTGTGTATGTGTGTGTGTGTGCGTGTGTGTGTGTGTGTGTGAAAGCTTTTCCCTGCACACATAGGTTTTGATGGAAACCAAAAACCCAGGATTAGATTAGCATACATTTACATAAAACCAAGGCAAAACCTGATCTCAAACGCAGCAAAACGTCCTGTGGGCACATACCCTAAGAGGAAAAACTAGAGAGGTGGGTCAGTGACCTGTTTAGGCCTAGTGGGCTGGGTAGAGTCAAAGCTCATGTAAGCGCTCCCATCAATGTTATGCCCCACCACACACAGATGGGACAAGTATACGTTTCATGGAGTATAACATGGAGCACATCATATAGAGGACAGTAGACAGGAGGAGCCATGAGAGCACATCATATAGAGGACAGTAAACAGGAGGAGCCATGAGAGAACATCATATAGAGGACAGTAGACAGGAAGAGCCATGAGAGCACATCATATAGAGGACAGTAGACAGGAGTCATGAGAGCACGTCATATAGAGGACAGTAGACAGGAGGAGCCATGAGAGCACATCATATAGAGGACAGTAGACAGGAGGAACCATGAGAGCACATCATATAGAGGACAGAAGACAAGAGGAGCCATGAGAGCACACCATATAGAGGACAGTAGACAGGAGGAACCATGAGAGCACATCATATAGAGAACAGTAGACAGGAGGAGCCATGAGAGCACATCATATAGAGGACAGTAGACAGGAGGAGCCATGAGAGCACATCATATAGAGGACAGTAGACAGGAGGAGCCATGAGAGCACATCATATAGAGGACAGTAGACAGGAGGAACCATGAGAGCACATCATATAGAGGACAGTAGACAGGAGGAGCCATGAGATAACATCATATAGAGGACAGTAGACAGGAGGAGCCATGAGAGCACACCATATAGAGAACAGTAGACAGGAGGAGCCATGAGAGCACATCATATAGAGAACAGTAGACAGGAGGAGCCATGAGAGCACATCATATAGAGGACAGTAGACAGGAGGAGCCATGAGAGCACATCATATAGAGGACAGTAGACAGGAGGAGCCATGAGAGCACATCATATAGAGGACAGTAGACAGGAGGAGCCATGAGAGCACATCATATAGAGGACAGTAGACAGGAGGAGCCATGAGAGCACATCATATAGAGGACAGTAGACAGGAGGAGCCATGAGAGCACATCATATAGAGGACAGTAGACAGGAGGAGCCATGAGAGCACATCATATAGAGGACAGTAGACAGGAGGAGCCATGAGAGCACATCATATAGAGGACAGTAGACAGGAGGAGCCATGGAGAGCACATCATATAGAGGACAGTAGACAGGAGGAGCCATGAGAGCACGATCATATAGAGGACAGTAGACAGGAGGAGCCATGAGAGCACATCATATAGAGGACAATAGACAGGAGGAGCCATGAGAGCACATCATATAGAGGACAGTAGACAGGAGGAGCCATGAGAGCACATCATATAGAGGACAGTAGACAGGAGGAGCATGAGAGCACATCATATAGAGGACAGTAGACAGGAGGAGCATGAGAGCACATCATATAGAGGACAGTAGACAGGAGAGCCATGAGAGCACATCATATAGAGGACAGTAGACAGGAGGAGCCATGAGAGCACATCATATAGAGGACAGTAGACGGAGGAGCCATGAGAGCACATCATATAGAGGACAGTAGACAGGAGGAGCATGAGAGCACATCATATAGAGGACAGTAGACAGGAGGAGCCATGAGAGCACATCATATAGAGGACATAGACAGGAGGAGCCATGAGAGCACATCATATAGAGGACAGTAGACAGGAGGACCATGAGAGCACATCATATAGAGGACAGTAGACAGGAGGAGCCATGAGAGCACATCATATAGAGACAGTAGACAGGAGGAGCCATGAGAGCACATCATATAGAGGACATAGACAGGATGGACCATGAGAGCACATCATATAGAGGACAGAGACAGGAGGACATGAGAGCACATCATATAGAGGACAGTAGACAGGAGGAGCCATGAGAGCACATCATATAGAAGGACAGAGCTGAGACAGGCAAAGAGAGCATGAGAGCATAGCATCATATAAGGACAGTAGAGGGCTGAAGGAGCCATGAGAGCACATCATATAGAGGACAGTAGAAGGAGGACCATGAGAGCACATCATATAGAGGACAGTAGACAGGAGGAGCCATGAGAGCACATCATATAGAGGACAGTAGACAGGAGGAGCCATGAGAGCACATCATATAGAGGACAGTAGACAGGAGGAGCCATGAGAGCACATCATATAGAGGACAGTAAGACAGGAGGACATTGAGAGGACATAGTCATATAGAGGACAGTAGACAGGAGGAACCATGAGAGCACATCATATAGAGGACAGTAGACAGGAGGAGCCATGAGAGCACATCATATAGAGGACAGTAGACAGGAGGAGCCATGAGAGCACATCATATAGAGGACAGTAGACAGGAGGAGATCATGAGAAGCACATCATATAGAGGACAGTAGACAAGGAGGAGCATCTTAGAGCATAAGCATCATATAGAGGACAGTAGAAAGGAGGAACCATGAGAGCACATCATATAGAGGACAGTAGACAGGAGCAGCCATGAGAGCACATCATATAGAGGACAGTAGACAGGAGGAGCCATGAGAGCACATCATATAGAGGACAGTAGACAGGATGGCTATGAGAGCACATCATATAGAGGACAGAAGACAGTAGGACCATGAGAGACATCATATAGAGGACAGTAGACAGGAGGAGCCATGAGAGCACATCATATAGAGGACAGTAGAAGGAGGACCATGAGAGCACATCATATAGAGGACAGTAGACAGGAGGAGCCATGAGAGCACATCATATAGAGGACAGTAGACAGGAGGAGCCATGAGAGCACATCATATAGAGGACAGTAGACAGGAGGAGCCATGAGAGGGCATCATATAGAGGACAGTAGACAGGAGGAGCCATGAGAGCACATCATATAGAGGACAGTAGACAGGAGGAGCCATGAGAGCACATCATATAGAGGACAGTAGACAGGAGGAGCCATGAGAGCACATCATATAGAGGACAGTAGAGCAGGAGGAGCCATGAGAGCACATCATATAGAGGACAGTAGACAGGAGGAGCCATGAGAGCACATCATATAGAGGACAGTAGACAGGAGGAGCCATGAGAGCACATCATATAGAGACAGTAGACAGGAGGAGCCATGAGAGCACATCATATAGAGGACAGTAGACAGGAGGAGCCATGAGAGCATCATATAGAGAACAGTAGATAGGAGGAGCCATGAGAGCACATCATATAGAGGACAGTAGACAGGAGGAACCATGAGAGCACATCATATAGAGACAGTAGACAGGAGGAGCCATGAGAGCACATCATATAGAGGACAGTAGACAGGAGGAGCCATGAGAGCACATCATATAGAGGACAGTAGACAGGAGGAGCCATGAGAGCACACATATAGAGGACAGTAGACAGGAGGAGCCATGAGAGCACACATATAGAGGACAGTAGACAGGAGGAGCCATGAGAGCACATCATATAGAGGACAGTAGACAGGAGGAGCATGAGAGCACATCATATAGAGAACAGTAGACAGGAGGAGCATGAGAGCACATCATATAGAGGACAGTAGACAGGAGGAGCCATGAGAGCACATCATATAGAGACAGTAGACAGGAGGAGCCATGAGAGCACATCATATAGAGGACAGTAGACAGGAGGAGCCATGAGAGCACATCCATATAGAGGACAGTAGACAGGAGGACCATGAGAGCACATCATATAGTGGACAGTAGACAGGAGGAGTCATGAGAGCACATCATATAGAGGACAGTAGACAGGAGGACCATGAGAGCACATCATATAGAGGACAGTAGACAGGAGGAGCCATGAGAGCACTCATATAGAGGACAGTAGACACGAGGAGCCATGAGAGCACATCATATAGAGGACAGTAGACAGGAGGAACCATGAGAGCACATCATATAGAGACAGTAGACAGGAGGAGCATGAGAGCACATCATATAGAGGACAGTAGACAGGAGGAGCCATGAGAGCACATCCATATAGAGGACAGTAGACAGGAGGAACATGAGAGCACATCATAAAGAGAGGACAGTAGACAGAAGAAGCCATGAGAGAACATCATATAGAGAACAGTAGACAGGAGGAGCCATGAGAGCACTCATATAGAGGACAGTAGACAGGAGGAGCCATGAGAGCAGTCATATAGAGGACAGTAGACAGGAGGACCAGAGAGCACATCATATAGAGACAGTAGACAGGAGGAGCCATGAGAGCACATCATATAGAGGACAGTAGACAGGAGGAGCCATGAGAGCATCATATAGAGGACAGTAGACAGGAGGACCATGAGAGCACATCATATAGAGACAGTAGACAGGAGAGCCATGAGAGCACATCATATAGAGGACAGTAGACAGGAGGAGCCATGAGAGCACATCATATAGAGGACAGTAGACAGGAGGAGCCATGAGAGCACATCATATAGAGGACAGTAGACAGGAGGAGCCATGAGAGCACATCATATGAGGACAGTAGACAGGAGGAGCCATGAGAGCACATCCATATAGAGGACAGTAGACAGGAGGAACCATGAGAGCACATCATATAGGGACAGTAGACAGGAGGAGCATGAGAGCACATCATATAGAGGACAGTAGACAGGAGGAGCCATGAGAGCACATCATATAGAGGACAGTAGACAGGAGGAGCCATGAGAGCACATCATTATAGAGGACAGTAGACAGGAGGAGCCATGAGAGCACATCATATAGAGGACAGTAGACAGGAGGAACCATGAGAGCACATCATATAGAAGACAGTAGACAGGAGGAGCCATTGAGGCACGTCATATAGAGGGCAGTAAGACAGGAGGAGCATGAGAGCACACATATAGAAGACAGTAGACAGGAGGACATGAGAGCACATCATATAGAGGACAGTAGACAGGAAGGGGTCATGAGAGCACATCATATAGAGGACAATAACAGGAGGAGCCATGAGAGCACATCATATAAGGGACAGTACAGGACAGGAGGAGCCATGAGAAGGCACGGACATTATATAGAGGACAGTAGAGCGCTGACAGGGAGCCATGAGAGCACATCATATAGAGGACAGTAGAGCGACAGGAGGAACCATGAGAGCACATCATATAGAGGACAGTAGACAGGAGGAGCCATGAGAGCACTCATATAGAGGACAGTAGACAGGAGGAGCATGAGAGCACATCATATAGAGGACAGTAGACAGGAGGAGCCATGAGAGCACATCATATAGAGGACAGTAGACAGGAGGAGCCATGAGAGCACATCATATAGAGGACAGTAGACAGGAGGAGCCATGAGAGCACATCATATAGAGGACAGTAAGACAGGAGGAGCCATGAGAGCACATCATATAGAGGACAGTAGAGCGCTGACAGGAGGAGCCATGAGAGCACATCATATAGAGGACAGTAGAGTGCTGACAGGAGGAGCCATGAAAGCACATCATATAGAGGACAGTAGACAGGAGGAGCCATGAGAGCACATCATATAGAGGACAGTAGACGACAGGAGGAGCCATGAGAGCACATCATATAGAGGACAGTAGACAGGAGGAGCCATGAGAGCACATCATATCGAGGACAGTAGACAGGAGGAGCCATGAGAGCACATCATATAGAGGACAGTAGACAGGAGGAGCCATGAGAGCACATCATATAGAGGACAGTAGACAGGAGGAGCCATGAGAGCACGTCATATAGAGGACAGTAGAGAGGAGGAACCTTGAGAGCACATCATATAGAGGACAGTAGACAGGAGGAACCTTGAGAGCACATCATATAGAGGACAGTAGACAGGAGGAGCCATGAGAGCACGTCATATAGAGGACAGTAGAGAGGAGGAACCTTGAGAGCACATCATATAGAGGACAGTAGACAGGAGGAACCTTGAGAGCACATCATATAGAGGACAGTAGACAGGAGGAACCTTGAGAGCACATCATATAGAGGACAGTAGACAGGAGGAACCTTGAGAGCACATCATATAGAGGACAGTAGAGCGCTGACAGGAGGAGTCATGAGAGCACATCATATAGAGGACAGTCCAGTGCTGACAGGAGGAGTCATGACCCTCCTACACTCCAAATACTGATAGGAAATGTAGATTGTTAGCCTCTTCTTGTAACACTGTCCCCCATCTGGGCCCCTTCCTGGTATAATGATGTCCACCAACCTTGTCCCTGTCCTAGTATAATGTCTGCCATCCTTGGCTCCTTACTGATATAATGTCCCCCATCCCGGGTCCTTTCCTGGTATATATGTTCACAATCCTGGCCCCTTTCAGTAATATTGTCTCCTATAGGGGCCCCTTCTTGATATAATGCCCCCCATCTTGGGCCCCTTCATGGTATAACCCCCCATCCCAGGCCCCTTCTGGTATAATGATGTCCACCAACTCGAACCCCTTCCAGTAATAACGTCCCCATCCCGGGCCCCTTCCTAGTATAATGTTCCCTGCCCCATCCGTAGTTTACCCCTTCAGCTGTCGCTTGTTCGCCCTTGTTACATTGTGTCACATTTACTGTCTGTGTCATACATACATTCTGTACAGTAGGTATTGTAATTAACACTTTATTTGCAGGACGTCCTCCATGGACTGATGATCTGATGATAATCTATTATGTTCAGGACATTTTATTATAGGGTGATGGGACTTTATGAGGGACCGGGGCGGTCAGGATCCGGAGAGCCACAGGGTACGATGAATTGTGCAACCAGGAGAAGCATGAGATGAGTGCAATCCTACGGATCGGATACTTGGTATCACCGCAGCACCTGATCCACAGCTGGGGCCCTGATGGTGTAAACAGGCAGAACATACAGAGCGGTGGGAGGATCTGCGTCATCTGCGGTCTGTGAGGAGCACTTACTGCACTTTTATTAGACTGGACCTGTCACAGCCATCACTGCTGCCTTGTAAATCACAGCAAGGAACTCGGCTGAACCCACCACAGCTCAAGCATGAACCCGCAAGTCACAGCGCAGGCCCCAGGGGGTCCAGGGGCAGACAAAGGCTGTACTGGGCCCCTGGGCAAGACACTTTTTGGGGCCCTCCCTTCATAGTGCAGCAAAGTTATGTAAATATGTAGATTGTAATACTTATACATACTGCCTATTTTAGTTTAGGAAAATCTACAGCATATCAATGCTCAATATAATATTGAGGCTATGCAGGGCTGTATTTCTTATCTGGAGGCTACTGCTGGGCTGTATATATTATTTGGAGGCCAGTTGCAGCATCCAAATAATATATACAGCTCAGCACAGCCTCCAAATAACATATATAGCCCAGCACAGCCTCCAAGTAATATATACAGCCCAGCACAGCCTTCAAGTAATATATATAGTCCAGCACAGCCTCCAGGTAATATATACAGCCCAGCACAGCCTCCAGGTAATATATACAGTCCAGCACAGCCTCCAAATAACATATTATAGCCCAGCACAGCCTCCAAATAACATATATAGCCCAGCACAGCCTCCAGGTGATATATACAGACCAGCAGAGCCTTCAAGTAAAATATACAGTCCAGCACAGCCTCCAGGTAATATATACAGCCCAGCACAGCCTCCAGGTAATATATACAGCCCAGCACAGCTCCAAATAATATATATAGCCCAGCACAGCCTCAAGGTAATATATATAGCCCAGCACAGCCTTCAGGTAATACATACAGCCCAGCACAGCCTCCAGGTAATATATACAGTCCAGCACAGCCTCCAGGTAATATATACAGCCTAGCACAGCCTCCAGCTAATATATACAGCCCAGCACAACCTCCAGGTAATATATACAGCCCAGCACAGCCTTTAGGTATTATATACAGCCCAGCACAGCCTCCAGGTAATATATACAGCCCAGCACAGCTCCAAATAATATATATAGCCCAGCACAGCCTCAAGGTAATATATATAGCCTAGCACAGCCTTCAGGTAATACATACAGCCCAGCACATCCTCCAGGTAATATATACAGTCCAGCACAGCCTCCAGGTAATATATACAGCCTAGCACAGCCTCCAGGTAATATATACAGCCCAGCACAACCTCCAGGTAATATACACAGTCCAGCACAGCCTGCAGGTAATGTATACAGTCCAGCACAGCCTCCAAGTAATATATGCATGTGGCGACCCACTGGTCAGGATGCCACAGAGGGGTACTGCATCCATAAAAGAGTGTGTGGTATTCCTATGGCTGAGGAATTGGGATGCTGCATAAAGGACCCTCATGACACACATCCATACACACCCTAGGTAGGGGACCGTGGGTGGACCCTCTGTAGGAAGGACCCAGTCCCATGGGAAGAGTGACAGGGTAGAAAAGTGTGTGGGTGGGAGGAGAGTGAGTTAGTAAGTGGGAGAGCTATGTTGGGGAGCGAGGAGTAAAGGAGGAGCCGTCAGGACAAAAAGGGACCCTATGGACACCAGGTGTTGCAGTGCGCCCGAAACCCGGACCCGGTACGACTACGGACCGGATCGGTTCAGTCTCGGAACAGAGGATCGGCTCAGAGAGTGGTGCGGGTGTTCACCCCTGAGCTGCCGAACCGGAGGCCTGAGCTTCTTTAGGAAGTATTGGCCGACACCTGGCTCATCCAGAAAAGGCACGTATAGGATCCCGAGGGCTCAGAGAGGAGTCGCTCAGAGAGAAAGGATCCGAGGGAGCTGGCTTCAGGCTCTGCACGCGGAGGCGCTGAGGAGGACAGGAGAGAGGGAGCAGGAAGGGACCAGACAGGAACAGCAGGCACACCACTGATGGACCCCATCCTAATTTCCAGCGACTACCCAGGCTAGCCAGACCCCAAAAGACTTTTTTTTTAAGAACTGCCAGTAAACCGGTCCAGAGTTAGAGACTGTGTGTTGTACTTTATTTGGCTGCGCCTGAGGAGCCGCCGACCGCAGCATGAGAAGAACAAGTGATAAGGCCTGGTGTAGTATGTCCCACAACTCCCAACATCCACTACTGCCCCGGGATCCAGCTCCACCTACTGGGAACGAAACCATCTTGCAGCTCCACCATCACCCCAGAGGCCTATCCCGCAGCGCCGGTACCATTACTGGCGTCACAAATCACTATTTTTATTATTTTTATTGACTGTTACCCTTTTTCAGTGACCACCAGGGCCACGGGACCGGGCAACAGGCCCCATGACATCCACTGTGAACTACAATGCCCAGAACCGGGTACCCAACGGCCCTGGGGCGGATCATACAGTCCAGCACAGCCTCCAGATTATATATATACAGCCCAGCACAGCCTCCAGGTAATATATACAGCCCAGCACAGCCTCCAAATAACATATATAGCCCAAAAATATATACAGCCAAGCATAGCCTCCAAGTAATATATACAGCCCAGCACAGCCTTCAAATAACATATATAACCAAAAATATATACAGCCAAGCACAGCCTCCAGGTAATATATACAGCCCACCACAGCCTTCAGGTAATATATAAGCCCAAAACAGCCTCCAGGTAATATATACAGCCTAGCATAGCCTCCAAATAACATATATAGCCCAAGACAGCCTCAAGGTGATATATATAGCCACCCCCCTCTTCCCCTTTGTTTAATAATGCTCTCCCTCATATGCGGTCCACTTTCCTCATAGTGCTTCTCACCCTATGTGCCCCCTCCAGTTTATGCTGCTTCTCCCCCATGTGGCCCCTCGATTCATACTGCTTCTCCCCCTATGTGGGCCCCCGTGATTCATGTTGCTTCTCCAACATGAGCCCCCCATTCATGATGCAGCTGTGCTTCTCCTCCAGGAGCCTCCCCATTCATGATGCAGCCGAGCTTCTCCCCCAGGAGCCGCCCCAATCATTATGCAGCCGAGCTTCTCCCCCAGGACCCCTCCCTTTCCTTGATGCAGCCGAGCTTCTCCGCCAGCTTGGGGAGAAGTTTGGCTGCATCAAGGAAGGGGAGGTCCTGGTGGAGAAGCTCAGCTGCATCAAGGAATGGGGGGACCTGGGGACAGGGCCGGCTCCAGGTTTCTGTGGGCCCCGGGCAAAAGAGTCTCAGTTAGCTCCTTTAACACATACTGGTTGCATTTATATACAGTATATATATATCTATGCTGTGAACCGTAATACATATATATAATCCCCACAAGTACAATGCCTCTCTGTGCCTGTCTCCCCACTGTGCGATGTCTTTCCCCTGCGTCTGTATCTTCCCTGTATGATGTCTCTCCCCATGTGTGCTGTTTTCCCTCTCTGTGTCTGTCTCCCCCTTGTACACTGTCTTTCTCCCCCTCTCCTTCCTTTCTGTGCATTCGCTTGCTCTCTTTTTCTCTCTCTATCGCTCTCTCTCCCAGAAAAATTAATTTGGTAGAGTCTGGAAAAGAAATTAAAACAAGAACACACCTTATCAGCAGCAAAAAAAAATCACACCGTTGGCACAGCCATTTTTCTGTTGCAGTGACAGCAAAGCACACGGGACGGCAGAGCACAGACAACAGAGCCCACTGACAGCAGAGCACAGTGACAACAAAGCACACTGGACGACAGAGCACAGACAGCAGAGCCCACCGGCGGCAGCAGAGTCCTCCAGTATACACCTGTGCTCAGCACAATGCAGCAGCCAGTGCACAGAGCAGGGCTGGTGGGGTGGGACGCAATGCTCTGCAGCCCCTGCCCATCACATGCACATAACTGCAGCAAAATAGCTGAGCACTGGACACATTAAATGATCTGCAGAGCAGTGGGCACTAGACATGATCTGCAAAACACTGGACATAATCTGTAGAGCACTGGACACACTGCAGAGCCCTGGATACACTCTGCAGAACACTTGTCATAATCTGCAGAGCACTGGACACCACAGCAGAGCAATTGAACACACTGCAGAGCACTGGACACCTTGCAGAGCGCTGAACACCCTGCAGAGCACTGGACACACTCAGCAGAGCACTGGACACACTCTGCAGAGCACTAGACACTGCAGAGCACTGGACAAACTGCAGAGCACTGGACAGCCGCAGAGCACTGGACACCCCGCAGAGCACTGGACACACAGCAAAGCACTGGACACACTGTGCAGGGCACTGGACACACTGTGCAGGGGACTGGACGCATTGCAGAGCACTGGACACACTCTGCAGAGCACTGGACAGCCCGCAGAGCACTGGACAGGCTGCAGAGCACTGGACACACTGTGCAGGGCACTGGACACACAACAGAGCACTGGACACACTGCAGAGCACTGGACACACTCTGCAGAGCACTGGACACACTGCAGAGCACTGGACACACTCTGCAGAGCATTGGACACACTCTGCAGAGCACTGGACACACTCTGCAGAACACTAGACACTGCAGAACACTGGACACACTGTGTAGAGCACTGGACACACTGTGCAGAGCACTGGACACACATCAGAGCAGTGGACACACAGTGCTGGGCCCTGGACACACTGCAGAGCATTGGACACACTGTGCAGAGCACTGGACACACTCTGCAGAGCACTGGACACACTGTGCAGAGCACTGGACTCACTGTGCAGAGCACTGGACACACAGCAGAGTACTGGACACACAGCAGAGCACTGTACATACTCTGCAGAGCACTGGTGTCCCCTTTGCTGTGGACCCCTGGGTACTGTGTATTTGTTCCTGACATAGGGGCTGCCTGTGTGCTGCATCTTCCCCCCTCCCCCCCACCGCTCTCCCTCCCAACTTGTGTGGCAACGCGTATCACAATGCCTGTCTGCACTGAGCTTGGAGCAGAACTCTATGGTCTCCTGCAGGAAGTGCTGGAGGTGCAGGAGATCATAGAGATCAGCTCCCGTCTCAGTGTAGGCGCACATTGTGATATTACATCTGCCACACAGGTTAGGAGGTAGAGGGGGGAGCTACAGCACACAGGTGGCTCCCGGGGGCCAACTGTCAGGGGCACATACACAGCACCCAGGGGCCCACAGCCATTGGAGGATACAGAGCAGGGGACACTGTCCTGCAGCAGCATGGGCCCCCCAGGCACTTCAGGGCACTGGCACTTGCCCAGGTGCTCCAGGTGCTGGCCAGCCCTGGGGCCCACTGAAATAGGATGATACAGGGCAGGGACGCTGTCCTGCAGCAGATGGCGTGGGCCCCCCAGGCACCTCTGGGCTCCGGCCCCGCCACAGCACCCTCGGGACCCACTGCTCTGCTTGCGCCTCCACTCCCCATGGCTAATTTGCATAGTTTACAAATTAGTCATGTGGACAGAGCTAGAGGTGCTGGAGCCTTGGGGGCCCCATCCCAGCTTGGGACCCAGGTTTATTGAACCTGCTGCACGAGTGGTAGGTCTGCACCTTAGGGGGACCATGACCACAAGGCTCGGCAGTCTAGGGGGGTTCTAATTCAACAACCAACAGGTAACATCACCTGTGTAGGTGATGTTTACCCACTAGAGGGCAGTAAGGAACCTCACTAGTTGTAGGTTCTGTGATCTGATGGCCCCTAGAATGTCCATTGTGCCCAGTCACTGAGGGGCAGAGCGGCAGGATCCCCAAGAGGAGAATCTGTTCAGAGATTCCCGAGATATAACCCAGGACACCGCGGAGTCTCCAGCAGATTTATGGAGGCAGCGCAGCCCCCCAATGCTGCAGATACTTGATATGCTGAGATACATTCCAGCCAGAGATTAATCAGTGATCCAGGCTGAGATGTGTCCCTGGGGCCCCGATCGCTGCTCCGGAGAACTCTACACATAATTCTACTTATCAAATACAAGAGACTACAATAATCCTGAAAAATGAGAAACTCCAGAATATTCAGTATCTAGCTCAGCAGATGGTATCACACAGGATAGGATTAGATACACAGCTCAGCAGATGGTATCACACAGGATAGGATTAGATACACAGCTCAGCAGACAGTATCACACAGGATAGGATTAGATACACAGCTCAGCAGACAGTATCACTCAGGATAGGATTAGATACACAGCTCAGCAGATGGTATCACACAGGATAGGATTAGATACACAGCTCAGCAGACAGTATCACACAGGATAGGATTAGATACACAGCTCAGCAGACAGTATCACACATGCTAGGATTAGATACACAGCTCTGCAGACAGTATCACACAGGATAGGATTAGATACACAGCTCAGCAGATGGTATCACACAGGATAGGATTAGATACACAGCTCAGCACACAGTATCACACAGGATAGGATTAGATACACAGCTCAGCAGACAGTATCACACAGGATAGGATTAGATACACAGCTCAGCAGACAGTATCACAATGGATGGGATTAGATACACAGCTCAGCAGACAGTATCATACGGGATAGGATTAGATACACAGCTCAGCAGACAGAATCACACAGGATAGGATTAGATAGACAGCTCAGCAGACAGTATCACACAGGATGGGATTAGATACACAGCTCTGCAGTCAGTATCACACAGGATAGGATTAGATACAGCTCAGCAGACAGTATCACACAGGGTAGGATTAGACACACAGCTCAGCAGACAGTATCACACAAGATATGATTAGATACACAGCTCAGCAGACAGTATCACACAGGATAGGATTAGATACAAAGCTCAGCAGATGGTATCACACAGGATAGGATTAGATACACAGCTCAGCAGATGGTATCACACAGGATAGGATTAGATACACAGCTCAGCAGATGGTATCACACAGGATATGATTAGATACACAGCTCAGCAGACAGTATAACACAGGATAGGATTAGATACACAGCTCAGCACACAGTATCATACAGGATAGGATTAGATACACAGCTCAGCAGACAGTATCACACAGGATAGGATTAGATACACAGCTCAGCACACAGTATCACACAGGATAGAATTAGATACACAGCTCAGCAGACAGTATCACACAGGATAGGATTAGATACAAAGCTCAGCAGATGGTATCACACAGGATAGGATTAGATACACAGCTCAGCAGACAGTATCACACAGGATAGGATTAGATACACAGCTCAGCAGACAGTATCACACAGGATAGGATTAGATACATTAGATACACAGCTCAGCAGATAGTATCACACAAGATAGGATTAGATACACAGCTCAGCAGACAGTATCACACAGGATAGGATTAGATACACAGCTCAGCAGACAGTATCACACAGGATAGGATTAGATACACAGCTCAGCAGACAGTATCACACAGGATAGGATTAGATACACAGCTCAGCAGACAGTATCACACAGGATAGGATTAGATACATAGCTCCGCACACAGTATCACACAGGATAGGATTAGACACAGCTCAGCAGACAGTATCACACCGGATAGGATTAGATACACAGCTCAGCAGATGGTATCACACAGGATATGATTAGATACACAGGTCAGCACACAGTATCACACAGGATAGGATTAGATACACAGCTCAGCACACAGTATCACACAGGATAGGATTAGATACACAGCTCAGCAGACAGTATCACACAGGATAGGATTAGATACACAGCTCAGCAGACAGTATCACACCGGATAGGATTAGATACAGCTCAGCAGACAGTATCAGAAAGGATAGGATTAGATACACAGCTCAGCACACAGTATCACACAGGATAGGATTAGATACACAGCTCAGCAGACAGTATCACACAGGAGAGGATTAGATACACAGCTCAGCAGACAGTATCACACAGGATAGGATTAGATACACAGCTCAGCAGACAGTATCACACATGATAGGATTAGATACACAGCTCAGCAGACAGTATCACACATGATACACCTCTGTACATTGACCTCCCGGCCCCATGTGTATGGGGGTCTTGGGGCGGTGACATCACTGGGGTATGTGCGGTCCCCGCCGATAACATCGTCCGTCTGTCGGTTGTAATAATTTGCGGCTGTGATCAGACGTCCATTAAATCCTCATAAACCCTGAACTCCTCTATGTGGGAAATCCTGCGGCCGCTGCTCCCTGTGATCTGCACCCGGACTCATATTCCTGGAGCCACCACAGATCCGCATTATCTTTATGATCCACCTGGAATCCATCCGTGACGCGGTCACATGATCACATCCTATACAAAGCAGATGGCGTCAGCCGCCATGACGGTGGATGTGGGGGGCCCTCCGCTGCCACAGAGATGGGCACCGGTCACAGTCTGTACTGCAGAGCTCAGGAGGCTCAGGATGGGGACATATATACTAGGAAGGGGCCTGGGATGGAGGCCATATATATACCAGGATGGGGACATATATACCAGGAAGGGGGTCATCTATACCAGGATGGGCCCAAGATGGGGGCCATTTATAAAAGATAGGGACCCAGGATGGAAGCCATATATTCCAGAATGGGGGCCATCTATACCAGGATGGTGGCATATATACTAGGAAGGGGCCTGGGATGGAGGCCATATTTATACCTAGATGGGGGCCACATATACCAAGAGAGGTGACATATTTACCAGGATGACGGCCATATAGTGTGTTCAAAATAATAGCAGTGTGTTCAAAAACATGAGTTAAGCTCAAAACCTTTCTAATAGTTTTTATTTCCAGCATTGGGAACATTCACACTGTTTACTGCATCAAATCACGAAGAGAAATAGATAGAATTATTAACTACATTAAACGTTGGGCTGTTCACAATAATAGCAGTGTCTGCATGTGTCCTCAGTCCTGGGAATCACTAACCTGATATTTATTGTATAATCACAGTTTTTTTAGAGCTTCACATCTATGATGTATAGAGTCACCAATTCATGTCACCTGTTATTCCAGCCCAGGAGGCTTTGACTACATCCCACAATGTATTTGCATTTGTTGTCTTTGTCTCAGAGATCTCATTTTTGGTGTCACCCCATAAGTGATCTATCAGATTAAGGTCTGGGGATCAGGCGGCCACTCTGTAACCTCAATTATGTTGGACTGGAACCACGTTTAGGGTCGTTGTCTTGTCATTTCCTCTTAAGTGTAAGGCAACACGACCTCTTCATGTATTGTAATATCTGTAAACTGCTCTATGATCCCTGTTATGTGGTAAATCGTCCAGCACCATAGTAAGAGGAACCTGCCTCTATCATAAGGCTTCACCCCCAGCTTCACTGTCTGCAGACTGGACTGTGGTGGATTCAGAGTTTGGGGTCGTCTGATGTCTGCGGATGTCGGACCCATCATTCCTCCGTCCACACACTGTTCCTCCATCCACACACTGTTCCTCCATTCCTTAGTCCACACACTGTTCCTCCATTCCTCCGTCCATACACTGTTCCTCCATTCCTTCGTCTACACACTGTTCCTCCATTCCTCCGTCCACACAATGTCCCTCCATTCCTCCGTCCACACACTGTTCCTCCATTCCTCCTTCCACACACTGTTCCTCCATTCCTCCGTCCACACACTCTTCCTCCATTCCTTCGTCCACACACTGTTCCTCCATTCCTCCGTCCACACAATGTTCCTCCATTCCTCCGTCCACACACTGTTCCTCCATTCCTCTGTTCACACACCGTTCCTCCATTCCTCCGTCCACACACTGTTCCTCCATTCCTCCGTCCACACACTGTTCCTCCATTCCTCCGCCCACACACCATTCCTCCATTCCTCTGTCCCCACACTGTACCTCCGTTCCTCCGTCCACACACTGTACCTCCATTCCTCCGTCCACACACTGTTCCTCCATTCCTCAATCTACACACTGTTCCTCCATCCACACACTGTTCCTCCATTCCTCCGTCCACACAGTGTTCCTCCATTCTTCCGTCCACACAATGTTCCTCCATTCCTCCGTCCACACACTCTTCCTCCATTCCTCCGACACACACTGTTCCTCCATTCCTCCGTCCACATACTGTTCCTCCATTCCCCCGTCCACACAATGTTCCTCCATCCCTCCGTCCACACAGTGTTCCTCCATTCTTCCGTCCACACAATGTTCCTCCATTCCTCCGTCCACACACTCTTCCTCCATTCCTCCGTCCACACACTGTTCCTCCATTCCTCCGACACACACTGTTCCTCCATTCCTCCGTCCACACACTGTTCCTCCATTACCCCGTCCACACAATGTTCCTCCATCCCTCCGTCCACACAGTGTTCCTCCATTCTTCCGTCCACACAATGTTCCTCCATTCCTCCGTCCACATACTGTTCCTCCATTCCTCCATCCACACAATGTTCCTCCATCCCTCCGTCCACACACTGTTCCTCCATTCCTCCATGCACACACTGTCCCTCCATTCCTCCGTCCACACACTGTTCCTCCATTCCTATGTTCACACACTGTTCCTCCATTTCTCCGTCCACACACTGTTCCTCCATTTCTCTGTCCACACACTGTTCCTCCATTCCTCCGTCCACACACTGTTCCTCCATTCCTCCATCCACACACTGTTCCTCCATTCCTCCGTCCACACACCGTTCCTCGATTCCTCCGTCCACACACTGTTCCTCCATTCCTCCGTTCACACACTGATCCTTCATTCCTCTGTCCACACACTGTTCCTCCATTCCTCCGTCCACACACTGTTCCTCCATTCCTTAGTCCACACACTGTTCCTCCATTCCTCCGTCCACACAATGTCACTCCGTTCCTCCATCCACACACTGTTCCTCCATTCCTCCATCCATACACTGTTCCTGCATTCCTCCGTCCACACACTGTTCCTCCAGTCCTCCGTCCACACACTGTTCCTCCATTCCTCCGTCCACACACTGTTCCTCCGTTCCTCCGTCCACACACTGTTCCTCCATTCCTTAGTCCACACACTGTTCCTCCGTTCCTCCATCCACACACTCTTCTCCATTCCTCCGTCCACACACTGTTCCTCCATTCCTTAGTCCACACACTGTTCCTCCGTTCCTCCATCCACACACTCTTCTCCATTCCTCCGTCCACACACTGTTCCTCCATTCCTCCGTCCACACAATGTCACTCCGTTCCTCCGTTCACACACTGTTCCTCCATTCCTCCGTCCACACACTGTTCCTCCATTCCTCCGTCCACACACTCTTTCTCTCCATTCCTCCGTCCACACACTGTTCCTCCATTCCTCCGTCCACACACTATTCCTCCATTCCTTAGTCCACACACTGTTCCTTCATTCCTTAGTCCACACACTGTTCCTCCGTTCCTCCGTCCACACACTATTCCTCCATTCCTTAGTCCACACACTGTTCCTCTGTTCCTCCGTCCACACACTGTTCCTCCGTCCACACACTGTCCCTCCATTCCTCCGTCCACACACTGTTCCTCCATTCCTCCATCCACACACTGTTCCTCCGTCCTCCTTAGTTCAGGTGACGGCTCTTTCTTCATGTCTTGTTATAACAGTGGGACTTTGCAGGTTCTTTTTGCTATAGATGATCTTCACACCGGCATCCTCTGTCCTCACAGGTGACTTGAGACGTCTTTGATCCTCCTAGAGCTGATCATCAGCTGAGCCTTTACCATTCTGGATATTCTTCCATCCACTCGATGGTCGTCTTCCATTTTCCTTCACGTCTCTCTGGTTTTCTATTATAAAGTATTAGAGATCATTGTAGCTGAGCAGCTGATCATTATCTGCTCTTCTTTATAAATTTTACCTTCTCCAATCAACTTATTAATCACAGTTCTGTGTTCTTCTGAAAAATGTCTGAATGACCCATAGTTCTCAGGCTTTCAAGGAGAATACAGGTACAACATGTGCCGGATTCACCCTTATAAGATCCACCTGATTCACACCTGTGTCTGCACAGGATGATTGACCGCACTAATTGAACTCCACACTGCTATTATTGTGAACACACCCATTTCAATTAATTATTCAAATACACAAACACCTGCAGATCATGAATGCGGAGTCTGATGGTTTTCTAAAGGCCACTTCACACACACAGATATCTGAGTCCAATATCTGAACAGATCTCTGGTTGCAGTGAAATCATGGACACATTGTTACATTTGTACACAGCCACAAAATGGAGCAATGTATCCATGATTTCACTGCAACCAGAGATCGGTTCAGATATTGGACTCAGATATCTGTGTGTGTGAAGTGGCCTTTAGAATCTTCTGCAACAACTGGTGAATTATGACATGTGGTGATATCATTTATACCAAAAACAGGGAATTATCTGGGTAGTCACATTGGACTGCTATTATTTTGAAGACTTCCAGGAAGGGGCTATATATTACCATGATGGGCCAAGGATGAGGGCCATATATACTAGGATGGGGACATATATACCAAGAAGGAGTCCATGAAGGGGGCCATATACAGGATAGGCCCAGGATGAAGGCCATATATACCAGGACGTTTATACAAGTACAAAGAAGGGGCCCAGGATGGTCATATGTACTAGGAAGGGAACCAGTATGGGGGCATTATACCAGGAAGGGGCCCAGAATGGGGTACGTGTCGAGCCCCAGGCTGTGGGGTACTCGAGTATCAGGCTCCAAGGGGTTAACGCTCCTGTGTCACGGGGAGTGGTGGCCGCGCCTGATCCCGAGTCCTGGGGGACTTCTTTGAAAAAGGGTATATTTACAGGGGATTATATTTACAAGTTGTCGTGACACCACCTGTAGTTCTGGTGAGGTTTCACCAGTGCCGCCACAGTCCGCTGGAGGTAGATGGTATTGCGGCTAGTTGGCAAAGTCCTCCACAGGTAGGGCTGGACCTCCGGGCAGCGTTCCTATGAATAGAACAAGTTCATGCAGAATAAACACAGGCAGAGGCAAAGTCACTTTTCCTCCGGGTACTTTACTGTTAGTTGTAGCAGTTGCAGTTACAGTTCACAGTTCAGCACTTTATATGCTACAAGAACAGGTAGCTAACGGGTGGCTGCAAGTGGATCCCAGGTGGTATGGTGGAACCCTTGGTGTGCCTTAATTAACTAACCCATGTCTGTCTCTTCCCTGCTTTCCAGTTTGGTGATGAAGCCTGGTTGATGTAGAATCCAGCCTGGCCTCCTGTCCTCTCTCACCTTCGCTGTCATCGGGTAACCCTCTACTGGCTGGCCGCTCGTTCCCTTGGCGGTGCCTGGTACCCTCTTTGTGGACTGTCTGGTGTCCATGAGACTTGAAGACTTCACGGGAATCCGGATTCTCTGCGTGCATATAGCTCCAGCATTCTGCGGGCTCCGGTGCCCGGTAAGCTGTCTGGGAGAACCTATCAACGGCCCCTCTTTCCCAGACCGGCTGCTCTCCTGGAAAGCTCCCTTCACATTCTCCTTAAATCCTCTCTTCTTCTTCCATCTCTCCTCCTGGTCCCTCAGTCGAGAGACCTAGCAGCAAAAGCTTAGGAGCCAAGACCTAGAGGCAAAGACCTCCTTGTTCCCACTAGAGGTGAAGTTTATTCCCTCCCGGGTAACATCCCACCCTGTAAGCTAATGTGGGAGTGCTGAAAATGGGTCCCACGCACCATCCTAGGGTCCACCTGCAGCTGGAGCATCTGCACCACTTTTACAGGTGCAGTACCCCTCTGTGACGCCTGCTTGGCGAGGGCGCCACACATGTAAACCTGGTTATGGATCATATATACCAGGAAGCAGCTAAGGATGGGGATACTGTATACCAGAAAACCATCCAGGATGTGGAACTTATATATCTGAATTGGGGCCATATATACCAGTATGGGACCCAGTGTGGGGGGATTATACCAGGAGGGGGCCTAGGTTAGGGGACATATATACCATGATGAGGACATATATACCAGGATGAGGAACCATACATACCATGATGCAGGGACATATATACCAAGAAAGCCTAGGATGGGACATATATAACAGGATGGGCCCAGGATGAAGGCATATATACAAGGATGGGGACATATATACAAAGAGGGGGCCCAGGATAGGGACATATACACCAGAATGGGGGTCATTCAGCTCTGGTTAAAATGAAGAGCCCACTGCACAGTGTTGTCTATGTCTGACAGCCGTTCCATCCCAGTGTCAGCTGAATTCCAACACCTCATTCTACTTAATGTGCTTCTGATTAGGGGATCACCTGAACCAAATCTTATTTAATAGGGAAAGTATAACAAACACTGCTGTGGTCTTCACAATCCTCCTGCAATAGGACAAAGCAAGTGCTAGGAAGAGCCCAAAAGTCATTTGAATGAAAAAATAACGTTTAACCATGACAAAGGAGCTGAAAAGAAAAGTCCTGAGTGAGGAAAAGAAGGGCTCAATTCTGGCTTTTCTAGCAGAGGGATACAGGGAGCGTCATGTTACCTCCATCCTTAAAATTACGAGGACGGCAGTCCATTACAACAAGGTGAAGCAGCAGACATTGGGGACAACAAAGCTACAGACCGGCAGAGGGGAAAGCAACTCTCCACTGTCATCTTATTCAAGTGTCACTCAGCAACCGCAGGATGACATCAAGTGACTTACAAAAGGAATGGCAAATGGCAGCTGGGGTGAAGTGCGTGGCAAGAAGAGTTCATACCAGGCTCCTATAGGCAGAGCTCAAGTCATGTAAAGCTAGAAAAAAGCCTTTCATCAATGACAAGCAAAGGAAAGCCAGGCTGAAGATTGCCCAAGACCATAAGGATTGCACCATAGAGAACTGGAGTAAGATAATCTTCTCTGATGGGTCCAGCTTAGCCCAACACCTGCTCGTCTAATGGTTGAACGGAGACCTGGAGAGGCGTACAAGCCACAGTGTGAAATTTGGTGGAGGATAGCTGATGATCTAGGGATGCTTCAGCGAGGCTGGAATTGGTCAGGTTAATCTTTGCGGCTCAATCCGCATACAAGGTTATGCTTGAAAAATACTTGCTTCCTTCTGCTCAGGCAATGTTCCTCGACTCTGAGTATTGTATCTCAATTGTCCAGGTGTCACGTCTGTACCAATCCAGGCAGTGTCTTGTACCCCAATTGCCCAGGGGCCAGTGCTGTACCAATGCCAGGCCAGTGTCTTGTACCCCAATTGCCCAGGGGTCAGTGTCTTGTACCCCAATTCCCAGGTGTCACTGTCTTGTACCCCAATTGCCCAGGGGCCAGTGTCTTGTACCCCAATTGCCCAGGGGTCAGTGTCTTGTACCCCAATTACCCAGGTGTCACTGTCTTGTACCCCAATTGCCCAGGGGTCAGGGTCTTGTACCCCAATTGTCCCAGGGGTCAGCATCTTGTACCTCAATTGCCCAGGGTCAGTGTCTTTGACCCACACCAGAGCCATGGGGTACCTGGTACCGGGCCGTAGTTCACTGGGGATGTTCCCGGGAACTGGTGGTCGCTAAAAAAGGGGTTAAAATAAAAATAAGTTTGTGATGCCACCTACGGTATCCGGTAATGATACGGGTGCTGCTGCAGACCTCTGGGGTGATGGTGGTGCAGCAAGTTGGTGATGCTCTCCGTAGGTGGATCCCCGGGGCAGTGATGGATGATAGGGATTTACACATGGAGGCAGCTCTCCACACAGCCTTGTCTCTTGTGCTGCAGGGGAAGGCGGCTCATCAGGTGGAGATGCCGGCAGTTTATGATGAGGGCAGGATCAGGGGCGCAATAAAAGGCACACACAACAAGGATCTTTGTTTCCGTACCTTTTACTGATGGTTTGCAAGGTTAAGTCCAGGATACAGTCCGGTGATCGGGTAGCAGTTCAGGATTTCCACACCGGGTGAAGCCTCCTCGTTACTGTGTGTGTCTGTAGTCCTGGGCTGTGTGAATCCTGGCCCTGACCTCTCCTGTGTCCCTCACTTGTATAGCAGGCGATGAGAACCTTCTGCTGGGCCCTGCTAACTCCTCTGCGGTCCCTGGCTCTGTTGGTGGCTGTGCTACCAGTGTCTGACAGGAGACTTAAGTCTCCCTGCTCCTCCGGTCTTCTCTGATGGGCTGACTGAACCTGTGCAGACTCGGACTCCGTGTCAGGTGTTCGCTCCTCTAGGGTGAATGGTATGTTCCTCTCCCCCTCTCCACTCGCCTCGCCTCTGACCCTCAGCTTGGGTCCCTCACACTGGCTAGGCTTCCCTCTGGTACGGGCCTAGTGCGGCTTTGTTCACCAGGTGTCTTTCTCAGTGCTGCTCTGTACTGAACTGTCTAACTCCTCCCCTGAATTTATAGGGTACCTTGCCTGAAGTCGGCAAGTAGAGCTCCCCCTTCAGGTCTGGGGTGGAAGGTGTTGTGTGTAAGTTTACCTGATGTGGAAATCCCTCTGTGCACCAGGCGTTCCTGTGGCAACCGAACCGTAGGGTGCCACATCTTGTACCCCAATTGCACAGAGAATAGGGTCTTGCACCCCAATTGCCCATGGGTCAGTGTCTTGTACCCCAATTGCCCAGGGATCAGGGTCTTGGTACCCCCAATTGCCCACAATTGAGTGGTCATGGCATCTTGGGACCCAATTGCCCAGGTGTCATGTCTTGTACCCAATTGCTCAGGGATCAGGGTCTATGTACCCAATTGCCCAGGGGCCAGTGTTTGTACCCCAATTACCCAGGGGTCAGGGTCTTGTACCCACCAATTTGTACTACGGGGTCAGGGTCTTGTACCTCAATTGCCAGGGGTCAGTGTCTTGTACCCCCAATTGCCCTGGGCAGTGTCTTGTACCCCAATTCCCCAGGGGTCAGTGTCTTATACCCCAATTTCCCAGGTGTCACTGTCTTGTACCCAGGGTCGGACTGAGGTGCCTAGGACCCACCAGTGGAATTGACGCTAGGGGCCCACACTATAGTGACCATAAACGTTTTTATTACTTATTTCTCGGCCTCTGTTTACTAAACTATGTGTATGTGAGAAGTGTATTATGCCCTACACTTAGTGTGTCTTGTTAATCTACTTATTTATTGTACTTGATTATGGAATCTGTTATTTACAATCAGCAATTTCTCACACATTTCTTCTCCTCGGTCATCACCCGACCCCTCAGATTAAAACAACATTCAAAGTGAAGCAAGATGTTATCCAGCGTCTTCAAATGGAAAAGTGTACTATAATTAATACACGATGTCACCATCTATCCATGACCCATATAGTGTCTGTCACCATCTATCCATGACCCATATAGTGTCTGTCACCATCTATCCATGGACCCATATAGTGTCTGTCACTATCTATCCATGACCCATATAGAGTCTGTCACCATCTATCCGTGACCCATATAGGTGTCTGTCACTATCTATCCATGACCCATATAGAGTCTGTCACCATCTATCCATGACCCATATAGAGTCTGTCACCATCTATCCATGGACCCATATAGTGTCTGTCACCGTCTATCCATGGCCCATATAGTCTGTCACCATCTATCCATGACCCATATAGTGTCTGTCACTATCTATCCATGGACCCATATAGTGTCTGTCACATCTATCCATGGACCCATATAGTGTCTGTCACCATCTATCCGTGACCCATATAGAGTCTGTCACCATCTATCCATGACCCATATAGTGTCTGTCACTATCTATCCATGACCCATATAGGTCTGTCACATCTATCCATGACCCATATAGTGTCTGTCACCATCTATCCATGACCCATATAGTGTCTGTCACCATCTATCCATGACCCATATAGAGTCTGTCACCATCTATCCATGACCCATATAGTGTCTGTCACATCTATCCATGACCCATATAGTGTCTGATCACTATCTATCCATGACCCATATAGTGTCTGTCACCATCTATCCATGACCCATATAGTGTCTGTCACCATCTATCCATGACCCATATAGTGTCTGTCATCATCTATCCATGACCCATATAGGTCTGTCACTATCTATCCATGACCCATATAGAGTCTGTCACTATCTATCATGACCATATAGTGTCTGTCACCATCTATCCATGACCCATATAGTGTCTGTCACCATCTATCCATGACCATATAGAGTCTGTCACCATCTATCCATGACCCATATAGTGTCTGTCACCATCTATCCATGACCCATATAGAGTCTGTCACCATCTATCCATGATCCATATAGTGTCTGTCACCATCTATCCATGACCCATATAGTGTCTGTCACCATCTATCATGACCCATATAGTGTCTGTCACCATCTATCCATGACCCATATAGTGTCTGTCACTATCTATCCATGACCCATATAGTGTCTGTCACCATCTATCCATGACCATATAGAGTCTGTCACCATCATCCTGACCCATATAGTGTCTGTCACCATCTATCCGTGACCCATATAGTGTCTGTCACATCTATCCGTGACCCATATAGAGTCTGTCACCATCTATCCATGACCCATATAGAGTCTGTCACCATCTATCCGTGACCCATATAGTGTCTGTCACATCTATCCGTGACCCATATAGGTCTGTCACCATCTATCCGTGACCCATATAGTGTCTGTCACCATCTATCCGATGACCCATATAGTGTCTGTCACCATCTATCCTGACCCATATAGTGTCTGTCACTATCTATCCATGACCCATATAGTGTCTGTCACCATCTATCCACGACCCATATAGTGTCTGTCACTATCTATCACAGACCCATATAGTGTCTGTCACCATCTATCCATGACCCATATAGTGTCTGTCACCATCTATCCATGACCCATATAGTGTCTGTCACCATCTATCCATGACCCATATAGAGTCTGTCACCATCTATCCATGACCCATATAGTGTCTGTCACCATCTATCCATGACCATATAGTGTCTGTCACCATCTATCCATGACCCATATAGAGTCTGTCACCATCTATCCATGACCATATAGTGTCTTGTCACCATCTATCCATGACCCATATAGAGTCTGTCACCATAGACTATCCTGACCTCTATATACCATGTCTGTCACCATCTATCCATGTACCCATATAGTGTCTGTCACCATCTATCCATGACCCATATAGTGTCTGTCACCATCTATCCAATGGACCCATATACTGATTAGGTCTGTCACCATCTATCCATGACCCATATAGTGTCTGTCACCATCTATCCATGACCCATATAGTGTCTGTCACCATCTATCCATGACCCATATAGTGTCTGTCACCATCTATCCAGACCCATATAGTGTCTGTCACATCTATCCATGACCCATATAGTGTCTGTCACCATCTATCCATGACCCATATAGTGTCTGTCACATCTATCCATGACCCATATAGTGTCTGTCACCATCTATCCATGACCCATATAGTGTCTGTCACCATCTATCCATGACCCATATAGTGTCTGTCACCATCTATCCATGACCCATATAGTGTTGTCACATCTATCCATGACCCATATAGTGTCTGTCACCATCTATCCATGACCCATATAGTGTCTGTCACCATCTATCCATGACATATAGTGTCTGTCACATCTATCATACCATATATCTGTCACACTCCATACCCATATAGTGTCTGTCACATCTATCCATGACCCATATAGGTCTGTCACATCTATCCATGACCCATATAGTGTCTGTCATCTATCCATGACCCATATAGAGTCTGTCACCATCTATCCATGACCATATAGTCTGTCACCATCTATCCATGACCATATAGTGTCTGTCACCATCTATCCATGACCCATATAGGTCTGTCACCATCTATCCATGACCCATATAGTGTCTGTCACCATCTATCCATGACCCATATATGGTCTGTCACCATCTTATCCATGACCATTATAGATGTCTGTCACCATCTATCCATGACCCATATAGTGTCTGTCACCATCTATCCATGACCCATATAGTGTCTGTCACATCTATCCATGACCCATATAGATGTCTGTCACCATCTATCCATGACCCATATAGGTCTGTCACCATCTATCCATGACCCATATAGTGTCTGTCACCATCTATCCATGACCCATATAGGTGTCTCGTCACCATTATCCATTGACCCATATATAGTGTCTGTCACCATCTATCCATGACCCATATAGAGTCTGTCACCATCTATCCATGACCCATATAGGTCTGTCACAATCTATCCATGACCCATATAGTGTCTGTCACCATCTATCCATGACCCATATAGAGTCTGTCACCATCTATCCATGACCCATATAGGTCTGTCACCATCTATCCATGACCCATATAGGTCTGTCACCATCTATCCATGACCCATATAGGTCTGTCACCATCTATCCATGACCCATATAGTGTCTGTCACCATCTATCCATGACCCATATAGAGTCTGTCACCATCTATCCTTGACCCATATAGAGTCTGTCACCATCTATCCATGACCCATATAGAGTCTGTCACCATCTATCCATGACCCATATAGTGTCTGTCACCATCTATCCATGACCCATATAGTTTCTGTCACCATCTATCCATGACCCATATAGAGTCTGTCACCATCTTATCCATGACCCATATAGTGTCTGTCACCATCTATCCATGACCCATATAGTGTCTGTCACCATCTATCCATGACCCATATAGATGTCTGTCACATCATCTATCCATGACCCATATAGTGTCTGTCACCATCTATCCATGACCCATATAGTGTCTGTCACCATCTATCCATGACCCATATAGAGTCTTTCATCATCTATCCATGACCCATATAGAGTCTGTCACCATCTATCCATGACCCATATAGAGTCTGTCACCATCTATCCATGACCCATATAGTTTCTGTCACCATCTATCCATGACCCATATAGAGTCTGTCACCATCTATCCATGACCCATATAGAGTCTGTCACCATCTATCCATGACCCATATAGAGTCTGTCACCATCTATCCATGACCCATATAGTGTCTGTCACCATCTATCCATGACCCATAGAGTCTGTCACCATCTATCCATGACCCATATAGTGTCTGTCACCATCTATCCATGACCCATATAGTGTCTGTCACCATCTATCCATGACCCATATAGAGTCTGTCATCATCTATCCATGACCCATATAGTGTCTGTCACCATCTATCCATGACCCATATAGTGTCTGTCACCATCTATCCATGACCCATATAGGGTCTGTCATCATCTATCCATGACCCATATAGAGTCTGTCACCATCTATCCATGACCCATATAGAGTCTGTCACCATCTATCAATGACCCATATAGAGTCTGTCACCATCTATCCATGACCCATATAGTGTCTGTCACCATCTATCCATGACCCACATAGAGTCTGTCACCATCTATCCATGACCCATATAGAGTCTGTCACCATCTATCCATGACCCATATAGTGTCTGTCACCATCTATCCATGACCCACATAGAGTCTGTCATCATCTATCCATGACCCATATAGAGTCTGTCACCATCTATCCTTGACCCATATAGAGTCTGTCACCATCTATCCTTGACCCATATAGTGTCTGTCACCATCCATGACCCATATAGAGTCTGTCACCATCTATCCATGACCCATATAGAGTCTGTCACCATCCATGACCTATATAGAGTCTGTCACCATCTATCCATGACCCATATAGTGTCTGTCACCATCCATGACCCATATAGTGTCTGTCACCATCCATGACCCATAAAGAGTCTGTCACCATCTATCCATGACCCATATAGTGTCTGTCACCATCTATCCATGACCCATTATAGTGTCTGTCACCATCTATCCATGACCCATATAGTGTCTGTCACCATCTATCCATGACCCATATAGAGTCTGTCATCATCTATCCATGACCCATATAGTGTCTGTCACCATCTATCCATGACCCATATAGTGTCTGTCACCATCTATCCATGACCCATATAGAGTCTGTCACCATCTATCCTTGACCCATATAGAGTCTGTCACCATCTATCCTTGACCCATATAGTGTCTGTCACCATCCATGACCCATATAGAGTCTGTCACCATCTATCCATGACCCATATAGAGTCTGTCACCATCCATGACCTATATAGAGTCTGTCACCATCTATCCATGACCCATATAGTGTCTGTCACCATCCATGACCCATATAGTATCTGTCACCATCCATGACCCATAAAGAGTCTGTCACCATCTATCCATGACCCATATAGTGTCTGTCACCATCTATCCATGACCCATATAGAGTCTGTCATCATCTATCCATGACCCATATAGAGTCTGTCACAACTGACTTGGGAAAGAGTTAACATGTGGTGATGTAAAGCACAATGGCTCCAATACACTTCTCCATTTAGAGACATGAACATTTGCTTGTCTTTATTCTGACAGATGTATTTTTTCTGTCTTTGTTATCACACTGTTATCCATGATAGTAATACAATGTACCGTATGTTGGTGATATTTGGGATCTGTAGGATATTCCTCTTTCACCCCCGCCCAACACTCTCCATCCCCCCACACTCTCCATTCTCCCTGCATCCTCTATCACCCCTGCACCCTCCGTCCACCAGCTTTCTCCATACCACTGCAGTCTCAGTCCTCCTGCACTCTCCATCCCCTTGCAGTTTCTATCCTCCATCCCCCCGCAGTCTCCATCCTCCATCCCCCGCAGTCTCCATCCTCCATCCCCCAGCAGTCTCCATCCTTCCTTCCCCCGCAGTCTCCATCCTCCATCCCCTGCAGTCTCCATCCTCCATCCCCCTGCAGTTTCCATCTTCACTACATCCTCCATCCCCCTGCACTCTCCATCCTCTTCCACTCTTCTTCCTCCATCCTCTTGCACTCTCCACCCTCCTGCAGTCTCCATCTTCTCTACACCCTCCAGCCTTCTGCAGTCTCCATCCTCCATCCTCCTGTAGTCCCCATCCTCCATTCCCCTGCACTCTCCATCCTCCTGCACTCCACATCCTTCTGCACTCCACATCCTCCATCCTCCTGCACTCCCCATCCCCCTGCACTCCACATCCTTCATCCTCCTGCACTCCACATCCTCCATCCTCCTGCACTCCACATCCTCCTGCACTCCCCATCCTCCAGCATCCACATCCTCCATCCTCCTGCACTCCACATCCTCCATCTCCTGCACTCCACATCTCCATCCTCCTGCACTCCCATCCTCCTGCACTCCACATCCTCCATCCTCCTGCACTCCACATCCTCCATCCTCCTGCACTCCACATCCTCCATCCTCCTGCACTCCCCATCCTCCTGCACTCCACATCCTCCTGCACTCCACATCCTCCATCCTCCTGCACTCCCATCCTCCATCCTCCTGCACTCCACATCCTCCATCCTCCTGCACTCCACATCCTCCTGCACTCCACATCCTCATCCTCCTGCACTCCCCTCCTCCTGCACTTCACATCCTCCATCCTCCTGCACTCCACATCCTCCTGCACTCACACATCCTCCATTCCTCTGCACTCCACATCCTCCTGCACTCCACATCCTCCATCCTCCTGCACTCCCATCCTCCTGCACTCCACATCTCTGCACTCCACTCCTGCATCCTCCTGCACTCATCCTCATCCTCTCACTCATCCCATCCTCCTGCACTCCCATCCTCCTCACTCCACATCCTCCTGCACTCCACATCCTCCATCCTCCTGCACTCCACATCCTCCTGCACTCCACATCCTCCATCCTCCTGCACTCCACATCCTCCTGCACTCCACATCCTCCATCCTCCTGCACTCCCATCCTCCTGCACTCCCATCCTCCCTGCACTCCCCATCCTCCTGCACTCCCCATCCTCCATCCTTGCACTCCCCATCCATCCTCCACTCCACTCCTCATCCTCCTGCATCCCATCCCTCTCCCACTTCTTCCTCCTGCACTCCCATCCTCCTCACTCCCCATCCTCCATCCTTTCACCACTCCCATCCTCCTGCACTCCCATCATCCTGCACTCCCATCCTCCTGCACTCTCATCCTCCTGCACTCCATCCTCCATCCTCTGCACACTCCCATCCTCCTGCACTCCTCCATCCTCCTGCACTCCCATCCTCCTGCACTCCCCTCCTCCTGCACCTCCATCCTCCTGCACATCCCCATCCTCCATTCCCCTCCTGCACTCCCATCCTCTGCACTCCCATCCCCGCACTCCCTTCTCCACCTCACCTCCCCATCCTCCTGCACTCCCATCCTCCTGCACTCTCCATCCTCCTGCACTCCCTTCCTCCTCCTCACTCCTCCTCATCCTCCTCACTCCCATCCTCCTCCATCCCATCTCCTGCCTCTCCATCCTCCTGCACTCCATCTCATCCTCTCCATCTCATCCTTGCACTCCCCCATCCTCTACTCCCATCCTCCATCCTCCTGCACTCCCATTCCACTCACTCCACTCCCCATCCTCCTGCACTCCCCATCCTCCATCCTCCTGCACCCCCATCCTCCTGCACTCCCCTATCCTCCTGCACTCTCCTTCCTCTATCCCCTGCAGTTTCCATCCTCCACCCCCCTGCATCCTTCATCCCCATGCACAGCCTGCCGTCCTCTGCACCCCTCTCTCACACACCTCTTGTTCCCTTGTTTATTTGGTCCCATCTTCTCTCCAGCTTCTTGAATGACATTTTGCTCCTTCACGCTGGGTATACTCTATGGCTCCACCCACCGGGGTCACGTGCCTGTGACATCATCGCAGGTCCTGCTGCTCCCTGGTATGGTCTCTTCTACTGGGCCCTGAGTGACACTGCCAGCAATCAGAGGCTGCCTGTGCCCATCACCCCAGGGCCCCGGGATGCAGCCGCCATCCACCGCGTTATAACACCACACTGAGATGAATCACCTGCAGGGGATCTGAGCTGCACCCGCTGGTGATTCAACAATACAGTGAGGAGAGGGGCCATTCTCATCCTGCATCTGCCTGAGGCAAGTGAGAGTGCAAGGGGCGGGGCCTACCAGGGCTTTAACCGGTAACCCGGCAGGCCAGACCGACACTGCTTGTACCCCAATTGCCCAGGTGTAACTGTCTTGTACCCAAATTGCCCAGGAGCCAGTGACTTGTACCCCAATTTCCCAGAGATCAGTGTCTTCTACCCCAATTGCCTAGGGACCAGTGTCTTGTACCCCAATTCCCAGGGTCAGTGTCTTGTACCCCAATTGCCAGGGATCAGTGTCTTGTACCCCAATTGCCAGGGGCCAGTGTCTTGTACCTCAATTGCTCAGGGGTCACTGTCTTGTACCCCAATTGCCAGGGGTCACTGTCTTGTACCCAATTGCCCAGGGGTCAGTGTCTTGTACCCAATTGCCCAGGGGTCACTGTCTTGTACTCCAATTGCTCAGGGGTCAGAGTCTTGTACCCCAATTGCCCAGGGGTCATTGTATTGTACCCCAATTGCCCAGGTGTCACTATCTTGTACTCCAATTGCCCAGGGGTCAGGGTCTTGTACCCCAATTGCTCAGAGGTCAGGGTCTTGTACCCCAATTGCCCAGGGGCCAGTGTCTTGTACCCCAATTTCCCAGGTGTTAGCTGTCTTGTACCCCAATTGCCCAGGGGCCAGTGTCTTGTACCCAATTCTCAGGTGTCATGTCTTGTACCCCAATTGCCAGGGGTCACTGTCTTGTACCCCAATTGCCCAGGGGTCAGTGTCTTGTACCCCAATTGCCCAGGGTCACTGTCTTGTACCCAATTGCCAGGGGTCAGTGTCTTGTACCCCAATTGCCCAGGGGTCATTGTTTGTACCCCAATTGCCCAGGTGTCACGTATCTTGTACTCCAATTGCCCAGGGGTCAGGGTCTTGTACCCCAATTGCTCAGAGGTCAGGTGTCTTGTACCCCAATTGCCCTGGGGCCAGTGTTTGTACCCAATTTCCCAGGGTACGTTCTTTGTACCCCAATTGCCCAGGGTGTCACTCTGGGTCGTGTTGTACCCCAATTGCCCAGGGGTCAGTGTCTTGTACCCCAATTCCCAGGGGTCAGTGTCTTCTACCCCAATTTCCCAGGTGTCACTGTCTTGTACCCCAATTGCCCAGGTGTCATGTCTTGTACACCAATTCCCAGGGGTCAGTGTCTTTACCCCAATTCCCAGGTGTCACTGTCTTGTACCCCAATTGCTAGGGTCAGGGTCTTGTACCCAATTGCCCAGGGGCCAGTGTCTTGTACCCCAATCACCTAGGTGTCACTGTCTTGTACCCCAATTGCCCAGGGGTCAGTTTGTTGTACCCCAATTGCCCAGATGTCACCGTCTTGTACTCCAATTGCCCAGGGGTCAGGGTTTGTGCCCCAATTGCTCAGAGGTCAGGGTCTTGTACCCCAATTGCCCAGGGGCCAGTGTTTGTACCTCAATTCCCAGGTGTTCACGTCTGTTGTACCCCAATTGCCCAGGGGCTAGTGTTTTGTACCCAATTGCCCAGGTGTTCGGTCTTGTACCCCAATTGCCCTGGGGCCAGTGTCTTGTACCCAATTTCCCAGGGATCAGTGTCTTGTACCCCAATTGCCCAGGGGTCACTGTCTTGTACCCCAATTGCCCAGGGGTCATGTCTTGTACCCAATTGCCCAGGGGCCTGTCTTGTACCCAATCACCAGGTGTCACTGTTTGTACCCCAATTGCCCAGGGTCAGTGTCTTGTACCCCAATCACTAGTGTCACTGTCTTGTACCCTGGAATTGCAGGGGTCCGTGTTGTACCCCAATTGTCCAGTGTCACACGTATTGTACTCCAATTGTCAGGGGTAGGTGTCTTGGTCCTCCATGCCCAGAGAATGTCATGAGTGATTTTACCCAATTGCCCAGGGGTCAGGTTTTACCCCAATGCCAGAGGTCAGGGTCTTGTACCCCAATTGCCCAGAGGCCAGTGTCTTGTACCCCAATTGCCCAGGGGTCAGGGTCTTGTACCCCAATTGCCCAGGGAAGCTGTGTCTTGTACCCCAATTGCCCAGGCAGTCTAAGGTCAGTCTTGTACCAATTGCCAGGGGTCACTGTCTTGTACCCCAATTGCCCAGGGGTCACTGTCTTGTACCCCAGGCTCAAGGACCCCTCAGATATTTTCGTTCTTCTGCTGCTTGTCATGAATGATATTATGTGATATTGGGGGTGACCGGTGTACCTCTCTACATGTGTGTTTATCAGCATCAGTAATTAGAGGGTTAAACCCAGAAAAAAACTCCCCCCAATATATCAGGAGATAAAGAAAATGATCGTGTACAGTGGAAACATATTCCCTTCCAGCTCCAGAGCAATGTGCAGGAATGAGGGATGACAACTCCCATCCTCTGCTTCATTCAGGATTCTACCCCACATATATCAGGTCTGGGGGTCTTCTCTCTACAGTCAGGGTCAATCAGCTTTTCCAGGCTCCAGAATGACAATTCTGTGGAGACCCCCGCATGGCTCCCAGCCCTCATATACGTAACCTGTGTGCAGTGGTGTAACATGAAGCTCATGGGCCCCGATGCGAAAGCTCCAATGGGCCCCCAATTATTGCAAATCTTTAATAGCAATAGCCTTTTTCTATAGACCAATGGGACTTTTAGGGCCCCCTAGGCTCCAGGGCCCGGGGGTGATTGCAGCCCCTGCACCTGTTGTAGCTACGCCCCTGCCCATATGCTGTTCTGTGCCCCATTCACACAGCGCCCCTTGTGGTCATATAGAATACAGCGTGTTTTCCCCTTATTTCCCCCGGACGCCCCTGTCTTGTGTCTGTGGAGACAAGGTTGTTTTCTGCCAGCGAGAAGCGGCCAAATAATCCTGGATCCAGACACGTGAGAGGACGGCCGATGTGTCCGCTCCACGTGAGAAGCGTCAAATCTTTACCCCTTATCAAGGGAGATAGACTGATGGAAGCTGAGGGCGGGCAGGACATGCTGGGAGTTGTAGTACGCAAGTGTAAAATCACACTGACAGCTCGCCTTTCTGTTGGAGACATTGTGTAATGAGCACCGCCCCTTTAAGTACAAACACCCAACTTTCCAAGACTCCGAAAACCTCGTCCTGATCTGCTTCCCACTCTGGAGGTATTGTGGGGTGAACGCTGCCTGCTGCAGAGGTATTGTGCGGTGAGCGCTGCCCGCTCTGGAGGTATTGTGGGGTGAATGCTGCCCACTCCGGAGCTATTGTGGAGTGAACACTGCCTGCTCCGCAGCTAATGTGGGGTGAACGCTGCCCGCTCCGGAGGTATTGTGGTGTGAATGCTGCCCGCTCTGGAGGTATTGTGGGGTGAACGCAGCCCGCTCCGGGGGTATTGTGGAGTGAACACTGCCTGCTCTGGAGCTATTGTGGGGTGAACACTGCCCGCTCTGGAGGTATTGTGGGGTGAACGCTGCCCGCTCCGGAGGTATTGTGGGGTGAACGTTGCCCTCCGGACGTATTGTGGGGTGAACGCTGCCCGCTCCAGAGGTATTGTGGGGTGAATGCTGCCCGCTCCAGAGGTATTGTGGGGTGAACACTGCATGCTCCAGAGCTTTTGTGGGGTGAACACTGCCTGCTCCAGAGCTATTGTGGGGTGAACGCTACCCGCTCCAGAGGTATTGTGGGGTGAACACTGCCTGCTCCGGAGCTATTCTGGGGTGAACGCTGCCCGCTCCGGAGGTATTGTGGGGTGAACGCTGCACGCTCAGGAGGTATTGTGGGGTGAACGCTGTCCGCTCTGGAGGTATTGTGGGGTGAATGTTGCTGTTTCCCTAGACGCCTCCAAACCAAAACCACAGACTGCAAACTGCGACCCGACCCGGAAAAAGTGAGAAACAAGAGGAAAAGAAGGGAGACGTCTTCAGAGACGAGCGAGGATGTGGAAAATAGACATCACCAGTGACCAGCGGAGAACTTCACCTCTCTGCCCAGAGATCACATATATACAGTAGACACAATGACACTGAGTGCAGCTCTGGAGCATAACACAGGAGGTAACTCAGGATCAGTAATGTAATGTATGTACACAGTGACTGCACCAGCAGAATAGTGAGTGCAGCTCTGGAGTATAATACAGGAGGTAACTCAGGATCAGTAATGTAATGTATGTACACAGTGACTGCACCAGCAGAATAGTGAGTGCAGCTCTGGAGTATAATACAGGAGGTAACTCAGGATCAGTAATGTAATGTATGTACACAGTGACTGCACCAGCAGAATAGTGAGTGCAGCTCTGGAGTATAATACAGGAGGTAACTCAGGATCAGTAATGTAATATGTATGTACACAGTGACTGCACCAGCAGGATAGTGAGTGCAGCTCTGGAGTATAATACAGGAGGTAACTCAGGATCAGTAATGTAATGTATGTAGACAGTGACTGCACCAGCAGAATAGTGAGTGCAGCTCTGGAGTATAATACAGGAGGTAACTCAGGATCAGTAATGTAATGTATGTACACAGTGACTGTACCGGCAGAATAGTGAGTGCAGCTCTGGAGTATAATACAGGAGGTAACTCAGGATCAGTAATGTAATGTATGTACACAGTGACTGCACCAGCAGAATAGTGAGTGCAGCTCTGGAGTATAATACAGGAGGTAACTCAGGATCAGTAATGTAATGTATGTACACAGTGACTGCACCAGCAGAATAGTGAGTGCAGCTCTGGAGTATAATACAGGAGGTAACTCAGGATCAGTAATGTAATGTATGTACAGTGACTGCACCAGCAGAATAGTGAGTGCAGCTCTGGAGTATAATACAAGAGGTAACTCAGGATTAGTAATGTAATGTATGTACACAGTGACTGCACCAGCAGAATAGTGAGTGCAGCTCTGGAGTATAATACAGGAGGTAACTCAGGATCAGTAATGTAATGTATGTACACAGTGACTGCACCAGCAGAATAGGGAGTGCAGCTCTGGAGTATAATACAGGAGGTAACTCAGGATCAGTAATGTAATGTATGTACACAGTGACTGCACCAGCAGAATAGTGAGTGCAGCTCTGGAGCATAATACAGGAGGTAAATCAGGATCAGTAATGTAATGTATGTACACAGTGACTGCACCAGCAGAATAGTAAGTGCAGCTCTGGGGTATAATACAGGAGGTAACTCAGGATCAGTAATGTAATGTATGTACACAGTGACTGCACCAGCAGAATAGTGAGTGCAGCTCTGGAGTATAATACAAGAGGTAACTCAGGATTAGTAATGTAATGTATGTACGCAGTGACTGCACCAGCAGAATAGTGAGTGCAGCTCTAGAGTATAATACAGGAGGTAACTCAGGATCAGTAATGTAATGTATGTACACAGTGACTGCACCAGCAGAATAGTGAGTGCAGCTCTGCAGTATAATACAGGAGATAACTCAGGATCAGTAATGTTATGTATGTACACAGTGACTGCACCAGCAGAATAGTGAGTGCAGCTCTGGAGTATAATACAGGAGGTAACTCAGGATCAGTAAATGTAATGTATGTACACAGTGACTGCACCAGCAGAAGAGTGAGTGCAGCTCTGGAGTATAATACAGGAGGTAACTCAGGATCAGTAATGTAATGTATGTACACAGTGACTACACCAGCAGAATAGTGAGTGCAGCTCTGGAGTATAATACAGGAGGTAACTCAGGATCAGTAATGTAATGTATGTACACAGTGACTGCACCAGTAGAATAGTGAGTGCAGCTCTGGAGTATAATACAGGAGGTAACTCAGGATCAGTAATGTAATCTATGTACACAGTGACTGCACCAGTAGAATAGTGAGTGCAACTCTGGAGTATAATACAGGAGGTAACTCAGGATCAGTAATGTAATGTATGTACACAGTGACTGCACTAGCAGAATAGTGAGTACAGCTCTGGGGTATTATACAGGAGGTAACTCAGGATCAGTAATGTATGTACACAGTGACTGCACCAGCAGAATAGTGAGTGCAGCTCTGGAGTATAATACAGGAGGTAATACAGGAGGATCAGTAATGTAATGTATGTACACAGTGACTGCACCAGCAGAATAGTGAGTGCAGCTCTGCAGTATAATACAGGAGGTAACTCAGGATCAGTAATGTATGTACACAGTGACTGCACCAGCAGAATAGTGAGTGCAGCTCTGGGGCATAATACAGGAGGTAACTCAGGATTAGTAATGTAATGTATGTACGCAGTGACTGCACCAGCAGAATAGTGAGTGCAGCTCTAGAGTATAATACAGGAGGTAACTCAGGATCAGTAATGTAATGTATGTACACAGTGACTGCACCAGCAGAATAGTGAGTGCAGCTCTGCAGTATAATACAGGAGATAACTCAGGATCAGTAATGTTATGTATGTACACAGTGACTGCACCAGCAGAATAGTGAGTGCAGCTCTGGAGTATAATACAGGAGGTAACTCAGGATCAGTAATGTAATGTATGTACACAGTGACTACACCAGCAGAATAGTGAGTGCAGCTCTGGAGTATAATACAGGAGGTAACTCAGGATCAGTAATGTAATGTATGTACACAGTGACTGCACCAGTAGAATAGTGAGTGCAGCTCTGGAGTATAATACAGGAGGTAACTCAGGATCAGTAATGTAATGTATGTACACAGTGACTGCACCAGCAGAATAGTGAGTGCAGCTCTGGACTATAATATAGGAGGTAACTCAGGATCAGTAATGTAATGTATGTACACAGTGACTGCACCAGTAGAATAGTGAGTGCAACTCTGGAGTATAATACAGGAGGTAACTCAGGATCAGTAATGTAATGTATGTACACAGTGACTGCACTAGCAGAATAGTGAGTGCAGCTCTGGAGTATAATACAGGAGGTAACTCAGGATCAGTAATGTATGTACACAGTGACTGCACCAGCAGAATAGTGAGTGCAGCTCTGGAGTATAATACAGGAGGTAATACAGGAGGATCAGTAATGTAATGTATGTACACAGTGACTGCACCAGCAGAATAGTGAGTGCAGCTCTGGAGTATAATACAGGAGGTAACTCAGGATCAGTAATGTAATGTATGTACACAGTGACTGCACCAGCAGAATAGTGAGTGCAGCTCTGCAGTATAATACAGGAGGTAACTCAGGATCAGTAATGTAATGTATGTACACAGTGACTGCACCAGCAGGATAGTGAGTGCAGCTCTGGAGTATAACACACTGACTACAGTACTATGACTAGAGAGCCCTTCTTTGCTGGGCCTCAGGATACTCGGAACCAGGCTTTCTTGAGGCTTAAATCACGGGGATCACAGGGACCAAGACCTGACTCTATGACTTGGTGGTGCTATTAAAAGTTTGGTGTGGGTGGCTCTCTCTCTAACGGTACCGTCACACGTAGCAACATTGCCGCCATATGGCTGGCAATTTGACGTGAGCGCACACGTTCCGGGCACTGTTCTGCACATCGCCGTCGCCCTGTCACACAGAGATCTCGCGTGCGATGTTCGGCGATCCTGCGTTCCAGAAATCCCCTCCCGCAGACCGGAAGCAAATTCACATTCCCACGTCGCCGCCAAATCGCTACATCAAACACCTCCACCGCATCAGCGATGTGGGCGCGGAGTGTGAGCGCGGCGAGGAGACAGGCGTGCCAGAGTGTTGTACACCGCGCCCCTACCACTCCGATTGGCCAACACAACTGCGTCGCCATTGGTCAGCCTTGTCAGGAAGTCTGCCCACTATATGACGCATGTGTCCTTTCTACTATATCGCGATTCAAATATGGCGCCTTAGCCATGGCCAGCCAATGGGAATGCAGGAGCGACCACCAATCGCGGCAGATTGGGCGAGCAAACAGAACGCTCAGGCACGCCTCTGGAATTGTTTCCAGATGGTCTGAGCTCGCTTTCCTACATCGCTATTGCCCTGTCACACGCCATGATGGCAGAAATCGCCTGGTGGCTATCGCCGGATTTCTCAGCAGAGCCGGCGATCAGGCCACGCTCCACCGGCGATTTCTCGCCATAAAATCGCTCTGACTCACGCCGCAATGCACAGGCGATGTGGTTTCCACATCGCCGAAATACACACGATATGGTAGCTATATTGCGCGTGTGACTGTACCTTTAGGGATAGGGATCTGGCGTGGAGGGTTCATTTTGGGCAGGGATGACTGGACCTGGGGAGATACTTGTTAATTTTATGTGACGCCACCTGCAGGTTGAGGCTATAGATGGTTGATGGAAGGAAGGCAGCAATGTTGTTAAGTCCTCTACGGATAGGGTTGATCCCTAGGGTAGCAGAAGGTACCTGAGTGAGTTGGTAGTCGTGTTTCTGGTGCTTTAGAAAGTTCACAGACACAGCGAGTTACAGTCTTCAGGTGTTTTACACAGTCTTTGTGCAGCAGCCCGCTGAGGACTGGGTTCTCGGAGGCAGGGATCCAGCTACTCCCGGGTAGGAGGATGGTATGTAACCAGCACCACTTCTCTGCTCTTTCCAGGTTGTTTCACACTGCGCTTGTGAGTCGGTGGACAGGGTAGGGGGTACTCGGATACCGGGACAGGGGGTTACTTCGGTGGGGATCACGGCTGGTCGGTTCCCGGTTCCGTGCCCTGGACCCTCAATGGCGGCGGTGGGGGTTGATGATGATGGGGGAAATGGTAACATGACGCCACCTGTGGTTCCTGGTAATAGGGTTACCAGCTCTGCGGACGGCCGCTGAGGTGATGGGAATGCAGCTTTGGTAGTACAGCTCCTCACAGGCGGAGATTTACCTCAGGGCAGCGGCGTGGATGAGGGGAGTAGTAGCCCTCACCTCCGGTGACGATGCTGTGGCCCTCTGGGCGATGAATGAATGGAGGACAGACACAACTTCAGCTCAAATGGTTCTTTACTTGCACCAGATGGAGACAGGTACATGGTACATTGAGGGTTAACGGGTATTGTAACTGTGAATCGTGAAGGTTTCTCCAGAGTCTGACAGTGATGCCCTCAATATGGCGCTCGTGGTCTTGTTTCTCTCTCTTACCCCTCTTGAGCCAAGTCTCTAGCCCAGCTGCGGGACTGATGTTGGGCTTCTTTAGGGGTGCTTTGGCTCCCTGTGTGTGTCGGGCCCTCAGCTTGCCAGTCTGTAGTTAGGGTTGAACCTTGCATCTATCTACCTCGGCTCCGGTATGCCAGTGGTGACCTGGACCTCCAGCTGGCTCCAACCGGTCCTGAAGTAGCCCCCTTTCCAGTCTGGGTCGCCCCTCTCCTAAGAGGCACCTTCCACTGTAGCCGCAGGATCCCCTGCGTCCTTCTTCCTCAATCTCCCACACCAACTGTCTGACTCTGCTGTCACTCCCCGTCTCCCGCTCTCTAGGCTACACCCCCTGGAACCTACTGAATATCAGTCCCCTCTATTAAAGTGGTCTGTGTATGGATGTTGGGGTGCAGACTCTGAAGATTTCCCCACGTCCACAGTTACGGAGGCACCACACCTTTAATTGGGGTGCAGTACCTCCTGTGGCGCCTTGTCATAGAGGCGCCACACACCCCCCCGGTTAAATACACTCGTCCGCAAGTGGCCTAACCAGACTGGGTTTGAGACAAACTTTTTATTTTATTTTATTTAACATTTACCCAGGTAACTTTTTAAACACAAAAACAGTATGATTATTTTTTGATCTTCCCTTGTGGGAGGTTCTAGACTTCAAACGTTGCAATAAAACACTTTTACTTTAATTCACATTGGGTATTAGGCCTCTGATTTTAAAGTTTAATCAGGCTTTTAAGGGTAACTGTCCACATTCACGTGCATGGAGTTACTGTCCAAAGGCTGCAAGAAAAGGCACAATATTCAAATGCCACAAGAAAAATATACAGTATTTAACTATTTACAGTGGTACACTATACTAGGTTGAGCTGGTCAGTCGTCACTTCTGATGACCGGATCGCGTACCACCCTCGGGGTCCTGCATGGCGTTCATAAGTTACAACGTCACCACAATATAGGTCCTGGTCCGGGTGGCCTTGAGGGAGATAGGATTGCACATCCCTCCTTTCCACAAAGACCTCGGAATAGAGGCCTTCCTCCCAGGCAAATCCGTACCCGGTGCCCAGGCTGAAATCAGTGATGACCCCCTTTTTCCGCTGCTCAAGGGTTTGTGGTGGCTGTTTGCGGGAAAAGACACAAGCTTGGCGGGTTTCCAGTTTGTTTGCCCACCAGGCTTTGCGTCATCTCTGCCGTTCCACTTCGTTGTCCTGAGCAGGCTGTGTGAACCAGGGTCGTCCTACAGGTTGCCGGGTTCGTCCGGTGTCAGTTGTAGACTCTATAGCCCTCACAGCTCCAGCACCAGCTCGCACTGTTGGTGGTCTGGCTCTCCATAGCTCGCGGGGCCCGCCTTCCTCTGTGCCACCGACGGCTCCTCCCTGACACTGACTTGTTCCACAGGACGCTCATGATGCTCCTCCTCGATCAGGTCGGGCTTCTCAGGAAAGAGGAGGAGGTCCTCCGGTTCGGTAGCCTCCTCCTCTCTGGGCTCCACTGTAAGTAGGACCACTAGTCCGCTAGTTCTGGGGCCTCAGTGTTGGGCTCAGCTAGTTATGTGGGGACGTGGCTCTCACCGATTCTCACCGGTTACCGGGTGCTCGGTCTGTGTTGCTACCGTCACTCCCGGTTCTGTTTTCAGCCCGAGTCCCTTCTGCTGTTCCGCACGCCGGCTTATTTTTAGGATCATCTCGGCACTCCAATGCCGGATAGTCTGCTTAGCGGTCTCCTGGAGTCGAGGACGCAGGTCCCGCAACGCTGCTCCCCAGAAGGCGATATCTTCTCCCTCGGTTTCAAGGGCGGCTACTCCCGGAGCAGCACGGACGGCTACGATATCCTCCTTAACCTCCCGGATTAACTCTCTGAGTTTGGGGACTGCCATCTTTACTCACGGGTAACGGGTCCGAAGTCTGCCAGGGTGTCTCGTTCTGACTTCTGGCCACTCCCTGCTTACTTTTTATAGTCCCAAGTTGGTGCAGTCTGGTTCCTGGCCCGCCCCCCTTGCCACCAAATAACCAGGAGGCAGTTTGGCGCCTCTTGCATGGCACTTCCCTGATGAGGGGCCGAGGCACGCACCTGGACCAGCACATTTTCAGTCACATTTCCAGGCCGCCATTTTGGGCCTACGCAGTGAAATAAAGTTTAGTCAATAAAGTTCAATTTAAGGCGCACAGTACCTGGTTTTACCGGGCACGGGATCCTGTTCATGACGCCAATTTGAGTCGGTCGACAGGGTAGGGAGCACTCGGATACCGGGACAGGTGGTTACTTCAGTGGGGTGGGGGGGAAATCACGGCTGGTCAGTTCCCGGTTCCGTGCCCTGGACCCTCAATGGCAGGGCTGGGGTTGATGATGGGGGAAATAGTATTGTGACGCCACCTGTGGTACCTGGTAATAGGGTTACCAGCGCTGCAGCCGGCCACTGAGGTGATGGGAAGGCAGCTTTTAGTGGTACAGCTCCCCACAGGCGGAGCTTTACCTCAGGGCAGTGGGGTGGATGAGGGGAGTAGTAGTCCTCACCTCCGGTGACCATGCTGTGGCCCTCCGGGCGATGAATGAAAGGAGGACAGACACCACTTCAGCTGAAACGATTCTTTACTTGCACCAGATGGAGACAGGTACATGGTACATTCAGGGTTAACAGGTTTTGTAACCGCAGATCGTGAAGGCTTCTCCAGAGTCTGACAGTGATGCCCCAAATATAGTGCTCGTGATCCTGTTACTCTCTTACTCTGTCTGTATTTGCCCCTCTTCAGCCAAGTCTCTAGTCCTCGGGGTTTGTTACCTAAAGTCTCTTACTTGTCGGTGTCATGGGCCCAGTTGCGGGACTGATGTTGGGCTTCTTTAGGGGTGCTTCCGTTCCCTGTGTGTGTCAGGCCCTCAGCTTGCCGGTCTGTAGTTAGGTTTGAACCTTGCATCTAACTACCTTTGCTCTGGTATGGCGGTAGTGACCTGGGCCTACAGCTGGCTCCAACCGAGCCCCCTTTCCAGTCTCAGTCGCCCCTCTCCTAAGAGGCGCCTTCCACTGTAGCCGCAGGGTCCTCTATGTCTTTCTTCCTCGCTCTCCCACACCAACTGTCCTATTGAATATCAGCCCCCTATATTAAAGTGGCCTGTGTATGGGCATTGGGGTGCAGACTCTGAAGATTCCCCACGTCCACAGTTACGGTTACGGAGGCACCACACCTTTAATTGGGGTGCAGTACCTCCCGGTGGCACCTTGCCATAGGGGCGCCACACTTGCCTCGCCCGTCCTGCCTTGCGCCTCACCACACAGAGCTCTGAGCCAGTGGCTGTGGGCTTTTCCTAGGGTTCTCCTGCAGTGTCTCTCCTTAGCCCTATGGTTGACACCTTTTCAGCAGATGCGTATGGTTGTCGGCTGAGTCACCATGAAAGTGCCACAGCCTCCAGGTTGCTAGCTGAGCCTGGTCTTCTCCACTAGTCTTTTGGGTTCCCGGTTTCTCTTGCGGCCTAGACCCTCCACTTGCCTGCGCCTGACAATGGATACGAGACCCATGGGTGCATTGCTCACTTCCTGTACCTCTGGGAACCCTCTTCCTCCTGGAGCCACTTGGGGGATGTTCTGCTCTAGGGTTCGGCCTTAGGACGAGCTGCCACTTGTTCCAGTCCTTTGGACACTTCCCAGGCGTATGTTCTCTAGTGTCCCTCCAACTCGACCTTGGTCCTCAATGACCTCTCCTCAGCTGTCACTCTCATCTTCTGTTCAACTGTCTCTTCTCCTTCTGCTGTGGTCTCTTGCATTCTAGATGTTTCTCGCACTTTTTATACCCTTGTCACGTGTCCCACGTCATCTACATGTGTTCTTCCTGACCTCACTCCTCCCCAAGGGCTCCCTCTAACTACTTCCTTTACCACCCAGCCCCACTTGAATGGTTCCTAGTGCGTGGCCTGAGTGTCCCGGCACCGGTCTGTGCCCCTCTTACCAGTGAGTGGGATACTACACCCTAATAGGGGTGCAGCATCTCTATGGTGACTGGATCCTCAGGGGCGCCACACTCCCCCCTTCTTAAACCCAGGTCGTCCTTGGGCTGCAAGAGAACAGGAAAAACAAGTGGTATCAAGACATGCAAAATGTTTGTAATGCTGTAGAACAATAACAATAAGAAGGCTTTTCATCTCTTTAACGGGAGGTTCGGTTACTTTAACGTTACTCATATAAAGGTAACACAACACGCGTAAAGGTACCTTTACACGCGGCAACATTTCTAGCAATTTCACTGGCAATTTGCTGGTTGCAGTGAAATCATGGACACATTGTTCTATTTTGTTGCTGTGTACAAATGGAACAATGTCTCCATGATTTCACTAAAACCAGCAAATTGCCAGTGAAATTCCTAGAAAAGTTGCTGCGTGTAAAGGTACCTTGAAATTAGAAAGGCATAAATAACTATTTACAGTCCCGCCAAGTCCAGTGAGACCCCTATCCGAGTATGCATCACACTGTCCTAGGGGTTAAACAGGCGAGTGATCTGCATCGGGTGTCTCCCTTTGTCTTTGTGGTGACCCACCACAACTAAACCCCTAGCACATACCCTGGGTGTGGCGACTGGGTTAAAGGGAATGATTCTTTGGCCACGCTAGTGGATTTTTGTTCGTTGCGGTCTTACTGACATGTCGGCTGTAAAACCAACAGGGAGCACACCGGGGTGCTAACTATTTTCATACAAAGTTCGGGTTACTCTTAGTCCATAGCCACTCAATTCTTTAGCATACATAATCAAAAATCTATATTCTACACATTATAAGACACACATCCTTCAGCAGTCGTACATTATCCTTTACTTCACAAATGCTAAGCATGCATTCACTTTGCAATCATTCCTTAAAAGGGATCCTGTCACCCCCAAAACACCTTTAAACCTATTAAAAGCTGTCCCTAGAGCATATTAACACTTTCCCTACACTCCTTTTAGCTCCTATATGCATATAATCAAAGTGTATAAAAACGTTTTATAAGTACCTCATTAGTGATGATAATGAGTGACTATGCTATTCATAGTCACTCATCCAGGCTGCCCCTCTTCATACTATGACGCCTCCATAGGCGTGATCTTCATGAGAGATTCAAATTGCAGCCTCCCTGCGCGCCTCCCCGCTGTGGCTTGTGTCGGCCGGGCTTCAGCGTGGGGCTGTATGATGCGATCCGCGTCATTTCCGGCGCCGGGTGACGTATACAGCCGCGCCGCTCTGTCAGCTTCAAAATGCGCACAGCGCATGCGCATGCGCAGTGCGGGACTTGAAGCCAACAGCGGCGCCGGTGTAAATACGTCACCCGGCGCCGGGAATGACGCGGATCGCGTCATACAGCCCCACGCTGAAGCCCGGCCGACACAAGCCACAGCGGGGAGGCTGCAATTTGAATCTCTCATGAAGATCACGCCTATGGAGGCGTCATAGTATGAAGAGGGGCAGCCTGGATGAGTGACTATGAATACCATAGTCACTCATTATCATCACTAATGAGGTACTTATAAAACGTTTTTATACACTTTGACTAGGTGCATATAGGAGCTAAAAGGAGTGTAGGGAAAGTGTTAATATGCTCTAGGGACAGCTTTTAATAGGTTTAAAGGTGTTTTGGGGGTGACAGAATCCCTTTAACTAAGCTAAAGAGAAACTAACCGTGTCATCAACATTAAACTATTTACATAGCTGCACCTCAGCTAACACACTAGCTGGGAGTTGGCTTTCTCCTTTTCCACGTCAGCACCTGCACCTCGTCATCATCTCCGCTCTCCTGGTGTCCTGCAGGGCCACTTGCGCTGGTGGCTGCAGCTAAGTAACGCGCTGCTGCTGTCAGCTGTAACAGGAGCTCCATCTAGGTAGCCACCTCCTTGGGTCCCAGGGCAGGTCTTTACACACCCGGCCGCGTACAAGGGCAGGCAGGGAGTCTGGGGGCCCCACCAGGGTCTCATCCACTACTGGGGGAGGATTGATACCTTGAGCTGTCTGTGGTTCTTCAGAATTGGCTTCCTCATCTTCCTCTGGGGTTGGTGATGCTGGACAGGACCGCGCCCACCGCTGGCTTAGGCGCTCCACCAGGTCGACGTTCCACGTCTCCACCGCCTCAACCTAGGCCTTGCGCAGCTGTTGACCCTGGCTCTTCACCTCACTCTCAGGAAGCCCAAGTCCAGGAAGACAGCTTTTCGAGGCCTTCCTCCATCTGTTCAGGGACGTCCTTGCCCTCGATGATAAAGTCCAGACCCCCTGCTGCCATGTTGCTCTTCCGTGCACAACACTCCCGGCCTCCTGCACCCTTCTCTGGGCGGTTCCTTCTTTGGGCGCTGTCTGGATCTCTCTGGCCGACTGGCACGTCCTGTTGCCAAAGTTCCTTTGGTGGGTAGGTATGGCTTTTTGCGCTTCTCTGTGACCTGGCCCATGAAGGGAGGCCGCACCACTCCCTCCTTGACAGTCATGGCGCTTGTTCTTTTAACTGGGCACAGTGCAAAGTTCTTTACCACCGTTACTAAAGCGCACAAGGCCCGCTGCACCGGGCAGGTGGATCTTGTTCGTGACGCCAAGTTGAAACATCCCTCCAGGGCCTCAGGATACTCGGAACTGGGCTATCTTGAGGCTTCATCACGGGGATCATAGGGACCGAGACCTGGCTCCATGACCCTGGGGGTGTCATTAAAGGTTCGGTGTGGGTGGCTCTCCCTCTTAAGGTACCTTTACACGCTTTAACTTTTGGCGGTGATCGTGCGCGTGCATGTTTTTCACGGTTGCCTCCGAATGCCAAAGGCGCATTTACACGCCGCAATTGTGCCCTCAACCTAAGGTGATGTGTCGTCCCAAAAGTTTCCACACCAACATTGGGAAACACCCGGTTGACTCCTGATGCCGCTTCACACGCCGCAATCCCTAAAGGAATGTGGGCGTACATGATCAGCGCTGCAAGAATATAGGCGTGACAGACTTGTGTATTCCGCACCCCAAACACACTGATTAGACAACCCAATAGCGTCATGATTGGCCAGCCTGCGCAGGAAGGCTGGCTAATACATGACTCCATTGCAATTGTGTAGTGTGAATGGACAGCTCTTCCAATATGTCGCCCTGTGAAGGGACAGCCAATGAAAACACGGTAGCCACCACCAATCATCGATGGGGGGAAGGGCGGTATCCAGCACGCTGTGGCATTCCTACGGGAAATCAGTAGGCGACGCTGATTCCATCCCTATCGCCCCTTCACACGCCGAAACCAGGGAAATTCACCTTCAGGGTTGCGTCTGGTTTTTGAACAATGCTCTGAAGTTGCAACCGGAAGCAACTTTCAAAATCACCACCGGGTTCCATAATTACACGCTGCAATTTTGTAGCAATTTCAGGGCAACGGTGACGGAACTCCGTATTGCCTCTCAGTTGCTACACCGTAGTTGCAGCGTGTAAAGGTACCTTTAAGGTACCTTTACACGCCGCTACAGCATGGTGGAAACAACTGGGTGCTTCACGTGCACGAGCACGCACCAACGGTTACAAACGGTACCCGCACCGCCTTTACACGCCGCTACAAGGTGCTCTACAGAAGGTTGAAGCTATCTCTGGATGCACCGCTGGGTGCCTAAAGTTACCTTCTGAAAAGCACCTTACCTCATTTACACGCATTACAGAAGGTAATATGGGAGGACCTGGTGCAGCAGGGACAACACATAGGCGTGCCAGAATTGTGGATTACGAGACGCTCGTACGGTGATTGGACAATGCAATAGCATCATGATTGGCCAGCCAGTGCAGGAAGGCTGGCTACTACATGACGCTAGAGCAATTGTGTAGTGTGACTGGTCAGCTCCTTAAATATGCCGCCCTATGCAGCGACAACCAATCGTAACGCAGGAGCTTCCTCCAATGATCGCTGAAGGGGGGTGGTTTCCCAGAGGCTGTGTCACGCCCCAGGGAGTTCACTAGGTGATAAAAAAACCTTAGCCTACCTTATTTAGACGACGCTACCACCGGGTTGAAATCAACCTGTTTTAGAGCACTGCTCTGAAACAGGTGCCGCAAGTGACGGGTGGAAACAACCTAGTTTACACGCTGCTACAGAGGGTTGATTTGGCGGTGCAAGGTACATTTCTCTCATGTACCCGGTTGTTTCCACCATGCTGTAGCGGCATGTAAAGGTACCTTACTGGTACCTTTACACGCCGCGACGGCAGGCTGGATACATCCCGCTACTTCACGTGCACGAGCACGCTCAAACGGCTACAAACGGTCAACGCACCCTCTTTACACGCCGCCATAAGGTGCGCTACGCCACGCTACATCTGTAGCTAGCTACATCGCCGGGTGTGTCAAGTAGCCAGCTGTAGCTTAGCGTACCACGTTTACACAGCGCTACAATAAGCTAATATGGGCGGACCTGGTACAGCAGGGACAGCACATAGGCGTGCCACAATCGTGGATTACGAGCCGTCCGTACGATGATAGGACAGCGCAATATCATCATGATTGGGCAGGCATCGCAGGAGGCTGAGTAATACAGCACGCTCGAGCGATTGTGTAGTGTGACTGGTCAGCTCCTTAAATATGCCACCCTATGCAGCGACTACCAATCGTCATGCAGGAGCTTCCTCCAATGATCGGTGATGGGGCGCGGTATCCCGGAGGCTGGGACACGCCTTAGCTACATTGCAGCTACAGCCCCGGGTGTCCAGAGTTCCCTTCCGTTGCCTCTTTACACGCCGATACAGCTCGCTACCATCGGTGATGTAGCCATCAGTTTTCGAGCAGAGCTCGTAAACAGATGTATCTGTTGCCGGCTGTAGCGTCACGTCTTCAGACGCCGCTACGACGGGCTACATTGGCGCTACAAGCGACATTTGTAGCCTGTAGCGGGATGTATCCAGCCTGCCGTCGCGGCGTGTAAAGGTACCATCAGGGATAGGGATCTAGCGTGGAGGGTTCATTCTGGGCAGGGATGACTGGACCTGGGGATACTTGTTAATTTATATGTGACGCCACCCCGCAGATTGCGGCTGTAGATGGCCTCCGCTACTCGACAGTCTTCCTACGGGCCGATGGTTGGGAGGCAGCAATGTTTTTTAGCCCTCAACGGATAGGGCTGACCCCTAAGATGGACAAAGGTAAGAAAGTTCACAGACACAGTGGGTTGCAGTCTTCAGATCTTTTACTCACAGAGTAAAAGAGTTCTCAGAGGCAGAGATCCAGCTACTCCCTGGTAGTAGGATGGTACATACCCGGAACCACTTCTCTGTCCTTTCCAGGTCATCTCACACAGCGCTTGCCTCGCCCGTCCTGCCTTGCGCCTCACCACATAGAGCTCTGAGCCAGTGGCTGTGGGCTTCTCTGAGAGGTTCCCCTGCAGTGTCTCCCCTCAGCCCTATGGTTGCCACCTTTTCAGCAGATGTGCACGGTTGTCGGCTGAGTCACCATGAAAGTGCCACAGACTCCAGGTTGCTACCTGAGCCTGGTCTTCTCCACTAGTTTTTTGGGTTCCCGTTACCCCTTGCAGCCTAGTCCCTCCACTTGCCTGCGCCTGACAATGGATGCGAGTCCCACGGGTGGATTGCTCACTTCCCGTGTCTCTGCGACTCCCTCTTCCTCCTGGAGCCACTTGGGGGATGTTCTGCTCTAGGGTTCGGCCTTAGGACTAGCTCCCACTTGCTCCAGTCCTCTGGACACTTCTCAGGCGTACATTCTCTAGCTTCCCGCCAACTCGACCTTGGTGTTCAATGGCCTCTCCTCAGCTGTCCTACCACCTCTCCTCAGCTGTCACTCTCTTCTTCTGTTCAATTGTCTCTTCTCCTTCTGCTGTGGTCTCCTGCATTCTAGATGTTTCTCGCTCTTTTTATACCCCTTGTCACGTGTCCCACGTCATCTACATGTGTTCTTCCTGACCTCACTCCTCCCCAAGTGCTCCCTCTAACTACTTCCTTCACCACGCAGCCCCACTACAATGGTTCCTAGTGCGTGGCCTGAGTGTCCCAGTACCGGTCTGTTCCCCCCTTACCAGTGAGAGGAATACTACACCCTAATAGGGGTGCAATACCTCTGTGGCGATTGGATCCACAGAGGCGCCCTACTTCCATTATTTCCAGTTTAGAAGCTTCCAGCATTGTGTTTATTTAGGAGCAGATGAAGCACTTTCTAGTGATTGACAGTGAATGTATCTTGCAGGTGGGGGCGTTTTGGTGCGACGCTTGTTTTCCAACTTTTCTTGTGGTCCATTAACATTGATTCATCATCTGTTGGGTTCAATTCTGTGCTGAGTATAAATCATGAGGGCGAGCGAGTGACAGATTTGGGGCTCGGTTACAATTGGATATTAGTTCAAGTCACTGGGAGATAATTAAAAACATGAATCTGATGAAAATCTGAATTACAGGGCGCCGGCTCCAAATGCGTGAATGTTGGAGGTCTTATAAGGCAGAAACATGAACGATCCCAACATTACTAAAAGGCATGTGTCATTTTTTGATGTCTGACACACTCAACCATAGCTGCCGGGGTCACAAGTAAAGAAATGAGTAATACTGGTATCAACCACAAAAGATCGGTGATAACATCACTGAGAAGGTCTCCTATCATCACTAGAGATCAGACATCACTGAGAACGTCTCCTATCATCACTAGAGATCAGACATCACTGAGAACGTCTCCTATCATCACTAGAGATCAGACATCACTGAGAACGTCTCCCATCATCACTAGAGATCAGACATCACTGAGAACGTCTCCTATCATCACTAGAGATCAGACATCACTGAGAACGTCTCCTATCATCACTAGAGATCAGACATCACTGAGAACGTCTACCATCATCACTAGAGATCAGACATCACTGAGAACGTCTCCTATCATCACTAGAGATCAGACATCACTGAGAACGTCTCCTATCATCACTAGAGATCAGACATCACTGAGAACGTCTCCTGTCATCACTAGAGATCAGACATCACTGAGAACGTCTCCTATCATCACTAGAGATCAGACATCACTGAGAACGTCTCCTATCATCACTAGAGATCAGACATCACTGAGAACGTCTCCCATCATCACTAGAGATCAGACATCACTGAGAACGTCTCCTGTCATCACTAGAGATCAGACATCACTGAGAACGTCTCCTATCATCACTAGAGATCAGACATCACTGAGAACGTCTCCTATCATCACTAAAGATCAGACATCACTGAGAACGTCTCCCATCATCACTAGAGATCAGACATCACTGAGAACGTCTCCTATCATCACTAGAGATCAGACATCACTGAGAACGTCTCCCATCATCACTAGAGATCAGACATCACTGAGAACGTTTCCTATCATCACTAGAGATCAGACATCACTGAGAACGTCTCCTGTCATCACTAGAGATCAGACATCACTGAGAACGTCTCCTATCATCACTAGAGATCAGACATCACTGAGAACGTCTCCCATCATCACTAGAGATCAGACATCACTGAGAACGTCTCCTATCATCACTAGAGATCAGACATCACTGAGAACGTCTCCTATCATCACTAGAGATCAGACATCACTGAGAACGTCTCCCATCATCACTAGAGATCAGACATCACTGAGAACGTCTCCTATCACTAGAGATCAGACATCACTGAGAACGTCTCCTATCATCACTAGAGATCAGACATCACTGAGAACGTCTCCCATCATCACTAGAGATCAGACATCACTGAGAACGTCTCCTATCATCACTAGGGATCAGACATCACTGAGAACGTCTCCTATCATCACTAGAGATTAGACATCACTGAGAACATCTCCTATCATCACTAGAGATCAGACATCACTGAGAACGTCTCCTGTCATCACTAGAGATCAGACATTACTGAGAACGTCTCCTATCATCACTAGAGATCAGACATCACTGAGAACGTCTCCTATCATCACTAGAGATCAGACATCACTGAGAACGTCTCCTATCATCACTAGAGATCAGACATCACTGAGAACGTCTCCTATCATCACTAGAGATCAGAGATCACTGAGAACGTCTCCTATCATCACTAGAGATCAGACATCACTGAGAACGTCTCCCATCATCACTAGAGATCAGACATCACTGAGAACATCTATCATCACTAGAGATCAGACATCACTGAGAACGTCTCCTATCATCACTAGAGATCAGACATCACTGAGAACGTCTCCTATCATCACTAGAGATCAGACATCACTGAGAACGTCTCCTATCATCACTAGAGATCAGACATCACTGAGAACGTCTCCTGTCATCACTAGAGATCAGACATCACTGAGAACGTCTCTCATCACACCAGAGATCAGACATCACTGAGAACGTCTCCTGTAATCACTAGAGATCAGACATCACTGAGAACGTCTCCTATCATCACTAGAGATCAGACATCACTGAGAACGTCTCTCATCATCACTAGAGATCAGACATCACTGAGAACGTCTCCCATCATCACTAGAGATCAGACATCACTGAGAACGTCTCCTGTAATCACTAGAGATCAGACATCACTGAGAACGTCTCCTGTAATCACTAGAGATCAGACATCACTGAGAACGTCTCCTATCATCACTAGAGATCAGACATCACTGAGAACGTCTCCCATCATCACTAGAGATCAGACATCACTGAGAACGTCTCCTGTCATCACTAGAGATCAGACATCACTGAGAACGTCTCCGTCATCACTAGAGATCAGACATCACTGAGAACGTCTCCTATCATCACTAGAGATCAGACATCACTGAGAATGTCTCCTATCATCACTAGAGATCAGACATCACTGAGAACGTCTCCCATCATCACTAGAGATCAGACATCACTGAGAACGTCTCCCATCATCACTAGAGATCAGACATCACTGAGAACGTCTCCTATCATCACTAGAGATCAGACATCACTGAGAACGTCTCCCATCATCACTAGAGATCAGACATCACTGAGAACGTCTCCTATCATCACTAGAGATCAGACATCACTGAGAACGTCTCCTGTCATCACTAGAGATCAGACATCACTGAGAACGTCTCCTATCACTAGAGATCAGACATCACTGAGAACGTCTCCTATCATCACTAGAGATCAGACATCACTGAGAACGTCTCCTATCACTAGAGATCAGACATCACTGAGAACGTCTCCCATCATCACTAGAGATCAGACATCACTGAGAACGTCTCCTATCATCACTAGAGATCAGACATCACTGAGAACGTCTCCTATCATCACTAGAGATCAGACATCACAGAGCGTCTCCTGTCATCACTAGAGATCAGACATCACTGAGAACGTCTCCTATCATCACTAGAGATCAGACATCACTGAGAACGTCTCCTATCATCACTAGAGATCAGACATCACTGAGAACGTCTCCCGTCATCACTAGAGATCAGACATCACTGAGAACGTCTCCTATCATCACTAGAGATCAGACATCACTGAGAACGTCTCCTATCATCACTAGAGATCAGACATCACTGAGAACGTCTCCTATCACTAGAGATCAGACATCACTGAGAACGTCTCCCATCATCACTAGAGATCAGACATCACTGAGAACGTCTCCTATCATCTCTAGAGATCAGACATCACTGAGAACGTCTCCCATCATCACTAGAGATCTCTCCACTCAGACCGCAATCACCCTTTCTCAGCACACACTCACCCTCGCTCTCAGGCCCCACTCACCCCCACCCGCACTCACCTCAGTACCGCTCGGCCCGTGCTCATCTTAGCCCGCGCTTACCACTTGGCCTGCTCACCCTGCAATCCGCTCACCCCTCTCGCCCTACTTTACCCCTCAGCTCGTTCTGTCTGTAGCCCATTCATCCCACAGATTGCTGATTGAGGAACTGCCAGGTTCTCATGCTGTCATCATATGCCACCGCCGCAAGCACAGGGGGCAGAGAGCGACTATGGAGTGGGACGGGGGTGAGAGCAACTATGGGGGGCAGAGGGGGATGAAGGGGGGGCAAAGAGTTAGGGGGAAAAACAGCGGATGGGAGAGATAGCCGCCCCCCCATCATGAAATCTCCACCCACCCGGTGTGATAGCATCAGGCTTCCATCTAGTATATATACAGGATTTCAGGACATTCTATCCCTCCCTCTCGCCCGTGTTTGGCCACGCTCTGTATACCCATCACCCGCTCAGGGGCCCCGGCTTTTCGGAAATGTCAGGTTTACAGTCTGGACGTGCGGCAGCTGGTGATGTTTGTAATACGGATGTTGTAGAATAAACAGACCTGGCATTATGGGGGTCCGAGAACATTTACTGGGGCGATTGGGAAGAGACAGAGGAGACATCTGTATCCAGTATAGGGTCGTTCTATATATAACTAGAGACACTATATACAAAATTAACGGAGCCCCTCCGATCAGAGCCCGGTTCCCCCTTCAGTCATGGTGCAGCATTATTCCACACACTGCCCGATTCATGTCCATCCTGAGCCTCCTGGTTCATGAATAGAATGCCGGATTGTCGGTGAAGACTGAAACGTGCGACCTAAGCTCTGGGATGTGTAATAACACTCAATAATTCTAATGAAGGCTCATGGTGTATTTGGAGCAGATCTCTGACGTCATTGGTCTGGGCTCATCCTCCTCTCCGCACTTTCCTGACCACAGATGCATCTGTTTGTTTCTCACTGATCATCAGTCAATAAATTATACATCGCCCCGAGGGGACGTCCCCGGATCACTTACACAAAGTCATCGTAAACCAACACAGAGCCAAGAGGACCGGAGCCGCCAAAATCCACAATGTTCTCCGACACAATCATATGACGGCAAGAAAACGAGACATCCAGAACCTGGGGAGAGATCTGACCCATCGGCCCAGAAAGTAAAAGGGACGAATAATATTGCACGCCCACTTTTCAGATTTTTAATTGTTAAAAATGTTTAAAATATCCAATAAATTTGGTTCCCCCTCACGATTGTGTCCCACTTGTTGTTGATTCTTCACAAAAAAATTAGAATTTCTATCTTTATGTTTGAAGCCTGAAATGTCAAAAGGTTGAAAAGTTCAAGGGGCCGAATACTTTCACAAGGCACTGTATATAGGGGCCGAATACTTACACAAGGCACTGTATATAGAGGGCCGAATACTTTCACAAGGCACTGTATATAGGGGCCGAATACTTACACAAGGCACTGTATATAGAGGGCCGAATACTTTCACAAGGCACTGTATATAGGGGGCCGAATACTATCACAAGGCACTGTATATAGGGGGCCGAATACTTTCAGAAGGCACTGTATATAGGGGCCGAATACTTTCAGAAGGCACTGTATATAGGGGCCGAATACTTTCACAAGGCACTGTATATAGAGGGCCGAATACTATCACAAGGCACTGTATATAGGGGCCGAATACTTTCACAAGGCACTGTATATAGGGGGCCGAATACTATCACAAGGCACTGTATATAGAGGGCCGAATACTTTCAGAAGGCACTGTATATAGGGGCCGAATACTTTCAGAAGGCACTGTATATAGGGGCCGAATACTTTCACAAGGCACTGTATATAGAGGGCTGAATACTTACACAAGGCACTGTATATAGAGGGCCGAATACTATCACAAGGCACTGTATATAGGGGGCTGAATACTTTCACAAGGCACTGTATATAGGGGCCGAATACTTTCACAAGGCACTGTATATAGGGGGCCGAATACTATCACAAGGCACTGTATATAGAGGGCCAAATACTTTCACAAGGCACTGTATATAGGGGGCTGAATACTATCACAAGGCACTGTATATAGGGGGCCGAATACTTTCACAAGGCACTGTATATAGGGGGCCAAATACTTTCACAAGGCACTGTATATAGAGGGCCGAATACTATCACAAGGCACTGTATATAGGGGGCCGAATACTATCACAAGGCGCTGTATATAGGGGCCGAATACTATCACAAGGCACTGTATATAGGGGGCCGAATACTATCACAAGGCACTGTATATAGAGGGCCGAATACTTTCAGAAGGCACTGTATATAGGGGCCGAATACTTTCACAAGGCACTGTATATAGAGGGCTGAATACTTCCACAAGGCACTGTATATAGAGGGCCGAATACTATCACAAGGCACTGTATATAGGGGGCTGAATACTTTCACAAGGCACTGTATATAGGGGGCCGAATACTTTCACAAGGCACTGTATATAGGGGGCCGAATACTTTCACAAGGCACTGTATATAGGGGGCCGAATACTATCACAAGGCACTGTATATAGGGGGCTGAATACTTTCACAAGGCACTGTATATAGGGGGCCGAATACTGTCACAAGGCACTGTATATAGGGGGCCGAATACTTACACAAGGCACTGTGTATAGGGGGCTGAATACTTTCACAAGGCACTGTATATAGGGGCCGAATACTGTCACAAGGCACTGTATATAGGGGCCGAATACTTACACAAGGCACTGTGTATAGGGGGCCGAATACTTTCACAAGGCACTGTATATAGAGGGCCGAATACTATCACAAGGCGCTGTATATAGGGGGCCGAATACTATCACAAGGCGCTGTATATAGGGGGCTGAATACTTTCACAAGGCACTGTATATAGGGGCCGAATACTGTCACAAGGCACTGTATATAGGGGGCCGAATACTTACACAAGGCACTGTGTATAGGGGGCCGAATACTTTCACAAGGCACTGTATATAGAGGGCCGAATACTATCACAAGGCGCTGTATATAGGGGGCCGAATACTATCACAAGGCGCTGTATATAGGGGGCCGAATACTTACACAAGGCACTGTATATAGGGGGCCGAATACTTACACAAGGCGCTGTATATAGGGGGCCAAATACTATCACAAGGCGCTGTATATAGAGGGCCGAATACTATCACAAGGCACTATATATAGGGGGCCGAATACTATCACAAGGCACTGTATATAGGGGGCCGAATACTATCACAAGGCACTGTATATAGGGGGCTGAATACTTTCACAAGGCACTGTATATAGGGGGCCGAATACTATCACAAGGCACTGTATATAGAGGGCCGAATACTTTCACAACGCACTGTATATAGGGGGCCAAATACTATCACAAGGCACTGTATATAGGGGACTGAATACTTTCACAAGGCACTGTATATAGGGGGCCGAATACTATCACAAGGCACTGTATATAGGGGACCGAATACTTTCACAAGGCACTGTATATAGGGGGCCAAATACTATCACAAGGCACTGTATATAGGGGACCGAATACTTTCACAAGGCACTGTATATAGAGGGCCGAATACTTTCACAAGGCACTGTATATAGAGGGCCGAATACTATCACAAGGCACTGTATATAGAGGGCCGAATACTATCACAAGGCACTGTATATAGAGGGCCGAATACTTTCACAAGGCACTGTATATAGAGGGCCGAATACTATCACAAGGCACTGTATATAGGGGGCCAAATACTATCACAAGGCACTGTATATAGGGGACCAAATACTTTCACAAGGCACTGTATATAGGGGGCCGAATACTTTCACAAGGCACTGTATATAGAGGGCCGAATACTTTCACAAGGCACTGTATATAGAGGGCTGAATACTTTCACAAGGCACTGTATATAGGGGGCCAAATACTATCACAAGGCACTGTATATAGGGGACCGAATACTTTCACAAGGCACTGTATATAGGGGGCCGAATACTTTCACAAGGCACTGTATATAGGGGGCCGAATACTATCACAAGGCACTGTATATAGGGGGCCAAATACTATCACAAGGCACTGTATATAGGGGACCGAATACTTTCACAAGGCACTGTATATAGGGGGCCAAATACTTTCACAAGGCACTGTATATAGGGGGCCGAATACTTTCACAAGGCACTATATATAGGGGACCGAATACTTTCACAAGGCACTGTATATACACACTAGATGAGAGCCTGTTACTGTCACATCAGGTGGTCGGTGACATCATGATGGGGGCAGGATCTGTGGCTCTGGGGGCTCAGCCATCTCTTGCATCTCCCCTCCTGTGCTGTCTCTCTGCCCCCTTGGGCCATCTCTCTTCCCCTCCCTGTGCTGACTCTGTCCCCCACCTGTGCTGCCTTTCTGTCCCCCTCCTTTGCTGTCTCTCTAACCCCCCTCTGGTGCTGCCTCTCTACCCCCTCCTGTGCTGCCTCTCTGCCCCCTCCTGTGCTGTCTCTCTGCCCCTTCCTGTGCTGTCTCTCTGCCCCCCTCCTGTGCTGTCTCTCTGCCCCACTCCTGTGCTGTCTCTCTGCCCCACTCCTGTGCTCTCTTCCCCTCCTTTGCTGTCTTTCTTCACCTTCTGTGCTGTCTCTCTGCCCCCTGGACCATCTCTCTTCCCCTCCTGTGCTGACTCTGTCTCCCACCTGTACTGCCTCTCTGCCCCCCTGCTGTACTGTCTCTCTGCTCCCCTCCTGTGCTGACTCTCTGCCCCACTCCTGTGCTGTCTCTCTGCCCCACTCCTTTGCTGTCTCTCTGCCCCCTGGGCCATCTCTATTCCCCTCCTGTGCTGACTCTGTCCCCCACCTGTGCTGCCTCTCTGCCCCCCTCCTGTGCCGTCTCTCTGCCCCTCTGGTGCTGCCTCTCTGTCCCCTCCTTTGCTGTCTCTCTGCCCCCCTCCTGTACTGTCTGTATGCCCCCTCCTGTGCTGACTCTCTGCCCCACTCCTGTGCTGTCTCTCTACCCCACTCCTTTGCTGTCTCTCTGCCCCCTGGGCCATCTCTATTCCCTCCTGTGCTGACTCTGTCCCCCACCTGTGCTGCCTCTCTGCCCCCCTCCTGTGCTGTCTCTCTGCCCCTCTGGTGCTGCCTCTGTCCCCTCCTTTGCTGTCTCTCTGCCCCCCTCCTGTACTGTCTGTATGCCCCCTCCTGTGCTGTCTCTCTGCCCCCTCCTGTGCTGTCTCTCTGCCCCCCTCCTGTGCTGTCTCTCTGCCCCCTCCTGTGTTGTCTCTCTGCCCCACTGCTGTGCTCTCTTCCCCTCCTTTGCTGTCTTTCTTCACCTTCTGTGCTGTCTTTCTGCTCCCTGGGCCATCTCTCTTCCCCTCCTGTGCTGACTCTGTCCCCCACCTGTGCTGCCTCTTTCCCCTCCTTTGCTGCCTCTCTGTCCCCCTCCTTTGCTGTCTCTCTAACCCCCCTCTTTTGCTGCCTCTCTGCCCCCCTCCTGTGCTGTCTATCTGCCCCCCTCCTGTGCTGTTTCTCTGCCCCCCTCCTGTGCTGTCTCTCTGCCCCACTCCTCTGCTCTCTTACCCTCCTTTGCTGTCTTTCTTCACCTTCTGTGCTGTCTCTCTGCCCCTGGGCCATCTCTCTTCCCCTCCTGTGCTGACTCTGTCCCCCACCTGTGCTGCCTCTTTTCCCCCTCCTTTGCTGCCTCTCTGTCCCCATCCTTTGCTGTCTCTCTAACCCCCCTCTGGTGCTGCCTCTCTGCCTCCCTCCTGTACTGTCTCTCTGCTTCCCTCCTGTGCTGTCTCTCTGCCCCCCTCCAGTGCTGTCTCTCTAACCCCCTCTGGTGCTGCCTCTCTGCCCCACTCCTGTGCTCTTTTCCCCTCCTTTGCTGTATTTCTTCCCCTTTTGTGCTGTCTCTCTGCCCTCTGGGCCATCTCTCTTCCCCTCCTGTGCTGACTCTCTGTCCCTCTCATGTGCTGCCTCTTTGCCCCCCTCCTGTGCTGCCTCTCTGCCCCCCTCTTGCTGCCCTCCCTACTGTGCTGCTTCTCTGCCCCCTCCGGTGCTGTCTCTCTACCTCCGTCCAGTGTTGCCTCTCTGACTTCCTACTGTGCTGCCTCTCTGCCCCCCCCCCCCTTTACTGCCTCTCAGGCCCCCTACTGTGCTGTCTGTCTTCCCTTCCTGTGCTGTCTCTGTGCCCCCCATGCCGTCTCTTTTCCCCTCCTGTGCTGTCTCTCTGTCCCCCACCTGTGCTGCCTCTCTGCCCCCTCCTCTGCTGTCTCTCTATCCCCCTCCTCTGCTGTCTCTCTATCCCCCTCCTGTGCTGTCTCTCTGCCCCCCTCCTGTGCTGCCTCTCTGTCCCCCCCTCCTATGTTGTCTCTATGCTTCATCCTGTGCTGCGTCTCTGCCCCCCCTGTGCTAGATCTCTGCCTCCTTACTGTACTGCCTCTCTGCCCCCTACTGTGCTGTCTCCTGCCTCTCTACTGTGCTGCCTCTCTGCCCCCCTCTAGTGCTGACTTTCTGCCCCCTTCTTGTGCTGCCTCTCTGCCCTCTGCCTCTACTGTGCTGTCTCTCTGACCCCCTACTGAGTTGTCTCTCTAACTTCCCCGGTGCTGTTTCTCTGCCTCCCCCTGGGAGTGTGGACTGGGCGGGGGTGAGCGAGCTGCTGGGAGGGTGGACCAGGCAGGGTTGGAAGCTTGGATAAGGGTGAGCTGGCTGCTTGGAGGGTGAACCTAGGAATATGGACCAGGGTGTGCAGGCTACTAGGAGGGTGGGCTGGGTGGGAGTGTGGGCCAGGGTGGGTGGGCTGCTGGGAGGATGGACCAGGGTTTACAGGTTTCTGGGAATGTGTAAACCAGTTGGGTGTGTGAGTGTGGACCAGGGTGTGCGGGCTGCTGGGAGTGTGGACCGGGGTGTACAGGTTGCTGGGAGTGTGGACCGGGGTGTACAGGATGCTGGGAGTGTGGACTGGGGTGTACAGGTTGCTGGGAGTGTGGACCAGGGTGTACAGGTTGCTGGGAGTGTGGACTAGGGTGTACAGGTTGCTGGGAGTGTGGACCGGGGTGAATAACCGACAGACACAGGGATGGTATCTCCATTACCTTTACTACAGAGATGAGAATAAGAATTTCCATATAGACAAAAACAAGAGTGACCCTTTTTAGAGACACCCCTGTGAAGCTACTCAGAAATAGAAGACAGAGTCTCCAAGGCTGGACGAATGAGGCGTACCTGCTCATCGGGGGAGGCATTTGAGAGACACGCAGCTGACTTAAGAGATCAGTTTAGAGAGAGGGGCTATAGTAATAGGTTGATTAAGAGAGCTAAAATACACAACATGATGAGCTCCTCTATGGTAAACGGGAGGCAGAAGCAGGTGATTTCCAGCCTACCCGGTTTATATCTACCTTTAACCAACAGTGGAGCTTGGAGTGTTTTGAGCAGGCATTGAGCGATCCTCCAATCTGACCCCATTAGGGGGATACATTGTCAGATCGACCGTTGCTTACAGCTAGGCAGGCCTGGAATTTGAAAGACCTTCTGGTCCGCAGCCATTATGTACCGAAACCACCAAATCCCTTCTGCTCCAGAGGCCCTCTAAAGGGGTGTTTTCCCTGCGGTCACTGCGTGGCCTGTCCGAATGTCCAACGTGTTGCAACCTTTGCCTCCTCCGATGTGTATTCAACATCTGACAATATATATCATGTGGGACAGGCAATATGACGCCACATGTGCTTGTCCCCGGATATATGTCAGTATGACCAGCAGTGAGCTGAGGAGGAGGGTGAGGGAACACATGAGGGACATATTGGCAGCACCCGCTGTGCAAGACAGGACCACCCTAAAGACACTGCCATGGCGCTTCCTACAGCCCCACAATGGAGATCCCTCCTCCCTAATGATACGAGGGATTGACGTAATCCACAGGGGAATATAGGGTGGTGATGTCAGGAACATGCTCGCGCGGTGGAGAGTGTCACCACGGGGCCTAAATGAACACCTGAGTTGTGCCCCCTTCCTTTAGCCATCGCCGTCAGTGTCCCGGGTACTTATGTACCCTCATTATGTAGTGTGTCATTTGACCACTTTTTAATTTTGTGATTTTATGGGGTCTTTTCAATGGTTTCTTCACAGGCTCTGCTTGTAACTTCCTGTGGGATCAAATGTATAGGACTGCCAGCACCTGAATTTTGCCCTACTTGGATGACTTGAACATGGAAGACAATGGTTACCAAGATTGGTCTAATGTGACCTTATGATTGTAATTGTTAAATGTTCTTACATGTCTGCCTAGGTATACGGTATATGTAATATAGTGCCCCCATGGCTGGCTGCGTGGTGTCCGGATATTGGTGCCGCTCCTGCCCCTCTTAAGCGCCTGTATCCTGGTGCGCGGATGGTCGTCCTGGTGACACGTCACAGGCGACCAATTCTTTCTGCACATCAGGTTCGGTGCTGTGTAGCAGCGGCCATACTGTGGGTGCGTCATCCCCGGCCATGAATCATGTGACCGGTGACGTGAATCGGGTCAGTTCCAGCTCGCGGGCTGGGTCTGCCACGTTACTTACTTTACTGTGATGTAGGCGGTGCACGTCATTTCTGGTCCCGGAAAGTGTTTTTGCCGTCCATGATAAGGGAAGCACTCGCAGAGCCTGGTATCCCCCTGATGAAGTGGCTATAGACAGGTCTAAGCCACAAAACGTGGTTGGGGCACACCAACCCAGGCTCCCTCCTGTTGGTGACCTCTCCACATGGCCACTGGTGGTCTGGCTAATGATTGGGTCTATATGAGTCTATCATTATGATGTAATTGTAATTCATGCACTAGTATTGCACTTTAGCATTATGCACTTTCCTGAAGCATGTCCTGGATTCTATGTATCCTTTGTCAATATGATTATAGTTAGTTACTATGTTTCATTGTTGAGGTATTTTATACCCATGGTGTACTTTTAGACCTAGGGACTATTATTTCCTATTGTTAGCAGCGGGTTAATCAGCGTGATGTTCACAGTGAGCAACAGAGAATGTTCATTTATTGAGAATTAATAACATCCAGCTTACAACATGAGAATAGGATCAATCTGGTTTCTGGAGAGGGAGAGAGAAATCTGCTGTGACCTTCAGCTTCCAGTTCCACACTAGAATGTACATGCTGGGAGCAGGGGGAGGAACATCATGTCTCTGAATGAAGACCTTTTTTTTTTTTTGTATAACTTTGTTGACATCTGAACAATATGCATGCAGACATAAAATCACATCATATTAAACAAACAATAGTTGTTGCAATACATACAGATTAATATGCATTAGGCCAACACCCCCACTCAACAACTATTTATTCTGTTAGTCCCATAATGGTTCTCAATCCTTGGAACCTAGGTCGTGGCAATGGCTTGGTCAAAATGTCAGCTAACATCTTATCAGTCTCACAATAAACAAACTGAATTATGCCACAATCTATCAAGTCACGTAGATGATGATATCTGACATCGATGTGCTTAGTTCTAGCACTGATCTTCTCACTGCATGCAAGTTTAATGCATCCTTGGTTGTCCTCATATATCACCGTTGGCTGAGTTAACGGTTTACCAAGATCATCCATCAGTTGTCTTAGCCAAATGATCTCCTGACTTGCATGGGCTGCGGACACATACTCAGCTTCTGTGGATGACAAGGCAACAGATGCTTGTTTTCTACTAGACCAGGAGATTGAACTTTCTCCAAGTTTAAATATATATCCACTTGTGGGATTTACGATCATGCAAATCACCAGCCCAATCTGCGTCAGCATAGCCGGTGAGTTTTAGATTTCCTGCTGCAGATCATTTTAAATTTACCCCTTGTGTCTCTTTTAAATATCGGAGAACTCTTTTAACGGCGTTCCAGTCCTTTTGGCGCGGTTTCTCCACATATCTGCACAATATTCCAACTGCTGTTGTAATGTCTGGTCGAGTCATAGTCGATATGTATAGAAGTGCCCCCACTGCCTGTCGATATTTCTCATTGTTAGGCAACAGGTCATCTTCTTCCAGTTTCAGGTAGGATGATTCCATTGGTGTGGATACACCTTTGGCTTCTGTCATTCCAAACTGATTCAAAATTGAATTAATTTTTGCACTTTGATTTAGAAGAAAACTTCCATCTTCCTCTCTCTGGATATGGATTCCTAGATAATATGTTACATTTCCAAGGGCTTTTGTTTCAAAATGCTGGTTCAACAACTTAGTAATTTTCCCAATTTCGGCTTCTTCTTGATGAACTACAATTACATCGTCCACATATAAGAGAATATACATCCACTTTCCATCTGTATATCTCGTATATAGGCATGGATCCGCTTGACCTCTTTTAAATCCTTCTTCCAACAAGACTTTGTTCATTTTGGTCTTCCATGCTCTTGCCGATTGCTTGAGACCATAAAGAGATTTTTGTAGTTTGCAAACAAGGTTCTGTTCACCTTCCTTTATATAACCTTCAGGTTGAGTCATGTATAAGTCCTCCTCAATGTCACCATTTAAAAATGCAGTCTTGATATGCAAATGTCTGACAAACATCTTTTGTACAGCAGCTACGACCATCAAGGCTCTGAATGTTGTCTGCTTGGCGACTGGGGAAAGAGTAGCATCATAGTCCTCGCCATATTTTTGAGAATATCCTTTTGTGACCGACCTCGCTTTAAATCTGTGAACTTTACCTTCAGAGTCATATTTGGTTTTAAATACCCACTTGCACTTGATTGCCTTTTTACCCTGTGGCAACTCAGTGAGTTTCCAAGTTTGAAGTTGATGAAGTGAGTTCATTTCTTCATTAGCGGCATTGACCCACTTTGTTCTTTCATGAGCAGGTAGTTTTTGCATTTCATCCCATGACTGTGGCTCTGACTCAGGTAGTGTCTTGACAATGTAGGATAGACGTTTAGCTGGTATTCCTTTGTTTGATCTTGATGATCGTCTGATTTCAGGTTCACTTAGGCCTTCTGTTGTTTCTTCAGTGGTTGAAGAATCTAGCCAGACTTCTACATTCTCTCTTTCGTTGTCTTGTGATTGTGACTGAGATTGTTGTTGTTGCTTCATCTGGACTACTGGCATATCACAAAACTTGGGTGACACAAAATTCTCATCAATCACTACATCTTTGCTTATTGTGACCTTGTTTGTCTCTGGGTGTAGAATTCTATAACCTTTCTGGGTTTCACTGTAACCTACCAGAATGCCTTCCTTAGCGTGAGATTCCCACTTAGTTCGTTTTTCTTTGGGAATGTGTGCAAATGCTTTGCTTCCGAAAATCCTTACGTGTCGTAGTTTTGGCTTTGCATTATTCCATTGCTCAAATGCAGTTTTCTCTGTTGCTTTACCTGGTAGTCTGTTCTGAAGATAGCAAGCCGTCATAATAGCTTTGCCCCAATATTCTGTAGGCAGATTTGCATCAAATAACATACTCCTTCCGCTTTCACAGAGTGTTCGGTTCCTTCTTTCTGCCTCTCTCTTATATTCATCTACAAGCTTTCCTCTGATGTACTCCAATGTAAGTTCATCATCTGGGCGTGCATCTAGTGCAATTACAAGCGTGTCATAGCTTTCTGGGAGACCACTAAGTAGTAGTGCTGCTACATGGAGGTCCTTCATATCTTCCCCAATGCCCTGCAGGCGCTCTACGGTCTCTAGAGTGCTTCTAATGTAGTCCTGCATGTCTTGGTCACTGTGTAGCTTAGACTGATATAGCTTTCTCATTAGATAGAGTTTCTTACTTAGATTTATCCTCTCATGTACTTTCTGCAGCTGCTCCCACATTTCCTTTGCAGATTCACACTTACACACATGCACGATCTGATCCTCCTCTATGCTGAGTGATATGGTGTTCTGTGCTTTCTGATCCATCTCTAGCCAGTCCTGTGGTACTGGGTCAGGCTTGGGCTCCTGAGTGTATTTCCACGTACCTTCTCTTATCAGCAGCATCTTCACCTTGAATTTCCAGGATTGGTAGTTCTGGTTATTCAGGCTTGGCACTGTAAACTTTGCTGAGCTGCTGGTAGTGGCCATCTTTACTTCTTCTCAGTTCGCTGTTGTCTTTCTATCTCTGTGCTCTGGAGGTTTGGGACTTCTGTGACTCCTGGGCCCATAACCTGTTAGCAGCGGGTTAATCAGCGTGATGTCCACAGTGAGCAACAGTTCATTTATTGAGAATTAATAACATCCAGCTTACAACATGAGAACAGGATCAATCTGGTTTCTGGAGAGGGAGAGAGAAATCTGCTGTGACCTTCAGCTTCCAGTTCCACACTAGAATGTACATGCTGGGAGCAGGGGGAGGAACATCCTGTCTCTGAATGAGGACCATTTTTTTTTTTTTTTTGTATAACTTTGTTGACACCTGAACAATATGCATGCAGACATAAAATCACATCATATTAAACAAACAATAGTTGTTGCAATACATACAGATTAATATGCATTAGGCCAACACCTATCAATGCTTTGTGGCTGCTTTCTGGTGTTCAATGTTATTTGTATTATGTACAGTGTAATTACCCTGACAATTGTATGACTATGTAATAACTTCCCAGCCATCTCTGTGCCAGCGTGGTCTGTGTCACTTAGCACCTCCACCTTTCCTGAGCATCCTAATAGTGTATGAAATAAATCAGCACTTTATTGCAACCCTTGAAGCCTTGACTCTCTCTTCTCTGAATATAGCTTTACTGGAGACAGTAGCAGGTTCATCCAGGGCACTGTCCACAAGAGGTGTTAGGGGGTCCAGAGCCTGGGAGCAAGTTGGGGTCTTCCACACATGGTGAGTTCTTAGGCCTCCCTACTGTGCTGGTCTTGGTGGGTCCTGGCTGCCTGTAGCTACGCTGCGACCCTCTCCTCTGTCGTGTGCCCATATAACAGGCATCTTGAGCCCTTCTTGGGTTACTATACACTGGCTACTTCTCCCTGAGCTCTCTGGTGCTGCTGTGTCTCCTGGGCCTCGTGTGTGTGTGAGCGACTTGGAATCTTCCACCCTCCAGTGTCGGCTGCTGGGCCTAGAGTCCCTCACAACCTCGGACTCCAGCGTCCGTCCTGCGCTCAGTACTGGGGCGAGCTGGCACTGGCTCCACTCCCCAGACCTCCTGCTCCACTGCCTCAGACCCTCTCCTAGGGTCCCTCACGCTGGATAGTCTATGTCCCGGGACAAGCCTACCCTGCTCCTGTCCACAGGACTTCTTCACAGTCCTTCTAGGCACTGAACTGCTTAGCCCTGCCCCCAGACCAGAATTTATAGGAGGGGACCTCCTCTTAAGATTGGGTTTCAGAGCTCCCCCTTCTGGGCTGGCATTGGGAAGGTGTTGTGTGTGGTTCACCAGGTGTGGGTACCTTCCCTTGCTTCCAAGCACAGCATGGTCCCCCAGGGGAGACAACGCTAATGTGGCAACTGGACCCTGGGGTGCCACATGTTTGTTTGTTGCTTCAGTGGTGGCTATATTTGGACACCCATGTGATGGGTTGTGCGACAGAGCAGGAAGGGACACCAGGCCGATGATCAATCCAACAAAATTTATTGGGGCTGGGAAACTGGAACACACATGAAGGGAATTCTGGAGAGTCTGTAGGACGTCCACAACCAAGGAGCAGTTCCGGGGGCGCCACCCGGCAATCCTGACTCCAGATAAAAGGAAAAATGGTCTAGAAGGAAGTTCACGGAATCCAGTTGATGAGGGACACAACGCAATCCCCTGTGGCATCTTCTATACATCCACACAAGACACAAGGGTCTAGCTGCATCTTCAGGCCCTCAACCATCAGGACTCTCTCTTTTCATCAGCCTGGGTCACACACATGAGTCTATTGTTCGGGCTAGCCCATGTATAGGGGGGAGGGGTGGTTCACATCTACTTTTGAATGGTTTGCTCCAGTCAGAAGATTCTAGAAACTCAGGGCTTCATTCTGTTTTACAGGTTATCTATTGGAGTCAGCTCCTGCTGAGAGGGACAAAGAGAGAGTCCAGGAACTCAGGCGGGGAGGGGGACCCATTGTTACACAGGTTACAGTACATTCAATGGCATAGTATACATGAATAACAGGCCGGGGGAAGGTACACACTGTTACAACCCATCATTTGCGTGTTTAAATATGGCGGCTGCAACTTGTTCTGTCCTCTGACCAATGAAAGGATATGTGGACACCCTGATGGCGGAAGTTGATGACGGACGGTATAAGGCGATTATCTAAAGAGATATCACCTTAGTTAGTGGATTCCCGGGTATCTAAACTAACGGTGCCGTTAAACTATGCTGGAGTCCAGCACAGGCCTCTGGATAGCACTGGCTGCAGCCACTCCCAGGAATCTTTCGCGCCACAGGACATCAAGGATCCATTATCTTGTTTGCAGAAAGACACCAGCAGAGTGCACACACCGGGGACCTAGGCGGAGTTCACACTGAGTGTTTTTGCTCTGTTTTTATGATCTATTTTTGGTGCAGTTTTTTGATCCTCATTTTGCAAAAAATCATCACAAATGCATTGTCTATATGTGCTGTATTTTTTTGCTCTGTTTTTGGGGGACACAGACTTTTTCTTACCCTCCCGGCGATCCCACGGCGAGCCCCGGTGAGGTCTTTCTTCCCTGGACAGGCAGGACCTGTAGGTACAGTACTGACAGGACCTGTGCACCATGTGACTCTCAGGCTGATTCACATGACCAGGTCCTGTAAGTATTCGTACAACTCACAAGTCCTGCCGATGCCCGGAAGAAAGACATCACCGGGGCTCGCCGTGGGCTCACCAAGGAGGGTAAGGAATGGAGCGTTTGTGGTGCAGAAAGTGCAGCATAAAAACAGAGCAATAATTGACGCCCATTATTTTTTTATGCACCATTATTGCAGCAGTCAAATACGCAACGTCTGCAAATTAAAATTCCATTTACTTTGCTGCAGACGCCGCGACTGATCCGGTTTTGATGCCGTTTTAAAAAAAAAATGCAGCACCAAAAATGGATCAGAAATGTCCAGTGTGAACATAGATTTACAGCTCTGGAGTCTCCAGGAGTCAGAGTCCAGTCAGGGAAAGACACTTCAGCAAGCTAAGGCCGGCTTCACACCGCGGTTTGATCCGATCCAGGGCTGTGTGGGGTGAACCTGATAGCCCCCGATCACATCTTGCTGTGGTGTGGAGCCGGCCACACAGAACCGGATGGCCAAATATGCCCTCCGGTCTGGTGTGCAGCCGGATGGCTCAATTGAAGCCGCAGCTGCTGGATAATTCAGGACTGCAGGGAGCAGGGAGCAAGCCGAGGCTCCTCCTGAACTGTCAGTGTTGAGCCCAGGCTTTGGGGTACTCGGATATCAGGCTTCAGGGATGGTGTCTGCTGTGTCACGGGGAGTGGTGGCCGCGCCTGATCCCGTGTCCTGGGTATATCTTCAAAAAAGGGGATTATATTTACAGGGGATTTTATATACAGTTTGTCGTGACGCCACTTGTAGTTTCTGGTGAAGTGTCACCAGCGCCGCCACAGTCTGCCGGAGGTAGATGGTAATGTGGCTAGCTTGGCAAAGTCCTCTACAGGTAGGGCTGGACCTCCGGGGCAGCGTAGTGTGAAGGGGCAGCTTGTAGTGGAGCTGCAGATGGGATGGGGAGTGTTGGAGCAGTCTATGAGGGGCACCAGGAACGGAGAGGAATCACACGCACACTGCAAAAGTCTCTTTTACCTTTTACTGGTGGTACACAGGTAAAGACGTCCAGGGCATTGACACGTGACCAGATTGCACAGTGGGTCCCCACAGCAAGTGGGTATAAGGCCTCCTCTGTTTATCTTTGGTAATTGAAGCCCAGTCTGCATGCAGCCAGACTTGCCTCCTCTCTCTTCCTGACTCTGGTATCTGTCCTCTCCTCCTGTGCGGTCCACGGGTTACCCTCTCTGAGCACTGCGGTGGTTCACTGCTGTGTCTGGCTCCCTCTCTTTGACCCACAGGGGGACCTGGGTGGCTGAAGCCTCCACGGTGTGACGGGGTTTTCTGTAGTCCTGGAGAATCCTACAGGTGCGGATTCCCGATGTCCGGTACTTCTTAGGGCGAACTTCCACTAGTTTCTGACTCCCTTTAGGCTCTACGCCTTGCCTTCTGTCCCCACTTAGGCTGGCGGGACGTCAGAAGGGCCACTCCCGGTCACTGGCACGCGCCTAACCGTGGCACCGACCACCAGGACGTCTTCACAGCTCTCCTAGCATCTACACACTCTAACTAACGCCTCCCCAGCAGCAGTATTTATAGGGGATCTTGCCTAAGGTCAGCAAGTTGGGCTCCCCCTATTGGGGTGGAAGATGTTGCATGTAATAGGTACCTGCTGTGGAAACCCAGCTGTGCATTAGAGAAATCTGTGGCTACCTGCGTGAGCAGGGCGCCACATACCCCCCTAGATAACGTCAGTACTCCTGGACTGAGCATTTCTGTTTGAACAAAAAGAATAACAATTATTCAACAGGTAACATATTTACAAAGTCTTAAAATATAAAAATTTACAAAAAGCACTGAAAAATATTTGAAGAATGCAAAACAGGTAAGTCCATACGGTGCTAGTCCATTCACAGCAGGCTTTGAAGAGTTTGTGGCTACATTAGTCCCATAAACTGTAGTCCTTTTAAATTGTAAAAAGTTCAAAGTGAAAAAGTTCAGTTCAAAGTTCAGTTAGGCTAGGGTCACACTTTGTAATAGAATTGCGTTCACTGCATCCAGATCTGGTGATCGCAATTGTCTTCAAACAGCCAGCAATCCGGGAGCCGGATTGCTGAAGCCGCAATCCGGTTACCCCTGATAGTTTGCTCATCCCTGCTGCCGCAGGGATTAGCAAACTGTTCAGTGTGTGTAACAAGTGTTAATTTTATTATTAAATGTTCCTATAATGTCTCTAGGGGGTGCCCACTCCCCTTAGAGACATTCCACCCACTCAGATGGGCATATAATGAACTATTCACTTCTGTACAGCAGCTGTCTCCTGTCAGCTGCTGTACAGTTTTGTCAATGAAAGCGTCGGGCTCTTCTGTGAGCAGCGCGCATACTATAGCTATTGCTATAGTATGTGCGCTGTCCGAGGTCCTGAAGCCTTATACAGTAAGATCTATGGGCAGATTACAGATCCTGAGCAATCCGGTTCCCGCATTGCAGATGATAGAACCGCTCCGAAAACTGCAGCCTGCATGATTTTTCACGCAGACTGCAGAGCAGGAGGCGGAAACCAGATTCCTTATGAAGCAATCCGCTTTTTATCATAGGCTCCTATGAGGAGCGTTTCCTGATCCGGTTTTGAGCTTTGTAAAAGCTCAAAACCGGATCAGGTTTTAAAAAAAAAATCCGGATGTGTGACCCTAGCCTAAGTCCTTACAGGCAAAGTCTCTGTAGGCTTAACAGTTCAAAATATACAACAACGTGTGTTTTCGGCATAGCAGGAGCCCTAGGTACTATGGGGGCCTCTAACGGTCATAAGTGCTGTAGGCCTCCTGGCCCTGGGGTCACCTTTTGGCCAAGTTTTTGCTCTCCCTAGACAGCTCCTTACACCAACTCCCTCTGTTGGTGTTGTGTACCTGGCTTTTGCCTACTCTTCACCTTTTGAACACTATTTACAGTTTTACTTTATAATGACTATTTACATGTTAACTTTTGTGTGTTCTACCTTACATTACTGTGCACACTCTCTATACCTAGACAGGGGTTGACCTTGTGTGCTTCTGTGTGATTTACGCACTACAGGTATCACTGTTTCAGAAATAGTGAAGGGCTTGGTGCAGGTATGTCAGGCAAGCGTCTGCATGGCCTTAGTTTCAGCAGGTGTATCGATCGCAGCATCCTCAGATTCTCTAGCAACGGGTATTTCTTCCTGATTCCTTTGTACCATCTCTTCTTGGGGCTGGTAGAAATTCATTAAAGGCACTATGATGGCTCCATCTTGTTGAGGCCAATCTTCTGGGAATTCTCCTAAGATGGTAGGGATTACCTTCTCTTTGGGTTCTTCATTTGAACTTACTTTTTGAACTGGTTGATTGGAGGGATTTTGGTTCTCCCAATCAGCTGGACACTTTTTGATGTGATTTCTGGATACAGTCTGTGTGGTTTTTCCACCATTCTTGCTGATAAGGCAGACTTTGCTGTTGTCATAACCAGAATCTAATAGATTGTAGGGTTCTTCTTACCACTGATCATCCAATTTGTGTTTGGTTCTTTTCCTCTTTAAGACAATACTTCCAGGTGTTATTGGTTCTGCTGGAGCATGTGTGTTATAGTCCCTTTCTTGTTTTTCACGGGATTTCTTCAGGTTATTTTCTACACAGGCTTGAACCATTTTGTATTGTTCGAGGTGATGGGCATTCCAATTGGGAATTGTGTTATCTGCTTCAGGGTCTACTACTCCGAGTTCCAAGTCTTCAGGTAACTTTCCTGTACGGGCTCTCATCAGGTAACCTGGTGTACAGTTGGTAGAACTTACTGGAATGTTGTTGTACATGTCAACCAAATCTGGTAGTTTCTCTGGCCATTGGTTTCTTTCTTCTAAGTGTAAGATCTTCAGCAGGTCAATGATGATATGATTCATTTTCTCACAGAGTCCGTTGGCTTGCGGATGATATGGGGTTGTTCTGATCTTTTTGCACCCATACATGTGGCAGAACTCTTGGAAGATCTCCGATTCAAAGGCTGATTCTTGATCTGTTAGGACCTGTTCTTCGTATCCCAATGGTCTGCAGAAGACATTTTGGAATGTTTTAACAGCTGTGGCAGCTGTCAAGTCCTTTATGGGGGCAACCATTAAGAATCTCGAGTAATGGTCCACCATGGTTAACGCGTAGGTGTAGCCGGATCTACTTGGAGTCAGTTTTACATGGTCCAAGGTTACTATTTCCATAGGGTGTTTTGTCACGATGGGATGGAGCTGCGCTTTCTGGCTCTGTAAGTCCTTTCTTCTCAGGCTGCAGGGTTTACAGTTTTTACACCATCTTTCAATGGATATCCGCATGCTGACCCAAAAGGAGCTATCTCTGTGACGGGGTGTACGGCAGAGCAAGAAGGGACAACAGGCCTAGGGACGATCCAACAGATTTATTAACAAGAAAGCTGGAACAACACACGCAGGTAGATCTACAGAGTCCACAATTAGTCCAACGAAACAGATTCGGGGGCACCTCCCGATAATCCTTGTGCCAGATAACAAAGCTATAGTCCACACGATTCCAATGGATTCCACACAATCCCACGGACGACGAGATCTGGCCTCAGCTCAGGTCTCGCTCCGGTCCCGTCCACAGTCAACTCTCATCTGATCTTAAAAATAAGAATGTATTGTCCTGTGCTTGTGGATCCACCCCTAGAGGGAGAAGGGTTCACACCCTCCTATTCAATGGTTTGGTCCATCAGAAGAGTCTAGGACAGTCGGCTCCGGTGTGTCTGCGAGGATGTGTATTGCAGGTTATCTTCTGCTTAGGAAACAATAGGGGAAATTCCACTAGCTGTTGACACAAGCCTAAATTACATTATGGCTCAGGGCTGCAAGTATTGGGGAAAGGAGACAGGTTAAGATGCATCTAATAGAAACCAGAGAATAGTTACATACCTCACATGGCATTATTATACAAATACAGGACAGGGAAACCTACATATCATGACAATCTCTCAGTAGCATTTCTAGCTTCTTTCACCCAAAGTGACCAGTCTGGTTGTGATAGGCGTTCAAGACCTCATGGATTTCTGATTTTGGCACGATGATTTGCCAGACCATCTCGTGTGTTCTTAGATTGATGTACCTCCAACAAAGCTTCTCTTGGTATAGGAACAGTTTACGCCGCTCACTCCACAGATGTTTGGCTTCAGATTGGGGGTTTTCAGGCCGCTTTGCTGACTCCTGGGTTATCAGTTGTTTTATTAGACTGACAACCGGGTCATTGTCCTGCACATCTTTCCATCCGAAGTGGGGCAACGGGTTCACCATTCTTGCAGAAAGATCTTGACGGGTTTGCTGCCACTGGGTTACTCTTAGTTGATGGAAAGCAGGTAACTCCACTTCTTCCAGCTCATCTTCATCTACGCCTTCATCTGACAGGTGAGGCATTCTAGATAAGGCGTCCGCGTTTCCATTCTGGTGCCCAGCCTGGTACTTGATAGTGAACTGGTAGTTGGACAATCTAGCCATCCATCTCTGCTCCATGGCTCCCAACTTCACAGTTTCCAGATGGGTCAGCGGATTGTTATCCGTGTAGGATGTAAATTTGCTAGAGGCCAAATAGTGTTTGAATCTCTCTGTGACGGCCCAGACCAAGGCCAGGAATTCCAGCCTGAAGGAACTATAGTTCTCTGGGTTCCTCTCTGTGGGACGCAGCTTCCTACTGGCATAGGTGATCACCCTTTCCCTGCCGTCTTGCTTTTGGGAAAAGACGGCTCTGAGTCCCACATTGGTGGCATCCGTGTACATCAGGAATGGCAGGTTGTAGTCCGGGTAAGCAAGGATTTCTTCTCCTGTCAGGGCTTCTTTAATCCCTTGGAACACTTTCTCTTGTTCCTTACCCCACTTCCACTGAGAATCCTTAGACTTGCCCTTCGTAGGGTTGGCCTACTAGGAGGTCTTGCAGGGGAGCTGCCTTCTTGGTGTACTCCTTTATGAACCTTCTATAGTAGCCCACCAATCCCAGGAATTGACGTACTTCCTTTAAGGTCTTGGGTTCTGGCCACTCCTTGATTGCTGTCATCTTGTCCGGATCAGGGGCCACGCCTTTGGCACTGACTATGTGTCCCAGGTACTGTACTCTTGGCTTTAACAGGTGGCATTTTGATGATTTTAGCTTCATCCCGTATTTTGCCAGAGCTTCAAACACCTCTGCTAGATGGGTGACGTGTTCCCCGTAGATTTGAGAGTACACGATCACGTCATCCAGGTAGAACAGTACCGTCTCGAAGTTCTTATGCCCCAGGCAACTCTCCATTAATCGCTGGAAGGTTCCGGGTGCATTACATAGTCCGAAGGGCATGCTGTTGAATTCACATAGGCCCATAGGTGTTGTAAATGCCGTCTTCCCTCTGTCTTCCTCGGCTACGGACACCTGCCAATACTCACTAGTGAGATCTAAGGTAGAGAAGTAGTTGGCAGACTTCAACGCCACTAAGGATTCCTCTATACGAAGTAACGGGTAAGCATCCTTGTGCATTATGCGGCTTATTTGCCTGTAGTCTACAGACATGCTCATACTGCCATCCTTTTTCCTGACTAGAACTAATGGAGCTGCCCAGGGGCTACAGCTATATCGTATAACCCCTGCGTCCTTCATGTCCTGTAACATTTCTTTGGCTTTTGATAATGTGCAGGTTTAATAGGCCTATACCGCTCTTTGATTGGTGGATGTGTACCTGTGGGGATGTGATGTTATCCTACCAAAATCAAGTGGATGCTTACTGAAAACTTGTTTGAATTCCTGAACTACCTGGTACACACCTTGCTTCTCATACACAGGAGTGGTGTCAGTTCCGACATGGAGCTGCTGGCACCAGTCCTCCAGTGGCCCTGTTGTTTGATCAGGTTTTGCCCCTTTTGTATAGGGTATGGGTCTCACTGTTTGGATCTCGTTGTTGCTGACTGTGTACAATTTAGCAACGGTGGTATACCTGGGTAATTTAACCTCTTCACTGCCACAATTTAAGATGCGAACAGGTACTCTCCCATTGTGTACATCAACCACCCCCCTGGCTGTCAACAGTGTAGGTCTGTGCTCTGTGCTCAGGCTCCACTAACGCTTGATAGTCCTGCCCTCTCAGAGCTATAGCTGCTCGACACCAAATCATCATTTCACTCATTGGGGGTATCACAATAGGCAACGGGTCTGTCACCTGTGCTGTACCAATTTCACCACCTGTCATTGTTACCTGTTGATGGTGCAGGATGGCTCTGATCTCATGCTGGAGGACCTTCCTCTGACCAGGTCTGGCAGTGTCTGCAATCTGTTGAAGCAAAGACAAGACTTCCTCCATGCAATTGCTAACAACACTAGTGCCTAGTATGATATATGGATCGTTAGCATTACTGGCTTCTGCTACAACTATGACCCCCTGGTTCTGCAATTCCACCCTCCCCAGTTTTATTGGTACTTCCTTAACCCCCATCACAGTAATTGGTTCACCATTAGATGCATTAAGGGTAAAGTCTATATCAGGCTGTTTCAGTTCTGCATCAGCCCAATATTTCTTGTAAAGGATATAGGGGATGGTAGTCACCTGTGATCCGGTGTCCAGCAGAGCAGGTGTCGGGATGCCATCTAGTACAATGGACAGAAACGGCCTCTGTCCGATGAAGGTCTTGTACCAGGTGGCTGGGCCCTGTTGATCTAATCCTGAGGTTTGGCCCCGGCCCCCAGGGACTGCCCGTTTAAAGGACAGCTCCTGGCGATGTGGCCGGTGCGGTTACAGCGACGGCAGATGGGCTCCCCAGTGGAGCTGTAGCAGTCGGTGGTTCTCCCTCTGTACACTGTGGCTTGGTTCCCTCGCATCCAGGGTACATCCTCCGGACTGTCGGCAAGTTGAATCAGTGGCTGAGGTCGGGGCAGGGGTCTTGGCGCTGGCTGTTGACTTTGCTGTAACTGCAGAGCGTCCATTAGCTTAGTGATGTTTTTATTCATCTGGCGCATCTCAGCACGCATCTCAGCTCGCAGGGAATCATACTTGTCAGGCTGAGCAGATTGCTCATTGTGCGTGGCTTCAGACACGGGTACTGGTTTCGGGGTAGCCTGCGCCTCATCACTGCACCACCGTTTTATTGCAGCTTCATTGGTCTCTACTGGCCTTAACCCTTTTATGGCCATCTCTTTCAGGGTATTAAAGTCAGCTTCCGGATTGCTTAATGACCACCAACGTACAGTCTTACTGTCCTCAGGGTATAGCAGTCCCCGAGTGAATTGTTCAATCAGGAGCTGATTTTCGTCGGGTACACTGGCGGGGCTGACATGTATAAGGGCACGCAGTGCTTCTTCCAGACGCCAGGCATAAGCTCTTATGTCATCTCCTGGCCTCTGGTAGCAGTGATGGAAGCACATGCGTATATCAGCCTCGTTGCACTCCTCCAAGGTAGCTAACAGTTTGTTAAATATGGCGGCGGCTGATCTGTGTTCAGCGGCAGACCAGGACACACTTTCTTTATCTGCTGCGCCAGTTAACTGTCCGAGTACCACAGCAGCGCGTTGTTGACCGGTCATCGCGTACATATCCAGGACGCTGTTGATTTTTCTTTTGAAATCGTCCAATGTATCAGGGCGTCTGTCATACTGGGGCAACCACTTGGCCCCCGAAATGTATGGGAGTGAGATCGGCATTATTGGGGTGAGTGCACCCGATGCGCCAGTGGTGCTGGCAGTATTACTGGAGGCAGCCATTGAGGCTTCCGGGTAATTCCTAGGGCCAGCGAACGCGCCTTTGTCATCGCTGGAGGAGGCCGACATGTTGGAGGCCCCCTAGTGAATTACAGCCAGTTCTTAAAGAGTTAAACAGTTCGGGAGTTTCCGGACTAGGCCGTGGCGCTCAAGAATACTCGGCTGAGCAAGGGGCGGGTTTCAGTTTCGCGCTCTGCGGCTGGCACGCCCCCTTTCTTCCCGCTCTTCGGCGCAGTAATGGCAGAGTAGTTTAAACAGTCACTCAATACAGTCAAAAACACGGCACACAGTAGCCGGTAATACCGGGCACGGGATCCTATTCATGATGCCAGAAAAAGATATGTTGAGCCCAGGCTTTGGGGTACTCGGATATCAGGCTTCAGGGATAGCGTCTGCTGTGTCACGTGGAGTGGTGGCCGCACCTGATCCCGTGTCCTGGGTATATCTTCAAAAAAGGGGGTTATATTTACAGGGGATTTTATATACAGTTTGTCGTGGCGCCACCTGTAGTTTTTGGTGAAGTGTCACCAGCGCCGCCACAGTCGGCCGGAGGTAGATGGTAATGTGGCTAGCTTGGCAAAGTCCTCTACAGGTAGGGCTGGACTCCGGGGCAGCGTAGTGTGAAGGGTCAGCTTGTAGTGGAGCTGTAGATGGGATGGGGAGTGTTGGAGCAGTCTATGAGGGGCACCGGGAACGGAGAGGAATCACACGCACACTGCAAAAGTCTCTTTTACCTTTTACTGATGGTGGTATAAGGCCTCCTCTGTTCCTCTTTGGTAATTGAAGCCCAGTCTGCATGCAGCCAGACAGGCCTCCTCTCTCTTCCTGACTCTGATATCTGTCCTCTCCTCCTGTGCGGTCTCCGGGTTACCCTCTCTGAGCACTGCGGTGGTTCACTGCTGTGTCTGGCATCCTCTCTTTGACCCACAGGGGGACCGGGTGCGGATCCCTGATTTCCGGTACGTCTTAGGGCGAACTTCCACTAGTTACTCACTCCCTCTTGGCTATCTGCTCCTTGCCTTCTGTCCCCACTTAGGCTTGCGAGACGTAGAAGGGCCACTCCGGGTCACTGGTTCGGGCCTAACCGCGGCACCGACCACCAGGACGTCTTCACAGCTCTCCTAGCGTCTGCACACTTTGACTAACTCCTCCCCCAGCAGCAGTATTTATAGGGGATCTTGCCTAAGGTCAGCAAGTGGTGCTCCCCCTACTGTGCCGCGGTGGAAGATGTTGTATGTAGTAGGCACCTGCTATGGAAACCTAGCTGTACATTAGAGAAGTCTGTGGCTAACTGCGTGAGCAGGGCACCACATCAGCAGGGGACAGCTCCGTGGTGCTGAAGTTCAGCGCCGAGCGGCACTGAGCTTCAGCACCCGGCGTCCGGCTCCGGTGCGATCCGGCACCATAGACCCCCATGTTAGGGGGCGCCGGATCGCACTGGACCGGGAGAAGCTGCATCCACAATCTATGGCTGACCACTGGAGAGGGGAGCCAAGATCCTACAATGCACCACAGCACAGACTCAACCAGCAGGGGGCAGCACAAACCTGAAAGCCTGAGCACCAGGAAGACAGTGAGTGAGTGCAGCTCTAGGTGTGAATAGAGCAGAAGACCTAATGTAAGGTAAGATAATGGAGGATAAAACAATCACTGTTTTCTCCCTGATGATATTTACACAATCCCTGAGCCGCCCCAAGATCTGCGAGTAATTAAATAACTGAGTAAATTTGGACAAAACTGCATTCAACTATTTCACAACATCACATGATACCGCACACAGACACAACACCGCACCACAACAAAGACCCAGAGATTCCTCATCATCTGGAAAACGTTGTGAGATCTGCTGGAACCCATGTGGAGGCAACCAAGGATCACAAAAAGCTTAAGACCCCTGGAAAGCTGCTCCCATGTACAAGAATATAACTACTATAATACTACTCCTATGTACAAGAATATAACTACTATAATACTGCTCCCTATGTACAAGAATATAACTACTATAATACTGCTCCCTATGTACAAGAATATAACTACTATAATACTGCTCCTATGTACAAGAATATAACTACTATAATACTGCTCCTATGTACAAGAATATAACTACTATAATACTACTCCTATGTACAAGAATATAACTACTATAATACTACTCCTATGTACAAGAATATAGCTACTATAATACTGCCCCTATGTACAAGAATATAACTACTATAATACTACTCCTATGTACAAGAATATAACTACTATAATACTACTCCTATGTACAAGAATATAACTACTATAATACTGCCCCAATGTACAAGAATATAACTACTATAATACTGCCCCTATGTACAAGAATATAACTACTATAATACTACTCCTATGTACAAGAATATAACTACTATAATACTGCTCCCTATGTACAAGAATATAACTACTATAATACTACTCCTATGTACAAGAATATAACTACTATAATACTACTCCTATGTACAAGAATATAACTACTATAATACTGCTCCTTATGTACAAGAATATAACTACTATAATACTACTCCTATGTACAAGAATATAACTACTATAATACTGCTCCCTATGTACAAGAATATAACTACTATAATACTACTCCTATGTACAAGAATATAACTACTATAATACTGCACCTATGTACAAGAATATAACTACTATAATACTACTCCTATGTACAAGAATATAACTACTATAATACTACTCCTATGTACAAGAATATAACTACTATAATACTGCTCTCTATGTACAAGAATATAACTACTATAATACTACTCCTATGTACAAGAATATAACTACTATAAGACTGCTCCCTATGTACAAGAATATAACTACTATAATACTGCCTCTATGTACATGAATATAACTACTATAATACTACGACTATGTACAAGAATATAACTACTATAATACTGCTTCTGTGTATAAGAATATAACTACTATAATACTGCCCCTATGTACAAGAATATAACTACTATAATACTGTTCCTATGTACAAGAATATAACTACTATAATACTACTCCTATGTACAAGAATATAACCACTATAATTCTGCTCCCTATGTACAAGAATATAACTACTATAATACTGCCCCTATGTACAAGAATATAACTACTATAAAACTGTCCCCTATGTACAAGAATATAACTACTATAATACTGCCCCATATGTACAAGAATATAACTACTATAATACTGCTCCTATATACAAGAATATAACTACTATAATACTGCTCCCTATGTACAAGAATATAACTACTATAATACTGCTCCTGTGTACAGGAATATAGCTACTATAATACTGCTCCTATGTACAAGAATATAACTACTATAATACTGCTCCCTATGTACAAGAATATAACTACTATAATACTGCCCCTATGTACAAGAATATAACTACTATAATACTGCCCCCTATGTACAAGAATATAACTACTATAACACTGCCCCCTATGTATAAGAATATAACTACTATAATACTGCTCCTATATACAAGAATATAACTACTATAATACTGCCCCTATATACAAGAATATAACTACTATAATACTGCCCCCTATGTATAAGAATATAACTACTATAATACTGCTCCTATATGCAAGAATATAACTACTATAATAATGCCCCTATATACAAGAATATAACTACTATAATACTGCCCCTATATACAAGAATATAACTACTATAATACTGCTCCTATGTACAAGAATATAACTACTATAATACTGCCCCTATATACAAGAATATAACTACTATAATACTGCTCCTATATACAAGAATATAACTACTACTAGATGGCAGCCCGATTCTAAAGAATCGGGTATTCTAGCCTATAGTTAGCAGGGTATACGGGGCTCAGTGGTTAGCAGAGTATATGGAGGCTCAGTGGCTCGTAGTCTGCCTTGGGGCAGAGTGCAGTGGTCAGGGGCAGATTACAGTTTTCAGGGGCAGAGTGCAGTGGTCAGGGGCAGAATGCAGTGGTCAGGGGCAGAGTGCAGTGGTCAGGAGCAGGGTGCAGTGTTCGGGGCAGAGTGCAGTGGTCAGGGCAGAGTGCAGTGGTCAGGGGCAGAGTGCAGTGGTCAGGGGCAGAGTGCAGTGGTCAGGGGCCTGATGCAATAGCATCGGGAGCGCGGTGAAATCAATTGTGTGTATACAGGAGGGTTAGTGGGTAGCAGAGTATACAGGGGGCTCTGTGGGTAGCAGATTATACAAGCGGGTCTGTGGGTAGCAGATTATACAGGCGGGTCTGTGGGTAGCAGAGTATACAGGCGGGTCTGTGGGTAGCAGAGTATACAGGCGGCTCTGTGGGTAGCAGAGTATACAGGCGGCTCTGTGGGTAGCAGATTATACAGGCGGCTCTGTGGGTAGCAGAGTACATAGGCGGCTCTGTGGGTAGCAGAGTACACAGGCGGCTCTGTGGGTAGCAGAGTATACAGAAGGGTCTGTGGGTAGCAGAGTATACAGAAGGCTCTGTGGGTAGGAGATTATACAGGCGGCTCTGTGGGTAGCAGATTATACAGGCGGCTCTGTGGGTAGCAGAGTACATAGGCGGCTCTGTGGGTAGCAGAGTACACAGGCGGCTCTGTGGATAGCAGAGTATACAGAAGGGTCTGTGGGTAGCAGAGTATACAGAAGGCTCTGTGGGTAGGAGATTATACAGGCGGGTCTGTGGGTAGCAGAATATATAGAAGGCTCTGTGGGTGGGGCGGGATGTAAGTGTTTTTAAATATGTTCTAATAAAGTTGCTGTCAGAATGGTCCAGTGGCCCTGGAGAATACCCTTTTTCTTCTAGACTTATCCTTCCCTTTAGACCGGGAAGGTTGGCTGCTCTCAGGCCGAAAGGACTGCCTCCGAAAGGGCTTCTGTTCCGGGAGACACATTTTCCGGTCTGACACCTATTCCAGGATGTCATCCAATGCCGGACCCAAGACAAAAGACCTTTAAAAGGGGAGGCCACACAGCTGAAGCTTAGACGTGACCTCCCCATTCCAGAATGTAAGCCACACTGGCCTGCGAGCTGTGTTAGCCAACACTGCGCACCTGGCGCCAATGTGGATCGACTCAGCAGAGGCATCGGCCAGGAAGCCCGTAGCACGTCTCAGAAGTGGAATGGAGTCCAAAGCTCCTCCCTGGGAGTACCCTGCAGGAGGACTTCTTCCAGCTGGGTGATCCACTTAAAGAAAGACCTGGCCACACATGCAGAGGAAATGTTCACCTTTAAAGACATAGCTGCAGCCTCCCAGGAGTTTTTGAGGACACTCTCCATCTTACGATCGAGGGGGTCCTTCAACTGGGAGGAATCTTCAAAAGGCAACGCGGTCTTATATGCTATCCTAGCCACCTGGATGTCCACCTTCGGGACCTCCCAGACAAAGTCATCACCCTCCAATCCACTCGGATGGGGTGAGCAGCCGATGTTCTGGAGACTCCCACTCCCGGCGGATGAGAACCCGGATGACCTCATGGACAGGGAAGCCGCTTAGCCTTCAGGCCTCTGAACATTTAGTCCTGCACAGAAGAAGGGGGTTCCACCACCTCTGCTCCCATGGTACAATGGACAGTGTCCACCAATGCACCCATGGACTCCGTGGAAAAATAGTAGTGTCCAGATTCTCGTGTCTGGACAGAGGCAACAGAGGCAACAGAGGCAATATCCTCGCCGTCCTCTAACGCTGAGCTCTGGCCAGCCTCCATGAGATCCACAGAGTCACAATCCTGGAGCATCCTCTCTTTTGGAGGGGAAGGCCTGGAAGCTGCAGCAAAAAACGGCAGTGCCGAGATAGAAGCCTGCACCTCTTCCCTAATAGATTGGAGCTCCTCAAGCAAGGATGGGGAGTCCATCCTGACAACACTGGCCGACAACTTGTTGTAGGAAGAGGGAAATTTTGTGCCGCAGCCACATTTCCTGGACGGGTTTTTGCTCCTTTTCACAGGCGGGCCCTTGTCTCCCTATAGAAAAAAAGGGAAGAGAAGGGGGTCCCAGTGTGAGAAAAAAAAGTGTAGAGAAGGGGGTCCCAGTGTGAGTGCAGGGCCTAAATAACTCTACCCCTTGTGACCACTCCCAGAAACACTTACAGGAGCTGGGGGAATGCTGGGCTCTGCAGAAGCAGAGGTGGAAGCCTATCACCCTCCATGTGTCAGGGATGAGCCTTACCTGGGTGTAGCTTCCGGCGGGTACTTATCCAGAAGTACTGTGTCCCCAATGAGGAACTGTTCCCTCCCTCCTCCTCCTGGTCACCGGCCATGGGCAGTAGCACGCGATAGGCCTGCTGGGTTCCCTGGAGCCGTGCCCAGCCTGCCACAGCCCGTACAGGAGCCGCTGCCCGGAACCAGAAGTGCTGCCGCCCGAAATCTGAGGTGTCATACCGGAACCGGAGGTGCCCCACCCAAAAACAGAGGCGCCATCCCGGAACTGGAGATGCCTCCGCGGCACCTCTGATGGATGCCCCAGGGACCGCAGCTGGAGGAGGGAGACGCCGGAGATCTGAACAGGCCTCCGGTGCTGCAATACACGGCCTGCTTTGCCCGTAGGACGCAGGAAGGCCGGATGGTCCCACTACGGGAGCCCCAAAAAGGAGGAGGAGGCCGCCCCCGACGTCCATCCCTGGCCCGGCTGTAAGTGCACCCCAATGCTGCCTCTGCCGGCCCGACAGCACTGGAACCTCTCCATGCCCCAAGGGGGACAGGAAGACACTGGACTACTGAGGAAGGGGAGGGGCTTTTAACTTCTGTTTGTTCCTGTCCCCCAAAAGGGCGTGGACGACATCCTCCAATGCTGTCGTGGAAGGCGAATGAAGAAATAACTACTATAATACTGCCTCTATGTACAAGAATATAACTACTATAATACTGCTCCTATATACAAGAATATAACTACTATAATACTGCCCCTATGTACAAGAATATAAATACTATAATACTGCCCCTATGTACAAGAATATAACTACTATAATACTGCTCCAATATACAGGAATATAACTACTATAATACTGCTCCTATATACAAGAATATAACTACTATAATACTGCTCCTATGTACAAGAATATAACTACTATAATACTCCCCACTAGGTACAAGAATATAACTACTATAATACTACCCCTATGAACAAGAATATAACTACTATAATACTGCTCTTATGTACAAGAATATAACTACTATAATACTGCCCACTATGTACAAGAATATAACTACTATAATACTCCCCTATGTGCAAGAATATAACTACTATAATACTGCCCCTATGTACAAGAATATAACTACTATAATACTGCCCTATTACAAGAATATAACTACTATAATACTGCACCTATGTACAAGAATATAAACTGCTATAATACCTACCCCTATGTGCAAGAATATAACTACTATCATACTGCCCCTATGTTCAAGAATATAACTACTATAATACTGCTCCTATATCAAGAATATAACTACTATAATACTGCCCCTATGTACAAGAATATAACTACTATAATACTGCTCCTACGTCCAAGAATATAACTACTATAATACTGCCCCTATGTCAAGAATATAACTACTATAATACTGCCCCTATGTACAAGAATATAACTACTATAATACTGCTCCTATATACAAGAATATAACTACTATAATACTGCTCCTATATACAAGAATATAACTACTATAATACTGCTCCTATATACAAGAATATAACTACTATAATACTGCTCCTATATACAAGAATATAACTACTATAATACTGCTCCTATGTACAAGAATATAACTACTATAATACTGCCCACTAGGTACAAGAATATAACTACTATAATACTACCCCTATGATCAAGAATATAACTTCTATAATACTGCTCTTATGTACAAGAATATAACTACTATAATACTGCCCACTATGTACAAGAATATAAATCTATCTGAATAATACTACCCCTATGTGCAAGAATATAACTACTATAATACTGCCCCTATGTACAAGAATATAACTACTATAATACTGCTCCTATATCCAAGAATATAACTACTATAATACTGCACCTATGTACAAGAATATAACTGCTATAATACTACCCCTATGTGCAAGAATATAACTACTATCATACTGCCCCTATGTTCAAGAATATAACTACTATAATACTGCTCCTATATACAAGAATATAACTACTATAATACTGCCCCTATGTACAAGAATATAACTACTATAATACTACCCCTATGTGCAAGAATATAACTACTATAATACTGCCCCTATGTTCAAGAATATAACTACTATAATACTGCCCCTATGTTCAAGAATATAACTACTATAATACTACCCCTATGTGCAAGAATATAACTACTATAATACTGCCCCTATGTACAAGAATATAACTACTATAATACTGCTCCTATATACAAGAATATAACTACTATAATACTGCCTCCTATATACAAGAATATAACTACTATAATACTGCTCCTATATACAAGAATATAACTACTATAATACTGCTCCTATGTACAAGAATATAACTACTATAATACTGCTCCCTATATACAAGACTATAACTACTATAATACTGCCCCTATGTACAAGAATATAACTACTATAATACTGCTCCTATGTACAAGAATATAACTACTATAATATTGCTCCTATATACAAGAATATAACTACTATAATACTGCCCCTATGTACAAGAATATAACTACTATAATACTGCTCCCTATATACAAGACTATAACTACTATAATACTGCCCCTATGTACAAGAATATAACTACTATAATACTGCTCCTATGTACAAGAATATAACTACTATAATATTGCTCCTATATACAAGAATATAACTACTATAATACTGCCCCTATGTACAAGAATATAACTACTATAATACTGCCCCTATGTACAAGAATATAACTACTATAATACTGCCTCTATGTACAAGAATATAACTACTATAATACTGCTCCTATATACAATAATATAACTACTATAATACTGCCCCCTATGTACAAGAATATAACTACTATAATACTGCCCCTATGTACAAGAATATAACTACTATAATACTGCCTCTATGTACAAGAATATAACTACTATAATACTGCTCCTATATACAATAATATAACTACTATAATACTGCCTCTATGTACAAGAATATAACTACTATAATATTGCTCCTATATACAAGAATATAACTACTATAATACTGCCCCTATGTACAAGAATATAACTACTATAATACTGCTCCCTATATACAAGACTATAACTACTATAATACTGCCCCTATGTACAAGAATATAACTACTATAATACTGCTCCTATGTACAAGAATATAACTACTATAATATTGCTCCTATATACAAGAATATAACTACTATAATACTGCCCCTATGTACAAGAATATAACTACTATAATACTGCTCCCTATATACAAGACTATAACTACTATAATACTGCCCCTATGTACAAGAATATAACTACTATAATACTGCTCCTATGTACAAGAATATAACTACTATAATATTGCTCCTATATACAAGAATATAACTACTATAATACTGCCCCTATGTACAAGAATATAACTACTATAATACTGCTCCTATGTACAAGAATATAACTACTATACTACTGCTCCTATATACAAGACTATAACTACTATAATACTGCCCCTATGTACAAGAATATAATTACTATAATACTGCTCCTATATACAAGAATATAACTACTATAATACTGCTCCTATGTACAAGAATATAACTACTATAATACTGCCCCTATGTACAAGAATATAACTACTATAATACTGCCCCTATGTACAAGAATATAATTACTATAATACTGCTCCTATATACAAGAATATAACTACTATAATACTGCTCCTATGTACAAGAATATAACTACTATAATACTGCCCCTATGTACAAGAATATAACTACTATAATACTGCTCCTATGTACAAGAATATAACTACTATACTACTGCTCCTATATACAAGAATATACCGTAACTACTATAATAGTGCCCCTATGTACAGGGGGTGAGTCAGGGGTTAGTGCTGTTCTCCCGGTATAAGATCATCTTTATCTGGAGCAGTTTACGTTTTTTCCTCTCTGGAGCCGTTTCATCACTTTTTCCATGTGTTGTCATTAGGAGCAGAAGATTCCCGGCTGTCTGTCTTTGGGGGCTTGTGTAGGTTTTGGGCCCCCGGTGGGTTGAGGTGAGGGGGTCAGCGGTTCCCTATATGGGGGGCTCTGTTCTCAGGGGCACTGATGCTGGGGCTGGCTTGTTTTTGGAGTAATGGACACGGTGTCTCTTCTCTTCTGCTTCTTGGATGGTGTCCAGTGTCAAACAGAAGCCATCTGTGGAGGTGAAGTCTGGAGGCTGTGGCTTCTGGGAAGGAGCTTCCACCTGTCTGACTCTATGGAGGCTCAGCGGGAGATGCGGACTGTTATACGGCATCACAAAGAGACGATTCATCATTTATTTCTAAGTCACTTTTCTTTTTTGTCTCTTATTCGGCGACATATTTGGCATTAGGTGGAGCACACGGGTTCACATAGTTTGTGCACAAGTTTTATTTTGTCTTTTATCCTTTTTGTTCTTTTTTGGAAAGAGAAAATGTCACATGCGATTGGTGATTTCTGGCAAATAAAAGAGTCTCTGCGGGGACGAGGGGGATCGAGCACGTGTCCAAAAATGTCGCAACTTTTTAAATGTTAAAATGAACCGGCCGCAAACATCTGGAGAACAAGAATCCGAGTGAAAAAACAAGTAAAAACAGACACCAAAATAGGAGAAAAAACAAAAGATAGACATAAAAGTATCAGAACATTTTATGGGAGAATAGATCTGCTGTCACATCGTCAGGAGTCAGGACATGCCAAACACCCAGGGGAAACAGACACCTGATCTTTAAGATCGCAGATGATCTTTAGGAATAGAACCAACCATTAGGATCAGAGCTGATGTTCAGGAATAACAGCTGATCATTAGGGTCGGAGCTGATCTTTAGGATTGGAGCTGATCTTTAGTGTCGGAGCTTGATCTTTAGTGTTGGAGCTGATCATTAGGATCGGAGCTGATCTTTAGGGTCGGAGCTGATCTTTAGGATCGGAGCTTGATCTTTAGTGTTTGAGCTGATCATTAAGATCAGAGCTGATCTTTAGGTCGGAGCTGATCTTTAGGTCGGAGCTGATCTTTAGTATTGGAGCTGATCTTTAGGATCAGAGCTGATCTTTAGTGTCGGAGCTGATCTTTAGTATTGGAGCTGATCTTTAGGATCAGAGCTGATCTTTAGTGTCGGAGCTTGATCTTTAGTGTCGGAGCTGATCATTAGGATCGGAGCTGATCTTTAGGGTCGGAGCTGATCTTTAGTGTCGGAGCTGATCTTAAGTATTGGAGCTGATCTTTAGTGTCGGAGCTGATCTTTAGGGTCGGAGCTGATCTTTAGGGTCGGAGCTGATCTTTAGGATCGGAGCTGATCTTTAGTATTAGTTATTAGGATCGAGCTGTTCTTTAGGTCGGAGCTGATCTTTAGGTCGGAGCTGATCTTAGGGTCGGAGCTGATCTTTAGGTCGGAGCTGATCTTTAGGATCGGAGCTGATCTTTAGTGTCGGAGCTGATCTTTAGTATTGGAGCTGATCTTTAGGTCGGAGCTGATCTTTAGTGTCGAGGGTGATCTTTAGGTCGGAGCTGATCTTTAGGGTAGAGCTGATTTTTAGGATCGGAGCTGATCTTTAGTAGTAGAGTTGTTCATTAGGATCGGAGCTGGTCTTTAGGGTCGGAGTTGATCTTTATGGTCGGAGCTGATCTTTAGGGTCGGAGCTGATCTTTAGGTCGAGCTGGTCTTTAGGGTCAGAGCTGATCTTTAGTGTCGGAGCTGATCTTTAGTGTCGGAGCTGATCATTAGGGTCAGAGCTGATCTTTAGGGTCGGAGCTGATTTTAGGGTCGGAGCTGATCTTTAGGTCGGAGCTGATCTTTAGGTCGGAGCTGATCTTTAGGTCGGAGCTGTCTTTAGGTCGGAGCTGATCTTTAGGTATAGAGCTGATCTTAGGATCGGAGCTGATCTTTAGGGTCGGAGCTGATCTTTATGTCGGAGCTGATCTTTAGGATGGAGCTGATCTTTAGGGTCAGAGCTGATCTTTATGTCGGAGCTGATCTTTAGTGTTGGAGCTGATCGTTAGGATCAGAGCTGATCTTTAGGTCGGAGCTGATCTTTAGGATCGGAGCTGGTCTTTAGGATCGGAGCTGCATCTTTAGTTTTAGAGCTGATCTTTAGGGTCGGAGCTGATCTTTATGGTCGGAGCTGATCTTTAGTCTCGGAGCTGATCTTTAGTGTCGGAGCTGATCTTTAGGGTCAGAGCTGATCTTTAGTGTCGGAGCTGATCTTTAGTGTTGGAGCTGATCGTTAGGATCAGTGCTGATCTTTAGGGTCGGAGCTGATCTTTAGGGTCGGAGCTGATCTTTAGGGTCGGAGCTGATCTTTAGGATCAGAGCTGGTCTTTCGGATCGGAGCTGGTCTTTAAGATCGGAGCTGGTCTTTAGGGTCGGAGCTGATCTTTAGGATCAGAGCTGGTCTTTAGGGTCGGAGCTGATCTTTAGGATCGGAGCTGGTCTTATAGGATCGGAGCTGGTCTTTAGGATCGGAGTAAGACTGATCTTTAGGGTTAGAGTTTATCTTTAGGATCAGAGCTGGTCTTTAGGGTTGGAGCTGATCTTTAGGGTCAGAACTTGTCTTTAGGATCAGAGCTGGTCTTTAGGGTTGGAGCTGATCTTTAGGGTCAGAGCTTGTGTTTAGGATCAGAGCTGGTCTTTAGGGTCGGAGCTGATCTTTAGGATCATAGCTGATGTTTAGGATTGTAGCTGATGCTTAGGGTTGGAGCTGATGTTTACACTTCCGACAAAAGTTATGTCGCTTTACCATGGTATGTAAATAAAAGCTTATAACTGGACGTTAAATTCATCCATTGGTTGTGTAAATTTCTCTTTTGAAAGCTGAAACCTCCGAAATGTGGTTTAAGTTAAGAAAATAAATTGTCATCAATGCTGAAATATTGATCATTTAATGAACACAGAATGGTCAGATTTTGGCAAGACAAAAGTTTTATCGCCCACAGAAAGTACCGTATATACTCGCGTATAAGCCGAGTTTTTCAGCCCAAAAATTGGGCTGAAAAGTCCCCCCCTCGGCTTATACGCGAGTCATATACAGGCGCCTCCCCCATCGGTATACAGGCCCACCCATTGGTATACATGGGTTCCCCCTTGCTGTCCGCAAACCTGTAAAGGAATACATCATTCTACTTATCCCTGTCGCTGTCCCGGCTTCTTCCGGCTTCCTCCTCCGGTGGGCGCAGGCAATGACGTCAGTGTCTGTGCGCCAGAGGAGGAAGCCGGAAGAAACCGGAGAAGCCGGAGGAGCTCGATGGCGGCGGGACAGCGACAGGGATAAGTATAATGATGTATTCCTTTACAGGTTTGCGGCAGCAAGGGGGGGCCTGTATACTACCATTGGGGCTGCTGTACACTACCACTGGGGCTGCTGCTGTATACTACATGGGCTATATAACTCTGGGGTTGCTGCCGTATACTACCACTGGGGCTGCTGTATATACCTCTGGGGCTGCTGTATACTACCATTGGGGCTGCTGCTGTATATACCACTGGGGAGGCTGCTGTATACCACACTGCTGAGTGCTGTATACCTGTGCTGGGGTCCACCCTCGGCTTATACACAAGTCAATAGGTTTTCCCAGGTTTTGGGGGCAAAAATAGGGAGGTCGGCTTATACACGGGTCGGCTTATACACGAGTATATACGGTAATGTGATATTCAAACAAATAATTAACTTAAAACACAAATATATCTTGCATAACATTGGTGAATGAAGTTGTGGTGCTATTAGAGTCATGTTTAATATTTTGTGTGACTTCCATGAGCTTGAAGGACGTCATCCATGCAGTTCAACAATAATTCATACAATTTATTAATGAAGTCATCAGGAATAAAAAAGAATGCAGTCTTACATGCCTCCCAGAGTTCATCTAGATTCTTTGGTTTTGTCTTCCAAGCTTCCTCTTTCATCCTATCCCAAACATGCTCAATGATGTTCATGTCTGGTGACTGGGCTGGCCAGTCCTTGAGCACCTTGATCTTTTTTGCCTGGAGGAACTTTGTTGTAGAGATGGATGTAGAGATGGAGCACCATCCTGCTGCAGAATTTGACCCCTTTTATGATTTGGAATATAAGGGATAGTTAATACTTCTTGATATTTTAGGCTATTGTCATTGCTTTCCACCTTGCAAATATTTCGTACACCCCCATACTGAATGTAACCCCAGACCATGATCTTTCCACCACCAAATTTAACTGTTTTCTGGGGGTGTTTTGGAACCATATGGGCTGCAGTAGGTCTGCCGCAGTATTTGCGAAGGCTGTGGTGTAATGCTCTGAAAATTCATCAGAGAAATCCACATTCTGACACTTTTCCAGCGTCCATCTGTTTAGCAGGCTGTGGGACTTTGCAAATGCCACACGGTTTTTTATTTGCTGTTTATTTAGTGATGGCTTCTGGGCACTGATTCGACCATGGAGGCCAATTTGAGACAGAATCCTATAAACTGTTCTAGTTGACACAGGGACTTGAGGTGTCCAGGCCTGTTGGAGCTCTGCTGCAGTGAAAGAGGGGCTTGCTTTGGATTTTCTAACCAACAAACATTCCTCCTGAGCAGTTGTCTTGCGGGGTCTGCTGGACCTGGGCTTGTCAAACACATCTCCAGTCTCTTGAAATCTTTTTTTAATTCTTTGTACTTGACGCTGAGACACATTAAAGGTGCCAGCCACCTCTGCAGTGGATCTGGTCTTCAGCCTCTTGATAATCAAGGCTTTGGTCGCTGGGTGGATTTTTGGCATGTTGTCAGAGCTCAAGTTGCAGTTCAAGTGAAGGTCTGGGGTGCTGGGTTTCTTTTTAGACACACCCACCAATTAACCGTTCATTTACTGAGCACAGGTGAGGATGTAAACTAGGATTGGGTGCATTATATGACCAGGCGACAAACTTACTAAGTATATACGGTACTTTCTGTGGGCGATAAAACTTTTGTCTTGCCAAAATCTGACCATTCTGTGTTCATTAAATGATCAATATTTCAGCATTGATGACAATTTATTTTCTTAACCTAAACCACATTTCGGAGGGTTTCAGCTTTCAAAAGAGTAATTTATACAACTAATGGATAATTTAACGTCAAGTTATAAGCTTTTATTTACATAACATGGATAAGCAACATAACTTCTGTCAGGGAGTGTAGGATTGTAGCTGATCTTTAGGATTGGAGCCTGATTTTTAGAACTAGAGCTGACCTATAGAATTGGAGCTGATTTTTCAGATTGGAGCTGATCTTTAAGATTAGAGCTGAACATTATGATTTTGCACTGATTTTTCAGATTGGAGCTGATTTTTAAGATTGGAGCTGACTTGTAGTATTCGTGCTGATCTTTAGGATTAGGGTTCATCTTTAGAATTTTGCACTGATCTTTAGGATTGGACCTGATCTTTCTGATTGTCAGTGATGTCTGATCTTTAGGATTGGAGGTGGTCTCTTTATGATTGGCTCTGATCTTTAGGATTGGGGTGATCTCTTTCTGATTGGCTCTGACTTTTAGGATTGGAGTTGATCTCTTTATGATTGGCTCTGATCTTTAGGATTGGAGGTGATCCCTTTATGATTGGCTCTGATCTTTAGGATTGGAGGTGGTCTCTTTATGATTGGCTCTGATCTTTAGGATTGGAGGTGATCTCTTTAGTCACTTTGCTTGTTGTCAGCATATTATGTCACCCCGGGGATATAACTCTGCACCAGAGATGACTCGTACAGGATCCAGGCCATGCTGGGAGCGGTGGTGCCAGCACATTACTGTTCTGCTCCACATGTCCGGTCTGCAGATATTCCTAATATTTACATGATGGAGAATATTTATACTCTCCTCACTGCTGTTTACCTCCATGGATGAGGCTCCAAACAAAGGAAAGTCTGCTGCATGTCACACGTCACAAGGAACATCAACCCCAGTGTAGTCACCAGACGGAAAGTAATATACCCACACATCCATGAATATACCAGGGGGCTGCTGCCATCCATAGGGACATTTTTATCCACTGTACACCGGAGCCTTCTGTATATTACTGCCGCTTATATAGAGTTTGAGCTTTGTAGATATATCACATAATACACAAGGATCCAGATGAGAATCAAGGTACAGTGTAATGTCAGTCTGCTGCTTATAAAGTCAACAAATACATGGTCTGCAAGCCCCCACGTAGGTGACAGTCAGCTGATCCCACCCAACTAGAGGATGATCCCCTACACAAGATGTCAGGGAGGACAGAGGAGACTGGAGGAGGATGGCGGACAGAGGAGACTGGAGGAGGATGGAGGACAGAGGAGACTGGAGGAGGGGGGAGGATGGCGGACAGAGAAGTCTGGAGGAGGAGGAGGACAGAGCAATGTGGAGGAGGAGGGAGGAGTGTGGAGGAGGAGGGAGGGAGGGACAGGAGTGTGGAGGAGGAGGAAGAGGGAGGGACAGGAGTGTGGAGGGAGGACAGAGGAGACTGGAGGAGGAGGGAAGGACAGATGAGTGTGGAGGAAGAGGGAGGACAGAGGAGGAGGAGTGTGGAGGAGGAAGAGGGAGGGACAGAGGAGTGTGGAGGAGGAGGAAGGAGGGACAGACGAGTGTGGAGGGAGGACAGAGGAGACTGGAGGAGGAGACTGGAGGAGGAGGGAAGGACAGAAGAGTGTGGAGGAAGAGGAGGGAGGACAGAGGAGTCTGGAGGAGGAGGGAGGACAGAGGAGTCTGGGAGGAGGAGGGAAGGACAGAGGAGTCTGGAGGAGGAGGAGGGAAGGACAGAAGAGTGTGGAGGAGGAGGAGGGAAGGACAGATGAGTGTGGAGGAAGAGGAGGGAGGACAGAGGAGGAGGAGTGTGGAGGAGGAAGAGGGAGGGACAGAGGAGTGTGGAGGAGGAGTGTGGAGGAGGAGGAAGGGAGGGACAGACGAGTGTGGAGGGAGGACAGAGGAGACTGGAGGAGGAGGGAAGGACAGAGGAGTGTGGAGGAAGAGGAGGGAGGACAGAGGAGGGAGGACAGAGGAGTCTGGAGGAGGAGGGAGGACAAAGGAGTCTGGAGGAGGAGGAGGGAAGGACAGAGGAGTCTGGAGGAGGAGGAGGGAAGGACAGAGGAGTCTGGAGGAGGAGGAGGGAAGGACAGAAGAGTGTGGAGGAGGAGGAGGGAAGGACAGAGGAGTCTGGAGGAGGAGGAGGGAAGGACAGAAGAGTGTGGAGGAGGAGGAGGGAAGGACAGATGAGTCTGGAGGAGGAGGGAAGGACAGAAGAGTGTGGAGGAGGAGGAGGAGAAGGACAGATGAGTGTGGAGGAAGAGGGAGGGAGGACAGGGAGGAGGAGTGTGGAGGAGGAAGAGGGAGGGACCAGAGGAGTGGAGGAGGAGTGTGGAGGAGGAGAGGGACGGACAGAGAGTGTGGAGGGAGGACAGAGGAGACTGAGGAGGAGACTGGAGTGAGGAGGGAAGGACAGAGGAGTGTGGAGGAAGAGGAGGGAGGACAGAGGAGGGAGGACAGAGGAGTCTGGAGGAGGAGGAGGGAGGACAAAGGAGTCTGGAGGAGGAGGAGGGAAGGACAGAGGAGTCTGGAGGAGGAGGAGGGAAGGACAGAGGAGTCTGGAGGAGGAGGGAAGGACAGAAGAGTGTGGAGGAGGAGGAGGTGGGAAGGACAGAGGAGTGTGGAGGAAGAGGAGGGAGGACAGAGGAGTCGGAGGAGGAGGGGGAGGACAGAGGAGTCTGGAAGAGGAGGAGGAGGGAGGACAGAGGAGTCTGGAGGAGGAGGAGGGAAGGACAGAGGAGTCTGGAGGAGGAGGGAAGGACAGAAGAGTGTGGAGGAGGAGGGAAGGACAGAGGAGTGTGGAGGAAGAGGAGGGAGGACAGAGGAGTCTGGAGGAGGAGGCGGGAGGACAGAGGAGTTGGAAGAGGAGGAGGAGGGAGGACAGAGGAGTGTGGAGGAGGAGGAGGGAGGGACAGAGGAGTGTGGAGGAGGAGGAGGGAGGGACAGAGGAGTGTGGAGGAGGGAGGGAGACAGAGGAGTGTGGAGAGGAAGAGGAGGAGGAGTGGGGAGGAGGAAGAGGGAGGGAGGGAAGGGTGAGGAGTGGAAGGGAAGAGGAGTGTGGAGGAGGAAGAGGGAGGGAAGAGGAGTGTGAAGGAAGAGGGAGGGAGGTGTGGAGGAGGAAGAGGGAGGGACAGAGGAGTGTGGAGGGGAGGAGGGACAGAGGAGTGTGGAGGAGGAGGAGGGACAGAGTAGTGTGGAGGAGGAGGTACGAGGAGAGTGGAGGAGGAGGGGAGGGACAGAGGAATGTGGAGGAGGAGGGAGGGACAGAGGAGTGTTGAGGAGGAGGAGGGAGGGACAGAGGAGTGTGCAGGAGGGAGGACAGAGGAGTGTGAAGGAAGAGGAGGAGGAGTGTGGAGGAGGAAGAGGGAGGGACAGAGGAGTGTGGAGGAGGAGGAGGGAGGGACAGAGAGTGTGGAGGAGGAGGAGGGAGGGACAGAGGAGTGTGGAGGAGGAGGGAGGGATAGAGGAGTGTGGAGGAGGAGGGAGGGACAGAGGAGTGTGAGGAGGAAGGAGGAGGACAGAGGATGTGGAGGAGGGGAGGAGGGAGGGACAGAGGAGTGTGGAGGAGGAGGAGGAGGACAGAGGAGTGTGGAGGGAGGAGGGAGGGCAGAGGAGTGGAGGAGGGAATGGGACAGAGGAGTGTGGAGGAGGAGGGAGGGGCAGAGGAGGCAGAGGAGGAGAGGCAGAGGAGCTTGGAGGAGGAGGAGGGACAGAGGAGTGTGGAGGAGGGAGAGGACAGAGGAGGATGGGAGGAGGAGGGGAGGGACAGACGGAGACTGGAGGAGGGAGGAGGACAGACGAGATGGAGGAGGGAGGGAGGGACAGAGGAGATGGAGGAGGAGGGAGGGGACAGAGGAGTGTGGAGGAGGAGGGAGGGACAGAGGAGTGTGGAGAAAGAGAGAGGGAGGACAGAGGAGTGTGGGGAAGGAGGAAGAGGGAGGGACAGAGGAGATGTGGAGGAGGAGGAAGAGGGGAGGGACAGAGGAGTGTGGAGGAAGGGGAGGACAGAGGAGTGTGGAGGAAGGGGAGGAGGGAGGGACAGGGAGTGTGGAGGAGGGAAGGAAAGGGAGGGGAGGTCAGAGGAGACTGGAGGAGGAGGAGGGAGGATAGAGGAGTTGGGGAGGACAGAGGGATCTGGAGGAGGAGGGAAAACAGAGGAGACTGGAGGAGGAGGAGATAGAGGAGACTGATGAGTAGGGAGGACAGAGGAGACGGAGAGGAGGAGGGAGGACAGAGGAGTTGGGGAGGACAGAGGAGACTGAGGAGGAGGAGGAAGGACAAGGAGACTGGAGGAGGAGATGAGATGGAGGACAGAGATCGAGAGGAGGAGAACAGAGGAGTCTGGATGAGGAGAGGGAGAAGAGAGTCTGTAGAGGAGGAGGAAGAGACAGAGAGGAGGGAGGACAGAGGAGACTGGAGGAGAGAGGACAGAGGAGACTGGAGGAGAAGGGAGACAGAGGAGATGGAGGAAGGGAGGCCAGAGGAGTCTGGAGGAGGAGGAGGGAGGACAGAGGAGTCTGGAGGAGGAGGGAGGACAGAGGAGCTGGAGGGGGGGAGGGAGGACAGTGGAGTCTGGAGGAGGAGGGAAGACAGAGGAGTCTGAAGGAGGAGAAGAGATGACAGAGGAGTCTGGAGGAGGAGGAGGGAGGACTGAGGAGTCTGGAGGAGGAGGGAGGACAAAGGAGTCTGGAGACAGAGGATATTTGATGAGGGAGGACAGAGGAGTCTGCATGAAAGGGGGAAAGAGGAACAGAATTGTCTGGAGGAGGAAATAGTGTTTATCTGACCTCACAGGTGTGTAATTATCACTCCAGGCTCACCATACCTGCAGCACGTCCTGTCCTGACTCAGTCATTAGAGGACACAAAATGACCCTTTAAATTTGTGACTGCTCTTGTGGGATCACCATGGTGTCTCCTTTAGTGCCCCCCTCTCCCTAACATCCTAGACACACAACAATGACTTATGTCTCTGGCAGATTCTGGACACATAATAAAATTAAATTATTGAAAATGTTTAATCCCGTACTCAGAATATGAGGAACAGAGTGTTTACTTTGGCTGTCGCTCCAGATCCAGAAATTACCAGCACCAGAAACTGCGCAGACCGAGCCGGGGTATATGTTCTGTTACAAAGGGGCAGTATTATAGTAGTTATATTCTTGTATATAGGAGCAGTATTATAGTAGTTATATTCTTGTATATAGGAGCAGTATTATAGTAGTTATATTCTTGTATATAGGAGCAGTATTATAGTAGTTATATTCTTGTATATAGGGGGCAGTATTATTATTGTAGTTATATTCTTGTACATAGGAGCAGTATTATAGTAGTTATATTCTTGTACATAGGAGCAGTATTATAGTAGTTATATTCTTGTATATAGGGGCAGTATTATAGTAGTAATATTGTTGTATATAGGAGCAGTATTATAGTAGTTATATTCTTGTATATAGGGGCAGTATTATAGTAGTTATATTCTTGTACATAGGGGCAGTATTATAGTAGTTATATTCTTGTATATAGGAGCAGTATTATAGTAGTAATATTGTTGTATATAGGAGCAGTATTATAGTAGTTATATTCTTGTATATAGGGGCAGTATTATAGTAGTTATATTCTTGTATATAGGGGGCAGTATTATTATTGTAGTTATATTATTGTACATAGGAGCAGGAGACTGGGGCACATAGCAGCAGGGACCGACGAGTATCGCCGCTCTAAAACAACGGCTTCATCCTCGGGAACAGCTTCCCGAGGATGAAGCCGTTGTTTTAGAGCGGTGATACGCGTCGGTCCCTGCTGCTATGTGCCCCAGTCTCCTGACCTGCTATGGTGACTATAACCTATTTTTGACTTTTTTCCAGGCATTGGTGTTGCATTGTCCTGACTTTTTTTGTTTATCCTTCATGTTTTCTCACCCTGCTCACAGGTGAATGATTTTTGATGCCTCAGCATTAACTGAACTGACCATTCCAGTTTATGGTGTGCTCTCCTAGACCTGTGTTACTGACCTCAGAGCTTCTGTCCTTAATTAGCTCTTAGGCTGGACTGACATTATTGTATTTGTGACTTTTTTCATTCTTGTTACTCCATAAGGGACATTAGGTCCCTGTACTATACTTTATCACAGGAGTCTATGAGTCGCATCTCACTGTTTTGTACATTAGTGCAATATATTTTGATTCAATATTAGCTGAGCTGCATTATCTTTCAACTGGGTTTGATGATTGCTATTTATGATTTTCTTGTTTTTTGATCAATGTCACCTATATTGTCCTGGAATCTCTTGTTTTTTTCATTCTTTCATGTCAGCAGGCTTGCCTTCCTGTGAGTCTAGTCACCAGCGGGTCCTAATCAAAAATTTAAACCCATGTTTGGGTCTCATGATACAACTATTCTGATGACATCTGGGGCCATAGTCATTGCTGTGTTGGTGGTTGTCCATCACACATTTTAAGTGTTTTTATTCTGTTTGTGTTTTTTGCTCATATTTCTCTGTATTATTGTTAATAAAGATTTGCAAATTTTTTGAATTATTGGTCTGTTTCTCTGATCCCGGTCATTTGTACATGCTTTCTGGTTCTTTCCTCCTTTTCATTATTGGTGTATAGCATGTGACTGGTGGATCGCATTCTAGTGCCACTCTAACACATTTCTTTGAAATTTCAAGTTGGGATCGCGATGGGATCATATTTTAAAATATTTTACTATTAATAGCGTCAATGGGTCATTCCATATCAAGTGATCTAAATATGAATATTTTTTTTTACCTGACGTCTTACATTTTTTTTATTTTTTTTCCTTTATGAAGTACAACTTTAGTTAATTACAAATTAAAAGTTTAGAATTTTTCTCTTCATCAGTTAATGTTTTACAGATTTTTAAAGTTTAAAAAAAGTGTGAATTTTGGCCTGGTATGACTTTACATTTTTTTATCTTGGGCTAGAAATAAGATAGAGAAACAAAATAAACACCATTCTACTCAGAACTGTCCAGGCTTTCACCAGATATGTCACAAGAGTATATTTGTTAATTTTAATTTTTTACCCATGCGAACGCAAACGCAACATTTTGAAACGCATTTCCGAAAAAACGTTTTAATAAAAATTTTCCAAAACTGCCCATGTGTCTTTTATGCTCTTAGCCACATCTGTACCAAATTTCAAGTTGGGATCGTGATGGGATCATATTTTAAAATATTTAACTATTATAGTGTCAATTCAAAAATCTTGAATTCAGATCTGTTCAACCTGTGGTCTAAAAGCGTGGGGTCTATATTTATCAAATCCATTATTTTTAGACATTACTGTATTATTTTGATATGTTACAGCTTAGAAGCAGGAGAGGACATATAGGAAAAAGCTTTGTTAGGGCTCAACCTGAGAAAGCACAGGGATAGACAGTGAATGCAGAGCAGATGATAGGCCAGCAGCTCTGTCAATCATGTTAAGTGTCTACCCACTGCATTCAGGAAGTAAGACAGCTCGTTCAGACCTTTCATGTCCTGACATGTCTGGACATCTTCACTCCTGAACAAACAATAGTCTGTACAAAGCCATCAAGGCTGTGTACTAAAATATGAGTGAGTAAATATATTAATAGTTTAATGCTTTTATTATTAAGGGCCAATACACACAGTGCTATTCTTAGGGATCATCATTCAGAAAAACAGCCCCATTGATTTCTATGGGGTTCACCACATGCAGTGTTTTTGGAAACACTCAAGAGTGAGTAAATCACTGCTTGAACTACTTTTTAATCGCTGCAATAAACGCAGCATTTATCATTTATATAAAAAAGCTGCCATTTTTTTCACTAGCGATTAAAAAAACTAACGCATATGTGGTAAAAACTTGGTAGAAAAACAAGCTGCCAAAACTGCAGCGTGTATCTGCAGACAGAAAAAACTGTGCGCGCTAGCCCTAAAACTCACTTTATAGTAATACAGTTCTATCTCAAGTGTACTGTAAATCTTTATTTTTATTACCTATCTTCCTTACTTAATATTAACTGTATTTTTCCCACACAGCAATGGCTGCTACTTCTTAAGAAACAGCATTTTATCATAGACACTGTTGCAATCCTTTTGAAAAAATATGAATATGATTGGCGCTGGTGGCTGGCTACTGTACTCTCCAAAGATTGTGAAAATGAAGAAGTAGAATTGACTTTATTGCATCCTTCTGGTCCAGGGCCATCAGATATTAACTCAGGCGGAGCCTAACACCAGGCCGGACATACTCTTTGACACACAAGGAAATGGCGATTGCTAGTAAGCGTTTATGGACAAGATTACATTTCACCCACTAGAAGGGACAAATTGATAAAATGCCACTTTAAAAACATACTATTAATTGTTTGATTAGTTCATAATTTATAGAACGATGATTTAACTACTGTACTATTCTTATTAAACACTTCATAAATCACATGTTTAGTGATAGAATAGAAAACAAATTTATATGTATAAATAGGGGTTAACATTTTTGGTTCTTTTAATCTTGTTTAATCAAACTTGAGGATATGATCACCTTTCTTCTTTTGGTTTGTTCAATACATTCAAGTTGAAAATGCTGAGCGTTGTGTTCTGATGATTAAGATGTATTTATCCTGGCACTTATGGGATTTGTTTTTTGTGTTTCTTTTTGTTGCATATAAATGTTTTATTCAATAAGTTGTGATAACTCATACAACCATAAAATAAAAAATATATAAATTTGACAGGTCCCAAGTTGAATCTCTGCACAAATATAACCAAGAACACAATCAGTCATTTTTTCACAATTGCCGTCAATAGTTTGAATTTGATATAAAGAAACATAGTCTTGTAACATCTCAAATGAAAGCTGTTACCGTTCTGAGAAAAATGATGCCTCTCCCACTTCATTATTTATTTCTAGCCTGAGATAAAAAAAAATGTAAAGTCATACCAGGCCAAAATTCATCCTTTTTTTAAACTTTAAAAATCTGTAAAAATTAACTGATGAAGAAAAAAATTCTAAACTTTTAATTTGTAATTAACTAAAGTTGTACTTCATAAAGAAAAAGAATAAAAAAAATCTAAAGACGTCAGGTAAAAAAAAATATTCATATTTAGATCACTTGATATAGAATGACCCATTGACGCTATTAATATTAAAATATTTTAAAATATGATCCCATCGCGATCCCAACTTGAAATTTGGTACAGATGTGGCTAAGAGCATAGCGGACACATGGGCAGTTTTTGAAATATTTAAAGCGCGCCGATTTTTCGGAAATGCGTTTTAAAGTTTTGCGCTTGCGATCACATGGGTAAAATATTAACAAAGATCCTCTTGTGACATATCTGGTGAAAGCCTGCACAGTTCTGAGTAGATTGGTGTTTATTTTGTTTCTCTATCTTATTTGTAGCCCGAGATATGATAGAAAATGTAAAGCCATACCAGGCCAAAATTAGCACTTTTTTAAAACTTTAAAAATCTGTAAAAAAATAACTGATAAAGAAAAAAAATCAAAACTTTTTTTTGTAATTAACTAAAGTTGTTCTTCATATAGAAAAAAAATGAAAAAAAATCTGAGGACGTCAGGGAAAAAAAATATTCATTTTTGGATCACTTGACATGGAATGACCCTATAGTAGTTATATTCTTGAATAGGAGCAGTATTATAGTAGTTATATTCTTGTACATAGGGCAGTATTATAGTAGTTATATTTTGTATATAGGAGCAGTATTATAGTAGTAATATTGTTGTACATAGAAGCAGTATTATAGTAGTTATATTCTTGTATATAGGAGCAGTATTATAGTAGTTATATTCTTGTATATAGGGGGCAGTATTATAGTAGTTATATTCTTGTACATAGGAGCAGTATTATAGTAGTTATATTCTGTACACAGGAGCAGTATTATAGTAGTTATATTCTTGTACATAGGGCAGTATTATAGTAGTTATATTCTTGTAATAGAGGCAGTATTATAGTAGTAATATTCTTGTACATAGGGGCAGTATTATAGTAGTTATATTCTTGTATAGAGGGACAGTATTATAGTAGTTATATTCTTGTAATAGGGGCAGTATTATAGTAGTTATATTCTTGTATATAGGGGCAGTATTATAGTAGTTATATTCTTGTAATAGGGGCAGTATTATAGTAGTTATATTCTTGTATATAGGAGCAGTATTATAGTAGTTATATTCTTGTATATAGGGCAGTATTATTATATGTAGTTATATTTTGTACATAGGAGAGTATTATAGTAGTTATATTCTATGTATATAGGGCAGTATTATAGTAGTTATATTTTGTACATAGAGAGCAGTATTATAGTAGTTATATTCTTGTATATAGGGAGCAGTATTATAGTAGTTATATTTTGTACATAGGGGGCAGTAATTATAGTAGTTATATTCTTGTATATAGGGGCAGTTTATTTATAGTAGTTATATTCTTGTACATAGGGGCAGTATTATAGTAGTTATATTCTTGTATATAGGGGCAGTATTATAGTAGTTATATTCTTGTACATAGGGCAGTATTATAGTAGTTATATTCTTGTATATAGGGAGCAAAGTATATTATTGTATTAATATATATTGTAATAGGAGCAGTATTATAGTAGTTATATTCTTGTAATAGGGCAGTATTATAGTAGTTATATTCTTGTATATAGGGGCAGTATTATATAGTAGTTATATTCTTGTATATAATAGGCATTAATAGTATTCTGTAATAGATATATGTATTTTCTGTATGGCAGTTATTAATCTTTAATAGGCTATATAGTAGTTATTAAGGCATATAGATAATCTAATAGGTATTATTTATATCTGATAGGGATTAATTATTTAAGGGATAATGTTATCTGTAAGGCTATTTGATTATTTTGTCAGGATAAGTATTCTTGTAATGGATATAAGTATATTTGTATGCATTATATATTTTAATAGGCGATTATATTATATTTAGGCAGTTTATGTAGTTCTGTATAGGCTATGAGTATTTGAAGATAGGTTCGTAATGGCATTATATTATTGATAGGCGATTATAATTTATAGGACGATTTATATTATTGTAAGATATGATTTCTTTAGGCGTAATATATTATTTAAGGCATATAAATTTAGGCAGTATAGTATATCTGTATAGGCATATATATTATTTTTAGGCTTATAGTTCTTAAAGAGAGATTGTATATATTTTGCATAGGGGCAGTATTATAGTAGTATTTCTTGTATATAGGGGCAGTATTATAGTATTTATTCTTTATAGGGGCAGTATTAGTATTATTTTTATTGTTCATAGGGAGTATTTATAGTAGATATATTTTAATAGGAGTATTTAGAGTATATATTTTATCTGAATAGAGCTATTTTTAGTTATATTCTTGTACATAGGAGCAGTATTATAGTTATATTCTTGTACATAGGAGCAGTATATAGTAGTTATATTTTGTAATGGGAGCTAGTATTATAATTATAGCAGTATATAGATTTATATGTATATTCTATATAGGAGTAGTATTATATAGTTAGTATTTGTAGGACATATTATATAGTTTATTCTGTATATTATCTACATATATAAGTAGTTATTCTTGTACATAGGGCAGTATATATAGTTATATTCTTGTACATAGGGCAGTATATAGTAGTTATATTCTTGTATAGCAGATTTAGTATTATATTTGTATATCGTATTAAGATTATATTATTGTATATAGGGGCAGTATTATAGTAGTTATATTCTTGTATAGGGCAGTTATATAGTATGTTGTAATAGGCAGTATTATAGTATATGTCGATATAGGGGCATATTATAGTAGTATATTTTGTACATAGGGGCAGTATTATAGTAGTATATTCTTGTATATAGGGGCGTATTATAGTAGTTATATTCTTGTACATAGGAGCAGTATTATAGTAGTTATATTCTTGATATATGGTCATGATTATTATTAGTAGTTATATTTTGTATATAGGGCAGTATTATAGTAGTTATATTCTTGTATAAGGGGCAGTATTATAGTAGTTATATTCTTGTATATAGGGCAGTATATAATATTTTATATTCTTGTATAGGGCAGAATATTATAGTATTTGTATTTGATGTTATAATTATGAGATATATGAGAGTTATATTCTTAATTTTATAGGGGCAGTATTATAGTAGTTATATATTCTTGTACATAGGGGGAGAGTATTATAGTTATATTTTTTATATATTATTTAATTTTATGGGGCAGTATTATAGTAATTATATATTTGTACATAGGAGCAGTATTATAGTAGTTATATTCTTGTCATAGGATATATATAGAGTATTATATTCTTGTATATTAGGGGGCAGTATTATAGTGTTAATTTTGTACATAGGGATATTATAGTAGTTATATTCTTGTAATAGAGCATATGTATAGAGTTATATTCTTGTATATAGGGGCATTTAATAGGAGTTATTTATTATTGTATATTGCAGTATTGGAGTATATTATTGTAATAGGCAGTATTATAGTAGTTTATTTTGTAATGGAGCAGTATTATAGTAGATATATTCCTTAATAGGGCAGTATTATAGTAGTTATATTTTGTATAAGGAGTAGTATTATAGTAGTTATATTCTTGTAATAGGAGCAGTATATAGTAGTTATATTCTTGTATATAGGGCAGTATTATAGTAGTTTATTCTTGTACATAGGAGCAGTAGTATAATAGTTATATTCTTGTAATGGGCAGTATTATAGTAGTTATATTCTTGTATATATGAGCAGTATTATAGTAGTTATTTCTTATACTGGAGCAGATTATAGTATTATATTCTTGTATATAGGGCAGTATTATAGGTTATATTTTGTACATAGGAGCAGTATTATAGTAGTTATATTCTTTATATAGGGGCAGTATTATAGTGTTATATTCTTGTAATAGGAGCAGTATTATATAGTTATATTCTTGTACATAGGGGCAGTATATAAGTATTATATTCTTGTATATAGGACGGAGCAGTATTATAGTAGTTATATTCTTGTACATAGGAGCAGTATTATAGTAGTTATATTCTTGTATATAGGGGCAGTATTATAGTAGTTATATTCTTGTACATAGGAGCAGTATTATAGTAGTTATATTCTTGTATATAGGGCAGTATTATAGTAGTTATATTCTTGTACATAGGAGCAGTATTATAGTAGTTATATTCTTGTACATAGGGCAGTATTATAGTAGTTATATTCTTGTAATAGGAGCAGTATTATAGTAGTTATATTCTTGTACATAGGGCAGTATTATAGTAGTTATATTCTTGTATAGAGGACAGTATTATAGTAGTTATATTCTTGTACATAGGGCAGTATTATAGTAGTTATATTCTTGTATATAGGGGCAGTATTATAGTAATTATATTCTTGTACATAGGAGCAGTATTATAGTAGTTATATTCTTGTATATAGGAGTCAGTATTATAGTAGTTATATTCTTGAAATATAGGGGCAGTATTATTAGTAGTTATATTCTTGTACATAGGGGCAGTATTATAGTAGTTATATTCTTGTATATAGGGCAGTATTATAGTAGTTATATTCTTGTACATAGGGGTGCAGTAATGTATAGTAGTTTTATATATTCTTGTATATAGGGGCAGTATTATAGTAGTTATATTCTTGTACATAGGAGCAGTAATTATTAATTATATTTCCTTTCTGAATGTTCAGAGTGCCAGATTCAATTACTTTAAAGCACAATAGAAATCCATCACAATGTATTTTCAACAACATATTTATTACAAAACGTGGATATAAATCCTCCTGTTTCTCCCATTATCGTATATATGTAGCACCAGGTACAATAGAAAATCGCCCCTTAGGAATCTCTAACATTTATTATTGGTCGCAATGATCCCAGATTTAAATACTTAGAATTTGTCTTAGGCTCCTTTCACACTAGCGTTTTTTCAAATCGCGGCAGATGCGGCAAGTGTGGTTTCGGCACTTGCGGCAGGTGCGGCCGCGAAAAAAAACGCTGCTGACTGCGTTTTTTTTTTCGCAGCCGCACCTGCGGCAAGTGCCGAAATCGCACTTGCCGCACCTGAAGCACCCTTACCGCAAGCCCCATAGACACTGCATGGGGCTTGCCGCAAGTGTGCCGCAAGTGTCGCGGTTATGCGGGAATCGCGGCAGATGCGGTTTTTTCACCGCATCTGCCGCGATTTGAAAAAAACGCTAGTGTGAAAGCACCCTAACTTAGATATTTGTGAGTTTTGGTCTTCATAAACAGTGCAGTCACTGTGTACGTACATTACATTACTGATCCTGAGTTACCTCCTGCATTATACTCCAGAGCTGCACTCACTATTCTGCTGGTGCAGTCACTGTGTACATACATTACATTACTGATCCTGACTTACCTCCTGTATTATACTCCAGAGCTGCACTCACTATTCTGCTGGTGCAGTCACTGTGTACATACATTACATTACTGATCCTGAGTTACCTCCTGTACTATACTCCAGAGCTGCACTCACTATTCTGCTGGTGCAGTCACTGTGTACATACATTACATTACTGATCCTGAGTTACCTCCTGTATTATCCTCCAGAGCTGCACTCACTATTCTGCTGGTTCAGCCACTGTGTACATACATTACATTACTGATCCTGAGTTACCTCCTGTATTATACTCCAGAGCTGCACTCACTATTCTGCTGGTGCAGTCACTGTGTACATACATTACATTACTGATCCTGAGTTACCTCCTGTATTATACTCCAGAGCTGCACTCACTATTCTGCTGGTGCAGTCACTGTGTACATACATTACATTACTGATCCTGAGTTACCTCCTGTATTATACTCCAGAGCTGCACTCACTATTCTGCTGGTGCAGTCACTGTGTACATACATTACATTACTGATCCTGAGTTACCTCCTGTATTATACTCCAGAGCTGCACTCACTATTCTGCTGGTGCAGTCACTGTGTACATACATTACATTACTGATCCTGAGTTACCTCCTGTACTATACTCCAGAGCTGCACTCACTATTCTGCTGGTGCAGTCACTGTGTACATACATTACATTACTGATCCTGAGTTACCTCCTGTATTATACTCCAGAGCTGCACTCACTATTCTGCAGGTGCTGTCACTGTGTACATACATTACATTACTGATCCTGAGTTACCTCCTGTATTATGCCCCAGAGCTGCACTCACTATTCTGCTGGTGCAGTCACTGTTTACATACATTACATTACTGATCCTGAGTTACCTCCTGTATTATGCCCCAGAGCTGCACTCACTATTCTGCTGGTGCAGTCACTGTGTACATACATTACATTACTGATCCTGAGTTACCTCCTATATTATCCTCCAGAGCTGCACTCACTATTCTGCTGGTGCAGTCACTGTGTACATACATTACATTACTGATCCTGAGTTACCTCCTGTATTATACTCCAGAGCTGCACTCACTATTCTTCTGGTGCAGTCACTGTGTACATACAATACATTACTGATCCTGAGTTACCTCCTATATTATCCTCCAGAGCTGCACTCACTATTCTGCTGGTGCAGTCACTGTGTACATACATTACATTACTGATCCTGAGTTACCTCCTGTACTATACTCCAGAGCGGCACTCACTATTCTGCTGGTGCAGTCACTGTGTACATACATTACATTACTGATCCTGAGTTACCTCCTGTATTATACTCCAGAGCTGCACTCACTATTCTGCTGGTGCAGTCACTCTGTACATACATTACATTACTGATCCTGAGTTACCTCCTGTATTATACTCCAGAGCTGCACTCACCATTCTGCTGGTGTAGTCACTGTGTACATACATTACATTACTGATCCTGAGTTACCTCCTGTATTATACTCCAGAGCTGTACTCACTCTTCTGCTGCTATGGTGACTGCACTGCTTATGGAGGTGTATGGAGTTTCATGAAAGAGTTGAACACATGATAGGATCAGTATTTTATCATGTTTGGAGCAGACACTGTGCAGTGTCTGGATACAAGATGCATTAGAAGTTGTGCGCTTTCTCTGCAGTTTGAGTTCAGCTCTGAGGACAGAATATTTTAAGGGTAAACATTGAAAATTGAGTATGTAACACTTGGGTGATATTGAAGGGCCGGTGTCCAGAATTTTAATCATTGAGTAATTAATAGAGATCCTGGAAATGATGGAATACGCAGTCCACTTGCTGTCAGTGAATAGAAAATTTGTGTATTTATAGAAAGCTGCAGACGTCTCTCTATATAGGGATTATGCTCCGTGACCGGACCCAGCTGCCGTATCGGACCCTGGCGTCCGCTGTGTGTAACGCCCCCCGGAGGAGGAGGATAGTGGAGCCGCACAATTCCTATATACAGTCAGATAACTGCCAGTCATTAAAGGGGAAGGAGCGGTGACTGAGTGTGAAGTCCTGACCCTGCGTGGCCCCGACCCTAGAGCCGCAAGGCAGGGGTGGTCTGACAGTGTCCACAGTATATACACGAATATATATTATATACACAGAGGGTGCAGACCCCCACATAAAATAACAGGCGCCAGCACTGCTGTATAAAAAACAAAGATCATAAAACACAATACAAAAGGCAACAACTATATACAAGACTGATTGGGAGGGGGATAGCCGTGTGAGCGGTCCCACCCCTGCTGAACTCCCCTGATGATCCCACCCCTGCTGAACTCCCCTGATGACCCCACCCCTGCTGAATCCACCCTGATGACTTCAACCCTGCTGAACTCCCCTGATGACCCCACCCCTGCTGAATCCACCCTGATGACCTCAACCCTGCTGAACTCCCCTGATGATCCCACCCCTGCTGAACTCCCCTGATGACCCCACCCCTGCTGAATCCACCCTGATGACTTCAACCCTGCTGAACTCCCCTGATGACCCCACCCCTGCTGAATCCACCCTGATGACCTCACCCCTGCTGAACTCCCCTGATGACCCCACCCCTGCTGAACTCCCCTGATGACCCCACCCTGCTGAACTCCCCTGATGACCCCACCCCTGCTGAATCCACCCTGATGACCCCACCCTGCTGAATCCACCCTGATGACCTCACCCCTGCTGAACTCCCTGATGACCCCACCCCTGCTGAACTCCCCTGATGACCCCACCCCTGCTGAATCCACCCTGATGACCTCACCCCTGCTGAACTCCCCTGATGACCCACCCCTGCTGAACTCCCTGATGACCCCACCCCTGCTGAACTCCCCTCATGACCCCACCCCTGTTGAACTCCCCTTATGACCCCACCCCTGCTGAACTCCCCTGATGGCCCCACCCCTGCTGAACTCCCCTCATGACCCCACCCCTGCTGAACTCCCCTTATGACCCCACCCCTGCTGAATCCACCCTGATGACTTCACCCCTGAGAGCCCATTACTGATGACTTCACCCCTAATGAGATCACCCCGATGACTTCATTGACTTCCTTACTGATGACCCCACACCTGATGACTTAATTACTGATGACCCCATCCCAGATGATTCCACCCTTGCAGACACAAAAGTTCAACTAAAATTCATCATCAGGATTTGTGTTGCCTTCTCAGTGACCCCACATGCCGCACACTTCTTTGTATAGTCCTGGATCAATGACCGTTATCCTGGCTCAGATGAGTTCAGCTCCGGAGGAAGCCGCCATATATACTGTCCAACTAAAATCAGGTGATGTCATTCAGGAAATGGATGTTGGTGACCCAATTGCAAAAAGCAGACAAGAAGGGGGGACGCTCGGCCTCTTAAATGTTCAGGAACGTCCCACCAGGTTTTCTTATTATTGCTTCACAGGAAATATGCGGAAAGCTTTACCTTCTTTACGGTTCCTATAGCTGGACCAGAAATAATCAGAGTCAGAAAGATCAGCAAGATTTAGCATCTTAAAGGTCCACCCCAGAAAAATTCTGAAACCTGTCTAGCAACAGTGACACCTGTGCTAGCAACAGTCTGACAATCGTGTACAACATTGACAACTGTGCTAGCAACAGTCTGACAACCCTGTGCTAGAACAGTCTGACACTGACAGCTACCTGACAACCCTGTGTAACAACAGTGACAGCCGAGCACCGCTGCCTGACAACCCTGTGTACAACAGTCTGACAGCCGAGATCCGCGCCTGACAACCCTGTCTAGCACAGTGAACTAGAGCATGAAACCAGACAACTCTGTGTAGCAACAGTCTGACAACCCTGGAGCAGCTGAAGCCTGACAACCCTGTGCTAGCAACAGTCTGACAGCATGGAGCAGCCGCCGCCTGACAACCCTGTGCTAGCAACAGTCTGACAACCCTGGAGCAGCTGAAACTAGACAACTCTGTGCTAGCAACAGTCTGATAACCCTGGAGCTGCTGCTGTCAATCTGTAGTGTCCACTATCTGACAAGTCTGTAGCAACACTCGGGCCCTGGCTCCCTAGGGGCCCCTTACGATATAGTGTCGCAGCATCGCTCAATCTTGAGGAATATGACCCCCTGGCCACATAACCGACCTCGGACCCATCCCCTTTTTCCAATTACAATATGTTAACCCTATCCTGAATTATGTCTGCATTTGGGATCTGGACTTGGCCCCAGAGATTCTGCGAGGTGATCTATGATGGTGGCAGGAGACCAGAGCCTCGTCTGATGGAGAAATTAAACCCTCAGTGACCTGAGAGGAACGGGAGTGTTCCCCAGGTGACAGTAACAAGAGGCTTGGCTGGATAATCCGGGGAGGCCGCAGTGAGGGGGCCATATATACAGAACCCGGAACACTATCACCACACTCACCTCTCTGAGTGGATCCCATTTTTGTTGGAGCCAATGTAATGATTTTTCCTGTCCACAGGCATCACGTCCACGAGGCCCCCAGACTCATCCTTAATCACACCGGCGTGAACGGCCGTCCGACAAATGCTGGATGTCTGGAAGAGAAAATGATGTCACCACATGTGACCACTACCCCGCCCTCTGGTGATGACATCACTGATATAATGACATCACACATGAGGCCACACCCCTTATACTACAGCTCCAGCTCCTCCTGTATTAGTGCTGACAGCCAGCAGTGTTCCTATATGTGGTGCTGCTGTATGTTACAGATGTGCGGGTGCACATGGTTTTGTGCTGGGCGTTGGCGGAGGCTCGGAGGCCTTACATGGGGACAGTCGGCACTGGCATCTGTCCTGATATCCTTCTCTATTTCAGACTCATGAGGTTGACGGGGTCATGGGAGAGTCAGCGGTGGCCCTGATACACAGCGGGGGGCCACACACCCAGGACTGCTCTGCTCAGACTGTTCCCACCGTTTCCTGGCATAGGGGCCCAAAATATGCCCCAATCACAGGATCGAATCTCTAAACACAGCTGAGAGTTTGTTACATAGATTCAGTGCACACAATGAGCTGAACACTCCAGACAGTCTGTTACATTGTGCAGTCTGCATTCAATTGTAACAAACCTTCAGCTGTGAGTGGTATTTGCTCAGGATGGGCTTTTGGAGCAATGTTAACCAGCAGTTTCCATTCACTGACAGGAAGCAGAGAACTTGGAAGCTGCGATTTTCTCAAATCTCCTATATTCACTTCAGTGTGAGTGGGAGACGTGTGGTGCGGCCCCCCATCGTGTGACCTGCAGACCCCCACACATGATCCCTTATATATCTGCCCCAGTCACCTCCAGAGCTGCGCTCTCACAGTGTCCACAGGGCACAGACTGCCCTCCATTGTCTGCCCGCTGTGTGAGCTGTGGAGAGGGGACAGAGCGGCCATTGATGCCAGTCAGTGGCGGGCAGTGACACGCCAGGAATGTCAGGCGTCCACACGACGCCCACCATCCACAAGAATGGAGACTACTTACATCTGCGTAAATGTTGGAGCCGATGACGGGCGCCCAGTGTGAGGGCTCGTCCTTACAATGGCCGGGGCAGGAGAACCTGTGCAGGCGAACCAATGGTTAATGCCAGACTTAATGTCAAATCACTGCATCCTCATGACCCTCCCCGGTCACCACATCCCCCTGCCCCCGAACCTCACACCCGCCCTCCCCGGTCCTCATCACATCCACCCCCCCGGTCCTCATCACATCCGCCCTCCCCGGTCACCACATCCCCCCTGCCCCCGGTGCTCATCACATCCGCCCTCCTCCGGTCCTCATCACATCCGCCCTCCCCGGTCACCACATCCCCCTGCCCCCGGTCCTCATCACATCCGCCCTCCTCCGGTCCTCATCACATCGCCCTTCTCCGGTCCTCATCACATCCGCCCTCCCCAGTCTCATCACATCGCCCTCTCCGGTCCTCATCACATCCGCCTTCCCCCGGTCCTCATCACATCCGCCCTCCCCGGTCCTCATCACATCCGCCTTCCCTGGTCCTCAGCACATCCGCCCCTCTCGGTCCTCATCACATCCGCCCCCCGTCTCATCACATCCGCCCTCCCCGGTCTCACATCCGCCTCCTCCGGTCCTCATCACATCCGCCCTCCTCCGGTCCTCATCACATCCGCCCCTCCTCCGGTCCTCATCACATCGCCCTCCCCCGGTCCTCATCACATCCGCCCTCCCCGGTCCTCATCACATCCGCCCTCCCGTTCCTCATCACATCCGCCCTCCTCCGTTCCTCATCACATCCGCCCTCCCCGGTCCTCATCACATCCGCCCTCCCCCGGTCCTCATCACATCCGCCCTCCCCGGTCCTCATACATCCGCCCTCCCCGGTCCTCATCACATCCGCCCTCCTCCGTTCCTCATCACATCCGCCTCCTCCGTCCTCATCACATCCGCCCTCCTCGATCCTCACAATCCGCCCTCCCCCGGTCCTCATCACATCCGCCCTCCCCCGGTCCTCATCACATCCGCCCTCCTCCGGTCCTCATCACATCCGCCCTCCTCCGGTCCTCATCACATCCGCCCTCCTCCGGTCCTCATCACATCCGCCCTCCCGGTCCTCATCACATCCGCCCTCCCCATTCTCATCACATCTGCCCTCCTCCAGTCCTCATCACATCGCCCTCCTCCGGTCCCTCATCACATCCGCCCTCCCCCGGTCCTCATCACATCCGCCCTCCCCCATTCTCATCACATCTGCCCTCCTCCAGTCCTCATCACATCTGCCCTCCTCCAGGTCCTCATCACATCCGCCCTCCCCGGTCCTCATCATCACATCCGCCCTCCTCCGGTCCTCATCACATTCCGCCCTCCTCCGGTCCTCATCACATCCGCCCTCCCCCGGTCCTCATCACATCCGCCCTCCCCCGGTCCTCATCACATCCGCCCTCCTCCGGTCCTCATCACATCCGCCTCCTCCCGGTCCTCATCACATCCGCCTCCCCCGGTCCTCATCACATCCGCCCTCCCCCGGTCCTCATCACATCCGCCCTCCCCGGTCCTCATCACATTCCCCTCCCCGGTCCTCATCACATCCGCCTTCCCCTGGTCCTCAGCACATCCGCCATCCTCCGGTCCTCATCACATCCGCCCTCCCCAGTCTTCATCACTTCTCCTCCACTCCCCCGGTCTCTCACATCCCCTCCTCCGGTCCTCATCACATCCGCCCTCCTCCGGTCTCTATCACATCCGCCCTCCTCCGGTCCTCATCACATCCGCCCTCCCCCGGTCCTCATTCACATCCGCCCTCCCCCGGTCCTCATCACATCCGCCCTCCTCCGGTCCTCATCACATCCGCCCTCCTCCGGTCCTCATCACATCCGCCCTCCCCGGTCCTCATCACATCCGCCCTCCCCCGGTCCTTATCACATCCGCCCTCCCCGGTCCTCATCACATCCGCCCTCCTCCGGTCCTCATCACATCCGCCCTCCTCCGGTCCTCATCACATCCGCCCTCCCCGATCCTCATCACATCCGCCCTCCCCGGTCCTCATCACATCCGCCTCCTCCGGTCCTCATCACATCCGCCCTCCTCCGGTCCTCATCACATCCGCCCTCCTCCGGTCCTCATCACATCCGCCCTCCCCCGGTCCTCATCACATCCGCCCTCCCCCATTCTCATCACATCTGCCCCTCCTCAGTCCTCATCACATCTGCCCTCCTCCGGTCCTCATCACATCCGCCCTCCCCGGTCCTCATCACATCCGCCCTCCCCATTCTCATCACATCTGCCCTCCTCCAGTCCTCATCACATCTGCCCTCCTCCAGTCCTCATCACATCCGCCCTCCCCCGGTCCTCATCACATCCGCCCTCCTCCGGTCCTCATCACATCCGCCCTCCTCCGGTCCTCATCACATCCGCCCTCCCCCGGTCCTCATCACATCCGCCCTCCCCGGTCCTCATCACATCCGCCCTCCTCCGGTCCTCATCACATCCGCCCTCCTCCGGTCCTCATCACATCCGCCCTCCCCCGGTCCTCATCACATCCGCCCTCCCCCGGTCCTCATCACATCCGCCCTCCCCCGATCCTCATCACATCCGCCCTCCCCCGGTCCTCATCACATCCGCCCTCCTCCAGTCCTCATCACATCCGCCCTCCCCAGTCCTCACATCCGCCCTCCCCCAGTCCTTACATCCGCCCTCCACTGGTTGTTCTCACATCCGCCCTCCCCCAGTTCTCACATCCGCCCTCCCCCGGTCCTCACATCCGCCCTCCCCTGATCCTCATCACATCCGCCCTCCCCGGTCCTCATCACATCCGCCCTCCCCCAGTCCTCACATCCGCCCTCCCCGGTCCTCATCACATCCGCCCTCCTCCGGTCCTCACATCCGCCCTCCCTGATCCTCATCACATCCGCCCTCCCCGGTCCTCATCACATCCGCCCTCCCCCAGTCCTCACATCCGCCCTCCCCGGTCCTCACATCCGCCTCCCTGATCCTCATCACATCCGCCCTCCCCCGGTCCTCATCACATCCGCCCTCCCCAGTCCTCACATCCGCCCTCCCCCAGTCCTCACATCCGCCCTCCCCTGGTTGTTCTCACATCCGCCCTCCCCGGTCCTCACATCCGCCCTCCCCTGGTTGTTCTCACATCCGCCCTCCCCCAGTCCTCACATCCGCCCTCCCCCGGTCCTCACATCCGCCCTCCCCCGGTCCTCACATCCGCCCTCCCCCGGTCCTCACATCCGCCCTCCCCGGTCCTCACATCCGCCCTCCCCCGGTCCTCACATCCGCCCTCCCCCGGTCCTCACATCCGCCCTCCCCAGTCCTCACATCCGCCCTCCTCTGGTTGTTCTCACATCCCCCTCCCTCGGTCCAGTGTTTACCTGGGGCAGTGCTTCGCCGGCTTCTCATACGGGCAGATCTCCGCCACTGAAGAATAACAGTCAATGGTCTGCACTGAGGGAGGAAGGACAGATTATAGATATATACAGACATAATGCTGCCACATGGCCCTGCTGCTGCATACATGCCATATAACCGAATATAGACAAATACACACTATATATCCCAATATACATCACCCCCCACACACACTATATACCCCAATATACATCACCCCACACACACTATATACCCCAATATACATCACCCCACACACACTATATATCCCAATATACATCACCCACACACACTATATACCCCAATATACATCACCCCCCCCATACACTATATACCCCAATATACATCACCCCCCCACACACACTATATACCCCAATATACATCACCCCCCCACATACACACACTTGTTACCCCAATATACATCACCCCACACACACTATATATCCCAATATACATCACCCACACACACTATATACCCCAATATACATCACCCCCCCCCATACACTATATACCCCAATATACATCACCCCCCCACACACACTATATACCCCAATATACATCACCCCCCCACATACACACACTTGTTACCCCAATATACATCACCCCACACACACTATATATCCCAATATACATCACCCACACACACACTATATATCCCAATATACATCACCCACACACACTATATACCTCAATATACATCACCCCACACACACTATATACCTCAATATACATCACCCACACACACACTATATACCCCAATATACATCACCCCCACACACACACTATATACCCCAATATACATCACCCCCCCACACACACTACAACATGTTCCAAATTATTATGCAAATTGGTTTTCAGTATCCTAGGGTTTTATTTTGTCAATGAAACCCATTGATGGTATTGTGTCTGATGGTGGGTTTACACGTCCCGATATCGGGACGATATCGCTATCCAACGGCGCGGGAGCGCGCATTTTTTTGAGCACTTTTCCCGATAACGCATCGGCGGTTTACACGCTGCGATATCGGGAAACAACGTCATTACGATGTGTACGCCCACCAACCCAGTAACGACCATTTAACATGGGAGTTAATGGGTAGCGTAGGCGTACACATCGGAGATGGATGTTTACACGCAACGATCCGGCTCCAACAGGCATCCGATATCGGGCGGTTGAATAGCACGCTCATTCGACCCCCGATATCGGATTACCATCGTTCCTGCATCGTATTGTACCTTCAAACAGTACGATGCAGGAACGATATCGGCTCCAACTCACGAACCACGTGACTTTTTGTCGGAGTTGGACGCCGATATCGCGGCGTGTAAACCCACCATCAGGGTTCTTTGGATCACTGTAATCAATCTCAGATATCTGTGATAATTAGTTTGGCAGGTGAGCCCAATAAAAGAAAAACTGGGTGTTCCACAATATTACGCAGGCCACAGTTTTCAAGTAACATGGGAAAGAAAAAGGGCGTCTCTGCTGCCGAAAACAACAAATAGTGCAATGCCTTGGACAAGGGATAAAAACATTAGATATTACACGATAATGTAAGCGTGGTCATCATACTGTGAGGAGATTTGTGGCTGATTCTGAGCACAGATGTGTTCGTGCAGATAAAGGCAGAATGAGGAAGGTTTCTGCCAGGCAAGTTCATCAGATTAAGAGAGCAGCTGCTATAAAGGCCTTACAAACCAGCAAACAGATACATGAAGCTGCTGGTGCCTCTGGAGTCCCTCCAACCTCAAGGTGTGGGATTCTTCAAAAGGTACCTTTACACGGCAAGACGTGGGAACGATGTCTGCTTAGATCTCGTGGGCACGCAGTCTTTTTTTACATCATTGCAACATCGCTGGCGAGCTGTCACACATCTAGATATCGTGGACAATTCACCAACGATGTTGTGAGCAGGTATCGTTCGCAAACCCCGCAAACGATCCCTGCTCATTGCTGTGAATGGGTGAAGTCGTCCATGACTTCGTTATTGCGATGTCACACAGAACGATGCTACCAGATCGCTTGAATGAAATCGTCAGGTTTTGGAACATGTTCATAAACCTGGCAACTCCAACTTGACTAATTATCGTAGTTGCATGGTTCGGTTACATGCAACGACGCACTGACGATGCTGTTTCAACATCGTTGTACACGTCACTTTTCAGTGATTTTGGGCACGATGTTGTACCTTAAGGCTTGCTGTGGTGCATAAACCTACTATTCGGCCACCCCTAAACAGTGCTCACAAGCAGAAACAGTTGCAGTGGGCCCAGACATACATAATTTTCAAACAGTCTTCTTTACTGATGAGTGCCAAGCAACCCTGGATGGTCCAGATGGATGGAGTAGTGGATGGTTGGTGGATGCCACCATGTCCTAACAAGGCTGCGACGTCAGCAAGGAGGTGGAGGAGTCATGTTTTGGGCCAGAATCATTGGTAAACAGCTGGTAGGCCCCTTTAAGGTTCCTGAAGGTGTGAAAATGACCTCTGCAAAGTATATAGAGTTTCTGACTGAGAACTTTCCTCCATGGTACAAAGAGCAAAAACATGCCTTCAGGAGCAAAATCATCCTCATGCATGACAATGCACATCTCATGCTGCAAAGAATACCTCTGTGTCATTGGCTGCTATGGGCATAAAAGGAGATAAACTCATGATGTGGCCACCATCTTCCCCTGACCTCAACCCTATAGAGAAACTTTGGAGTATCATCAAGCAAAAGATCTATGAGGGTGGGAGGCAGTTCACATCAAAACAGCAGCTCTGGGAGGCGATTCTGACATCATGCAAAGAAATACAAGCAGAAACTCTCCAGAAACTCACAAGTTCAATGGATGCAGGAATTGTGAAGGTGATATCACAGAAGGGTTCCTATGTTACCATGTAACTTGGCCTGTTAGGATGTTTTGGAGTTAAATAGCTTTTTATGTCAGTGAATGTGACCTCCTAATGCTGCAAATTCAACAAATCAGCATTTCTAGTTCTTTCAAACATCAAATGTTTAGAAACTCTACTGTGCCTAATAATTTGGAACAGGGCATTTAGAGGTTTTTTTTAATTTTGAAGGTTATACTGTTATTATTGGGAGGTTTCTTCAATAAAATTCCATGTATACTCTAACGGTGATGACTTTATTACACTGACTGTCATTTGCACCAACCATATAGGAAAATCAGAGAAAAAACATTTGAATAATTATTTGGAACATGGTGTATATACCCCGATATACATCATCACCATACACACTACCTACCCCGATATACATCACCCCCCACCCGTACACACTATATACCCTGACAGTGGGGTAACTAGAGTCTGGTGGGCCCCCCCCCCCACACACACACACATTGGTCAGATGTGCGGGCCCTGTGTAATATTCTAAATAATTTAAAGACTCACAAATTGACCCCTCTCCCCTTCATTATACATTAATGTCCCTCATCCTGTTCTATATGGTCCTCCTCCTGGAATATGGCCCTTATCGTGGTATATATGTCCCCCATCCTGGTTTATATGGTCTTCCTCCTCCCGTCACCATAGTCCTTCAATTATTATAATGCATCCCTATATTCCTCCATATATTACATTGTATCCCCGTAGTCCTCTAAGTATTATAATGTATCCCATAGTCCTCCATTCATGAGGTAGCCACTATAGTCATTCAATTATTATATTGCATCCCCATTATTCTCCATATAATATACTGCAGCCTCATAGTCATCCATATAGTATAATGTAGCCTCATATCTCTCTATACAGTATAATGCAACCTCAGAGCCCTCCATATAGTATAAATGGAGTCTCATAGCCCTTCATATAGAATAATGCAGCCTCATGGCTCCCCATGTAGTGCAGCCTCATGGCTCCCCATGTAATGCAGCCTCATGGCTCCCCATGTAATGCAGCCTCATGGCTCCCCATGTAGTGCAGCCTCATGGCTCCTCATGTAGTGCAGCCTCATGGCTCCCCATGTAGTGCAGCCTCATGGCTCCCCATGTAGTGCAGCCTCATGGCTCCCCATGTAGTGCAGCCTCATGGCTCCCCATGTAGTGCAGCCTCATGGCTCCCCATGTAGTGCAGCCTCATGGCTCCCCATGTAGTGCAGCCTCATGGCTCCCCATGTAGTGCAGCCTCATGGCTCCCCATGTAGTGCAGCCTCATGGCTCCCCATGTAGTGCAGCCTCATGGCTCCCCATGTAGTGCAGCCTCATGGCTCCCCATGTAGTGCAGCCTCATGGCTCCCCATGTAGTGCAGCCTCATGGCTCCCCATGTAGTGCAGCCTCATGGCTCCCCATGTAGTGCAGCCTCATGGCTCCCCATGTAATGCAGCCTCATGGCTCCCCATGTAGTGCAGCCTCATGGCTCCCCATGTAGTGCAGCCTCATGGCTCCCCATGTAGTGCAGCCTCATGGCTCCCCATGTAGTGCAGCCTCATGGCTCCCCATGTAGTGCAGCCTCATGGCTCCCCATGTAGTGCAGCCTCATGGCTCCCCATGTAGTGCAGCCTCATGGCTCCTCATGTAGTGCAGCCTCATGGCTCCCCATGTAGTGCAGCCTCATGGCTCCTCATGTAGTGCAGCCTCATGGCTCCCCATGTAGTGCAGCCTCATGGCTCCCCATGTAGTGCAGCCTCATGGCTCCCCATGTAGTGCAGCCTCATGGCTCCCCATGTAGTGCAGCCTCATGGCTCCCCATGTAGTGCAGCCTCATGGCTCCCCATGTAGTGCAGCCTAATTACCAACTGTAAAAATTCTAAGGAAATCCTGAAAACCTGGACTGTGTGCGGCCCTCGAGGTCTGGAGTTGCCCAGCCCTGAAATGACATCTTCTCTTAGTGTGGAGGAGGCGGCAACAGCCTGATTTATATGTGTTCCGCAGTGGAACGCAAGCTGGCACCGCCGCCTCCCCTCCCCGACACACTGGCCGCGCAGTCACATGGATGTGTGTCCTTTGAGACGCACATCCATGTGAAGTGGGCGCCTGGCGCTGAGATCGGCGGTCAAAGGGGGCTTCGGGTAGCCCGAGCCCCTTATTGATCCGGGCCCCATCGCACCCGCGACCGTGATCATTACGCCACTGTACACTGATATGCATCACCCCCACACACACTATATACCTCGATATACATCACCCCCACACACACACACTATATACCTCGATATACATCACCCCCACACACACTATATACCCCAATATACATCACCCCTACACACTATATACCCCAATATACAGCACCCCCCGTACACACTATATACCTACATCAACCCCACACACATTATATACCCCGATATACATTACTCCCCGTACACACTATATACCCTGATATACATTACCCCCCGTACACACTATATACCCCGATATACATTATCCCTGTACACACTATATATCGCGATATACATCACCCCCATACACACTATATACCCAGATATACATCACACCCCCCATACACACTATATACCCTGATATACATCACCCCCCGTACACACTATATACCCCGATATACATCATCCCCTGTATACACTGTATACTGCGATACCTCAATATACATCACCCCCACACACACTATATACCCCGATATACATCACTCCCCACACACTATATACCCCAATATACATCACCCCCCGTACACACAATATACCTACATCACCCCCCATACATTATATACCCTGATATACATTACCCACCACACACACTGTATACTCCAATATACATCACCCTGCACACACTATATACCCCAATATACATCACCCCCTGTACACACTATATATCACGATATACATCATCCCCTGTACACTTTATACTGCGATATACATCACCCCCCGTACACACTATATACCCAGATATACATCACACCCCCCACACACACTATTTATCTCAATATACATCACACCCCCTATACACACTATATATCCCAATATACATCACCCCACCACACACACACACTATATACCCAGATATACATCACACCCCCCACACACACTATATATCCCAATATACATCACCCCCGTACACACTATATATCCCAATATACATCACCCCACACACACACACTATATACCCCGATATACATCACCCCCCGTACACACTATATATCCCAATATACATCACCCCCGTACACACTATATATCCCAATATACATCACCCCCGTACACACTATATACCCCGATATACATCACCTCCCCCCGTACACACTTATACCCTGATATACATCACCCCCTACACACACTATATACCCCGTAGGTCTCACCTGTGACCTTTGACACCATGAATGAATTTCCAGGCTTGAATTTACTGAGGGAAATAAAAGAATCATCAGTGTGAGGGATTCTGGGAATTCTCAGACAAATTAAATTTGATATTATACCTGAGAGACTCCACACCATTCCTGGTGGACTTTACAAAGAACTGCAGCTGTCCCTTCCGAGTTATGTCCACCAGGCCGCCATTATTATCAATGACCCCATAATGTATGGCCGCTCTGCAGAGGCTGGACATCTAGAGAGGAAACATCACTGATGAGAAGTGAGAACCAAGGAGAGGGGAGTAGTACAGACAAGAAAGGGAGGAGCACAGACAAGGATGGTGAGGAGCACAGACAAGGAAGGCGAGGAATACAGTCAAGGAAGGGGAGGAGTACAGACAAGAAAGGGGAGGAGACAAACAAGGAAGGGGAGGAATACAGACAAGAGAGGGGAGTAGCACAGACAAGAAAGGAGAGGAGCACAGACAAGGATGGTGAGGAGCACAGACAAGGAAGGGGAGGAGCACAGACAAGAAAGGGGAGGAGCACAAACATGAAAGGGGAGGAATACAGACAAGGAGAGGGGAGTAGCACAGACAAGAAAGGGAGGAGCACAGACAAGGATGATGAGGAGCACAGACAAGGAAGGGGAGGAGCACAGACAAGAAAGGGGATGAGCACAGAAAAGAAAGGGGATGAGCACAGACAAGGAAGGGGAGGAGCACAGACAAGAAAGGGGAGGAGCACAAACATGAAAGGGGAGGAATACAGACAAGGAGAGGGGAGTAGCACAGACAAGAAAGGGGAGGAGCACAGACAAGGATGATGAGGAGCACAGACAAGGAAGGGGAGGGCAAAAAGACAAGAAAGGGGATGAGCACAGAAAAGAAAGGGGATGAGCACAGACAAGGAAGGGGAGGAGCACAGACAAGAAGGGGAGGAGCACAAACATGAAAGGGGAGGAATACAGACAAGGAGAGGGGAGTAGCACAGACAAGAAAGGGGATGAGCACAGAAAAGAAAGGGGATGAGCACAGACAAGGAAGGGGAGGAGCACAGACAAGGAAAGGGAGGAGCACAGACAAGGAAGGGGTGGGGCACAGACAAGGAAGGAGAGGGGCACAGACAAGGATGGTGAGGGGCACAGACAAGGATGGTGAGGGGCACAGACAAGGATGGTGAGGGGCACAGACAAGGATGGTGAGGGGCACAGACAAGGATGGTGAGGGGCACAGACAAGGATGGTGAGGGACACAGACAAGGATGGTAAGGAGTACAGACAAGGAAGGTGAGGGGCACAGACAAGGATGGTGAGGGGCACAGACAAGGATGGTGAGGGGCACAGACAAGGATGGTGAGGAGCCCAGACAAGGAAGGAGAGGGGCATAGACAAGGAAGGAGAGGGGCACAGACAAGGATGGTGAGAAGCACAGACAAGGAAGAGGAGGAGCACAGACAAGGAAGGAGAGGGGCACAGACAAGGAAGGAAAGGGGCACAGACAAGGAAGAAGAGGAGCACAGACAAGGAAGGAGAGTGGCACAGACAAGGAAGGAGGGGCCTAGACAAGGAAGGAGGGGACTAGACAAGGAAGGAGGGGTCTAGACAAAGAAGGAGGGGTCTAGACAAGGGGAGGGGCCTAGACAATGAAGGGGAGGGGCTTATACAAGGAAAGGGAGGGGCATAGACAAGCAGAAGGAGCAGAGAAAGGAACAGGTGGAACAGAGAGAAAACTGAGGAGGACAGAACAGAAGAGCAGTGGTAAAGATAGGAGACAAGGAAAAAAAATAGAAAATTCAGAAAAAGAAGGGATGAGCAGGGAGACTGGAAGGTGGGGAGAAAAGATGAAAAATGAAAATAGGAAGGAGTGGTAAAAATGGAGTTTTAAGCACACAGAAGGGATAAAACAGGATGGGCAAAGGTAAAATAGGATCTAATGAAGTGGAGGGGCATATAATAGAGGGAAGGGGCAAATAATGGAGGAGAGGGGCATATAATGGAAAGGAGGGGCACATTTAGGGGAGGGGCATATATATAGAAGGGGCCCATAAAAGCATATTGGGGACTCTGGGGGTAGGGACACTCAAACACTAGTTGTAATACGGAGAGGCTCTTGTATACCTACACTGTTTGTAGCATGGGAGGTGAACCTGAGCTGGGGCCCCTCCTTAGTCTCTGGGACCCACGACAGGTGCAGGCCTCCTATAGAATATTACCCCAGGAGACACTTACGCTGTCATAGAAAAGGGTCCCAAAGATCTTCGTCTTCTTACTTGCGCAGCCGGACGGACACAAATACCTGGAACCAAAAAAACAACTGTAAAACAATCTCGGCTCATTACAGAATACATGCAGGAAATTCTCAGCTACAATAAACCATGTCCTCCGCTCGTGTCCTCCGCTCGTGTCCTCCGCTCGTGTCCTCTGGGTCTCTGCGCTCGCTGAGTCTGTCCTGTGCACTCCTTGCACTGAAAGTGGGAGGAGCTTCAGGACTGAGCTCTATCTCCCGCCACCAGGGTCACATGACACATGACAGGTGGGGGGTTTGGTGCTGGAGACTGCCTGGAGTTCCCCTTTAAGTGATCTGTAGAGGAGGATCTGGAGTCTCCACATGTAGAAATAGTCTTAAGGAGTGAACCAGAACCAGGACATTTCATTTATTTTTCCACCTAAGCTCCAAACCCAATAAAGTCGTCCATGTGTTACATCTGCAGTGTCCAATGCCCCCCTTCCCCGATGGATTGTTATGTCGCTGTCAATACCCCACATGTACCCCCCAGCAAACCCATTTATCTCCATTAGGAATGTGAGGGGTGAAGATTACGGTGAGTGCGGTGGCTCGAGCGCTCGCCCCGTCCTCTGCCAAACATGCTGCTTTCAGTATATATCTGAGCGTTCTGCTGGGAATTCTGCAAAGTATTCACATAGGAAGAGACTAAGAAACCTCACAAGCCGTGAGGACAGAATGTGACCCTATACTGCCACAGCCCCGGAAAGAAGATGATCACATTCTCCTGCACGACTAATATGTCACACTGCTGCAGGGGAGAGGATCCTGCTGCAGATGTGGGGGATGTCCTCTCACACTTAGCCAATCAGATGGCTCTTCCAATCACTCTTCCCCTCTTAGAGACGAGAAAAGAACTGCAGGTACATCCCCCTCCTCCAAGGAGTGCACAAAACTACAATATTACTGTCACAGGGTGGTATAGTGGTAAGGGAATCAGGAGACAGGATGGTAAGATGGGCAAAGGCAAACTGGGGAGCTAGTCTGACCCTGACTGGTATCCCTGGCTCACACTGATCCTAGAATTACCACTGAAGGTGAGGATGTCAAGGCTGCCACCCTTGCCCTGTGATCCGAACCAGCCCTAGGCTAAGAGCCCCTACCTCCGCCTATGGACTGGGAAAACTTGGCAATTCATATGGAAGGGAATAACGTCTTCACTGCACGGGGTCAAAGTAGAGACTGAACTCTATCTGCGACACCCGGAACTACTTAAAGACTGAGGGAGTAGAGATCTGAGTGCATTAACAGACCCCTCCACATGCAGAGCCACACACAGCAAAGACTACAGCAGCTTTCTAGCATTAACTCTGGAAGTGCCAAAGGAAACTTCAGCAGCAACACACATGGACAGCAAAGCAGTCAACACGTGAAGAAGCTGCAGGTGCTGAGGTGTTACACTGCAATGTACAATATATCACATGATGAAAGCAGTTTACAGATAGCTCGTACCTGTTACAGGTGGATCCTTTACACTTATCCCTCATCCGGGTCTCACATTTGATGACTTGAGCTAGAAAAAAGAAGAGTAAATATCTCAACTGACTGATGTCACCGGGACACGAACACTGGGGATCACAGCAAACAATGTGGGATCACTGGATTTATCAGACAAAGTGTGATCTACATTGATGAGCATTTGGCGGTTTTACACCATGCCACTAGAACAGGGTTTCCAAAATAAAAGATTATCAACTTAAAAACCTTTATTTTACACAAAACAGGATGATAATTAGAAAACAGCAATGACTGGAGACAGAGGAAGATTAAACTGAATGTGAAGGTTACCAATCAGCAGGAAGTGTGCAGGCCTTTGCTGTGAAGTGTCCAGGCCTTTGCTGTGTACAGGTCTTTGCTGTGTCCAGGCCTTTGCTGTATACAGGTCTTTGCCGTGTCCAGGCCTTTGCTGTATACAGGTCTTTGCCGTGTCCAGGCCTTTGCTGTGATGACTTCAGCACATCTGTCCACAGGACATCACTAGTCTCTCTGCTCTGGGGGATTTTGCTCCACTCCTCTTCCAATCTCTCTCTGCTCTGGGGGGATTTTGCTCCTCTCTTCTTCCAGTCTCTTCCACAGTTCTGTGACTGGTGTTGGTTTCTTGGCCATAACTTTGTCACCAAGGATTTTCCAGGTTTTCTCTTGGGTTTAGATCAGGACTCGGGGCTGTGGACATTTCATTGTTTCTATGTTTTCTGTTTCAACGATCTGTTTTCCCAATTTTGCTGTGTGACAGAGGACATCGTCCTGCAGGAAAATTACTGTTGATTGAGGCTGAACACAAGTAATGACCCGCGTGTTGTTGGAGAATGTTCTGATCCACACTTGTATTCACTCTGCCATGTAGCTGTATGAGATGTCCAACCCCTGCAGCAGAAAACCGCCCCCAAACCAACACACTCCCTCCACCATCTGTCACTGACTTCTTTACACACTTTGGGTTCATTCTTTTCCCAGTTTGTCGACAAACATAATGTTTCCCATCAGACTCAAATAAATTAAACTTGCTTTGATCCCTAAAATTAACTGTGGACACTTCTCCTCTGTCCACACCACATGCTCCTCACCAAAGGGGAGTCTAGCCTTGTGATTCTTTCTGTTAATGAGAGGTTTGGTCATGGCAGAGTGGGCTGTCAGTCCAAATGTTCTTAAATGTCGTCACATGAGGCAGATCCTTACCCTGTTCAGTGCTGAACTGGTGTTCTATTCCAGCTGCAGTGGTGAAACCATTACCCATGCCGATTCTGCACATTATCCTGTCCTGCATTTGTCTTTCAAGGGCGACCGACCTTCTTGGGGACTTGAATGAGTTTGTTGTAAAAATGCAATATTCTAGAAATCCCAGACTTTGAACCACCAACCTCTGTGGCTATGGCTGATAAGGCGACCCCTTTGTTCTTCATCTGAACAATCTGCTGCCTGAGAGTTTCAGTCACTTTGGAATGGCAAACTGTATAGTTAGGCTGCCATTACATAGTGATTGTCAGATAATTAATGATATTAGCATCAAGATTAACACCAATAACTTGCAGGTATCTGAGTGTTCTCTAAAAGCCCTGTCTCACATAACGACCGATCCAGACAGCGATAACGACCTGCCGCGATCGCTGGAGCGTCGTTACCTGGTCGCTGGGGAGCTGTCAGACAGGTAGATCTCCCCAGCGATCAGGCCATGGGAGCCACCTCCCACATAGCTGATACCAGCGTCCTCCCTTCTTAGCGCTGCCTGTAAGCAGGGAGGACGCTGGTAACTATGATAAATTGCGGGTATCAAGACAGCGTGCGCTGCCTAGATACCCGCTGTTTATCATAGCTACAAGCGTCAGGGGAGTGTCAGAGTGGCAGGGGGCGGCGCCCAGAGCAGCCGAGCTGTACACTGAGAACAGGTACCGCTGCAGCTGCAATCCCCAGCCTGCTCCCCCCTGCTCCTCAGTTCAGTGAGGGTGCCTCTGAAAGCACCCTCCAGCTCTGCACTCAGACGGCAGGGAGGGTCAGTTCACCCTTGCTGGTAACCATGGTAAACACCGGGTATCTAGGGAGCGCGCGCTGCCTGGATACCCAGTGTTTATCATGGTTACCAGCCAGTGAGGTCACCGACTGTGCTGGTTTCTCGCGGTCACACGCAGCGATGCGTGCTGACCAACGGGAAATCAACGATCAAAAAATGACCCGCAGCACTTTGTGCGATCAGCGACCTCACAGCAGGGGCCTGATCACTGCTAAGTGTCACACAGAACGACGTCGCTGGAGAGATCGTTGTAACGTCACAGTTGTGAGACTGGGGCTTAACTGTGATCAGTGTCTTTTTCATGTCACTGCTGTTCTCAGTGATGTCTGATCTCTAGTGATGATAGGAGACGTTCTCACTGATGTCTGATCTCTAGTGATGATAGGAGACGTTCTCAGTGATGTCTGATCTCTAGTGATGATAGGGGACGTTCTCAGTGATGTCTGATCTCTAGTGATGATAGGAGACGTTCTCAGTGATGTCTGATCTCTAGTGATGATAGGAGACGTTCTCAGTGATGTCTGATCTCTAGTGATGATAGGAGACGTTCTCAGTGATGTCTGATCTCTAGTGATGATAGGAGACGTTCTCAGTGATGTCTGATCTCTAGTGATGATAGGAGATGTTCTCAGTGATGTCTGATCTCTAGTGATGATAGGAGACGTTCTCAGTGATGTCTGATCTCTAGTGATGATAGGAGACGTTCTCAGTGATGTCTGATCTCTAGTGATGATAGGAGGCGTTCTCAGTGATGTCTGATCTCTAGTGATGATAGGAGACGTTCTCAGTGATGTCTGATCTCTAGTGATGATAGGAGACGTTCTCAGTGATGTCTGATCTCTAGTGATGATAGGAGACGTTCTCAGTGATGTCTGATCTCTAGTGATGATAGGAGACGTTCTCAGTGATGTCTGATCTCTAGTGATGATAGGAGACGTTCTCAGTGATGTCTGATCTCTAGTGATGATAGGAGACGTTCTCAGTGATGTCTGATCTCTAGTGATGATAGGAGACGTTCTCAGTGATGTCTGATCTCTAGTGATGATAGGAGACGTTCTCAGTGATGTCTGATCTCTAGTGATGATAGGAGACGTTCTCAGTGATGTCTGATCTCTAGTGATGATAGGAGACGTTCTCAGTGATGTCTGATCTCTAGTGATGATAGGAGACGTTCTCAGTGATGTCTGATCTCTAGTGATGATAGGAGTACGTTCTCAGTGATGTCTGATCTCTAGTGATGATAGGAGACGTTCTCAGATGATGTCTGATCTCTAGTGATGATAGGAGACGTTCTCAGTGATGTCTGATCTCTAGTGATGATAGGAGACGTTCTCAGTGATGTCTGATCTCTAGTGATGATAGGAGACGTTCTCAGTGATGTCTGATCTCTAGTGATGATAGGAGACGTTCTCAGTGATGTCTGATCTCTAGTGATGATAGGAGACGTTCTCAGTGATGTCTGATCTCTAGTGATGATGGAGACGTTCTCAGTGATGTCTGATCTCTAGTGATGATAGGAGACGTTCTCAGTGATGTCTGATCTCTAGTGATGATAGGAGACGTTCTCAGTGATGTCTGATCTCTAGTGATGATAGGAGACGTTCTCAGTGATGTCTGATCTCTAGTGATGATAGGAGACGTTCTCAGTGATGTCTGATCTCTAGTGATGATGGGAGACGTTCTCAGTGATGTCTGATCTCTAGTGATGATGGGAGACGTTCTCAGTGATGTCTGATCTCTAGTGATGATAGGAGACGTTCTCAGTGATGTCTGATCTCTAGTGATGATAGGAGACGTTCTCAGTGATGTCTGATCTCTAGTGATGATGAGAGACGTTCTCAGTGATGTCTGATCTCTAGTGATGATAGGAGACGTTCTCAGTGATGTCTGATCTCTAGTGATGATAGGGGACGTTCTCAGTGATGTCTGATCTCTAGTGATGATAGGAGATGTTCTCAGTGATGTCTGATCTCTAGTGATGATAGGAAGACGTTCTCAGTGATGTCTGATCTCTAGTGATGATAGGAGACGTTCTCAGTGATGTCTGATCTCTAGTGATGATAGAAGACGTTCTCAGTGATGTCTGATCTCTAGTGATGATAGGAGACGTTTCTCAGTGATGTCTGATCTCTAGTGATGATAGGAGACGTTCTCAGTGATGTCTGATCTCTAGTGATGATAGGAGACGTTCTCAGTGATGTCTGATCTCTAGTGATGATAGGAGACGTTCTCAGTGATGTCTGATCTCTAGTGATGATAGGAGACGTTCTCAGTGATGTCTGATCTCTAGTGATGATAGGAGACGTTCTCAGTGATGTCTGATCTCTAGTGATGATGGGAGACGTTCTCAGTGATGTCTGATCTCTAGTGATGATAGGAGACGTTCTCAGTGATGTACTGATCTCTAGTGATATAGGAGACGTTCTCAGTGATGTCTGATCTCTAGTGATGATGGGAGACGTTCTCAGTGATGTCTGATCTCTAGTGATGATAGGGAGACGTTCTCAGTGATGTCTGATCTCTAGTGATGATAGGAGACGTTCTCAGTGATGTCTGATCTCTAGTGATGATAGGAGACGTTCTCAGTGATGTCTGATCTCTAGTGATGATGGGAGACGTTCTCAGTGATGTCTGATCTCTAGTGATGATAGGAGACGTTCTCAGTGATGTCTGATCTCAGGTGATGATAGGAGACGTTCTCAGTGATGTCTGATCTCTAGTGATGATAGGAGACGTTCTCAGTGATGTCTGATCTCTAGTGATGATGGGAGACGTTCTCAGTGATGTCTGATCTCTAGTGATGATAGGAGACGTTCTCAGTGATGTCTGATCTCTAGTGATGATAGGAGACGTTCTCAGTGATGTCTGATCTCTAGTGATGATAGGAGGACGTTCTCAGTGATGTTGACTCTGATGCTGCTTAGTGATAGATGATGGGACGTTCTCAGTGATGTCTGTGATCTCTAGTGATGATGAGGAGACATTCTCAGTGATGTCTGATCTCTAGTGATGATAGGAGACGTTCTCAGTGATGTCTGATCTCTAGTGATGATAGGAGACGTTCTCAGTGATGTCTGATCTCTAGTGATGATAGGAGACGTTCTCAGTGATGTCTGATCTCCTAGTGATGATGGGAGATGTTCTCAGTGATGTGTGATCTCTAGTGATGATGGGAGACGTTCTCAGTGATGTCTGATCTCTAGTGATGATAGGAGACGTTCTCAGTGATGTCTGATCTCTAGTGATGATAGGAGACGTTCTCAGTGATGTCTGATCTCTAGTGACCGTCTAGTCTCAGTATCAGACTGGGGCTGCCTATTCTCACTATTGTGTCGGTGCTTTCATGTGTTTCGATTTGGTACTTACTCATCAGGGTCTCACGGCTGGGTTGTGTAGTTTTTGGTATTACTTTGGGTTTGTTGATTTTTTCATGTACCCAGATCAGAGTCTCTTCAGGAACACGAGGAGATTCAATCTCATTGGTTTCATCGGTCTCCACCACCTTGCTCTGCTTGTCACCTGCAGGAGAAGGACAGGACAATTTGTGATAAAACATTACCTGAGGGTTTCCAATAATATAATAATAATAATAATTTATTCATTTATATAGCGCTATTAATTCCATAGCACTTTACATACATCAGTAATGCTGTCTCTCTCGGAGCTCACAATCTAAACATCCTATCAGTATGTCTTTACAATTACCCTGGACTCTCCCTCTAGGACCCCAGTCTCTCCTCTAGGACCCTGGAATATTCCCCAGGACCCTCTTCTAGGACCCCCAGTAGCCTGGACCCTCCTCTAGGACCCCAGACCATCCTCCAGGAAACTGGACCCTCTTTTAGGACCCTGGACCCTCCTCTAGGATCCCGGACCATCCCCCAGAACTCTGGGACCCTCACCGCCTCCTTATAGCAATCACTGCTCTGACATAATAAACATTTCCTTCTGAACACAAGGACATCGCGCCGCACACACTGCACCAGAAATAATCACAAGCGGTACTGTGGTGGAAGGTTCAGGACAATCTGCTCCTCATTTACTGAGGCTACAAGAGTCATGGAGCATCCAACAGTCACTGATGACGGAGGACTTAAAGGGCCGGCAGCACAGGACTGGAACGGATACAAGCTGGAAGTGCTTGGATTACAGGATGGAAGGAATGAGCAGTGATTTCTGCAATCTGTCCTCACCGCAGCAATCTGCAAGGTCAGGAAAGGAATGAATGAATGAAGCATAATCTGACGCCTCGAGGCCAAGATCCAGACTGGGCTTCTAAATCTCCTCGTGCCTTTATGGCAGCCTATAAAGCAGCGGGCGGATTCTGGCAACACAACTGAAGGGTGATGGAAATCACATCAGACACCAAAATGTAATCTGCAAACTGCAGGCAGATATTATAGAAATAAAGGAGCAGATCACAGGAGAGGGGAGGACGGGGCTGCCCCCAATCACAGAGGGGAGGACGGGGCTGCCCCCTGATCACAGAGGGGAGGACGGGGCTGCCCCCGATCACAGAGGGGAGGACGGGGCTGCCCCCGATCACAGAGGGGAGGACGGGGCTGCCCCCCGATCACAGAGGGGAGGACGGGGCTGCCCCCTGATCACAGAGGGGAGGACGGGGCTGCCCCCGATCACAGAGGGGAGGACGGGGCTGCCCCCGATCACAGAGGGGAGGACGGGGCTGCCCCCCCGATCACAGAGGGGAGGACGGGGCTGCTTCTGATCACAGAGGGGAGGACGGGGCTGCCCCCGATCACAGAGGGGAGGACGGGGCTGCTTCCAATCACAGAGGGGAGGACGGGGCTGCTTTCGATCACAGAGGGGAGGACGGGGCTGCCCCCCCGATCACAGAGGGGAGGACGGGGCTGCCCCCCCGATCACAGAGGGGAGGACGGGGCTGCCCCCCCGATCACAGAGGGGAGGACGGGGCTGCCCCCCCCGATCACAGAGGGGAGGACGGGGCTGCTTCTGATCACAGAGGGGAGGACGGGGCTGCCCCCGATCACAGAGGGGACGACGGGGCTGCTTCCAATCACAGAGGGGAGGACGGGGCTGCTTTCGATCACAGAGGGGAGGACAGGGCTGCCCCCCGATCACAGAGGGGAGGACGGGGCTGCCCCCCGATCTCAGAGGGGAGGACGGGGCTGCCCCTGATTATATAGAGAAGGACAAAGCTGCCCCCGATCACAGAGGGGAGGACGGGGCTGCCCCCAATCATAGAGAGGAGGATGGAGCTATCCCCTTCAGTGACGCAGAGGATGGCCTTTACCTTTGTAGCAGAGGTTATTCTTGCAGTTGCCTCCATAGCTGGGTGGACATTCAGAGCACGGCCGGCCATTCTTATAAGGGGCTTCACCAATCCAGTTTCCCCTGAAAGAAGAGCATAAGACATAATGATTGTGAGCCGTCCTCAGGGTCCTCTGGAGCTGATGAATGGTCGCAGTGTGTGATGACCGGATGATGCAGACACAGGGTTTGCAGAGAATGGCCTCATGGCGCCACTTATCACTCTGCCGCTGCTCGGCACATCACATTTACATGTTTTCTATGACGTTGGGGGAGTGTTGTGATGAAGGGTGCGCTTGTGCCCCACCGGTGGGGGCCACAGAGGACTCTCACTTTGGGGAATAGTTGCAGACAAGGTAGACGGCGTTCTCCCAGATCTCTCCCCAAACGTTCATCCTCTTGCAGACGTTCACCGCACAGCCCACTTTAGTGGTTGTGGCCCAGACGATCTGGAGATGGAAAAGACGACATGAATAGCAGCAGGTTGGAGACAGGTCAGCCGTGGTCTGGAGCTTGGGAGGTCGGTAATGGGGGAGACCTCAGACAAACCTCAGGTGAACACCTTAGCTACAATCCCATATAATGTCTACAGCTCTGTGAATGGCAGATCTGTGGCTACATCCTGAACTGCGGAGGTGATACGGAGGGGCCGGGTGTCACCCTGGGCGTAGGGAGACACCCAGCACAGGACAACAAGGAGGGTAAAAGGAGACCCTGACGCTAAGGGAAAAGGGGAGATGGTGACCCCTAGAAACACTAGCGCTGACACCAGGCTCCTCTAACAACCCTATACTGTCTGCACAGTGTCACCGATCAGGATCCCTGTCTGTCCCTCAAACTAAGACTTCTTAGATATCAAACAGCGTTGACACTGGTCAACCCGGCTAACAACTAAAGGGAAACAATCAAAGGGGAGAGGGAGAAACACTTAGCTGAAAGTAAAGCCAGACAGCAAACTAAACCAGAAGTCCACAATGTACTGCTGAGCCAGGAAGCAACACCACCTACAGACACGCTACCACCAGCAATGCATCATGGGAACAAAGGGGTATAAACAGAGACAGCTGAAGGTAGGAGACCAGCTCAGTCCTAGTAACCTCCAGCTATCTCCAAGCAAAAAAATACCTCTTAAAAAGGGACAAAACCACAATTCGGGATTTTGGCTTGTTTGGTCAGATGCTGTGACCTTTTGCCAACTGGCCCCAGCAGCCTCATCAGTGTCTCCTAATACACCCGTGACACCGGGGTTCACAATCCTAAAGTGAGGACCCCATAGTGACGCCCACTCCCAGCATATACCTATATCACAGACCAACCATCACCTACTTGAGTGTAATGAGTGCACATGGGTCCCGAGCACCGGTCCGGACAGAAGGGGTTACACTCATGGGGGTATGGATACGTGTAGTCCTTCACCTCGTCATACCAGGACTGGACGTGATATGCCGGAGAGCGATACCTTAGTGAAGACATAAAAGGTTATAAAATATAACGTACGACTTAGTACAGGCCAATGACTTACCGGTGGTGGCTCCGTTTATGGGTCCTGATGCAAAAGCTCCAACCAGGCCTCAAATTATTGCAAATCTTTAATTCATTACTCTTTTTCTATAGGCCAAAGGGACTCTTAGGGCCCCCAAGGCTCCAGGGCTGTTGTAGTTACACCCGTGCTCACCTTCCCCAGTGCACGGCCAGGTTCTGCCCAATGGACATGAGAAGGTTGGTGGGTCCATGCTCCCACAGACATTGCTGCGCCCAGGCCTCCGACGACCGCTCCAGCTCATTATCCCACATCTGCAAAAGTAAAAAAAACTTATATTTAGGTCTCTTAACTGCTCTATTACTTGCTGTCAGTGAATGAAAACATTTTTCACATTGAAGGGCTAAAAAACTGTCTTTACTGAGTTCAGCACTCTACTAATGTTTCTATATATCGATCCACTATAAACAAGCTGACACATTGTAACAGAACATCAGTGGGGTCAGAGAATGGACTCCAACAATCCCCCACAGCTCAAGGCGAAGCAACGATTGGGTTTCAATAAATGATGTTGTCAGTCACTGACAGCAAGCAGATAGGTTAAGGAAGGTGCAGGGGCGCACCTACTATGAGGCGTCTAGAGTTGTTTGTCTACCAGCAGATGGCGCCACCTGAGGCGGAAGGTGGTATTGGCGGTGGGCCCAATAGCAGTCGATGGAGTGAAATTAAAATCTACAAAATCTTTTAGAAAATAGTAATTTTCAACTATTTCCTCCCCCTCCCTCACCCAGAACTCCCCCCAGCCCCCTTTACTATCACGAGTTACAGTATAAGCAGATGTTCATCTCAGGTCAGAGAACACGACCCAGAAAATGAGCTGCAGCATCCGGGCCGAACACGAGACCAGAGGACTGGACCCTGGGGAGCATTAATCCCCCACCTGCACCTCGCCTGCAGAGCCGCCTCGTGATCAGGTCTGAGCCTTTCATCTCCTCCAGGTCTGATCCCAGAGAAGAATTCACCCTGCAGGCAAGAAAGGGTTAATGCCCCATTATAACGAACATAGGAAACTCTAGAGTGCTGGACGCATCCCCATTTTCTAGCACAAGTCTCGCTGCTGGAGGAAAGGGTTCTCTACTGTACAAGCAACAATGGTCAACTACAGAGTTTACATCTACTCCTACCACTAGGGGCAGTATGGAGGCATCATGCTCATTAAACCACCAGGATTCCTAATATTCCGACCATCCCCAGATACGACAGAGCGTCCACAGCATCCAAACATGTATGAACAGAGAAATACAATAAGAGGAGCAAGACAGCCCATGTAAGGGGCATTTCACACTTGCGTTCTTTTCCTGATTTGGAAGATCAGGAAAAACCCGATTCTTAACAGTATTTTGCACATTCACTTTAATTTTGTCAGGTAGAATCTTGTTGCTTCATGTTTTCTCCTGAAATCATTAAAGAGAATGGGCAAAAAAAATGAATCCTGTAAGAATCAGGTGTTTTCCTGATCTTCCAAATCAGGAAAAAAACGTAAGTGTGAAAGGCCCCTAAGAGGAGTATTTGCTGTGCCCCCAGATACCCCACTCCATCCAGTCATTGCCTAGAGATCGGCGGTGACATCACTGAGAACGTCTCCCGTCATCACTAGAGATCAGACATCACTGAGAACGTCTCCTGTCATCACTAGAGATCAGACATCACTGAGAACGTCTCCTATCATCACTAGAGATCAGACATCACTGAGAACGTCTCCTATCATCACTAGAGATCAGACATCACTGAGAACGTCTCCTATCATCACTAGAGATCAGACATCACTGAGAACGTCTCCTATCATCACTAGAGATCAGACATCACTGAGAACGTCTCCTATCATCACTAGAGATCAGACATCACTGAGAACGTCTCCTATCATCACTAGAGATCAGACATCACTGAGAACGTCTCCTATCATCACTAGAGATCAGACATCACTGAGACGTTCATATCACTAGAGTCAGAATCACTAGACGTCTCCTATCATCACTAGAGATCAGACATCACTGAGAACGTCTCCTATCATCACTAGAGATCAGACATCACTGAGAACGTCTCCTCATCACTAGAGATCAGACATCACTGAGAACGTCTCCTATCATCACTAGAGATCAGACATCACTGAGAACGTCTCCATCATCACTAGAGATCAGACATCACTGAGAACGTCTCCCTATCATCACTAGAGATCAGACATCACTGAGAACGTCTCCATATCATCACTAGAGATCAGACATCACTGAGAACGTCTCTCATCACTGAGATCAGACATCATGAAACGTTCCTTCATCACTAGAGATCACTCACTGAGAACGTCTCCTTCATCACTAGAGATCAGACTCACTGAGAAGTCTCTATCATCACTAGAGATCAGACATCACTGAAATCTTATCATCACTAGGCAACATCATGAGACTCTCTTATCATGAGATCAGACATCACTGAGACGTCTCCTCATCACTAAGATCAGACATCACTGAGAACGTCTCCATCATCACTAGAGATCAGCATCACTGAAACGTCTCCATCATCACTAGAGATCAGAATCATTGACGTCTAATCATAGGATCACCCACTCTCAACCGCAGACACTAGAACGTCTCCTATCATCACTAGAGATCAGACATCACTGAGAACGTCTCCTTCATCACTAGAGATCAGACATCACTGAGAACGTCTCCATCTCACTAGAGATCAGACATCACTGAGAACGTCTCCTATCATCACTAGAGATCAGACATCACTGAGAACGTCTCCTTCATCATAGAGATCAGACATCACTGAGAACGTCTCTATCATCACTAGAGATCAGACATCACTGAGAACGTCTCCATCATCACTAGAGATCAGACATCACTGAGAACGTCTCCTCATCACTGAGATCAGACATCATGAGAACGTCTCCATCATCACTAGAGATCAGACATCACTGAGACGTCTCCATCATCACTAGAGATCAGACATCACTGAGAAGTCTCCATCATCACTAGAGATCAGACATCACTGAGAACGTCTCCTATCATCACTAGAGATCAGACATCACTGAGAACGTTCTATCATCATAGAGATCAGACATCACTGAGAACGTCTCCTATCATCACTAAGATCAGACATCACTGAGAACTCTCTATCATCACTAGAGATCAGACATCACTGAGAACGTTCCTATCATCACTAGAGATCAGACATCACTGAGAACGTCTCCTATCATCACTAGAGATCAGACATCACTGAGAACGTCTCCCATCATCACTAGAGATCAGACATCACTGAGAACGTCTCCATCATCATAGAGATCAGACATCACTGAGAACGTCTCCTATCATCACTAGAGATCAGACATCACTGAGAACGTCTCCTATCATCACTAGAGATCAGACATCACTGAGAACGTCTCCTATCATCACTAGAGATCAGACATCACTGAGAACGTCTCCTATCATCACTAGAGATCAGACATCACTGAGAACGTCTCCTATCATCACTAGAGATCAGACATCACTGAGAACGTCTCCATCTCACTAGAGATCAGACATCACTGAGAACGTCTCCTTCATCACTAGAGATCAGACATCACTGAGAACGTCTCCTATCATCACTAGAATCAGACATCACTGAGAACGTCTCCATCATCACTAGAGATCAGACATCACTGAGAACGTCTCCCATCACTAGATCGACATAAACTCTATCTATCAGACATCACTGAACGCCATCATATAAGATCAACATCATGAGAATCTCTATAAAGATACTCACGAGAACTCCATCACTAGGATAGACATCATGAGATCTTCACTGAATCAGAATAGAGAATCTCATCATAGATCACATCTGAACTCTTCTATAGTCAACATCAGAAACGTCTATATCATAGGATAACATCATGAACGTCTCTCACTAGAGATCAGACATCACTGAGAAGTCTCCCATCATCATAGAGATCAGACATCACTGAGAACGTCTCCCATCATCACTAGAGATCAACATCACTGAGAACGTCTCCATCATCACTAGAGATCAGACATCACTGAGAACGTCTCCTATCATCACTAGAGATCAGACATCACTGAGAACGTCTCCTATCATCACTAGAGATCAGACATCACTGAGAACGTCTCCATCATCACTAGAGATCAGACATCACTGAGAACGTCTCCTACATCACTAGAGATCAGACATCACTGAGAACCTCCCATCATCACTAGAGATCAGACATCACTGAGAACGTCTCCATCATCACTAGAGATCAGACATCACTGAGACGTCTCCTATCATCACTAGAGATCAGACATCACTGAGAAGTCTCCATCATCACTAGAGATCAGACATCACTGAGAACGTCTCCTATCATCACTAGAGTCAGACATCACTGAGAACGCTCCTATCATCACTAGAGATCAGACATCACTAGAACGTCTCCATCATCACTAGAGATCAGACATCACTGAGAACGTCTCCATCATCACTAGAGATCAGACATCACTGAGAACGTCTCCTATCATCACTAGAGATCAGACATCACTGAGAACGTCTCCTATCATCACTAGAGATCAGACATCACTGAGAACGTCTCCTATCACTAGAGATCAGACATCACTGAGAACGTCTCCTATCATCACTAGAGATCAGACATCACTGAGAACGTCTCCTATCATCACTAGAGATCAGACATCACTGAGAACGTCTCCTATCATCACTAGAGATGAGACATCACTGAGAACGTCTCCTATCATCACTAGAGATGAGACATCACTGAGAACGTCTCCTATCATCACTAGAGATCAGACATCACTGAGAACGTCTCCATCATCACTAGAGATCGGACATCACTGAGAACGTCTCCCATCATCACTAGAGATCAGACATCACTGAGAACGTCTCCTATCATCACTAGAGATCAGACATCACTGAGAACGTCTCCTATCATCACTAGAGATCAGACATCACTGAGAACGTCTCCCATCATCACTAGAGATCACACATCACTGAGAACGTCTCCTATCATCACTAGAGATCAGACATCACTGAGAACATCTCCTATCATCACTAGAGATCAGACATCACTGAGAACGTCTCCTATCATCACTAGAGATCAGACATCACTGAGAACGTCTCCTATCATCACTAGAGATCAGACATCACTGAGAACGTCTCCTATCATCACTAGAGATCAGACATCACTGAGAACGTCTTCTATCATCACTAGAGATCAGACATCACTGAGAACGTCTCCCATCATCACTAGAGATCAGACATCACTGAGAACGTCTCCTATCATCACTAGAGATCAGACATCACTGAGAACGTCTCCTATCATCACTAGAGATGAGACATCACTGAGAACGTCTCCTATCATCACTAGAGATGAGACATCACTGAGAACGTTCTCTATCATCACTAGAGATCAGACATCACTGAGAACGTCTCCTATCATCACTAGAGATCAGACATCACTGAGAACGTCTCCTATCATCACTAGAGATCAGACATCACTGAGAACGTCTCCTATCATCACTAGAGATCAGACATCACTGAGAACGTCTCCTATCATCACTAGAGATCAGACATCACTGAGAACGTCTCCTATCATCACTAGAGATCAGACATCACTGAGAACGTCTACCTATCATCACTAGAGATCAGACATCACTGAGAACGTCTCCTATCATCACTAGAGATCAGACATCACTGAGAACGTCTCCCATCATCACTAGAGATCAGACATCACTGAGAACGTCTCCTATCATCACTAGAGATCAGACATCACTGAGAACGTCTCCATCATCACTAGAGATCAGACATCACTGAGAACGTCTCCCATCATCACTAGAGATCAGACATCACTGAGAACGTCTCCTATCATCACTAGAGATCAGACATCACTGAGAACGTCTCCTATCATCACTAGAGATCAGACATCACTGAGAACGTCTCCCATCATCACTAGAGATCAGACATCACTGAGAACGTCTCCCATCATCACTAGAGATCAGACATCACTGAGAACGTCTCCATCATCACTAGAGATCAGACATCACTGAGAACGTCTCCCATCATCACTAGAGATCAGACATCACTGAGAACGTCTCCCATCATCACTAGAGATCAGACATCACTGAGAACGTCTCCCATCATCACTAGAGATCAGACATCACTGAGAACGTCTCCTATCATCACTAGAGATCAGACATCACTGAGAACGTCTCCTATCATCACTAGAGATCAGACATCACTGAGAACGTCTCCCATCATCACTAGAGATCAGACATCACTGAGAACGTCTCCCATCATCACTAGAGATCAGACATCACTGAGAACGTCTCCTATCATCACTAGAGATCAGACATCACTGAGAACGTCTCCCATCATCACTAGAGATCAGACATCACTGAGAACGTCTCCCATCATCACTAGAGATCAGACATCACTGAGAACGTCTCCCATCATCACTAGAGATCAGACATCACTGAGAACGTCTCCTATCATCACTAGAGATCAGACATCACTGAGAACGTCTCACCATCATCACTAGAGATCAGACATCACTGAGAACGTCTCCTATCATCACTAGAGATCAGACATCACTGAGAACGTCTCCTATCATCACTAGAGATCAGACATCACTGAGAACGTCTCCTATCATCACTAGAGATCAGACATCACTGAGAACGTCTCCTATCATCACTAGAGATCAGACATCACTGAGAACGTCTCCTATCATCACTAGAGATCAGACATCACTGAGAACGTCTCCTATCATCACTAGAGATCAGACATCACTGAGAACGTCTCCTATCATCACTAGAGATCAGACATCAATGAGAACGTCTCCTGTCATCTCTAGAGATCGGTGGGATGTCGGTTACATTTCGTCTCTGGAGTATAATCCCCAGTGGATGGATCTTCATTCATTTCCCTGTGGGAGGGTGGGGGTTGTAGTCCTGTGGGCACACAGCAGCTCAGTGACGTTGGCACCTCTTCCCGTCAGGGGGGGTTGCTGCCTCTGGATGACTCGGCCTCATTTTCCATACAGTGACTCCACGGTTTGTATCTATGGATTTTTTACATTCGGCTTTGGCTGTGATCCACGATGGAAAATGTACAGGAGCTCGGAGGCCGCGGTGCTGTGCGCGGAGGCTTCTGTGTACTTCATGGCAGCGTATCCACAGCTGCTTCTTCACATCTTGTGCCAGTACCGCTGAGCGTCCAGCTACAATAAGACATAATCCAGCTCTCGGCTTCTGGCTGCTCGCACCCCGAGGACGCAGGAGAAGCTTAGAAACCGTTCTATAAGGACGATTCCTGCAGATGAGTGGAAATCTCCACTAATAGAGGAGTTCGGACTATGGGATCCAGCAGAGAGCCCCCAGCCTCCTGAATCAGAGCCCCCCCAGCCTCCTGAATCAGAGAGCCCCAGCCCGAATCAGACGCCCCCCCCCACCTCCTGAATCACAGACCCCCCCCCACCTCTGAATCAGAGAGCCCCCCCCATCCTGAATAAGAGATCCCCCCATCTCCTGAATGACAGACCCCCCCCCCAACCTCCTGAATCACAGACCCCCCCAACCTCCTGAATCAGAGACCCCCCCCAACCTCCTGAATCTGAGACCCCCCAATCATAGTACTGAAGGTTTATCTCGGAATGCAATAATCTACAATCTCATTGTATATTTGCGGAGATTCCCCAGGATAACGTGCGGCTGCCCACAGAGCTGACTATCTAGTGATCCAGAGCAGAGTGGATTGTCAGTACCACAGAATGTAGAGGACAGGGCCGGTGAGGCTGCAGAGAAGTGATCCAGAGCAGAGGTGCAGCACGGAGAGATTATGAGAAGGACTGCAGGGATATCCGGTCCTATAATGATCTCATTGGCTGCAGGGTGATCTGGTCCCATCATGATCTCATTGGCTGTACGGTGATCGTACTATGATATTTCAGCTGATCTAATTGTTTATAAGACTGGATCCCCCTGCAGCCAATCCGATAGTAAAACATTCAGAAGATCAGATGTGTGTATGAGCAGTCAGATCATGATCATGTCCTAAACATTTGGATCCAGTTGATTCCTCCGGGTCCTCGGAGCCCCTGATTGGAAGGTTTTGTACAGGGCAGGATCCCCAGGTGTGTGACGTTTTGGTGGGCCCGGATCCTCTACCTGCCTCTCCCTTCTCCTCGGCAGTCACCTCAGGTGACCTCGGACCCGGCCGCGAGCTCCTGGGGCTGTAATTTTCATGGCTCGTGTCCCGCTGCGGCTGCCAGCTCTTCCCTGTACTTTTCCACAGCCCTAGAATGAGGCTCTTTCTTGCCCGTCTGCAGCCGCTGTGGGCAGAGAAGTCGCCTCCAACAACCCGGAGCCTTCACCTCATCTATTCTTGTAGCCATAATAACCACTTCACTGCCAAAGCAACTGTGGACCGCAGGGGGCGGCAGAGCTGCCAGAAACGGGCCCCATATCCACTGATGGGGTCACCGCTGCCGGCACTGTGCACAGGTCACTTTCCCCATTGGAGCCCATACATTATATGGCACCATCCTGCAGAGCAGCAGCGCCACGCTGGTGCCAGCTGATCAGTGTGTTTTTCTGGGTTATATGTCCAGTAGGTGAAGCTGTTATTCACTGATCTCTGCCAGCCGGTGAACCATACAATACATGCAGGATAACCTGCAGTGAGCAGCACGAGGCACCGGTCGGCAGAGGGCTACAGAGGACTACGGAGGGCTACAGAGGGCTACGGAAGTCATACGGAGGACGAACGGAGGACTGAAAGGAGGATACTACAGGTAGGGCTACAGAGGGCTACGGAGGGCTACGGAGGGCTACAGAGGGCTACGAGGACTACGGAGGACTAACGGAGGACTACGGAGGCTACGGAGGACTAGATGGAGGAACTACAGAGGACTACGGAGGACTACAGAGGGCTACGGAGGACTACGGAGGACTACGGAGGACTACGCCACTCCTCAGGGGCTTTACCAGAAGATTTGCAATTTCTTCATTATTCCGCCAGGTTGAGTCCATTATTCACATGACTGGAGGAATGAGCGCCAGGATCAAAGGGAACATACTGCAAACCTGCTATGCAAAAGCAGCAGGCTCCTGTCCTTAAATACTCTGTGCTGCTGAGGGATCCCACTATGTAACTGTGAGCACAAAGCAGCAGGCTCCTGTCCTGAAACACTCTGTGGTGCTGGGGGATCCTACTATGTAACTGCGAGCACAAAGCAGCAGACTCCTGTCCTGAAATACTCTGTGCTGCTGGGGGATCCCACTATGTAACTGGGAGCACAAAGCAGCAGTCTCCTGTCCTGAAACACTCTGTGCTGCTGGGAAATCCCACTATGTAACTGCGAGCACAAAGCAGCAGGCTGCTCTCCTGAAATACTCTGTGCTGCTGGAGACCCTGCTTCCTCCACAATGTAACACTCAGTCTATGACCCCCCTACAAGACACACATCCTCTCTGAAATACTTTGTGCTGGGACCCTGCTCCCTCCACAATGTACACTCATCTGTGTCCCCTAAGATCAGCACACTCCTCTCTGAAATACTCTGTGCTGCTGGAGACCCTGCTCCTTCCACAATGTAACACTCAGTCTGTGACCCCCTACAAGATCAGCACACTCCTCTCCTGAAATACTCTGCTGCTTTAATCCTTGGAAACTATCACTTGGGCTGGTTATTAACAGTGTACATGATAACAGTTGGGGGTCGCATTGTATATTCAGAACCTGGACCCCCGCATACAGCCCCTGGGGAACACAGACAGAATAGGACGTTGTGCTAGAACAATATAAGGGCCCTCTGCAGTCAGCTCCTCACAATGCACAACACCTCTTGGTCTGGAGTTGGTGGTGGCCCTGGACCTCCTGGGCCCCTGTACAGGTATAGGTTATGGGATCTCTTGCTCTGGAGCAGGTAGTGGCCCGGACCTCCTGGGCCCCTGTACAGGTATAGGTTATGGTTGTCTCTTGCTCTGGAGCAGGTAGTGGCCCCAGACCTCCTGGGGCCCTTGTGCAGGTATAGGTTATGGATCCTCTTGCTCTAGAGCAGGTAGTGGCCCCGGACCTCCTGGGCTCCAGTGCGGGTACAATATATGGGCCCTCTGCACTGGAGATAGTAGTGGCCCCGGACCTCCTGGGCTCCAGTGCTGGTACAGTATATGGCCCCGGACCTCCTGGGCTCCAGTGCGGGTACAGTATATGGGCCCTCTGCACTGGAGATAGTAGTGGTCCGGACCTCCTGGGCTCCAGTGCGGTACAGTATATGGCCCCGGGACCTCCTGGGCTCCAGTGCTGGTACAGTTTGTGGCCTCGGACCTCCTGGGCTCCAGTGCGGGCACAGTATATGGACCCTCTGCTCTGGAGCAGGCAGTGGCCCCGGACCTCCTGGGCTCCTGTGTAGCTGCACTGGTTATACAGTGATCTGCGCCCACCTCGTTCTGCTCTTGAGGTCTCGCTCCATTCTCTATGAGCCTCAATGAGAGGGACGAGGCTCCACGCTGAGCGTCATTCCGGGCCCCTCAGGCCCACCATTCCAATATGGCAGCCAGTATAGGGGTCTCTACCCTGTGACGTTCCTGGTGGATGTTCAGGTATGTCCGTATATACATGATGGTGGGGGTCATCACTACGCAACATGCAGAATTGCCATTCAAGGGCCTTAGAGAGCTGGGTGAGGGCCCCAGTGGTCAGAGTGGATGTGCAGATGTGATTGGGTACACGGTACCGCAGGGTAGAGCACACTCACCATGTACTCCATGTTGGAGGATGATGGGTGGACTTGTCCTCGGAGCTTGTTGTGGAGCTGCAGGATTTCCTCCCGGTCGGACCTGGCGATGGCTCGTCGGCTCCTCGAATGTCCAGCGCCGGTCGTGTATTTGCCAGGAAGTTCTCCAGGAAGGTTTCATTGGCCAGAAACATGCAGTAACACTGGTCCACCAGCAGGAGGGCGCCGAGTGGCAGAATCCACACAGCCATGATGGCGAGGCCAGGAGATGGAGGATCTGGAAATAGTCAAGTCTAAGAGAAGAAACAAGAGAGGCAACATGAGACCAGAAGGACCAACACAGGACTACTGAGCCTACCATCCACTGACCAACACAGGACCACCTAGCCCAACATCCACCCACCAACACAGGACCACCAAGCCCAACATCCACCGATTAATACAGGACCACTGAACCCAACATCCACCGACCAACACAGGACTACTGAGCCCAACATCCACCGACCTACACAGGACCACTGAGCCCAACATCCACCGACCTACACAGGACCACTGAGCCCAACATCCACCGACCTACACAGGACCACTGAGCCCAACATCCACCGACCAACACAGGGGACTACTTAACCCAACATCCACCGACCTACACAGGACCACTGAGCCCAACATCCACCAACCAACACAAGACCACTGAGCCCAACATCCACCGACCAACACAGGACCACTGAGCCCAACATCCACCGACCTACACAGGACCACTGAGCCCAACATCCACCGACCAACACAGGGGACTACTTAACCCAACATCCACCGACCTACACAGGACCACTGAGCCCAACATCCACCAACCAACACAAGACCACTGAGCCCAACATCCACCGACCAACACAGGACCACTGAGCCAACATCCACCGACCTACACAGGACCACTGAGCCCAACATCCACCGACCAACACAGGGGACTACTTAACCCAACATCCACCGACCTACACAGGACCACTGAGCCCAACATCCACCAACCAACACAAGACCACTGAGCCCAACATCCACCGACCAACACAGGACTACTGAGCCCAACATCCACCGACCGACACAGGATCACTGAGCCCAACATCCACCGACCTACACAGGACCACTGAGCCCAACATCCACCGACCTACACAGGACTAATGAGCCCAACATCCACCGATCAGCACAGGACCACTGAGCCCAACATCCACCGACCAACACAGGACTACTGAGCCCAACATCCACCGACCTACACAGGACCACTGAGCCCAACATCCACCGACCTACAAAGGACCACTGAGCCCAACATCCACCGACCAACACAGGACCACTGAGCCCAACATCCACCGACCAACACAGGACTACTGAGCCCAACATCGACCGACCTACCAGGACCACTGAGCCCAACATCGACCGACCTACACAGGACTACTGAGCCCAACATCCACCGACCTACACAGGCCAACTGAGCCCAACATCCACCGACCTACACAGGACTACTGAGCCCAACATCCACCGACCTACACAGGACTACTGAGCCCAACATCCACCGACCTACACAGGCCAACTGAGCCCAACATCCACCGACCAACACAGGACTACTGAGCCCAACATCCACCGACCTACACAGGACTACTGAGCCAAACATCCACCAACCAACACAGGACTACTGAGCCCAACATCCCCCGACCAACACAGGATCACTGAGCCCAACATCCACCGACCTACACAGGACCACTGAGCCCAACATCCACCGACCTACACAGGACCACTGAGCCCAACATCCACCGACCAACACAGGACTACTGAGCCCAACATCCACCGACCTACACAGGACCACTGAGCCCAACATCCACTGACCTACACAGGACCACTGAGCCCAACATCCAACGACCAACACAGGACCACTGAGCCAAACATCCACCGACCAACACAGGACTACTGAGCCCAACATCCACCGACCTACACAGGACCACTGAGCCCAACATCCACCGACCTACACAGGACTACTGAGCCCAACATCCACCAACCAACACGGGACCACTGAGCCAAACATCCACCGACCAACACAGGACCACCGAGCCCAACATCCACCGACCAACACAGGGCAACTTAGCCCAACATCCACCGACCTACACAGGACCACTGAGCCCAACATCCACCGACCTACACAGGACTACTGAGCCCAACATCCACCGACCAACACAGGACCACTGAGCCCAACATCCACCGACCAACACAGGACCACTGAGCCCAACATCCACCGACCTACACAGGACTACTGAGCCCAACATCCACCGACCAACACAGGACCACTGAGCCCAACATCCACCGACCTACACAGGACCACTGAGCCCAACATCCACCGACCTACACAGAACCACTGAGCCCAACATCCACCGACCTACACAGGACCACTGAGCCCAACATCCACCGACCAACACAGGACCACTGAGCCCAACATCCACCGACCTACACAGGACCACTGAGCCCAACATCCACCGACCTACACAGGACTACTGACCCAACATCCACCAACCAACACAAGACCACTGAGCCCAACATCCACCGACCTACACAGGACTACTGAGCCCCCCTGGCTGCTCCCATCATCCCATACACAGAACAGCTGACACATAACACTCCTCACACAAATAGTTTCCAATATGCCCTCTTATACACAGACAAGAGGTTCTGCAGCAGCACTCTGGCATTCTGGGATCTGGAGTCAGTGGAAACAACACTGTTGCCATGGTGATATCAGCTATTAGTAGTCTCATTCATCCAACTTTCTGCCATCCAATCACAGTGCAGTATTCATAGCTCCCAGGAGGGTTACAGTCTGTAAGCTGCATTCTAATTGGTCATTATGGACAACAAGGCCGATTACTATCAGCTCAGTCATCATAGTGCGTAGTTACAGAAATTTGCCAGGAGAGGGGCTCCATCTGTGGGGGGCTCCACGGCCGACTGTGGGGGGCTCTTAGATGATCTGTGGGAGGCTCTGTGGTGATCTGTGGGAGGCTCTGTGGGGGGCTCTGTGGTGATCTGTGGGAGGCTCTGTGGTGTGTGGGGGGCTCTGTGGTGATCTGTGGGGGGGGCTCTGTGGTGATCTGTGAGGGGCTCTGTTGTGATCTGTGGGGGGCTCTATTGTGATCTGTGGGGGGCTCTATTGTGATCTGTGGGGGGCTCCACGGCCGATTGTGGGAGACTCCATGGTGTCCAGTGGGAGGCTCTGTGGTGATCTGTGGGGGGCTCTGTGGTGATCTGTGGGGGGGGCTCTGTGCTGTTCTGTGGGGGGCTCTGTGGTGATCTGTGGGGGGCTCTGTGGTGATCTGTGAGGGGCTCTGTGGTGATCTGTGAGGGGCTCTGTTGTGATCTGTGGGGGGCTCTGTGGTGATCTGTGGGGGGCTCTGTGGTGATCTGTGGGGGGCTCTGTGGTGATCTGTGGGGGGCTCTGTGGTGATCTGTGAGGGGCTCTGTGGTGATCTGTGGGGGGCTCTGTGGTGATCTGTGGGGGGCTCTGTGGTGATCTGTGAGGGGCTCTGTTGTGATCTGTGGGGGACTCTGTGGTGATCTGTGGGGGGCTCTGTGGTGTTCTGTGGGGGCTCTGTGGTGTTCTGTGGGGGGTCTCTGTGGTGTTCTGTGAGGGGCTCTGTTGTGATCTGTGGGGGGCTCTGTGGTGATCTGTGGGGGGCTCTGTGGTGATCTGTGGGGGGCTCTGTGGTGATCTGTGAGGGGCTCTGTTGTGATCTGTGGGGGACTCTGTGGTGATCTGTGGGGGGCTCTGTGGTGTTCTGTGGGGGGCTCTGTGGTGTTCTGTGGGGGGCTCTGTGGTGTTCTGTGAGGGGCTCTGTTGTGATCTGTGGGGGGCTCTGTGGTGATCTGTGGGGGGCTCTGTGGTGATCTGTGGGGGGCTCTGTGGTGTTCTGTGGGGGGCTCTGTGGTGTTCTGTGGGGGCTCTGTGGTGTTCTGTGGGGGCTCTGTGGTGTTCTGTGGGGGGCTCTGTGGTGTTCTGTGAGGGGCTCTGTTGTGATCTGTGGGGGCTCTGTGGTGATCTGTGGGGGGCTCTGTGGTGATCTGTGGGGGGCTCTGTGGTGTTCTGTGGGGGGCTCTGTGGTGTTCTGTGGGGGGCTCTGTGGTGTGTGGGGGGCTTTGTGGTGATCTGTGGGGGGCTCTGTAGTGTTCTGTGGGGGGCTCTGGTGTTCTGTGGGGGCTCTGTGGTGATCTGAGGGGGGCTCTGTGGTGATCTGTGGGGGGCTCTGTTGTGATCTGTAGGGGGCTCTATTGTGATCTGTGGGGGGCTCCATGGCCGATTGTGGGAGGCTCCATGGTGTCCAGTGAGGGGCTCTGTAGCAGCCTGTGGTGGGCTCTAAGGCAGCCTCTGGGGGGGCGCTCCGTGGTGTCCAGTGGGGGCTCTGCGGGAGCCTGTGGGGGGCTCTACGGTGTTCTGTTAGAGGCTCCATGGTGTCCAATGGGGGGTTCTGTAGCAACCTGTGAGGGGCTCTATGGCGGCCTGTGAGAGTCGCTCTGTGGTGTCCAGTGGGGGGCGCTCCGCTGATCGTCTCTTCCTCACATCCTTAGCTGCACATTTGGCTTCATAAATATGTAAACTAAGATTTTCTCATAAGACTAAAACCGGAAATGTACAAGAACGAAAAGTGGAACATTCCAGAGCATCCGATTATTAACCCTGCACAACCCGGGACACCGGACCCTCACATGCTGGACAGATAGATACACAGCTCAGCAGACAGTATCACACAATATAGGATTAGATACACAGCTCAGCAGACAGTATCACACAGTATAGGATTAGATACACAGCTCAGCACACAGTATCACACAGGATAGGATTAGATACACAGCTCAGCAGACTGTATCACACAGGATAGGATTAGATACACAGCTCAGCACACAGTATCACACAGGATAGGATTAGATACACAGCTCAGCAGACAGTATCACACAGGATATGATTAGATACACAGGTCAGCAGACCGTATCACACAGGAGAGAATTAGATACACAGCTCAGCAGACAGTATCATACAGGATAGGATTAGATACACAGCTCAGCACACAGTATCACACAGGATAGGATTAGATACACAGCTCAGCAGACAGTATCACACAGGATAGGATTAGATACACAGCTCAGCAGTCAGTATCACACAGGATAGGATTAGATACACAGCTCAGCAGACTGATGTGACTGGAGCAGATCACATGATCCACCAGATCCACCAGATCTGCACATGGTGATCTCTCCAGGTGGGTGTAGCACTCATCATCCTCATTCCTGCACTACAACCCTCAGCATGTCCAGCGGCCGCAGATCTCAGTGGGATTCGTATGTCTGACCCCGGAGGTTCAGATGATGGAATATTCTCCGTAATACGGTGAATCACAAAATCCAGAAAACTCACTAAATCCTCGTCCTCTGAACACCCCCGAATCTCTGCCCAGACCCCGACCACAGCAACATTACTCACCAGGGAAGGGGGGCAACCACGACGTCATTACTACATAGAGGGATGAGTGCAGCCCCCCAGACACGGAAATGTAAGGGGGTGCTAAATGTTATAGGTACAGTCAGGAACATGCACCCCTGGCCCATACACAGCCCTTGTATTTCTCCTGAGACCCCTCACTCATCAGAGCGCCCCCCTCAGAGGGAACTCACAGCACTCAATACACACAGCAGGCCTCTGCATCTTACTAATTCATCACGATGTGGACTACAAATCCCAGAAAGACCAGTGTGCACCAGAACCCCAAAATGCCTGCAAGACCAGTGTGCACCAGAACCCCAAAATCTCTGCAAGACCTGTGCGCAACAGAACCCCAAAATGCCTGCAAGACCAGTGTGCACAGAACCCCAAAATGCCTGCAAGACCTGTGTGCACCAGAACCCCAAAATCCCTGCAAGACCAGTGTGCACCAGAACCCCAAAATGCCTGCAAGACCAGTGTGCACCAGGACCCCAAAATCCCTGCAAGACCAGTGTGCACCAGAACCCCAAAATCCATGTGACAGAGAAAACCACCCAAACACACAACACATCCCTCCCCGGGACCCACATGAGAGGGGGTCATACATGTTATATACAGAGGGTGAGGGTCCTACCCGTAACATACAGAGAATAGGGGGACTACCTGTTATATACAGAGGATGGGGTCCTACCTGTTATATACAGAGGGTGAGGGTCTTACCCGTAACAAACAGAGAATGGGGGTCCTACCTGTTATATACAGAGACCGAGGGTCTTGCCTCTTATATACAGAGGCCGGGGTCTTACCTCTTATATACAGAGGCCGGGGGTCTTACCTCATATACAGAGGCCGGGGGTCTTACCTCATATACAGAGGCCGGGGGTCTTACCTCTTATATACAGAGGCCGGGGGTCTTACCTCTTATATACAGAGGCCGGGGGTCTTACCTCTTATATACAGAGGCCGTGGGTCCTACCTCTTATATACAGAGGCCGGGGGTCTTACCTCTTATATACAGAGGCCGGGGGTCTTACCTCTTATATACAGAGGCCGGGGGTCTTACCTCTTATATACAAAGGCCGGGGGTCTTACCTCTTATATACAGAGGCCGGGGGTCTTACCTCTTATATACAGAGGCCGGGGGTCTTACCTCTTATATACAGAGGCCGTGGGTCTTACCTCTTATATACAGAGGCCGTGGGTCCTACCTCTTATATACAGAGGCTGGGGGTCTTACCTCTTATATACAGAGGCCGGGGGTCTTACCTCTTATATACAGAGGCCGGGGGTCTTACCTCTTATATACAAAGGCCGGGGGTCTTACCTCTTATATACAAAGGCCGGGGGTCTTACCTCTTATATACAAAGGCCGGGGTCTTACCTCTTATATACAAAGGCCGGGGTCTTACCTCTTATATACAGAGGCTGGGGTCTTACCTCTTATATACAGAGGCCGGGGGTCTTACCTCTTATATACAGAGGCCGGGGGTCTTACCTCTTATATACAGAGGCCGGGGGTCTTACCTCTTATATACAGAGGTTGAGGGTAGTATTTCATACCATCAAATGACCTAGTTTAGAAAGGACAAGACATTGGTTAGGTGGATTCATGCATGATTCGCTTAGTGATCAGACCCAGAGAGTAGTCACAAATGGCCACACATCCAGATGGGAGAATGTCTCTAGTGGGGGCCACAGGGCTCTGTCCTGGGCCCAGTGCTGTTCATCATTTTATCAATGATTTGGATAAAGGAATTGAGGGTAAACTGATTACATTTGCTGATGACACAAAGCTGGTAGGGATAGCTAATACTAGAGAAAAGAGAGACAGAGGATTCAAGAAGACTAAACACACTGGAGCAGTGGCAGCAACTAACAGAAAGGATCATAACAGGGAGAAATGCAAAGTCCTACACCTGAGCAAGAACAATGAACATCTACAGAATGGGAGGAATAGGGCGAATCAAGAGCACGTGTGATAAAGACTGGGGTATATAATAGATCACAGACTGCACAGGAGTCACCAGTGTGGCTTCTGTTAATACATCCCAGAATGGTGTTTGACTTTCTTCCTGCTGCATCACAGTCTAGATCAGGGTGTCAAACACGCGGCCCGGGGCTTCAAAGTGCGGCCCGCGGCACCGTGGACAACGTAAGGACGCCGGGATCCACTGTGCAGGGGGCCGCCATGGTGCACTGTGAAAGGGGCCGCCGTGGTGCAGTGTGCTGGGGACTGTGGCCGCTACAACAAACTCTGAGCCTCCTACCCTCAGCTACATCAATGGAAGCTGGCAGGCCAATCAGATCACAGCCCGCTAGCTTCCATTGATGTAGCTGAGGGAAGGAGGCTCGGAACTTGTCGTAGCGGCCACAGGAAGTAATAATAAAGCCGCAGTCCCCTGCACACTGCACCGCGGCGGCCCCCTGCACAGTACAATATGGCGGCCCCCTGCGCAGTACACTATGGCGGCCCCCTGCGCAGTACACTATGGCGGCCCCCTGCGCAGTAAACTATAGGCGGCCCCCCTGCACAGTGGATCCCGGCATCGTTAGGGTATGGGATAGGGACGTTTTTTGAGCAGTCCTGAACGTAGCAAAACCTGAACTGCTTTCAAGGATTCTAGAGTCCTTGCCAGCAGATTCTCTGCGTTCAGGTCCTGCGTTATTATTGCATTTCTTGCACATTTTTCCTGCGTTTTTTCCATTGACTGCAGCAAAAACGCAGGCAAAATAGAACATGTCACTTCTCTCCCATCCACACCAAAACCGCAGGGGTCTGACAGTTCTTGACACTTGCAAAACCAATGTATGGGCAGAGCGTTTCTGTGAAACACATTGGTTTTGCTGGGAATCAAAACCGCAGGAACAAATTGCATAAATTAACATTAATCCAATGGTAAACTGCATGCAGAAACTGCAGCAAAAACATCCTGTGGGCACATACCCTTAAGGTGTGTGTATGAAAGAGTGTGTGACTGTGTGTATGTGAGAATGTGTGTGTGAGTGTGTGTATGAGAAAGTGTGGGTATGAGAGTGTGTGTACGAGTGTATGTATGAGAGTGTGTACGAGAAAGTGTGTGTGTATGAGAGTGTGTGTACGAGTGTATGTATGAGAGTGTGTGTATGAGAGTGTGTGTACGAGTGTGTGTGTATGTAGATGTATGTATGAGAGTGTGTGTGTATGTGATTTGTGTATGAGAGTGTGTACGAGAGTGTGTATGAGAAAGTGTGTGTGTATGAGTGTGTGATATGAGAGTGTGTGTGTGTATGAAAGAGTGTGTGTGTATGAGAAAGTGTGTATGTATGAGAGTGTGTGTACGAGTGTGTGTATGAGAGAGTGTGTGTATGAGTGTATGTATCAGAGTGTGTGTGTATGAGAAAGTGTGTATGAGTGTGTGTATGAGTGTGTGTATGAGAGAGTGTGTGTATATAAGTATGTATGAGTGTGTGTGTGTGTATGAGAAAGTGTGTGTGTATGAGAAAGTGGTGTGTGTATGTATGAGAGTGTGTGTATGAAAGAGTGTGTGTGTATGTATGAAAGTGTGTGCATGAGAATGTGTATGTATGAGAGTGTGTACGAGTGTGTGTATGAGTGTATGTATGAGAGTGTGTGTGTATGAGTGTATGTATAAGAGTGTGTGTGTATGAGTGTATGTATAAGAGTGTGTATGAGATTGTGTGTGTGTGGGAGAAAGTGTGTGTGTATGATGTATGAGAAAGTGTGTGTGTGTACGGGTGTGTGTATGTATGAGTGTGTGTGTGTACAAGTGTGTGTGTATGAGTGTGTGTGTATGAGAGTGTATGAGAGTATGTATGAGTGTGTGTGTGTGTGTGTGTATGAGAAAGTGTGTGTGTATGAGATGAGTGTATGAGAAAGTGTGTGTGTGTACGAGAGTGTGTGTATGTATGAGAGTGTGTGTGTACGAGTGTGTGTGTATGTGAGTATGTATTAGAAAGTGTGTGTGTGTATATGAGTGTGTGTATATGGATGTGTATGAGAGTCTGTGTATGAGTCTGTGTAAAAGTGCGTGCGAGTGTATATTAGAAAGTGTGTGTGTGTGTGTGTATCAGTGAGTGAGTGTATGAGAGTGTGTATGAAACTGTGTATGAGAGTGTGTATGAAAGTGTGTGTGTGTGTATAAGAGTGGGAGTGTGTGTGTGAGAGTGTGTGTATGAGAGAGTGTGTATGAGAGTGTGTATGAGAGTGTGTGTATGAGAGTGTGTATGAGAGTGTGTATGAGAGAGTGTGTGTATGAGTGTGTGTATGAGTGTGTGTGTATGAGAGAGTGTGTAAGAGACTGTGTATGAGAGTGTGTATGAGAGAGTGTGTGTATAAGTGTGTGTATGAGAGAGTGTGTAAGAGACTGTGTGTATGACAGAGTGTGTGTATGAGAGAGTGTGTATGTGCGTGTATGAGTGTGTGTTGTGAGTGTATGAGAGACTGTGTGTGTGTACACAAAAAGAAGAGAGACCACGTTGGGACATCACTACAAAGTGACATTACTACAAGAAGAGGAGCAGGATGGGGACATTACTACAAGAAGAGGACCAGGATGGGGACATTACTACAAGAAGGGGACCAGGATGGGGACATTCTACAAAAGAGGACCAGGATGGGGACATTACTACAAGAAGAGGACCAGGATGGGGACATTACTACAAAGAGAGAGAGGGACTCTACTATGGGATCAGGATGGACATTACTACAAGAAGAGGATCAGGATGAGGACATTACTACAAGAAGAGGACAGGATGGGGACATTACTAAAAAGGGGACAGGATGGGGACATTACTACAAGAAAGGGACCAGGATGGGGACATTACTACAAGAAGAGGAGCAGGATGGGGACATTCTACAAGAAGAGGACAGGATGGGGGACATTACTACAAGAAGGAAGGGAGATCACAAGGACAGTGGGACATTACTACAAGAAGAGGACAGGATGGGGACATTACTACAAGAAGGACCAGGATGGGGACATTACTACAAGAAGAGGACAGGATGGGGACATTACTACAAGAAGAGGACCAGGATGGGGACATTCCTACAAGAAAGATGGGATACACAAAAGAATCGATGGGGACATTCTACAAGAAGAGGACCAGGATGGGGACATTACTACAAGAAGAGGACAGGATGAGGACATTACTACAAGAAGAGGAGCAGGATGGGGACATTCTACAAGAAGAGGAGCAGGATGGGGACATTCCTACAAGAAGGGGACCAGGATGGGGACATTACTACAAGAAGAGGACCAGGATGGGAATTACTACAAGAAGAGGAGCAGGATGGGGACATTCTACAAGAAGAGGAGCAGGATGGGGACATTACTACAAGAGAGGACCAGGATGGGGACATTACTACAAGAAGAGGACCAGGATGGGGACATTACTACAAGAAGAGGACCAGGATGGGGACATTCTACAAGAAGAGGATCAGGATGGGACATTACTACAAGAAGAGGACCAGGATGGGGACATTACTACAAGAAGGAGCAGGATGAGGACATTACTACAAGAAGAGGACGGGATGGGGACATTGCTACAAGAAGAGGAGCAGGATGGGACATTCCTACAAAAAGGACCAGGATGGGACATTACTACAAGAAGAGGACCAGGATGGGACATTACTACAAGAAGAGGACAGGATGGGACATTACTACAAGAAGAGGACAGGATGGGGACATTACTACAAGAAGAGGACCAGGATGGGGACATTACTACAAGAAGAGACCAGGATGGGCATTACTACAAGAAGAGGACCAGATGGGACATTACTACAAGAAGAGGACAGGATGGGGACATTACAAAAGACAATGGACATTACACAAGAAGAGGACCAGGATGGGGGACATTACTACAAGAAGAGGACCAGGATGGGGACATTACTACAAGAAGAGGACCAGGATGGGGACATTACTACAAGAAGAGGACCAGGATGGGGACATTACTACAAGAAGAGGACCAGATGGGGACATTACTACAAGAAGAGGACAGGATGGGGACATTACTACAAGAAGAGGACCAGGATGGGGACATTACTACAAGAAGAGGACCAGGATGGGGACATTACTACAAGAAGAGGACAGGATGGGGCATTACTACAAGAAGAGGACCAGGATGGGGACATTACTACAAGAAGAGGACCAGGATGGGGGACATTACTACAAAGAGAGACAGGATGGGGACATTACTACAAGAAGAGGACAGGATGGGGACATTACTACAAGAAGAGGACAGGATGGGACATTACTACAAGAAGGACCAGGATGGGACATTACTACAAGAAGGACCAGGATGGGGACATTACTACAAAAGCAACAGAGGGACTCACGAGCAACATGATGGGACATTACTACAAGAAGAGGACCAGGATGGGGACATTACTACAAGAAGAGGACCAGGATGGGACATTACTACAAGAAGAGGACCAGGATGGGACATTACTACAAGAAGAGGACCAGGATGGGGACATTACTACAAGAGAGACCAGGATGGGGACATTACTACAAGAAGAGACCAGGATGGGGACATTACTACAAGAAGAGGACCAGGATGGGGACATTACTACAAGAAGGAACAGGATGGGACATTACTACAAGAAGAGAACCAGGATGAGGACATTACTACAAGAAGAGGACCAGGATGGGGACATTACTACAAGAAGAGGACCAGGATGGGGACATTACTACAAGAAGAGGACCAGGATGGGACATTACTACAAGAAGAGGACCAGGATGGGACATTACTACAAGAAGAGGACCAGGATGGGGACATTACTACAAGAAGAGGACCAGGATGGGGGCATTACTACAAGAAGAGGACCAGGATGGGGGATTACTACAAGAAAGGACAGATGGGGACATTGCTACAAGAAGAGGACCAGGATGGGGACATTACTACAAGAAGAGGACCAGGATGGGGCATTACTACAAGAAGAGGACCAGGATGGGGCCATTGCTACAAGAAGAGGACCAGGATGGGGACATTGCTACAAGAAGAGGACCAGGATGGGGACATTACTACAAGAAGAGGACCAGGATGGGGCATTACTACAAGAAGAGACCAGGATGGGGGACATTACTACAAGAAGAGGACCAGGATGGGGACATTACTACAAGAAGAGGACCAGGATGGGGACATTACTACAAGAAGAGGACCAGGATGGGGCATTACTACAAGAAGAGGACCAGGATGGGGACATTACTACAAGAAGAGGAGCAGGATGGGGACATTACTACAAGAAGAGGACCAGGATGGGGACATTACTACAAGAAGAGGAGCAGGATGGGACATTACTACAAGAAGAGGACCAGGATGGGGACATTACTACAAGAGGACCAGGATGGGGACATTACTACAAGAAGAGGACCAGGATGGGGACATTACTACAAGAAGAGGACCAGGATGGGGACATTACAAGAAGAGGATCAGGATGGGGACATTACTACAAGAAGGCAACCAGGATGAGGACATTACTACAAGAAGAGGACCAGGATGGGGACATTACTACAAGAAGAGGACCAGGATGGGGACATTACTACAAGAAGAGGATCAGGATGGGGACATTACTACAAGAAGGCAACCAGGATGAGGACATTACTACAAGAAGAGGACCAGGATGGGGACATTACTACAAGAAGAGGACCAGGATGAGGACATTACTACAAGAAGAGGAGCAGGATGGGGACATTACTACAAGAAGAGGACCAGGATGGGGACATTACAAAAAGAGGACCAGGATGGGGACATTACTACAAGAAGAGGACCAGGATGGGATATTTGTACAAGATGAGGACCAGGGGGGACATTACTACAAGAAGAGGACCAGGATGGGGACATTACTACAAGAAGAGGAGCAGGATGGGGACATTCCTACAAGAAGAGGAGCAGGATGAGGACATTACTACAAGAAGAGGACCGGGGGGGACATTACTACAAGAGGACCAGGATGGGGACATTACTACAAGAAGAGGACAGGATGGGGACATTCCTACAAGAAGAGGAGCAGGATGAGGACATTACTACAAGAAGAGGACCAGGATGGGGACATTACTACAAGAAGGCAACCAGGATGAGGACATTACTACAAGAAGGCAACCACAGTGGGGACATAACTAAAAGGAGATCAGAATTTGAATATTACTACATTGAGCAAAAAATTCTGGTATTACTAAAAATGTCACTTAATAATGCGCCCCACAATATCAATATTTTTCTATGTGCGGCCCACCAACCCAGCCGAGTTTGAGACCCCTTGTCTAGATCATGTGAAGTGATTATCCCCCTCTACTCCTCTGTGGTCAGACCTCATCTGGATACTGTGTCCTGTTCTGGGCACCAAACTGGAGCAAGTTCAGAGAAGAGTGACCAGAATGGTGACCGGTCTGCAGACCATGTCCTATGGGGAACGCTTACAGGATTTGAGAGTGTTTTAGTTTCCAAAAATGAAAACGGAGATGAGACTTAATAGCTGTCAACAAATATCTGAAGGGCTGACACACTGTAGAGGGATGAGCTTTATTCGAGGGGTCACACTGTAGAGGGATCAGCTTTATACTAGGGCTTTCACACTGTAGAGGGCTCAGCTTTATTCTAGGCAGCCACACAGTAGAGGGATCAGCTTTATTCTAGGGCAGTCACACAGTAGAGGGCTCAGCTTTATTCTAGGGCAGTCACACAGTAGAGGGCTCAGCTTTATTCTAGGGCAGTCACACAGTAGAGGGATCAGCTTTATTCTAGGGCAGTCACACAGTAGAGGGATCAGCGTTATTCTAGGGCTTTCACACTGTAGAGGGATCAGCTTTATTCTGAGGAGGTCACACTGTAGAGGGATCAGCTTTATACTAGGGCTTTCACACTGTAGAGGGATCAGCTTTATTATAGAGCTTTCACACTACAGAGGGATCTACTTTATTCTGGGGCTGTTGTACTGTACATGGATCAATTTTATTGTAGGGCTGTCACACTGTAGAGGGATCAGCTTTATTATAGAGCTTTCACACTACAGAGGGATCTACTTTATTCTGGGGCTGTTGCACTGTAGATGGATCAATTTTATTGTAGGGCTGTCACACTGTAGAGGGATCAGCTTTATTCTATTCTAATTTGCACAAGGAAACACTTGAAGCAGTGGGGTGAAACTGACTGGGGAGAGACACAGATTAGATATTAGAAAAACGTTTTGACAGTGATGGTGATCAGCGAGTGGAACAGGCGGCCACAAGAGGCGGCGAGTTCCCCTTCAATAGAAATCTTCACAGAGGCTGGACAGACATCTGTCTGGGATGATTTAGTGAATCCTGCTTTGAGCAGGTGCTTGAAGGAGATGACCCAGGAGATCCCCTCCAATTCCACTCATCGATGATTCTATTATATAGGATTGGAGTCCTACCTGTAACATACAGAGGATTGGGGGTCCTAACTGTTATACATAGAGGATGGGGGTCCTACCTGTCATAAACAGAGGATTGGGGTCCTACCTGTAACATACAGAGGCCGGGGGTCCTAACTGTTATACACAGAGGATGGGGGTCCTACCTGTGATATACAGAGGATGGGGGTTCTACTGTAACATACAGAGGATTGGTCCTACCTGTTATACAAGGAGGATGGGGGTCGTACCTGTCATATACAGAGGGATGGGGGTTCTACCTGTTATACACATATTATTAGTGTAAAATAATACAATATAATAATAATATAATAAAATAATAATAATAATATGTATTAATATTATACAGAGGATGGGGGTCCTACCTGTCTTATACAGAGGATGCGGTCCTACCTGTAACATACAGAGGCCGGGGGGTCCTACCTGTTACATACAGAGGCCGGGGGTCCTACCTGTTACATACAGAGGCGGGGGGTCTACTGTTATACAGAGGCGCGGGGTCTACCTGTTATATACAGAGGCCGGGGGTCTTACCTCTTATATACAGAGGCCGGGGGTCTTACCTCTTATATACAGAGGCCGTGGGGTCCTACCTGTTATACACAGAGGCCGGGGGTCCTACTGTACACAGAGGCGGGGTCTACTGTCATACAGAGGTCCGGGGGTCCTACCTGTTACAACAGAGGCCGGGGGTCCTACCTGTTATACACAGAGGCCGGGGGTCCTACCTGTTATACACAGAGGCCGGGGGTCCTACCTGTTATAACAGAGGCCGGGGGTCCTACCTGTTATACAGAGGCCGGGGGTCCTACCTGTTATACACAGAGGCCGGGGGTCCTACCTGTTATACACAGAGGCCGGGGGTCCTACCTGTTATACACAGAGGCCGGGGGTCCTACCTGTTATACACAGAGGCCGGGGGTCCTACCTGTTATACACAGAGGCCGGGGGGTCCTACCTGTTATACACAGAGGCCGGGGGTCCTACCTGTTATACACAGAGGCCGGGGGTCCTACCTGTTATACACAGAGGCCGGGGTCCTACCTGTTATACACAGAGGCCGGGGGTCCTACCTGTTATACACAGAGGCCGGGGGTCCTACCTGTTATACACAGAGGCCGGGGGTCCTACCTGTTATACACAGAGGCCGGGGGTCCTACCTGTTATACACAGAGGCCGGGGGTCCTACCTGTCATATACAGAGGCCGGGGGTCCTACCTGTTATACACAAAGGCCGGGGGTCCTACCTGTTATACACAGAGGCCGGGGGTCCTACCTGTTATACACAGAGGCGGGGGTCCTACCTGTTATACACAGAGGCCGGGGGTCCTACCTGTTATACACAGAGGCCGGGGGTCCTACCTGTTATACACAGAGGCCGGGGGTCCTACCTGTTATACACAGAGGCCGGGGGTCCTACCTGTCATATACAGAGGCCGGGGGTCCTACCTGTTATACAAAAGGCCGGGGGTCCTACCTGTTATACACAGAGGCCGGGGGTCCTACCTGTTATACACAGAGGCCGGGGGTCCTACCTGTTATACACAGAGGCCGGGGGTCCTACCTGTTATACACAGAGGCCGGGGGTCCTACCTGTTATACACAGAGGTCGGGGGTCCTACCTGTTATACACAGAGGCCGGGGGTCCTACCTGTTATACACAGAGGCCGGGGGTCCTACCTGTTATACACAGAGGCCGGGGGTCCTGTCTTCGCTCCACACCAGCTCGGGGCCCCCTGTCTTCTGGCTCCGGGCTCTGGGTTCCTCCTATTTATACTGTGGGGACGGACGAGCTTTTCCTGGAAGTCGATGTTCTTGGCAGTTCTCCTTTCCTGACGAAATGAAGACTTCGGTGTCTTGAAGGCTCCGCGGCTCCAGAGATGATAGCAGCGAGGTCACCGCGTCCGGAGTGCAGCACACACTACAGCCCTGGCCCCTATAGGACAGCGCAGGGGGGGCCACAACCCTCCCACCAGCTGCAAGAGGAGGGAGGAGGCAGAATTACAGATGTGTCACCTGCTGACACTGCACCGCCACCAATCCAGGAGTAATACACACAGTACAGGGATAATGTACACAGCGATGGCACAGTACAGGGATAATACACACAGTGATGTCACAGTACAGAGATAATACACACAGTGATGTCACAGTACAGAGATAATACACACAGTGATGTCACAGTACAGAGATAATACACACAGTGATGGCACAGTACAGGGATAATACACACAGTGATGTCACAGTACAGAGATAATACACACAGTGATGGCACAGTACAGAGATAATACACACAGATGTCACAGTACAGGATAATACACACAGTGATGTCACAGTACAGGCTAATACACACAGTGATGTCACAGTACAGGATAATACACACAGTGATGTCACAGTACAGGGATAATACACACAGTGATGTCACAGTACAGGGATAATACACACAGTGATGTCACAGTACAGAGATATTACACACAGTGATGCACAGTACAGAGATAATACACACAGTGATGTCACAGTACAGGATAATACACACAGTGATGTCACAGTACAGGGCTAATACACACAGTGATGTCACAGTACAGGATAATACACACAGTGATGTCACAGTACAGGGATAATACACACAGTGATGTCACATACAGGGATAATACACACAGTGATGTCACAGTACAGGATAATACACACAGTGATGTCACAGTACAGAGATAATACACACAGTGATGTCACAGTACAGGGATAATACACACAGCAATGTCACATTACAGGGATAATACACGCAGTGATGTCACAGTACAGGGATAATACACACATGATGTCACAGTACAGAGATAATACACAGTGATGTCACAGTACAGGATAATACACACAGTGATGTCACAGTACAGAGATAATACACACAGCGATGTCACAGTACAGGATAATACACAACATCGATGTCACAGTACAGGGATATACACACAGTGATGTCACAGTACAGGGATTATACACACAGTGATGTCACAGTACGGAGATAATACACACAGTGGTGTCACAGTACAAGGATAATGCACACAGTGATGTCACAGTACAGGATTATACACACAGTGATGTCACAGTACGGAGATAATACACACAGTGATGTCACAGTACAGGGATAATACACACAGTGATGTCACAGTACAGGATAATACACACAGCTGATGTCACAGTATAGAGATAATACACACAGCGATGTCACAGTACAGGGATAATACACGCAGTGATGTCACAGTACAGAGATAATACACAGTGATGTCACAGTACAGGGATAATACACACAGTGATGTCACAGTACAGAGATAATGCACACAGTGATGTCACAGTAAGGATTATACACACAGTGATGTCACAGTACGGAGATAATACACACAGTGATGTCACAGTACAGGGATAATACACACAGTGATGTCACAGTACAGGATAATACACACAGTGATGTCACAGTACAGAGATAATACACACAGTGATGTCACAGTACAGAAATAATACACACAGTGATGTCACAGTATAGAGATAATACACACAGTGATGTCACAGTACAGGAATAATACACAGTGATGTCACAGTACAGGATAATACACACAGTGATGTCACAGTACAGAGATAATACACACAGTGATGTCACAGTACAGGGATTATACACACAGTGATGTCACAGTACAGGGATTATACACACAGCCAGGGCCGGTTTTAGCCTGAATGGTGCCCTGTGCAGAGCTGTCTATTGGAGCCCCCCTATTGATTTTGTACCCAGTTTCCCAGGACAATAACACAGAGCAGAAGACATTTGTTTACATCTATCTTCCTTCCATGTATTGTACAATAAAGGCCTCGATTTTGTACTGAAGAATCTGCACCTGAAATCCACATTAAAGGGAGCTGTCACCCCCCTGGTGCAGCGTGTCTGCTGCCTGCAGGGAAGGGTCCCCCATATCTCTAGCCCCCTGTACCCTGACAATACACTTTAGAAAGCTTACATATAGTCAGTCCAGAGGGCATTCCTGGAGATGGAGTCAGCGCTGGCACAGGGCTTCTCCCCGCCTCCGGCCGTTATGTTCCTCCTCCGGTCTGTGTGCCTGCGCCGGTGTGTAAGTGTCTGATCTCACGCAGGCGCACAGCGAGGAATTGTCAGGAGCGGGAGCCAGCGGCTGACGTCACAGCCTCATTGTGCCACAGAACCTCATACTGCACACCTCAGCTGCCACAGAACCTCACACGACACACCTCAGCTGCCACAGAACCTCACACGGCACACCTCAGCTGCCACAGAACCTCACACGGCACACCTCAGCTGCCACAGAACCTCACACGGCACACCTCAGCTGCCACAGAACCTCACATGGCACAGACTCATTGTGCCACAGAACCTCACACTGCACACCTCAGCTGCCACAGAACCTCACACGACACACCTCAGCTGCCCCAGAACCTCATACTGCACACCTCAGCTGCCCCAGAACCTCACACGGCACACCTGAGCTGCCCCAGAACCTCATACTGCACACCTCAGCTGCCACAGAACCTCACACGGCACACCTCAGCTGCCCCATAACCTCACACGGCACACCTCAGCTGCCACAGAACCTCACACTGCACACCTCAGCTGCCACAGAACCTCACACGGCACACCTCAGCTGCCCCATAACCTCACACGGCACACCTCAGCTGCCCCAGAACCTCACACGGCACACCTCAGCTGCCCAGAACCTCATACTGCACACCTCAGCTGCCCCAGAACCTCATACTGCACACCTCAGCTGCCACAGAACCTCACACGGCACACCTCAGCTGCCCCATAACCTCACACGGCACACCTCAGCTGCCACAGAACCTCACACTGCACACCTCAGCTGCCACAGAACCTCACACGGCACACCTCAGCTGCCACAGAACCTCACACGGCACACCTCAGCTGCCCCATAACCTCACACGGCACACCTCAGCTGCCCCAGAACCTCACACGGCACACCTCAGCTGCCCCATAACCTCACACGGCACACCTCAGCTGCCCCAGAACCTCATACTGCACACCTCAGCTGCCACAGAACCTCACACGCACCTCAGCTGCCACAACACATACCTCAGCCACTGCAGAAGCTTCTAATTCACACTTCAGAACATGCCTCAGATGCTGCAGAGCCTCATATGTGGTACCTCAGTTGCTATAGACCATTATAGACACCTCAGCTACTGCAGAACCTCATACTGCACACTTTAGTTGCCGCAAACCATTCCTGACGTCTCCTCCTGCTTCTGTCAACTTAAAATTATAACAATGGGAGCAGGAGGAGACGACGTCTGTAGTCACATGACCACAAATCAACAAATCACATGCCAGCGATGATATGACACCCGCTCGTAGAGGCAACCGAAATCCTACAATAAAGGGAATATTCTACAGGTCACAGTGCAGAATAACAAACATATATATCACACCAATACAATATACAGGACTGCAGCAGGGCACATATGGGGGGAAATAAACATATTATATATATTTATTACACCCTACATATGTCCTGCACCTGGTACAGCCAGGGGCCCATCAGATGCCACAGAGCACACAGGCATCATATAGATAGATAGATAGATAGATATATGGATGGATAAAGGGATAGATAAAGGGATAGATGGATATAGGAATGGAGGGATGGATAGATGGCACAGACAGCACATAGTAATAAAATTGCAGCTATCACCATACAGTCCCCACATAATAGTCACCTGCAGTATCAGCAGCTTCCCCTCCTGTGATGGAGAGGGGCAGGGGTTACTTTCATTTTCTCCAGCCCTGGATCCTGTAGGCGCCCCTCCCCCTCCTCTCTCTGGTGAAGATGGTAGAATATAGAGGGGACAGCGCCCCCTGCAGTCTTCCTACTGGAGCCTGTGTAGAACAGGAGAATTATGCAAGTGAGTTTGAGGTCTCCTACGGCGCCCCCATCTGGCTGGTGCCCTGTGCAGTCATACGACTCGCACATATGTAAAGCTGGCTATACACACAGCGATGTCACAGTACACAGATATTACACACAGTGAGGTCACAGTACAGGGATAATACACACAGTGATGTCACAGTACAAGGATGATACACACAGTGATGTCACAGTACAGGGGTAATACAGTGATGTCACAGTACAGGGATAATACACACAGTGATGTCACAGTACAGGGATAATACACGCAGTGATGTCACAGTACAGAGATAATACACACAGTGATGTCACAGTACAGGGATAATACACACAGTGATGTCACAGTACAGGGATAATACACACAGTGATGTCACAGTACAGGGATAATACACACAGTGATGTCACAGTACAGGGATTATACACACAGTGATGTCACAGTACAGAGATAATACACACAGTGATGTCACAGTACAGGGATAATACACACAGCGATGTCACAGTACAGGGATAATACACACAGCGATGTCACAGTACAGAGATAATACACACAGTGATGTCACAGTACAGAGATAATACACACAGTGATGTCACAGTACAGGGATAATACACACAGTGATGTCACAGTACAGAGATATTACACACAGTGATGTCACAGTACAGAGATTATACACACAGTGATGTCACAGTACTGGGATAATACACACAGTGATGTCACAGTACAGGGATAATACACACAGTGATGTCACAGTACAGGGATAATACACACAGTGATGTCACATTACAGAGATAATACACACAGTGATGTCACAGTACAGAGATATTACACACAGTGATGTCACAGTACAGGGATAATACACACAGTGATGTCACATTACAGAGATAATACACACAGTGATGTCACAGTACAGAGATATTACACACAGCGATGTCATAGTACAGGGATAATGTACACAGTGATGTCACAGTACAGAGATAATACACACAGCGATGTCACAGTACAGTGATAATACACACAGTGATGTCACAGTACAGAGATATTACACACAGTGATGTCACAGTACAGAGATATTACACACAGTGATGTCACAGTACAGGGATAATAAACACAGCAATGTCACAGTACAGGGATAATACACACAGTGATGTCACAGTACAGAGATATTACACACAGTGATGTCACATTACAGAGATAATACACACAGTGATGTCACAGTACAGAGATATTACACACACCCCTCCTGTCTCTTCTATCTACATACAATCTCATCAGCACCATCTGCCATCATCTATCTCAGTAATGGGAACGTTTTTATCTTTAGGATTGAGATTTTGATAATGATCAATCCTGGAGGAGAGATCTGTGATCACATTATTACAAAGTCACTTATATTCATGTCAACTATAGATCTAACATATAAAGCAAAGTGTATGTGTGTATGTATAAGGGTGTGTATGTATGTGTTTTCTGTGTGTATGTGTGTGTTTATGTCTGTGTACGTGTGTATATATGAGTGTGTGTATGTCTGTGTGCGTGTGCATGTCTGTGTACATATAATTATATATATGTTATATGTACACAGACATGCACACACACACACATATACACACACTATATAATTGCCTAATCGTGTGTCTGTCTGTCGACTAAATCGCGCGCCAGCGCTCATTGATCGCTGGCAGACTCGGCGGCCAATGAGCGCAGCATATACAGAGGAGCCGCGCGCGTTCAAAATGCGCACCGCGGCTCATGTACAGAGGTCCTCAGCATCAGCCGGTCATCTCCTGGCTGCTCGCAGCGGTAGTACCGCGAGCAAGATTCAAATCTCCCGCCAAGCCGCGCTACTTCTCTGGTCGATGCGGCCTGCTGAGAGCGGCATCCAATCAGTGGCGCAGGATTCATATTTCCCGCCAAGCCGCGCCGCTTCGCTGATTGGTCGCTGCAACCAATCAGAAGTAGCCGCAGCTGTGATATTGGCGCGGAATTTGAACTGCTAGTCATAGTGTGACGCACTTCACTCCTGTATACAAGGCTGTCAGTCAGTGTGACGCAGTTCACTCCTGTCTACAAGGCTGTCAGTCAGTGTGACGCAGTTCACTCCTGTCTACAAGGCTGTCAGTCAGTGTGACGCAGTTCACTCCTGTCTACAAGGCTGTCAGTCAGTGTGACGCACTTCGCTCCTGTCTATAAGGCTGTCAGTCAGTGTGACGCAGTTCACTCCTGTCTACAAAGCTGTCAGTCAGTGTGACACAGTTCACTCCTGTCTACAAGGCTGTCAGTCAGTGTGACACAGTTCACTCCTGTCTACAAGGCTGTCAGTCAGTGTGACACAGTTCACTCCTGTCTACAAGGCTGTCAGTCAGTGTGACGCAGTTCACTCCTGTCTACAAGGCTGTCAGTCAGTGTGACGCACTTCACTCCTGTCTATAAGGCTGTCAGTCAGTGTGATGCAGTTCACTCCTGTCTACAAGGCTGTCAGTCAGTGTGACACACTTCACTCCTGTCTATAAGGCTGTCAGTCAGTGTCACAAACTTTACTCCTGTCTATAAGGCTGTCAGTCATAGCGTGACGCACTTCACTCCTGTATACAAGGCTGTCAGTCAGTGTGACGCAGTTCACTCCTGTATACAAGGCTGTCAGTCATAGCGTGACGCACTTCACTCCTGTATACAAGGCTGTCAGTCATAGTGTGACACTTCATTCCTGTATACAAGGCTGTCAGTCAGTGTGACGCACTTATATAGCATACATAGACGATAGACACAGATTTTGTGGATTCATTGCATTATTCTTAAATCTTCATAAATAAACTATATAGATATTCTAGAATACCCGATGCGTTAGAATCCGGCCACCATCTAGTGTATATGTATATATATATATATATATCTATATATTATATATATACATATGTGTGTGTGTGTGTGTGTGTATGTCTGTGTACGTGTATGTGTGAGTGTCTGTATTCGTGTGAGTCTGTGTGTAGGGCCGGCGTTTGGGGGGGGTGGCAGACTGGGCACTTGCCCAGGGCCCCTAGCCATCGAGGGCCCCCTAGCTGGGAGCTCACTCAACTATTGCTTTTTGTGGCAGAAATGTACTTCTTTCTCTGCCTCTTGTCTTGCTGAGTGTCGGGCTGCCAGTGTTCTATTCATTTCATGTCAGGAGCGGGGGCCGCACTCTTCAGCTTGTCAGGTCCAGAGACTGAGATGAGGTGAACACTATGGAGGTACAGATGACAGAGGACAGCGCGGCCTCTGCAGGACACGATGGAGGTCCAGATTACAGAGGACAGCGCGGCCTCTGCAGGACACGATGGAGGTCCAGATTACAGAGGACAGCGCGGCCTCTGCAGGACACGATGGAGGTCCAGATTACAGAGGACAACGCGTCCTCTGCAGGACACGATGTAGGTCCAGATTACAGAGGACAACGTGTCCTCTGCAGGACACGATGGAGGTCCAGATTACAGAGGACAGCGCGGCCTCTGCAGGGCACGATGGAGGTCCAGATTACAGAGGACAGCGCGGCCTCTGCAGGGCACGATGGAGGTCCAGATTACAGAGGACACCGCGGCCTCTGCAGGGCACGATGGAGTTCCAGATTACAGAGGACAGTGCGGCCTCTGCAGGACACGATGGAGGTCCAGATTACAGAGGACAACGCGGCCTCTGCAGGGCACGATGTAGGTCCAGATTACAGAGGACACCGCGGCCTCTGCAGGACACGATGGAGGTACAGATTACAGAGGACACCGCGGCCTCTGCAGGGCACGATGGAGGTCCAGAGGACAGCGCGGCCTCTGCAGGACACGATGGAGGTCCAGATTACAGAGGCGGCGCGGCCTCTGCAGGACACGATGGAGGTCCAGATTACAGAGGCGGCGCGGCCTCTGCAGGACACGATGGAGGTCCAGATTACAGAGGACAACGCGGCCTCTGCAGGGCACGATGGAGGTCCAGATTACAGAGGACAGCGCGGCCTCTGCAGGACACGATGGAGGTCCAGATTACAGAGGACAGCGCGGCCTCTGCAGGAAACGATGGAGGTCCAGATTACAGAGGACAGCGCGGCCTCTGCAGGACACGATGGAGGTCCAGATTACAGAGGACAGCGCGGCCTCTGCAGGGCACGATGGAGGTCCAGATTACAGAGGACAGCGCAGCCTCTGCAGGACACGATGGAGGTCCAGATTACAGAGGATAGCACGGCCTCTGCAGGAAACGATGGAGGTCCAGATTACAGAGGATAGCACGGCCTCTGCAGGGCACGATGGAGGTCCAGATTACAGAGGACAACGCGGCCTCTGCTAGACACGATGGAGGTCCAGATTACAGAGGACAGCGCGGCCTCTGCTAGACACGATGGAGGTCCAGATTACAGAGGACAGCGCGGCCTCTGCTAGACACGATGGAGGTCCAGATTACAGAGGACAGCGCGGCCTCTGCTAGACACGATGGAGGTCCAGATTACAGAGGACAACGCGGCCTCTGCAGGGCACGATGGAGGTCCAGATTACAGAGGACAGCGCGGCCTCTGCAGGACACGATGGAGGTCCAGATTACAGAGGACAGCGCGGCCTCTGCAGGACACGATGGAGGTCCAGATTACAGAGGACAGCGCGGCCTCTGCTAGACACGATGGAGGTCCAGATTACAGAGGACAGCGCGGCCTCTGCTAGACACGATGGAGGTCCAGATTACAGAGGACAACGCGGCCTCTGCTAGACACGATGGAGGTCCAGATTACAGAGGACAGCGCGGCCTCTGCAGGACACGATGGAGGTCCAGATTACAGAGGACAGCGCGGCCTCTGCAGGGCACGATGGAGGTCCAGATTACGGAGGACAGCGCGGCCTCTGCAGGACACGATGGAGGTCCAGATTACAGAGGACAGCGCGGCCTCTGCAGGACACGATGGAGGTCCAGATTACAGAGGACAGCGCGGCCTCTGCAGGGCACGATGGAGGTCCAGATTACGGAGGACAGCGCGGCCTCTGCAGGACACGATGGAGGTCCAGATTACAGAGGACAGCGCGGCCTCTGCAGGGCACGATGGAGGTCCAGATTACGGAGGACAGCACGGCCTCTGCAGGACACGATGGAGGTCCAGATTACAGAGGACAGCGCGGCCTCTGCAGGGCACGATGGAGGTCCAGATTACGGAGGACAGCGCGGCCTCTGCAGGACACGATGGAGGTCCAGATTACAGAGGACAGCGCGGCCTCTGCAGGGCACGATGGAGGTCCAGATTACAGAGGACAGCGCGGCCTCTGCAGGGCACGATGGAGGTCCAGATTACGGAGGACAGCGCGGCCTCTGCAGGACACGATGGAGGTCCAGATTACGGAGGACAGCGCGGCCTCTGCAGGACACGATGGAGGTCCAGATTACGGAGGACAGCACGGCCTCTGCAGGACACGATGGAGGTCCAGATTACAGAGGACAGCACGGCCTCTGCAGGGCACGATGGAGGTCCAGATTACAGAGGACAGCGCGGCCTCTGCAGAACACAATGGAGGTCCAGATTACAGAGGACAGCGCGGCCTCTGCAGGGCACGATGGAGGTCCAGATTACGGAGGACAGCGCGGCCTCTGCAGGACACGATGGAGGTCCAGATTACGGAGGACAGCACGGCCTCTGCAGGACACGATGGAGGTCCAGATTACAGAGGACAGCACGGCCTCTGCAGGGCACGATGGAGGTCCAGATTACAGAGGACAGCGCGGCCTCTGCAGAACACAATGGAGGTCCAGATTACAGAGGACAGCGCGGCCTCTGCAGGGCACGATGGAGGTCCAGATTACGGAGGACAGCGCGGCCTCTGCAGGGCACGATGGAGGTCCAGATTACGGAGGACAGCACGGCCTCTGCAGGGCACGATGGAGGTCCAGATTACGGAGGACAGCGCGGCCTCTGCAGGACATGAGGTGGAGAGATCATTAGCACATCCAGTGATTTTGTAGGCAGGGACAGACTGGCCTCTAGCCACAAATACCTGGATGTGGTGATGATCTCTCCACCTCATGTCCTGCAGAGGCCTCGCTGAGGACCCCGACCCAGTCATCCACTAATTCACAGGCAGCGGCCGGCACTGTACCTTTACATGAGTCCATGTGCCGGCCGCCTGCACCACAGCACAGTACTCACATGACGCTCCTGTGAGCAGCGGGTGAGGCCGGACATGGTGGTATCCCGGTAAGTGAGACCTCCAGACAGTGATGGGGCAGGAGATGGCCGGACGCTGCTCTCTTCCTCACATGCCCAGGGCTGGATACCTTCATGTAGGATCAGAGGGGACTTATTGCTGCACTTTGACTCCTCATGCCAGTCAGGGGTCGGGCACCCAGTCTGAGATCATCGCCTACCGACCAGCCGCTCACTAACTAGCACTGCTGATTTTGGTCCAACTGTCGGCTCAAAATCGGACATGTCTCTGCGATTTTCATGTAAGTGGAAATATCCCCATAGATTGATCACAGATTAGTGTGCTATCCGAGAAAAACATGGATAGCACGTGCAAATCAGACTTCTGATTGAGCCCTTAGCTAGCACCACAGGACTGGTCACTGATAAGATTTATTCAGCACATCAACACCAGTCTCACAAGTAAAACAACATACAAAGGCAGCAACTAAACCCCTAAAGGAAAAAGATCAAAAAGAAAAAAAAAATTATCAGAAAGAAAAAGCGCAATCTAAAAGTGATAAAAAACATGAGGAATACCCACGGTCATTCACCTGGATGCCTGCACTGTGCACTGGCACCGGGAGTAATGATGGCACCGTGTTTAACAGACACAGGAGCACCAGGGCCAGGGATCGGCAAAATCACTGACAGGAGCAGTCTAATGGTGGGTTTACACACATCAATTTATCTGTTCAATCTCTGAACCAATCTCTGGTTGCAGTGAAATCATGGATACATGGCTCCATTTTGTGGCTGTGTACAACATGGAGCAATGTATCCATGATTTCACTGCAACCAGAGATTGGTTCAGAGATTGAACAGATAAATTGGTGTGTGTAAACCCACCATAAGACCATGCACAAGAGGCATCTGAATGGAATCCCGAATAACCCCTTTAAGTGAATCTTTTGACTTAAACTAAAGTGGTTGTCCAGAGTCCAGCATCATTGATTGTTGCATTAGGAGGTGACATTAGCACCTGACGATACATCGACACATACCTGGTAATGTGCATGGATGCTGGGTATCAGTCATTCATGTGTCTTATTAAAAGTTATGGAAGTACTGGTAATATCATCATGTGAGTGCTAAACATAGGGCCCCACTTTATCTAAAACTGGACCTGTGTGTATTTATGTATGTATACGTGTGTGTGTGTATTTATGTATGTATATGTGTGCGTGCGTGCGTGCGTATCCACTAAATTAATCCGCACCCTTGCACTTACAATCAACACATTTTGCACACACCCCATGTGACTCGGAGTGACATGAGCTATGTTTTGAGGGTAGATTTTAACCCCGCACTTTACAATCAGTGACTTAAAAAAATCCATTAAGGCCCCTTTCAAACTAGTGGTTTTTACAAATTGCGGCAGATTTACCGCATCTGCCGCATAACGGCCACACTTGTGGGAAGCCCCATGCATTGTCTATGGGGCTTGTGGCAGGTGCGGTATAACCGCGGTCAGCAGCGTTTTTTTCACGGCCGCAAGTACCGGAACCGCAGTTATACAGCACTTGCCGCAAGCCCCATAGACAATGCATGGGGCTTCCCACAAGTGTGGCCGTTATGCGGCAGATGCGGTAAATCTGCCGCAATTTGTAAAAACTACTAGTTTGAAAGGGGCCTTAAGGTACCGTCACACGTAACAATATCGTTGCCGATATTGTTCAAAAGTCACGTGACGCTTAAACGATGTCAAAACGACATAGTTGCGTGTGACAACAGTGGTTTTTATCTATTTAAATTTATGTATAAATATACAGAGGCCCCCCCTGCTGGCACACGGCCCCCCCCCATTGGTATACAGAGGCCCCCCTGCTGGCACACGGCCCCCCCATTGGTATACAGAGGCCCCCCTGCTGGCACACGGCCCCCCCTTTGGTATACAGAGGCCCCCTGCCTCCGCATTGATCTCACCCTCCGATGTCCGCAGGCACCCGGGGTCCTCTGTCCACTCTCCTCGCTGTATGCCGGGTTTGCTGAGAGTGGCGCAGCAGGGATGACGTTATTACTGCGCCCGGCGGTAACATGTAGAACCCGCCGGCATACAGCGAGTAGAGTGGACGGAGGACCCCGGGTGCCTGTGGACTTTGGAGGGTGAGATCAATGCGGAGGCATCATTGCGTGTAACACTACAAACGATGAACGATCAGTCGACTGATCGTTCATCGCTTTATTTGAGGTCCTGTCCTCAAATCAATCATTGGTCGCCCGGTGGACACACAGAATCGCTGCGTGTGACACCGGGAGACGACCGATAAGTCAGCTCCCAGCGCCTCTCACAAGAGCTGGAAGCTGGTATCCAAGGTAAACTGCGGGTAACTAATACCGATGTATACCTTATATACCTTGTATACTGCGGGTAACTAATACCGATGTATACCGATGTATACCTTAGTTACCAGCCTCCTCCGCTCCCCGGCTGGTATCTAAGGTACACAGCGGGTAACTAGGGACTCTAGTTACCCGCTGTGTACCTTAGATACCAGCTGGTGAGCGGAGGAGGCTGGTAACCAAGGCATACTTCGGGTATCTAGGCAGCGCCCGCTGCCTAGATACCCACAGTTTACCTTGGAGACCAGCCTGCTCCCGCTTACCGCAGGCTGGCTGCGGGAGCAAGACATCGTGGAAACGGTATTTAAATCATTTCCACGATGTCTCAGGTCCATTGATCGCTGGCGAGTCTGTCTGTGTGACAGCTCACCAGCAATCTGAACGATATTGTTAGCGATCGCGCGTGCATGTGATCGCTAACAATATTGTTCATGGTATCGCTGCGTGTGACGGCACCTTTACTGTTTGTACATGTGAGGTAATAGATACTGACTTGGCTGTTTTGACAGTTGGCCTGGATATTTATCAGGTGACATATAGCAACCCATCACAGCTCAGCTTCTGATTGGTTGCTATAGGGCATTCATAGTATAACACAGCTTATCTATGTCTGTGTAACATTCAGGGTAGCTGCCGGAGATCAAGAACGTCTGGGAACTGGCGCACACTGGGGCACGACTGTCAGTGAAGCAGCCACACAAACCCCCAAAGTGACCAAGATACCTCTGTGCTATTCTTCTATCAACATCCCCTACACAGCCCCTGTATAACTCCAGGAGGCCCACACACAGCCCCTGTATTACACAAGGAGGCCCACACACAGCCCCTGTATTACACAAGGAGGCCACACACAGCCCCTGTATTACACAAGGAGGCCCATACACAGCCCCTGTATTACCCACACACAGCCCCTGTATTATACCAGGAGGCCCACACACAGCCCCTGTATTACCCACACACAACCCCTGTAATATACCAGGAGGCCCACACACAGGCCTTGTATTACACAAGGAGGCCCACACACAGCCCCTGTATTACACAAGGACGCCCACACACAGCCCCTGTATTACCCACACACAGCCCCTGTATTGTACCAGGAGGCCCACACACAGCCCCTGTATTATACCAGGAGGCCCACACACAGCCCTGTATTATACCAGGAGGCCCACACACAGCCCCTGTATTATACCAGGAGGCCCACACACAGCCCCTGTATTACACTTTCAGCCTGTGTATCTCAGTAGAAAGAAGAAAGAATTTGTTAACCCATTTGTTGAAATATGTTTAGTGCAACACCTCCATTTCGGTCTATGAGTGTTTAGTTGCTAGATTTGTATGCTGTTTATGAAATTAGAACAAAAAGAATCCTCCTAGAGGCTCACACAGGAAGAGCATGTGACTGTATTTCAGTTTCCTGAAATCAGAAATACACACAAATGATTAATTGCTGATCTCTTAAGGCCACGTCACACGTAACGATATCGTTGAAAAGTCACGTGTTATGTGACGCTTAAACGATGTCAAAACGACATCGTTGCGTGTGACAACAGTGGTTTTTATCCATTTAAATTTATGTATAAATATACAGAGGCCCTCCTGCTGGCACACGGCCCCCCCATCGGTATACAGAGGCCCCCCTGCTGGCACACGGCCCCCCCATCAGTATACAGAGGCCCCCTGCTGGCACACGGCCCCCCATTGGTATACAGAGGCCCCCCTGCTGGCACACGGCCCCCCCATTGGTATACAGAGGCCCCCCTGCTGGCACACGGCCCCCCTTTGGTATACAGAGGCCCACTGCCTCCACATTGATCTCACCCTCCGATGTCCGCAGGCACCGGGGTCCTCTGTCCACTCTCCTCGCTGTATGCCGGGTTTGCTGAGAGTGGCGCAGCAGGGATGACGTCATTACTGCGCCCGGCGGTCACATGTAGAACCCGCCGGCATACAGCGAGGAGAGTGGACGGAGGACCCCGGGTGCCAGCGGACTTCGGAGGGTGAGATCAATGCGGAGTCAGGGGGCCTCTGTATCCCGAAGGGGGGGGCCGTGTGCCAGCAGGGGGCCTCTGTATACCGATGGGGGGCCATGTGCCAGCAGGGGGGCCTCTGTATACCGATGGGGGTGCCGTGTGCCAGCAGGGGGGGCCTCTGTATATTTAAACATAAATTTAAATGGATAAAAACCACTGTTGCCAGATATTACATGTACAATTGTTCGACAGAATTCCTTTTTAAATAGGATTTTAGCAAAAATATCGATCTTGGTTTTACAAAAAATCCTTACGTGATGGAAAAAAATGGAGGTCATTTTCGCAATTAGCCACCAAATTACATAAAAATCAGTGAAAACTTCTCTTGTATTTTTTTCATAGCAGGCCTGTGAAATCGTTCATCAGATTGATGCGTGTGACGACACCATTAAGCTTATCATATATTGTTCCTGATTGTTGTTGAATAAAGAAGCTCTGTTGACACACACTTGGAGAGTATCATGAGTAATCCACTGCCAACAGGTTATGGGCCCAGAGAGACACAGAACCCCAGGAGTGACACAGCAACAGAAGCCCAAAGCGAAAGCAGCACAGAGCAACAGAGAAGATGTTCACAAGCAGCCACAAGTTCTCAGTGCAAAGCTTCACTAACCAGAACTAACAGTCCTGGAAATCCAAGGTGAAGATGCTGCTCATAAGAGAAGATCCCTGGGAATATATTCAGGAACAAGTGATCCATTACCAGATGATTGGCTAGAGAAGGATCAGAAAGCACAAAGCACTATCTCCCTCAGTGTAGATGATGATCAGATTGTGCATATATGCAAGTGTGCAACTGCAAAAGAGATGTGGAATGAATTACAGAAAGTGCATGAAAGATCAAATCTCAGCAATAAGCTTTATCTCATGAGAAAGCTGTACCAGTCTAAGCTAAGTGATGGCCAGAATGTGGAGGACTATATAAGAAACACCCCAGATGTTGTGGAGCGTCTCATGGATATTGGAGAAGAAATTAAAGACTTTCATGTGGCTCAACTACTATTAAGGTGTCTTCCAGAAAGTTATGACACTTGTCACTGCACTAGATGCACGGCCAGATGATGAGCTCACACTAGAATATGTATAAAGCAAGCTTGTAGATGAATTCAAGAGAAAGACGCACAATGTAAGCAGCCGTAATGAATCTAAATCAGAAACAGCATTAAAGACACAGGACTTTCCTAAAAATAAGAGCAATCTAAGGGAAACTGGTGAATGTTTTGTCTGTAAAAAGCCCGGCCACCTTAAAGCAAACTGCAGAATATGGAAAGCAAGAATGAGTCATCTTAAAAAGCAGAACAGTCATCAAAAGGTGAAAACAGCTGTAAAGGAAGAGTCTGCATGTGTTGAAGCTGCATTTAATACCAGTACAGGCTCATCTGCAAAGCATCTATTGTGTATAGACTCTGGTGCAAGCAGCCATATGACGAATAACAAGGATTTCTTCACTGAACTTCATGAAAGCAAGTCAGAAAAGGTCATCTTAGCTAATGGTCACTATATGACTTCAGAAGGAGTAGGAGACGGCCAACACCACTGTCCAGTTTCCTCAGCACAAAGCAGAAAGATCCCAGTAAAGGATGTTCCCTATGTCCCCAGTCTTGAAAGCAATCTTCTGTCATTAAAGAAGCTTACTTAAAAGTGGACTGTAGTTACTTTTAAAGACAACAGCTGCATTATATCAAAGGAGGGTCACACTCTTGTAGAAGGAAAAATCCAAAATGAACTTTATTAGCTAAAATGCAAAGAAAGAATGTACAGTGCTAGACAAGATCTGCATAAGAACTGTATCCATGTGTGGTACAGACGTATTGGGCACAGAGACCCAGAAGCACTAGGGAAGCTAGGTCAACTTGCAAATGGTACCAAAATCAAGCAATGTAGTCAAATTCTGAAGTGCACTAGCTGTCTTAAAGGGAAATGTCCAGACAATCCTTTCCTAAAGTAAGCAGCACTAGATCTGCACAGCCACTGGATTTGATATCGATGTTTGCGGTCCAATGAGTGTTCAATCTCCAAGCAAGAAGAGATATTTCCTCACATGTATTGATGACTGCTCCAGATATACAGTGGCCTACCTGCTTCACAGTAAGGATAAAGTTCCACAGAAACTTGAAGAATATCTTGTCGTAGTGTTCAACAAATTTAGAAGAATGCCAAAAACCCTGCGTGCAGATAATGGGACTGAATATACAAGTGGTAAGGTGCAAACCATTGTGAAAAAGAATAGAATCGTGTTCCAGATGACCATTCCATACAACCCAGAACAGAATGGCATTGCAGAGAGAAAGAACCGCACTCTCTGTGAAAGTGGGAGAAGTATGTTGTTTGATGCCAATCTACCTACAGCGTATTGGGGAGAAGCCATCATGACAGCTTGCTATCTTCAAAACAGACTGCCAGATAAAGCCACAAATAAAACTCCATATGAGCTATGGAACTGCGAGACGCCGGACCTGAAGCACACAGGATATTTGGAAGCAAGGCGTTTGTGTATGTTCCCAAAGAAAAACGTTCAAGTGGAAATCACATGCAAAGCAAGGAGTCCTGGTGGGCTATACCGAAAAGCAAATGGGATACAGAATCCTGCACCCAGAGATCACACACCTCCGCCACCAGGGCATCACACATCCCGCCACCAGGGCGTCACACATCCCCGCCACCAGGGCGTCACACATCCCCGCCACCAGGGCGTCACACATCCCCGCCACCAGGGCGTCACACATCCCCGCCACCAGGGCGTCACACATCCCGCCACCAGGGCGTCACACATCCACCAGGGCGTCACACATCCCCGCCACCAGGGCGTCACACATCGCCGCCACCAGGGCGTCACACATCGCCGCCACCAGGGCGTCACACATCGCCGCCACCAGGGTGTCACACATCCCCGCCACCAGGGCGTCACACATCCCCGCCACCAGGGCATCACACATCCACCAGGGCGTCACACATCCCCCACCAGGGCATCACACATCCACCAGAGCGTCACACATCCCAGTAACTGACATTTCCCACTGGAAATCATCAACAAGCAGGTTATCTGTCACAAACTGGTGATGATGCTGAAATATATTTGAAGTCCCAGTTGTGTCACCCATCAGACTCTATATAAAGACCCCCAGTATGGATGTGCTCCTCTCCACACCTCAGCCCCTTTACATTGGGCCCAGTCTGAACATCTGTGAACCAATGATTATTACCTCTATATTTTTAATTCTTTTGAGATTTTGTTATTTGATAATAGCATGTCAGACAATGCAAAATGTGAAGAGAAAAAAAATCTAAAAACATTTGACCATTCTCATTGTCAGTAGTCAGACTTTGAGCTATGACCATTCTCATTGTCAGTTGTCATACTGAGCTATGACCATTCTCATTGTCAGTAGTCAGACTTTGAGCTATGACCATTCTCATTGTCAGTTGTCAGACTTTGAGCTATGACCATTCTCATTGTCAGTTGTCAGACTTTGAGCTATGACCATTCTCATTGTCAGTTGTCAGACTTTGAGCTATGACCATTCTCATTGTCAGTTGTCAGACTTTGAGCTATGACCATTCTCATTGTCAGTTGTCAGACTTTGAGCTATGACCATTCTCATTGTCAGTTGTCAGGCTTTGAGCTATGACCATTCTCATTGTCAGTTGTCAGACTTTGAGCTATGACCATTCTCATTGTCAGTTGTCAGACTTTGAGCTATGACCATTCTCATTGTCAGTTGTCAGGTATTACACAGTATTTCTGATGCATGACTTTGAGATCTGACCATGTCTTATAATGAACACCGTATTGGAGCCACCAGGTCCAGTATTGACAGCCTGCTACATTTAATGGTGTTCATTATCCGCTGTGACCAGCAGAGGGCGACACGTGTTCACATCCTCCTGATACCGTACTGATGTTCATAACATTCAGGAATAGTTAAAATCAACTCACAAGATATCCACACACTACAGAATCTGTATCAGAGGAGCAATGACGTCATTCACCTGTGTAGAAGATGACATCACTCCCCTCTCTACATGATGACATCACTCCCCTCTCTATATGATGACATCACTCCCCCTCTACATGATGACATCACTCCCCTCTCTACATGATGACATCACTCCCCTCTCTATATGATGACATCACTCCCCTCTCTATATGATGACATCACTCCCCTCTCTACTTGATGACATCACTCCCCTCTCTACATGATGACATCACTCCCCTCTCTACATGATGACATCACTCCCCTCTATATGATGACATCACTCCCCTCTCTAATGATGACATCACTCCCCTCTCTATAGATGACATCACTCCCCTCTCTATATGATGACATCACTCCCCTCTCTATATGATGACATCACTCCCCTCTCTATATGATGACATCACTCCCCTCTCTAATGATGACATCACTCCCCTCTCTATATGATGACATCACTCCCCTCTCTAATGATGACATCACTCCCCTCTTAATGATGACATCACTCCCCTCTCTATATGATGACATCACTCCCCTCTCTACTATGATGACATCACTCCCCTCTCTATAGATGACATCACTCCCCTCTCTATATGATGACATCACTCCCCCTCTCTATAATGATGACATCACTCCCCTCTCTATAAGATGACATCACTCCCCTCTCTACATGATGACATCACTCCCCTCTCTACATGATGACATCACTCCCCTCTCTACATGATGACATCACTCCCCTCTCTACATGATGACATCACTCCCCTCTCTACTATGATGACATCACTCCCCTCTCTACATGATGACATCACCCCCTCTCTACATGATGACATCACTCCCCTCTCTATCATGATGACATCACTCCCCTCTCTATATGATGACATCACTCCCCTCTCTACATGATGACATCACTCCCCTCTCTATATGATGACATCACTTCCCCTCTCTACATGATGACATCACTCCCCTCTCTACATGATGACATCACTCCCCTCTCTATATGATGACATCACTCCCCTCTCTACAAGATGACATCACTCCCCTCTCTACATGATGACATCACTCCCCTCTCTACATGATGACATCACTCCCCTCTCTACATGATGACATCACTCCCCTCTCTATATGATGACATCACTCTCCCTCTCTCTACATGATGACATCACTCCCCTCTCTACAGATGACATCACTCCCCTCTCTACATGATGACATCACTCCCCTCTCTATCATGATGACATCACTCCCCTCTCTACATGATGACATCACTCCCCTCTCTACATGATGACATCACTCCCCTCTCTACATGATGACATCACTCCCCTCTCTACATGATGACATCACTCCCCTCTCTACATGATGACATCACTCCCCTCTCTACATGATGACATCACTCCCCTCTCTAATGATGACATCCACTCCCCTCTCTAATGATGACATCACTCCCCTCTCTACAAGATGACATCACTCCCCTCTCTACATGATGACATCACTCCCCTCTCTATCATGATGACATCACTCCCCTCTCTATATGATGACATCACTCCCTCTCTACATGATGACATCACTCCCCTCTCTACATGATGACATCACTCCCCTCTCTACATGATGACATCACTCCCTCTCTACATGATGACATCACTCCCCTCTCTACATGATGACATCACTCCCCTCTCTACAAGATGACATCACTCCCCTCTCTACAAGATGACATCACTCCCCTCTCTACAAGATGACATCACTCCCCTCTCTATATGATGACATCACTCCCCTCTATATGATGACATCACTCCCCTCTCTACATGATGACATCACTCCCTCTCTACATGATGACATCACTCCCCTCTCTACATGATGACATCACTCCCCTCTCTACATGATGACATCACTCCCCTCTCTACATGATGACATCACTCCCCTCTCATACAAGATGACATCACTCCCCTCTCTATATAGATGACATCACTCCCCTCTCTACAAGATGACATCACTCCCCTCTCTACATGATGACATCACTCCCCTCTCTATATGATGACATCACTCCCCTCTCTATATGATGACATCACTCCCCTCTCTACATGATGACATCACTCCCCTCTCTACATGATGACATCACTCCCTCTCTCTACATGATGACATCACTCCCCTCTCTACATGATGACATCACTCCCCTCTCTACATGATGACATCACTCCCTCTCTACTATGATGACATCACTCCCCTCTCTATATGATGACATCACTCCCCTCTCTACATGATGACATCACTCCCTCTCTACATGATGACATCACTCCCCTCTCTACATGATGACATCACTCCCCTCTCTACATGATGACATCACTCCCCTCTCTATATGATGACATCACTCCCCTCTCTATATGATGACATCACTCCCTCTCTACATGATGACATCACTCCCCTCTCTACATGATGACATCACTCCCCTCTCTACATGATGACATCACTCCCCTCTCTACATGATGACATCACTCCCCTCTCTACATGATGACATCACTCCCTCTCTACATGATGACATCACTCCCCTCTTTTACATGATGACATCACTCCCCTCTCTACATGATGACATCACTCCCTCTCTACATGATGACATCACTCCCCTCTCTAATGATGACATCACTCCCTCTCTACATGATGACATCACTCCCCTCTCTAATGATGACATCACTCCCCTCTCTACATGATGACATCACCCCTCTCTAATGATGAATCACTCCCCTCTCTACATGATGACATCACTCCCCTCTCTACATGATGACATCACTCCCCTCTCTATATGATGACATCACTCCCCTCTCTATATGATGACATCACTCCCCTCTCTATATGATGACAAAACACTGTGGTGCCCGTATTCACTGTGTATCAAGTCTGGGCAAACTTGCAGTTTCAGTGGCCGGACGTTTGTGTGGCGTGAGCGGCTCAGGTGGTGGGCGTTGGTCTAGTGTCAGTGGGAGGCTATGTTCGTGACTATGTGTGGTCGTGGGGTCAGGTGGTGGAGTGGTCTAGTGTCGTGGGAGTGGTCTAGTGTCGTGGGAGCAGTGCAGTTCTAGTGTCGTGGAGTGGTCTAGTGTCGTGGGAGTGGTCTAGTGTCCGTGGGAGTGGTCTAGTCGGTGGGTGGTCTAGTGTCCGTGGAGTGGTCTAGTGTCCGTGGGAGTGGTCTAGTGTCCGTGGAGATGGTCTAGTGTCCGTGGGAGTGGTCTAGGTGTGGGGGTTTTCCGTGATAGCTGGCATGTGTCAGCATTTCACCTACGGAATAAATATTAATTTTAAAGTCCACGCAGTCATGAAGCTGATTATAATAGAATTGGGTGTCTGTGGGTAAGACCTCCAGGTGGTGGGTCATTATAGCACATGGACGGTTGCCCCACCACGCTCACCAACTAATCTGGTCACGCTCATTGGTAAGCTGTAAGTATGTAAAGAGAGAGCTTCGTTCCTCCTGAACCCCACCGGCCCTGGGGGGTCTTACCCCAGAGCCCAAGTCTATTATAACCACTGTGAGGTAGCGCCCCTAGGGAACCCGTTTGGCAGCAGAATAACACCACTACAAGGTTAACAGTGCATCAAGTGTCTAATGGCTTATTAATATGGCATAAACCACGAACAAAAGACACTGACATCACATAGTAAGTACATCTCCCATAACAGAACATGCACATCATTACATTACATCATATTATTAACACTAGATTTACAATCACATTACATATTACACTATACCATAAGGAGTCCCCACCTGCCCCTACAGACCTCAGTCTGGTTCTAATGGCAGTTACGGCCGCCTGGCCCTTCATTCACATGAGACAACATACATGGCAGTTCTACATAGACCATTACGCTCTACACATGAACCATACATTACATAACATGGCAGTTCTACATAGACCATTACGCTCTACACATGCACCATACATCATATCATACATCATACATGGCAGTTCTACATAGACCATTACGCTCTACACATGAACCATACATCATACATGGCAGTTCTACATAGACCATTACGCTCTACACATGCACCATACATCATACATGGCAGTTCTACATAGACCATTACGCTCTACACATGCACCATACATATACATCATACATGGCAGTTCTACATAGACCATTACGCTCTACACATGAACCATACATCATACATGGCAGTTCTACATACACCATTACGCTCTACACATGAACCATACATCATACATCATACATGGCAGTTCTACATAGACCATTACGCTCTACACATGAACCATACATCATACTTGGCAGTTCTACATAGACCATTACGCTCTACACATGCACCATACATCATACATCATACATGGCAGTTCTACATAGACCATTACACTCTACAATGAACCATACATCATACATCATACATGGCAGTTCTACATAGACCATTATGCTCTACACATGAACCACACATCATACATGGCAGTTCTACATAGACCATTACGCTCTACACATGAACCATACATCATACAACATACATGGCAGTTATACATAGACCATTACGCTCTACACATGAACCATACATCATACAACATACATGGCAGTTATACATAGACCATTACGCTCTACACATGAACCATACATCACACATCATACATGGCAGTTATCCATAGACCATTACGCTCTACACATGCACCATACATCATACATCATACATGGCAGTTCTACATAGACCATTACACTCTACACATGAACCATACATCATACATCATACATGGCAGTTATACATAGACCATTACGCTCTACACATGAACCATACATCATACATGGCAGTTCTACATAGACCATTACGCTCTACACATGAACCATACATCATACAACATACATGGCAGTTATACATAGACCATTACGCTCTACACATGAACCATACATCACACATCATACATGGCAGTTATACATAGACCATTACGCTCTACACATGAACCATACATCATACATGGCAGTTCTACATAGACCATTACACTCTACACATGAACCATACATCATACATCATACATGGCAGTTATACATAGACCATTACGCTCTACACATGAACCATACATCATACATGGCAGTTATACATAGACCATTACGCTCTACACATGAACCATACATCATACAACATACATGGCAGTTATACATAGACCATTACGCTCTACACATGAACCATACATCACACATCATACATGGCAGTTATACATAGACCATTACGCTCTACACATGAACCATACATCATACATGGCAGTTATACATAGACCATTACGCTCTACACATGAACCATACATCATACATCATACATGGCAGTTATACATAGACCATTACGCTCTACACATGAACCATACATCATACATCATACATGGCAGTTCTACATAGACCATTACACTCTACACATGAACCATACATCATACATCATACATGGCAGTTATACATAGACCATTACGCTCTACACATGAACCATACATCATACAACATACATGGCAGTTCTATATAGACCATTACGCTCTACACATGAACCATACATCATACATCATACATGGCAGTTATACATAGACCATTACGCTCTACACATGAACCATACATCATACATGGCAGTTCTACATAGACCATTACGCTCTACACATGAACCATACATCATACATTGCAGTTCTACATAGACCATTACCCTCTACACATGAACCATACATCATACATGGCAGTTCTACATAGACCATGACGCTCTACACATGAACCATACATCATACATGGCATTTCTACATAGACCATTACGCTCTACACATGAACCATACATCATACATGGCAGTTCTACATAGACCATGACGCTCTACACATGAACCATACATCATACATCATACATGGCAGGTCTACATAGACCATTACGCTCTACACATGAACCATACATCATACAACATACATGGCAGTTCTACATAGACCATTTCACTCTACACATGAACCATACATCATACAACATACATGGCAGTTCTACATAGACCATTTCACTCTACACATGAACCATACATCATACATCATACATGGCAGTTATACATAGACCATTACGCTCTACACATGAACCATACCTCATACATCATACATAGCAGTTCTACATAGACCATTACGCTCTACACATGAACCATACATCATACATCATACATGGCAGTTCTACATAGACCATTACGCTCTACACATGCACCATACATCATACATGGCAGTTCTACATAGACCATTACGCTCTACACATGAACCATACACCATACATCATACATGGCAGTTCTACATAGACCATTACGCTCTACACATGAACCATACATCATACATCATACATGGCAGTTCTACATAGACCATTACGCTCTACACATGAACCATACATCATACATGGCAGTTCTACATACACCATTACACTCTACACATGAACCATACATCATACATCATACATGGCAGTTCTACATAGACCATTACGCTCTACACATGAACCATACATCATACTTGGCAGTTCTACATAGACCATTACGCTCTACACATGCACCATACATCATACATCATACATGGCAGTTCTACATAGACCATTACACTCTACACATGAACCATACATCATACATCATACATGGCAGTTCTACATAGACCATTATGCTCTACACATGAACCACACATCATACATGGCAGTTCTACATAGACCATTACGCTCTACACATGAACCATACATCATACAACATACATGGCAGTTATACATAGACCATTACGCTCTACACATGAACCATACATCATACAACATACATGGCAGTTATACATAGACCATTACGCTCTACACATGAACCATACATCACACATCATACATGGCAGTTATCCATAGACCATTACGCTCTACACATGCACCATACATCATACATCATACATGGCAGTTCTACATAGACCATTACACTCTACACATGAACCATACATCATACATCATACATGGCAGTTATACATAGACCATTACGCTCTACACATGAACCATACATCATACATGGCAGTTCTACATAGACCATTACACTCTACACATGAACCATACATCATACAACATACATGGCAGTTATACATAGACCATTACGCTCTACACATGAACCATACATCACACATCATACATGGCAGTTATACATAGACCATTACGCTCTACACATGAACCATACATCATACATGGCAGTTCTACATAGACCATTACACTCTACACATGAACCATACATCATACATCATACATGGCAGTTATACATAGACCATTACGCTCTACACATGAACCATACATCATACATGGCAGTTATACATAGACCATTACGCTCTACACATGAACCATACATCATACAACATACATGGCAGTTATACATAGACCATTACGCTCTACACATGAACCATACATCACACATCATACATGGCAGTTATACATAGACCATTACGCTCTACACATGAACCATACATCATACATGGCAGTTATACATAGACCATTACGCTCTACACATGAACCATACATCATACATCATACATGGCAGTTATACATAGACCATTACGCTCTACACATGAACCATACATCATACATCATACATGGCAGTTCTACATAGACCATTACACTCTACACATGAACCATACATCATACATCATACATGGCAGTTATACATAGACCATTACGCTCTACACATGAACCATACATCATACATGGCAGTTATACATAGACCATTACGCTCTACACATGAACCATACATCACACATCATACATGGCAGTTATACATAGACCATTACGCCCAACACATGAACCATACATCATACATCATACATGGCAGTTCTACATAGACCATTACGCTCTACACATGAACCATACATCACACATCATACATGGCAGTTATACATAGACCATTACGCTCTACACATGAACCATACATCATACATGGCAGTTATACATAGACCATTACGCTCTACACATGAACCATACATCATACATCATACATGGCAGTTCTACATAGACCATTACACTCTACACATGAACCATACATCATACATCATACATGGCAGTTATACATAGACCATTACGCTCTACACATGAACCATACATCATACATCATACATGGCAGTTCTACATAGACCATTACGCTCTACACATGAACCATACATCATACATGGCAGTTCTACATAGACCATTACGCTCTACACATGAACCATACATCATACATGGCAGTTATACATAGACCATTACGCTCTACACATGAACCATACATCACACATAATACATGGCAGTTATACATAGACCATTACACTCTACACATGAACCATACATCATACATCATACATGGCAGTTATACATAGACCATTACGCTCTACACATGAACCATACATCATACATGGCAGTTATACATAGACCATTACGCTCTACACATGAACCATACATCATACATCATACATGGCAGTTCTACATAGACCATTACGCTCTACACATGCACCATACATCATACATCATACATGGCAGTTATACATAGACCATTACGCTCTACACATGAACCATACATCATACATCATACATGGCAGTTCTACATAGACCATTACGCTCTACACATGAACCATACATCATCCACAAGTAGAAAAAGAAAAGCGGCACTCGCTCTTTTAGACCCCCACTCTCTCTCCCCGCCTGACTTGTCTACACTAATACAAAGTGAGATGAAATATAGGATTTCTTGGCATCTAAAAGGGTGAGTGCCGCTTTTCTTTTTCTTCTTGTGGATGGATTATCATTTTCTTACTGAAGCGTGCAACACCTGCCAGCTGGAGGACACCAAGGTAGCTGTATACCTCCATAGATACACCTGTTGGTGCCCGATGCCTATCTTTCTTATTTTGAATCATACATGGCACGTTTCCATAATAAACCAATATGAAGTACACACAGTCACTGGGACCATATCACAACCTCACAGTCAGTCCCAATGGCAGTTATGGCTGCTTGGCCCTCATGAGCTCCACTCATCACAGGGCCCCCCCATACAGTCCAGCATGGACTACCGCCCTCTCAGAACCATACATATTGCAGGATCCATCTGGTCTGGCTCCCATCTCCAGTCTTGTCCCAAAGGGCCGGATCGCCTAAGCCACGTCCTCACATCTCAGTGGTCTGGACTGCACTGAGTTCCCATCGTCCTCTCTCACACACAGACACCCGGAAGGCTAAGTGCTGCTCACCACACCCACCTGACACACCCACCTGACACACCCATCTGACACATCCACACCTGGGCTGTTAGCAATCAGCACACACTGCTCTCTTGGCCACTATACCCAGCGGCCCCCAGACCACGCTCATGGCCCCAAACCTGCCTACCAGTCACCATGCCTAGTGTCATGAACCTCCTAGATCTTAACCCACTGTGCACCGATTCAGTCTCACAGCAGTCACACAAAATAAAACAGGCTGATGTGAACAGGCCCATGTGATGCACCCCGGCCATGCGACCACGCCAGCTGTGCTTCACACCACCTACACGACCACGTGGACTTAAAAATGAACACTTGTTTGGTTTGCAAAAGAAACCACCGAGCCACACCCACTGGCCCCCAGACCATGCCGACAGCCCCAAACTATGCCAACTGGCCCCCAGACCACACCCACAGCCCCAAACCACGCCAACCTGCCCCCAGACCACGCCCACAGCCCCAAACCATGCCAACTGGCTCCCAGACCACGCCACAGCCCCAAACTATGCCCAGCAGCCCCCAGACCACGCCCTAAAGCCCAAACCATACCAACTGGCCCCAGACCACACCCACAGTCCTAAACTATGCCCAGCGGCCCCCAAACCATGCCCACAGCCCCAAACCACACCAACTGGCCCCCAGACCACGCCCACAGCCCCAAACTATGCCCTGCGGCTCCCAGACCACACCAACAGCCCCAAACTATGCCCAGAAGCCCCCAAACCCCGCCCACAGTCCCATACTATGCCCAGCGGCCTCCAGACCATGTCCACAGTCCCAAACCACACCCACTGACCTCCAGATCATGCCTATGGCTCCAAACCACACCCACTGGCCCCTAGACCACGCCCACAGCCCCAAACTATGCCCAGCGGCCTCCAGACCACGCCCACAGACCCAAACTATGCCCAGCAGCCCCCAGACCACGCCCACAGCCCCAAACTATGCCCAGCGGCCTCCAGACCACGCCCACAGCCCCAAACTATGCCCAGCGGCCCCCAGACCATGCCCACGGCCCCAAACTATGCCCAGTGGCCCCCAGACCACGCCCACAGCCCCAAACTATGTCCAGTGGCCCCCAGACCACGCCCACAGCCCCAAACTATGCCCAGCGGCCCCCAGACCACGCCCACGGCTCCAAACTATGCCCAGCGGCCCTCAGACCATGCCCATGGCCCAAACTATGTCCAGTGGCCCCAAACTATACCCAGCGGCCCCCACACCATGCTCATGGCCCCAAACCTGCCTACCAGTCACCCGCCGATTTCCGGCTGCTTAAACTGCAGTTATCCCCACTTGCACAAATATAAACACTTAGGATACCTTTACACGTTGCAACATTGCATGCAATTTCACTTGCAACTTACTGGTTGCAGTGAAATCATGGACACATTGTTACATTTGTACACGGCAACAAAATAGAACAATGTGTCCATGATTTCACTGCAACCAGTAAATTGCATGCAATGTTGTGACGTGTATAGGTACCCTAAGGGTCAGATTCATGAATGATAGTGTAGCGGGAAAAGACAAAAAACGGCAGCACTCCCAACTTGTGACGAATCTTTTATTCAAGGTCCAATAGCAAAGGATCCATGAACATGCTTGGGGGAGGGAGGGGTGGAGGACATCAGACGACGGCTTGCCGTTTCGTGGCAGTTGCCACTTCCACGGGTCTTTGGCAAGGACCCGTGGAAGTGGCAACAGCCGTCGTCTGATGTCCTCCACCCCTCCCTCCCCAAGCATGTTCATGGATCCTTTGCTATTGGACTTTGATAAAAGATTCGTCACAAGTTGGTGAGTGCTGCGTTTTTTGTCTTTTCCGCTACACTATTATACATTGCTGCTATACGGACTGTGCACCACCTATGTGATTACTGCCGCTGGATTACCCCTGTATACACCTGATTAAGCTGCTAGCATTTGGTTAGTGCCCAGTGTTTATCTTTATCTTTTACAAACTGATTCATGAATGAGCTTACACCAAAATTCTGGTATAAAATACCCTGAAATGTCACAAACGGTTTGAGAAACTTGAAGTTGTGCAATGCAAAGACTGAGGCAACTTCTCCCTTTTTATCCGGTTCCAGTTGTGATTTTCGTATTGAAAAACAATTCACAGAAAACAGCCATAAGGTCAGACAGTGAGTGCACTGACAGGATACAGCCGGCCCCGATGATAAAGGCAACACTGGTGCAAGACAACCACTCTCAGCCTCCACACCATGGAGGGGGTGATTGCTGTGCATCTCACATACAGTTGTGGCGAAACGTATTGACACCCCTGCAATTCTGTCAGATAATACTCAGTTTCTTCCTGAAAATGATTGCAATCACAAATTCTTTGGTATTATTATCTTCATTTAATTTGTCTTCAATGAAAAAACACAATAGAGAATGAAGCAAAAAGCAAAACATTGATCATTTCACACAAAACTCCAAAAATGGGCTGGACAAAAGTATTGGCACCCTCAGCCTAATACTTGGTTGCACAACCTTTAGCCAAAATAACTGCGATCACCCGCTTCCGGTAACCATCAGTGAGTTTCTTACAATGCTCTGCTGGAATTTTAGACCATTCTTCTTTAGCAAACTGCTCCAGGTCCCTGAAAATTTAAGGGTGCCTTCTCCAAACTGCCATTTTTACATCTCTCCACAGGTGTTCTATGGGATTCAGGTCTGGACTAATTGCTGGCCACCTTACAAGTCTCCAGTGCTTTCTCTCAGACCATGTTCTAGTGCTTTTTGAAGTGTGTTTTGGGTCATTGTCCTGCTGGAAGACCCATGACCTCTGAGGGAGACCCAGCTTTCTCACACTGGGCCCTACATTATGCTACAAAATTTGTTGGTAGTCTTCAGACTTCATAATGCCATGCACACGGTCAAGCAGTCCAGTGCCAGAGGCAGCAAAGCAACCCCAAAACATCAGGGAACCTCCGCCATGTTTGACTATAGGGACTGTGTTCTTTTCTTTGAATGCCTCTTTTTTTTTCTCCTGTAAACTCTATGTTGATGCCTTTGCCCAAAAGCTCTACTTTTGTCTCATCTGACCAGAGAACATTCTTCCAAAACGTTGTAGGCTTTCTCAGGTTAGTTTTGGCAAACTCCAGCCTGGCTTTTTTTTTTCGGGGTAAGAAGTGGGGTCTTCCTGGGTCTCCTACCATACAGTCCCTTTTCATTCAGACGCCGACGGATAGTACGGGTTGGCACTGTTGTACCCTCGGACTGCAGGGCAGCTTGAACTTGTTTGGATGTTAGTCGAAGTTCTTTATCCACCATCCGCACAATCTTGCGTTGAAATCTCTCGTCAATTTTTCTTTTCCGTCCACATCTAGGGAGGTTAGCCACAGTGCCATGGGCTTTAAACTTCTTGATGACACTGCGCACAGTAGACACAGGAACATTCAGGTCTTTGGAGATGGACTTGTAGCCTTGAGATTGCTCATGCTTCCTCACAATTTGGTTTCTCAAGTCCTCAGACAGTTCTTTGGTCTTCTTTCTTTTCTCCATGCTCAATGTGGTACACACAAGGACACAGGACAGAGGTTGAGTCAACTTTAATCCATGTCAACTGGCTGCAAGTGTGATTTAGTTATTGCCAACACCTGTTAGGTGCCACAGGTAAGTTACAGGTGCTGTTAATTACACAAATTAGAGAAGCATCACATGATTTTTCTAACAGTGCCAATACTTTTGTCCACCCCCTTTTTTATGTTTGGTGTGGAATTAGATCCAATTTGGCTTTAGGGCAATTCTTTTTGTATTGAAGACAAATTAAATGAAGATAATAATACCAAAGAATTTATGATTGCAATCATTTTCAGGAAGAAACTGAGTATTATCTGACAGAATTGCAGGGGTGTCAATACTTTTGGCCACAACTGTACCTGTGCGATTATGGCATCAGACATGTATATAATACCGTACCAGCAATCACCCCCTTCATGTTAATGGAGACTGAGAGTGATTGTATCACCAGTATCTTGCACCTGTGTTGCCGTTGTAGGGCCGAGGTACTCAGTAACCGGTCGGTGCGGTGGGAGGTCACGGTGGCAGTGACCCGGCTCCGTGCAGTAAAGGGGAATATTTACAGGGGATAGTCTGTGACGCCACCTGTGGTTTTCAGCCAGGGATGGCCGATGCTGTAGGGTGTGACTGCTGGGGCAGGGTAGCCGGGATGGTAAAGCTCTCCACAGGTGGAGTAGGGCCCCAGAGATGGTGTGAACAGTCTATAGTGGTGGTGATGATCGTTGGGTACAGGACTGAGGGCGCAGGCAATAATTAGAGGACACAAAAGGGTGCAGTTTCCGTTACTGTTACTTGGTAGTTGGTATTGCAGTCTGGGGCACTGGTTACAGGTATTAGAAGGGATCCGGCTGGTCTGGAAGCATTTGGGGATCCACCTCACCAGGTAGGATTGGAGGCCTTCCTGCTGCGCTCCCTACTCAGGTCCCTGTGTCTTGTAGATACACTGCGGCCTTACTCCTGCTTGATGGTTCTGACCTGTATGGCAGACAGCACGAGCCTCTGTGGTGCCACCTTGCTGAAGACAGCTCCAGGCTCTCAGCACGCTGCTGTGCCACCGGGTATTCGGTGTGGCCAGGAGACTTGTAGTTTTTTGCCCTCTAGATACGGCTGTAGGGGCTTGCAGCGTCCATGCAGCCAAGGATTCTGGCGTCCTTTTCCTAGCGCTTCGCTCCAGGGTGAGCTCAGTCACGGCTCCACTCCCCAGAGCCTTCTCTACTTGCTCACTCTTCCCTTTCCTCTGACGTTCTGACTAAACCCCTCCTCCCAGCCAGAACCAGGGCAGCTCCCTGAAGTCGGATTCTAGAGCTCCCCCTTCAGGCCTGGAGTCAGGACAAGTGTTTCATGCTGGTGTTACCTAGTGTGGGGTCCTCCTTCTGCTTCCAAGCATAATATCACCCCCTGTGAGGAAGGCAATGCCACTGTGGCAACTGGACCACTGGGGTGCCACACCTTTATCATTGGGGCTGGCTGCATCTTGTTAGTCATTTACTATCTGACCTTATGGCTGTTTTCTGTGAGTTTTTTTAAATGATGTCATTTTCTGTGAATTGTTTTTCAATATGAAAATCACACCTGACACAAGATAAAAAGGGGAGAAGTTGCCTCAGTCTTTGCATTGTGTGTCTGTGTGCCACATTAAGTATGGAGAACAGTCAGAGGAGAACTGTATAAGGATGCAAGAACCAAAATTGCTGAAAATCTCAAGGATACAAGTCCATCTCCAGAGATCTTGATGCTACTTTGTCCACTGTGCGCAACAAAATCAAGAACTTTACAGCCCATGGCACTGTAGCTAATCTGCCTGGATGTGGACTGCAGAGAAAAATTCATGAAAGGTTACAATACAGGATATAGTCCTGATGGTGTATAAGCCCCAATCAAGATCCAAAGAAATTCCAGCTGTTCTGCAGGCTATGGGGCATGTGTCAGTGTGAACTATCTGTCCACATGTGAATGACATAAAGCACTTTGGATGAGACCCAGGAGAACTCCACTCTTCACACAGGGAAGAGAAAAGCCAAAATGTACGTAACAAATCCTTCTGAGAAAGCATCTTGTGGACAGAGGAGAGCTGTTTGGTAAAGCGAATCATTCTACTGTTTACCGAAAACAGAATGAGGCCGACAAAGAAAAGAGCACAGGACCTACAGTCACATATGGGGAGATCAGAGAAAAGAGCACAGGACCTACAGTCACATATAGGGAGATCAGAGAAAAGAGCACAGGACCTACAGTCACATATGGGGGAGGTCAGAGAAAAGAGCACAGGACCTACAGTCACATATGGGGGAGGTCAGAGAAAAGAGCACAGGACCTACAGTCACATATGGGGGAGGTCAGAGAAAAGAGCACAGGACCTACAGTCACATATGGGAGATGTCAGAGAAAAGAGCACAGGACCTACAGTCACATATGGGGGAGGTTAGAGAAAAGAACACAGGACCCACAGTCACATATGGGAGAGGTCAGAGAAAAGAGCACAGGACCTAGAGTCACATATGGGAGAGGTCAGAGAAAAGAACACAGGACCCACAGTCACATATGGGAGAGGTCAGAGAAAAGAGCACAGGACCTACAGTCACATATGGGGAGATCAGAGAAAAGAGCACAGGACCTACAGTCACATATGGGGGAGGTCAGAGAAAAGAGCACAGGACCTACAGTCACATATGGGAGATGTCAGAGAAAAGAGCACAGGACCTACAGTCACATATGGGGGAGGTCAGAGAAAAGAACACAGGACCTACAGTCACATATGGGGGAGATCAGAGAAAAGAGCACAGGACCTACAGTCACATATAGGAGAGGTCAGAGAAAAGAGCACAGGACCTACAGTCACATATGGGGAGATCAGAGAAAAGAGCACAGGACCTACAGTCACATATGGGGGAGGTCAGAGAAAAGAGCACAGGACCTACAGTCACATATGGGAGATGTCAGAGAAAAGAGCACAGGACCTACAGTCACATATGGGGGAGGTCAGAGAAAAGAACACAGGACCCACAGTCACATATGGGAGAGGTCAGAGAAAAGAGCACAGCACCTAGAGTCACATATTGGGGAGGTCAGAGAAAAGAACACAGGACCCACAGTCACATATGGGAGAGGTCAGAGAAAAGAGCACAGGACCTACAGTCACATATGGGGAGATCAGAGAAAAGAGCACAGGACCTACAGTCACATATGGGGGAGGTCAGAGAAAAGAGCACAGGACCTACAGTCACATATGGGAGATGTCAGAGAAAAGAGCACAGGACCTACAGTCACATATGGGGGAGGTCAGAGAAAAGAACACAGGACCTACAGTCACATATGGGGGAGATCAGAGAAACGAGCACAGGACCTACAGTCACATATGGGGAGATCAGAGAAAAGAACACAGGACCTACAGTCACATATGGGGGAGGTCAGAGAAAAGAGCACAGGACCTACAGTCACATATGGGAGATCAGAGAAAAGAGCACAGGACCTACAGTCACATATGGGGGAGGTCAGAGAAAAGAGCACCGGACCTACAGTCACATATGGGAGATGTCAGAGAAAAGAGCACAGGACCTACAGTCACATATGGGGGAGAACAAAGAAAAGAACACAGGACCTACAGTCACATATGGGAGAGGTCAGAGAAAAGAGCACAGGACCTACAGTCACATATGGGGGAGAACAGATAAAAGAACACAGGACCCACAGTCACATATGGGGGAGATCAGAGAAAAGAGCACAGGACCTACAGTCACATGTGGGAGATGTCAGAGAAAAGAGCACAGGACCTACAGTCACATATGAGAGATGTCAGAGAAAAGAGCACAGGACCTACAGTCACATATGGGAGATGTCAGAGAAAAGAGCACATGATCTACAGTCACATATGGGGGAGATCAGAGAAAAGAGCACAGGACCTACCGTCACATATGGGGGATGTCAGAGAAAAGAGCACAGGACCTACAGTCACATATGGGGGAGGTCAGAGAAAAGAGCACCGGACCTACAGTCACATATGGGGGAGATCAGAGAAAAGAGCACAGGACCTACAGTCACATATGGGGGAGATCAGAGAAAAGAGCACAGGACCTACAGTCACATATGGGGGAGGTCAGAGAAAAGAGCACCGGACCTACAGTCACATATGGGGGAGATCAGAGAAAAGAGCACAGGACCTACAGTTACATATGGGGGAGGTCAGAGAAAAGAGCACAGGACCTACAGTCAAATATTAAGTTGAGGGGAGAAACAATTTTAACCCATTTTTAAGGATTTGTGTGAAATTTTGTCAATTTTTTATATTTTTAATGTATTCCAATAGACACAAGAAATAGTCATGTGTAAAACAAAACATGTAATTGCAATAATGTTATTAGAGAAATACTTCATTTTCTGTGACAATTTGTAGGGTGCCATGACTGTATGTAATGTCTGGGTTCTATCAGTACTGGAGTGTTATGAGGTGCGGTCGGCCATGGTGAGGATCCTTCTGAACACAATGGGATCAGTGACTGATGCCAAATATTAGAGCAGCTATAATAACCGGATATAGCACTGATATTTATTGTATAGTGCCACAGCTTCTCCCTCTGACTCTACAGACGTCGTCCCCAATTTGTCTTATTTCACTTATAAATACCGCACCCCAGATCTCAGATCCCTGAGAGTGCACTGACCTCAGGTCTACCCATACATTACATAGATGGGTGAGGCGGAGGCCTGGGGTCTCCTTGGTCTATGGGGGAGGACACGTGATGATCACTCCCATCTGGATCTTTGATTCCTTCATTCCCGGACATCACATCATAGCTCTGCACATTGTAAGATGAAAGCGTCAGGGTAGATCATCTGTGACCACACATCAGTCTTCTCTTTGTACCAGAAACTGCTGAATAATTCCGAGCATTGAGCTGAGGTCAGAGATTGCTGATGTCCACATCTGCCATAATCAGCACTTCTGTGTGTAGTCATCACTTATGAAGTTGTCTGCAAGAAGTAAGATTCTGGACTCTGCTGCTCCTAGGACAGAACACCCTGGACTTGACCGCTCCTAAAACAGAACCCCCCTAGACTCCACCACTCCCAGTATGGAACCCCTACCTTCCCTTCCACCACTCCCAGGATGGAACCCCCCTAGACTCCACCACTCGCGGTACAGAAACCCCCTGAAGTCAGCCGCTATCAAGCCAGAATCCCCTTGGACTTGGATGCTCCTAGGATGTAACCATCCTAGACTCAGCCGCTCTAGGTATGCAACCCTCCTGCAGCCAGTCCTTCCCTGGCCTCTGCTGCTCCCAGACAGAACCCTCCTGGACTCGGGCGCTCCTGGGACAGAACCTTCCTTGGTTCGGGTGCTCCAACATTCTTGGATTCATCCCTCCTGGGGAGGTATCCCCCTAAGTTCCACCGCTCCAGGTACAGAACCCTCCTGGAGTCAGTTGATCCCTGCTTGAAACTCTCCTGAATTCAGCTGCTATCAAAACAGAACCCCCCATACTACGACGCTCCCGGGGCAGACTCCCCTTAAACTCCGGCACTCTGAGCATGGAACCCTCTGTAGCCCGTCACTCTCTGGACATATTCCCCCTGGAGATAGTTGTTACCAGGACAGAAGCCTTCTGGATTTGGCCACTCAAGAGACAGAGCCCTCCTGGACTTGGCCGCTCCCCAGACGGAACCTTGCTAAACTCTGCCACTCATGGGATGGAATCATCCTGGAGTCAGTCGCTCCCTGGACGGAACCCTCCTGAACTCAGCCGCTATTGGCATAAAACGCCTCTGGACTCGACTGCTCCCAGGACAGAACCCCACTTAGACAAGACCATTTCCAGAACAGAAAAATACTGGATTCGGCCACGCCCAGGACAGTATCCACCTGGAACCGGCAGCTCCTGGGACATTACCTCCCAGTATTCGGTTGCACCCAGGACATTACCTCCCAGTATTTGGTTGCTCCCAGGACATTACCTCCCAGGATTCAGTTGCTCCCAGGACATTACCTCCCAGGCTTCTGTTGCTCCCAGGACATTACCTCTCAGTATTCGGTTGCTCCCAGGACATTTCCTCCCAGTATTCAGTTGCTCCCAGGACATTTCCTCCCAGTATTCGGTTGCTTCCAGGACATTACGTCCCAGTATTCGGTTGCTTCCAGGACATTACCTCCCAGTATTCGGTTGCTCCCAGGACATTACCTCCCAGTATTCGGTTGTTCCCAGGACATTACCTCCCAGTATTCGGTTGCTCCCAGGACATTTCCTCCCAGTATTCGGTTGCTCCCAGGACATTTCCTCCCAGTATTTGGTTGCTCCCAGGACATTACCTCCCAGTATTCGGTTGTTCCCAGGACATTACCTCCCAGTATTCGGTTGCTCCCAGGACATTACCTCCCAGTATTCGGTTGCTCCCAGGACATTTTCTCCCAGTATTCGGTTGCTCCCAGGACATTTCCTCCCAGTATTCGGTTGCTCCCAGGACATTACCTCCCAGTATTCGGTTGCTTCCAGGACATTATGTCCCAGTATTCGGTTGCTCCCAGGATATTACCTCCCAGTATTCGGTTGCTCCCAGGACATTACCTCCCAGGATTCTGTTTCTCCCAGGACATTACCTCCCAGTATTCGGTTGCTTCCAGGACATTATGTCCCAGTATTCGGTTGCTCCCAGGACATTACCTCCCAGTATTCGGTTGTTCCCAGGACATTACCTCCCAGTATTCGGTTGCTCCCAGGACATTTCCTCCCAGTATTTGGTTGCTCCCAGGACATTTCCTCCCAGTATTCGGTTGCTCCCAGGACATTACCTCCCAGGATTCTGTTTCTCCCAGGACATTACCTCCCAGTATTCGGTTGCTTCCAGGACATTATGTCCCAGTATTCGGTTGCTCCCAGGACATTACCTCCCAGTATTCGGTTGTTCCCAGGACATTACCTCCCAGTATTCGGTTGCTCCCAGGACATTTCCTCCCAGTATTCGGTTGCTCCCAGGACATTTCCTCGCAGTATTCGGTTGCTCCCAGGACATTACCTCCCAGGATTCGGTTGCTCCCAGGACATTTCCTCCCAGTATTCGGTTGCTCCCAGGACATTTCCTCCCAGTATTCGGTTGCTCCCAGGACATTTCCTCCCAGTATTCGGTTGTGTGACGACCATCCCCTGTGAGGCCGAGCTGCTGGTAGGCGGCACCCCGAGAAACCCTGAGACCCTTAACCCTATACAGGGATCTGGAATTACTGTGGAGCCCAGGGGTAGCCGCCTATAAGAGCAACAGAGCCGGGGAGGTCGCCAGGGAAAATCAAGACCCGAAAAACAAAGTCAGATGTCCGAGTCAAAACCGAGAGGGAGCGAAGGTACAAAATCGTCAGCAGTAGCAGAGTCAAAAATCCAGGCAAGGGTCAAGGGCAAAAACCAAGAGGGCAGCTGAGGTACAAAATCAATAGGCAGAGGCAGAGTCAGAAATCCAGGCAAGGTCAGACACGAAACTAAACATACACTATATCACTGGGGAACCAAAACTATATCTGGCGGCCTGCAAGACAGGCTCCAATGTATTGAAGGGCACGGCTACCTCCATAGGCTGGAGCTCACAACCTGATGACCTCATCCGGACCGCCCCTAGATCCAGGCCAGATGGAGATGCATGACTGGCTCCACCCACGCCTCCTGTGACAGAAGAACGCAGGCTGCGCCTAACGGACACCTCTGCAGGGCCCGCTCCTCTGCGACCAACACCACCCAGAGGGGAAACACAGCGGCGCTCAGCGACAGAGGCAGACGTCGCGGGAGCAGTTGCATATGAGGACAAGGCCTTCCTATCACCGGCGCCACCAGCCGAAGGAATCTGGCTCCTCCCAGCGGCCGAGGCAGGAACACCGGCCACCGAGTCCAATGGCGATGTGACAGGTTGCTCCCAGGACATTACCTCCCAGTATTCGGTTGCTTCCAGGACATTATGTCCCAGTATTCGGTTGCTCCCAGGACATTACCTCCCAGGATTCTGTTTCTCCCAGGACATTTCCTCCCAGTATTCGGTTGCTCCCAGGACATTTCCTCCTAGTATTCGGTTGCTCCCAGGACATTACCTCCCAGTATTCTGTTTCTCCCAGGACATTTTCTCCCAGTATTCTGTTTCTCCCAGGACATTACCTCCCAGGATTCTGTTTCTCCCAGGACATTACCTCCCAGTATTCGGTTGCTCCCAGGACATTTCCTCCCAGTATTCGGTTGCTCCCAGGACAAAATAATACTGGATTTGTCCATTCCCTGGTCAGAACTAGAGATGAGCGGTGTTCGATTCGATTTGTTCGCCAATCTCAAATTTGCGCTGGTTTGGGCGGTGTTCGAGTCATTCAGCGAATTAGAACAATTTGCTTGAAATTCGGTAGTCGAGGTTATGTTCGATAACGCTTCGGTCACCAAAAGCGTAACCCTAACCCTAACCATGTTAATGAATGTGAATATCCATTTTCTGTGTATAGTATGCGGGGAAGGGGGGGTTGTACCACTGCTGCAGAAATAATAGCGATCTCCATTTTTTTTTCTCCAAGTTGCAGATACAGTGGGGCGGTGCAGGCTGTCATCCAATCACACTCACACACAGCAAAGTGCATTTTTTGCACACAAGCAAGGTCAGGCATCATTGGCTGTGTAAGTCACATGTCCTAGCCCTATGAGCACCCGGCCATTTTCTCCATCGCCACCATTTGCTCATTGCTGTAGCTCTGTGTCAGACGGCACCGCTGCTGCTGTGGGCGATATAGAGTGAAATCAAGCAATTGTGTTCTGATTCAGCTGGTGAGGTAGATAGATAGGTTTAGGGAGTAGGGACTGGAGGGAGGGTGCGAATTTTAGGAGTATCAGCCCTTTTGAGGGCTGCTTCATAGGAGTAGGGATTAGGGATAGGGACTAGTAGTCTAGCAGCCCTTTTTCAGGTGTACTTCATAGAAGCAGGGACTAGTTTTAATTTCAGCCCTTTTTAGGTCTAGGTTAGAGCAGTCCCTATTAGTTTTTGCCAGGCAGAAGTGTGCCAGTGCTGTGCAAGTGTTTTTCACAGCATCTGGCCACATCTAGCTCTGGGAGTCCTTTAGGGCAGGTAGTGTAGCACTGCTGTGAAGAAAGCTACATCACCTGCCTTAGTAGGCATTTTTTGGCTGCAGCTAGTCCAGGCAATTTGTTGCGGCTAGTACTGTAGCAGTGTCACTTACACAGTGGTGTAGCCCACTTGTGAAAGAAGCTACACCGCCTGTGTAGTTACTTATGTGGCACCCCTGCTACCAGGAGGCCACACAGGGAACTGCAGCCAGGAAGGTAGGAAAGACAGTTGCACCCCAACACCCTCACAGATAGTCCACACAACCACTAGAGAGCAGCACCCAACCCGAGCCTGGGAACTCTAGGCAGGCAAGGGGTGGTGGGTTTAGAGACAGTGGGTGGGCCAGCAAGCAGGTCAGGTGACAGAGGGTAGATATAGAGCAGGGGGAGGAGAAAGGAGTCAGTAGGCCAGTGTAGGCTGAGCAGTACAGACAAGAAGCACACGTCCTGGAGGAGTGGGGTGGAAGGAGCGCAGAATCTGGAGAGCCAGTGTGAGCCACAGAGAGAAAGCCCATCTGGAGCCAGCACCCCAGGAGTGTGAGGGACAAGAGGACCAGTGATACTGGGTCTTAGAAACACGGCTGAGACGGCAGACTGCAGGCGGAGTAGCCCTCCTATTGAACCCAAAGACAAGGTTAGAAGGAGCCTGGTAGAGCCTCACCCAGGAGGACTATTGGAGGCTAGGCTAGCAAAAACGGAGGACACATACACGCCTAGTTCGCCACCCTCCACATGACCTAGGGAAAACTGCTTTTGGGATGGTCGTCTGGGGATGGATGGACAGACACTCACGAGGAGGACGAGGACACTCACTTATGCCCACAGTAAAAACATGCCCCCACCCCATGCCAAACTACAGGCGACCCAACACGAGGGGACACCCCCCTATCTGCATTGGTTCATCCACCTGCACCTGTGAGACTTCCTGTGTGGGGAGAACAGGGGGCTGGTCTGGGTGGGTCTCTCTCTGAGGCGCCGATCTATTCTGATGGCAAGGGACATAGCAGCTTCCAGTGACTCTGGAGTAGAGTACTAAGCCATGGAGTCCTGGAGCCTACAAGACAACCCATGACAGAAATGACTCCTAAGAGCCGGGTCATTCTATCGGGTATCTGTCGCCCACATCCGGAACCCGAACAGTACTCTTCAGCCGGCCGCATCCCCTGCCGGAGTCTACGGAGATTCGACTCTGCCAGAGAAACGCCATCAGGGTCCCCATAGACGAGGGCCAAAGCCGCAAAAAACTCATTACCGCATAGATGGAGAGTCGATGGGTAGAGAGAAAGCCAAGGACAGGGATCTCCTCGCAACAGGGAGACAACGATCCCCACTCTCTGTTGTTCGCTACCTGAAGAACGTGGGCGGAACCTGTAATATAACTTGCAGGTCCCCTGAAATGCCCGAAATTTATAACTTCCCCCTCCCCCCCCCCCGAAAACCTATCAGGAGGGGAATCTTGGGTTCTGGCTGGGGCTCAACCTGGGCAGAGACCAGCAAACCCACGATATATTGCAGCTGCTGTACCACCTGTTCTCGCAGATCTGACACCTCCTGTGACAGAGTCTACTGAAACTGGGCAAACGCAGCTGCAGGATCCATAATGGGTCCAAGAGAAAAAAGGTATCTGGCTGGAGATTATGTCACGCTAGGACTAAAGGGATAAAGGGATGTCCATCAACCGTGCATGACAGTGGCGCACAGACCAACGATGTCCGGTGCTCAACAACGGAAACAGGGAAACACCAAAGGGAATAAATACAATGGAGGGTCCTGCTCATTGGACACGGGGAAGAGGTGACCTCCTGCACTCACCTGCGGCAGCCATGATCTCCCTACCGTCCCTATAAAAGTTCTTTTACCTCGTTGCTGAGCAGGAAACCTAAGCCCTCTGTTGGCCCTGATGTTAACCCTCACTAGGGAAGGTCAGCGGGAGCAGTAGTCCCATCTACTACAATAAAGAGGCATGAGGGAAGGAGAATACAGACAAAGAACAACAGGACAGCTACTTCACGTCTGCTGACGCTTCACCAGACAGCAGAAGCGTGACAGCAAGAGGTTCTCCACAGAGCTCCTTACACCTCAGGAGATTGGCAAGGAGTGAAGTTCAATCTCCAGCAAAGCATGCTGGAACCCTGCGATCCTATAAAGGCAGAGGTAATCAAAGAGTGGCTACACCTGGACAATGCCCAGCTAACTTGCTGGCAGCAGAGACTAACATTAACTCCTGCAGTGCCAAAGGACATGTTTAAAATGAAGTCTCAATTTAGACATGAGACTTAGGTCCAAAGCAGTCACAAGTCTCCTAGGAAAGGGAGACCATCGTGACACCAGGACAAAACCCCACTGGACTCGGCCGTTCCTAGATCAAAACCCGACTGGACTTGGCCGCTCCCAGGACAGAATCCTTCAGGACTTGGCAGATCCCAGGACATAACAATACTGAATTTGGCCACTCCCAAGGTAGAACCCCCTGGATCTCGATACTCCCAGGACTGAACTCTTTTGGACTTGGCTACTCCCAGGACTTTGCCATTCCTAGAACAGAACCCTCCTTGACTCAGCCACACTCAGGACAGAAACCCCCAGGACTCAACCGCTCCCAGGACAGAAGAATACTGGATTTGGCCACTCCCATTACAAAACCACCCTGCAAGTCGGACGCTCCTAGAACAGAACCCCACTGAACTCAGACACTCCAGTGACAGAAATGATTGGTCGCTCCCAGGAAAGAACCTTCCTGGACTCGGTCACTCCCAGGACAAAACCCTGCTCGACTCCACTGCTCCCAGGACAGAACCGCCCCCTGGACTCGCCCACTCCCGGGACAGAACCCTTCTCGACTAGACCACTCCCAGGACAAATCCTTGCTAGACTCGACAGTTTTCAGGACACAACCCACTTGAACTCCACCACTCCTGGAAGACAACCCTCCTGGACTCACATGCTCCCAGGATAAGAACACTCCTGGACTCGCCCGCAGGATCTTCCTGGAGTCATTCACTTCCATGACTAAATACGTTTGGACTTGGTCGCTCCCAGGTCAGAACACTCATGGAGTCGGCTACTCCCAGAACAGAACTCCCCTCTGGACTCGCCTTCTCCCAGAACAAAATCCCCCAGAACTTCACTGCTCCCAGGACATAATATTAATGGATTCAGCTGCTCCCAAGACAAAACCACTCTGGAGCTGGACATTCCCAGGAGAGAACCCTCCTTGACTCAGCTGCTCTCAAGAAAAAAAATCCCTAGGACTCAGCTGCTCCCAGGACAGAATAATGGAATCGGCCACTTTCAGGACAGAACCCACCTGAACTCAGGAGCTCCAGTGACAGAAACGCTTGTCTGCTTCAGGTACAGAACCATCCTGGACTTAACCTCTCCAAGGACAGAACCCTCTTGGACTTTGCTGCTTCCGGAACAGAACCTCCCTAAACTCTACCACTCCCAGGACGGAACCCTCATTGAGCTCGTTACTCCCTAGATGGAACCCTCCTGGATCTGGTCACACTCTGGATGGAATACCCCTGGGCTTGGCAGCTCCCGGGACAGATCCCCCCAGTACAGAAATCCCCCTCAACTCGGCTGTTCAAGGAATACAATCCTCCTTTAGTTCGCTGCTCCTGGGATGGAACAATCCTCAAATCAGTCACTCCCAGGACAGAACCCTACTAGACTCAGCCTTGACACTTGACAGAACCTATTTGAACTCCGCCGCTTCCGGAACAGAACCCACTTGGACTTGGCCACTCCTTGGACAGAACCCTGCTGGAGTCGGCTGAGTTTAGGACATAATTTCCCTGAACTCAGCCGCTCCAGTGACAGAAACACTTGCAGCTTCTGGTACAGAACCATCCTCGACTAGGCTGCTTCCAGGATAGGACCCACCTGGACTCGGCTGATCCTGAGACACAACCATAATGGACTCTGCAGCTCCTAAGGTGGAAGCGCCCTACACTCGACCACTCCCAGGACGGAACCCCCCTGGATACAAACAGTCCCAGGGCAGAACAACTCTGTCACGCCGGGAAATGTGACTCCTAGTGCGTGGTGCAACACAGAGGTACAACGGAATGGTTTTGGGAGAGGAAGGCCCTAATGGTTGAGAGCGGGGGATGGGACAGCTAACACTAGCCTGTGTCTGTCCCTCAGCTGCCCTACTGCCTTGTGTGGGTCTTTCTCCCAGCCGCCATCTTGTGCATAGTCCTTGGCTGTCACCTCTACTCACCCTATCTAGAGTCAAAGCCGGTGAGTATACTAGACTGCACCATTGATGTAATCAGATAAATGGATAGTTATAATATAAGAAAAAACGAGTGAAGGCTTCGATTTATGCAAAGTGAGGTGTCTTTTTATTGATACACCGTTAAAACTCTGGGTAGAGATGGCAATGCAAAGTGCAAAAGTGTCACCAAAGGCCACGTCCAGCAAGGGCAAGAATTACATACTGTATATTCCATATGTTACAAAGATGATGTGCCACAAATATCGGTTACATACACATAGCAGTAATATCTAATAACCATAGCACAGATACTTAAGGACTAATGAACATCATACAGTCATTTCGTCTTACATGTGCTAAATTGCAACCATCATATAGTAACTGATGTCACATAATCCTAAAGTAAAGTGCACGTAAAAAATACACAATGCTGCTCCAAGAACATATGAGCAACATACAATGACACCGCATAAGACCTTTTGCGTCAGCCACAAGGATCAGGGGTCTCTCAGTAGCCGGGCCGGCTGATTCTTTGGGAGGTCACGGTGGCTGTGGACCAACTCCGTGGCCCTGTCCGCACAATGAAGGGGGTTATATACAGGGGATATTGATAGTGTTTTCGTGATGCCACCTGTGGTATTCGACCAGGGATGGCCAACGAAGCTTATTTAGGCCTCTGGGGCAGATGGTGCGGCAGCCGGGATGGTATCACTCCCCACAGGTGGAGCGGGGCACCAGGGTTGGTGTAATAGCCTATGGGGACTGCAAATGGCTCCGCACCAGACAGCAGGAGACATTCACACTCCAGGAATGGTCAGCATAGACTGGATCATCTATACCTGGCTTCAGGTGATGGACCATGTGACTATTTAAAGGGAATTGGGCGTGGCCACCAACCAGAATAACCTAACCCAGCAACTTCCAGAAGCTCAAGACTTGCCTATGGTAGGGAAGCCCAACACACTTGCTTTCACCTCCTTAAAGTCATCACAAATGCAAAACGACAGTAGTGGTAATAATGTAGACTCTGGCGATGCAACAAATCTCCTGAACGGCGACCTATGGAAAACGTTATGGATATGTAGCACTGGGGGATAGCTCCAACTGGAAGGTCTCAGGGTGTCACGCCGAGAACTTGGGAGTGTCTGGACACAGCATGTGATAGTGTCACATTGACCAATGATGGCCAGCGCACTACCCACAACAGACTGGGGAAACACCGGGGGCAGACAAATACAAGGGGACCCTGCTCGTAGAAAAGGACACCTCCTGTGCTCACCTTCAACTGTGCCCTGAACCCTCTACCGTCCCTATTCGGGTTCTTTTTCACCAACGCCAAGCAGCTATCAATTCCCTCGCTGGCCTGATGTTAACCCTCAATAGAGAGATGGCCGGCAGGAGCACTACTGTGGCACCCCAGGGGTTAATGTGCCACTGTAATAACATCCAAGGGTTAACTCCCCACACAACACTGGACACTGCACTAGCGCCTCTAGGCCAGAAGGGGGAGCTAAATCAGCTCACTTATATATTCTGGTGTCAAGAAGAAGTAGTTAGTTCAGTTCCTGGGAGAACTGAGAGAGAGACTGTAGTGTAAAGAGGCTGCCTTAGGCCTCTCCACAGCCTGCTACTCAATTCCAGGAAGCTGAGGACCCTGTCAGGGTGGGAGCAACCCGGCCCCGGGACAGACTCCGTGGACAGTAGTCTGCTACCAACAGTGATACGGCATGAAAATCAAGCCATCCGAATGCCACCTTCTCAAGCCAAAGGTGCAGCACCTAGGACATGTCGTGAGTTCAGAGGGAGTAGCACCGGATCCTGATAGTCACCGTGATAAGGGATTGGCCAAGACCTACAAACGTGAAAGAAGTGAGGCAATTCCTGGCCTGGTAGGCTATTACCGGAGATTTATCAAAGGGTTCACGAAGCTAGCAGCTCCCCTGCAAGACATCCTTGTAGGACAGTCAAGAAAGTCTTCAGCCTGTAATCCTCCTTTCCAGTGGAGTGAAGAGAAGGAAGACTCCTTCAACAAGCTGAAGTGTGCGCTGACAGAAGAAATCCTGGCATATCCGGATTACCATCAACCCTTTATTCTGTACACGGATGCCAGCAACGTGGGACTGGGAGCAGTATTGTCACAGAAGCAAGGAGGCAAAGAGAGGGTTATTGCCTTTGCAAGCAGTAAACTCCGGCCTACAGAAAGAAAGTAGTTCAAGTTAGATCCACTTGAGGAATACGCATTTGTGTCGAAACATGTTGTGGCGAGGACTCACATTTGTTAATTTTCAATAAAGACCTAAAGGTAATACTGATCAGTGCAGTGTCCTTGTGTAGCGCTCATATTTTAAATACCACCATTTCTATATTGTTCCTTAAGTTAGAACTACTGGCAGTAGTTTGGGCTGTAACTGAACGTTTCAAGCACTACCTGGCAGCTGCAGAATTCACCATCTACACGGATAACAACCCATTGACCCACCTGGACTCAGCATAATTAGGTGTGTTGGAGCAGTAATGGATAGCCCGGCTGTCTAACTACAATTTTGTCATCAAATATAGGGCAGGCCGCAAGAACGGGAACGCAGATGCCTTATCTCGGATGCCACGCCTGAAAGACGTGGAAGAGGAACCGGAGGTGTTGGAAGAGATTGAGCTACCAGCCTTTCATCGTTCTAAGGTAGAAAAGTATCAACCCGGCATCTACATAAGACAACAGGAGGCGAATCTCAACCAGTTAGCACACCATGCATGGGCTGACACCCAGGATAGCGACCCAGCTGTGAAGCTAGTGAAAGAACTGCTTACACAACAAGGTGCGTACCCTAACCAGAACGCCCCGGCTAAGACCCAACAACTCTGGAAAGAGAAAGGCAAGTTGTCCCTGTATCAAGGGAAGCTCTGCAGAAGGCACACCAACCCTAAAACACATGAGTTGGTCTGGCAGATAATCGTACCCAAGAGAGACGTCAAAATGGTCTTAGAAGCCTACCACGACGGTGCAGGTCATTTTGGATGGAAGAAGTTGGAGGTACTCTTGAGAGAGAGATTCTACTGGGTTGGCATGAGGAAATCAATTGAAGATTGGTGTAGAAAATGTGGCCTGTGCAACCTCAGAAGAAAAGATCAACAGAGAGCCCCACTCCAGTCCATAGTAACCAAGCAATCACTTGAGTTAGTTGCATTAGACCACGTCAAGTTGTCACCAAGCCAGTCAGGCTATGTCTATGCCTTAACCATCGTGGACCATTACTCACGCTTCTTGGTTGTGGTACCCGTCAAGGACCTGACATCGAAGACGGCTGCAAGAGCGTTTCAGACACGTGTGTAGACCTCATGGTTACCCGGAACAAGTCCTTGCAGATCAAGGTTCAGCCTTTGAGTCAGAGATTTTTCAAGAGTTCTGCAATATGTACGGCTGTAAGAAGATCCGCACGACAGCCTATCATCCCAAACTAATGGTTTATGCGAAAAGATGAACCATATTGTAATTGACCTGTTGAAAACATTACCAGAGTCAGAAAGAAATCAATGGCCAGAAAAATTACCCGATTTGGTAGACCTGTACAACCATGTCCCGAAGAGTTCTACAAACTGCACCCCAGCCTACCTTATGCGAGCAAGACTCGGTAAGCTGCCAATTGATTTAGATATGGGAATTCTGAAGCCAGACGCAGAAGTGGAAGAATCCAATTGGGATACCCTACGTCAACAGCAGTATCGCTAAGTACAAGAGTGAGTAGAGAAAAGTCTCCAGCAAGCTAGAGAAAGAGAACCTTTAACCAACGTGCTCTAGCAACCTCATTACAACCTGGTGAGCAAGTTCTCAAGAGAAAGAGACGCACCAACAAATTGGATAATCAGTGGGAAACCACCCCATATACAGTCTTACCAATAAACTTAGACAATGCCAAAGTGTGTCTAATTAGCAAAGACGTAGGAAGAACTTCAGCAGTTGTGCCAAGAGACCATCTCAAACCGTGTCCTGAAATTCTGAAGACACCAGAAGTAACCTTACCCGTACAGGTCCAACCTGTCAAAGAAGAAGAAGTATTCCATACCGTATTAAGAGATTTCCCCAAAACATGGCTAAATTACTACGGATCAGTTGTAGTCCCAATGATTGCTTTCCCTCCAATGGTTAAATCAACACCAGAACCCATACAACCAGAAGTCCCAAGACCTGGAGAACTGGAAGTCGAGCCTGAAGAGGAAGAACCAATTCCTGGTCCCAGTGAGCTTGCCAGTCACTCAGTCAGATCTCCATCCGCAATAGTACCAGACACTCCAAGTACGATCTTCCTGTGGAAGTACGGTCCCTGCAGCAGCTGTTTTTTCTGAGCGATTACGCTGGTTGTGTGCTACACAACCACATCAGGTGAGCAATACTAATATTAGTATCATACATCTGTCTATTAAAGATAAGACCCTATTTGCGCATTCTCAACCCTTTAGATATAGACACTCCAAGTAGGTACATGTCCACCCACACCATCAGGCTAAGTACACCCAGTACACCAGCATTACGCAGATCAGCGTAGGACCAAGGGTCAGTTACCGGCTAGGTACAAAGATTAAAATGTAAAGCAGCTGTGAAATGTAAATATGTTTGTGTAAAAGTTAATAGAACCCAGTAGAGTGTAAAGTGTATAGAAAGGATGAGGATAGCATGGTGTTAGGTGGCAGCCACGGAGAGTAAGAACTGAGGTGACCCGAGGGCCTAGAGGCCTACTGCACTTGTAAGCAGAGACACCCATACGTGTATATATTTGTTTTGCAACGTTAAAAGCCCGGTACCTACAGAGACTGTCCTGTATGAACCTCTGCATATTCTTGAACTTTGAACTTTTCCTTTTATTTATTTATGGACCATAACTACCACGGAACTGGTTGTGGTATAGACTTACTTGTAAATATATTTATCAGCCCGGAAGCAATAGACTAAACCCCCGGAAAGACTACTATTTTGAACTCTTTATGAATTTTAGTGATTTTTGTACTTTTACTTTGTAGGACTCTGTAAATCTTAATTGTAATATTAACTGTTTGTTTTTCTACAGTCCCAGAGTACTGTTCTTAACTAAGGGGGAATGTGGCACCCCAGGGGTTAATGTGCCACAGTAACAACATCCAAGGGTTAACTCTCCACACAACACTGGACACTGCACTAGCGCCTCTAGGCCAGAAGGGGGAGCTAAAGCAGCTCCCTTATATATTCTGGTGTCAAGAGGAAGTAGTTAGTTCAGTTCCTGGGAGAACTGAGGAGATTGTGGTGTAAAGGGGCAGCATCAGGCATTTCCACAGTCTGCTACTCAATTCCAGGCCTAGTCAGGGTCTGAAGAGAGGAGTTTAGGAAACAGGAGAACACACCTGGGAGACTGAGTTACCTCATAACTCACCCCGGAGGAGCGCACAGACTGGATACCGGATCTGAAACTGTGACTGACACACGCAGCACAGTAAACACCGGGATAGTGGAGGTTATAGATCTACACTGTACCTCAGCGAAGCAACACGGCGGGGTCAGAAGCACACGGACTCAAGTTGCCTAGCAAAGGGGGTACCTGTGAGGAGAGTCAGGGCCAGCAGCCTAGCTGAAGCGGCAGCAGGGCCACTCACACGGTGCAGGAGTGGAAGCTGAGGACACGGTCAGGGTGGGAGCAACCAGGCCCTGGTACAGACTCCGTGGACAGTACTCTGCTACCAACATCTGCAGTAAAGCCTTGGAAAACTTCAAAACCGTGAGTCTGTGTGATCCTTGTGCTTAGCCCCTACGTTCCCTCACAAGCAACTATCATCTCTACTACTACCCCTATCCTGCAACATCCATAGCATCAATCATAGACTATTACTATCACTGCCCCGGGGTACCAAGGTCTACCTGCAGGGAGCCATTACATCCCCAGCTGCCCAACATCATCCCCGAAGGTTCTGCAGCAGCGGTGGTCACCCTGACCACAACCCGCGGGTGGCGTCACGACAAACTCCCCTGTAAATATCCCCCCCATTACTTGCGGAACCTGGGACACGGTCCGGACCAAGACTGCCGTGATATCCCCAGCAGAATCCTGGTCCGGTACAGAGTACCCCGTCCCAGTGGACTGCACACTAGTCCCAACCACTGCAATAAACAAGACACGAGGGGAAGGGGAGACAGACAGGGAAATGACAAGGCAACGTCACGCCTGCTGCTATTATCCAAGACAGCAGACAGCTTGGCAACGATCAGCTCTTCAGAGTACTACCTACAGCTCAGGTAGCCTGGCCTGGAATGAGTTCAATCAACAGCAAGGAATGCTGGATCATCGGAACATATAAAGTAGATAGGAGTGATCACAAAGTAGCCACAGGGAGCTTGCTAGCAACAGAAACTGACATTAACTCCAACACTGGCAAAGGAAAGAACACATTTAATATGAAGTCTCAATACAGATAAGAGACTGAGGTCCCAAGTCTCCAAAGTAAGAGACCATTGTGACAAAGGGTTGAGAATGGTCACCACCCTGAAAAAGAGAATTTTGTTTACGTACCGTAAATTCTTTTTTCTTGAATCATCAATGGGAGACCCAGACAATGGGGTTTAGGGCACTGCCCTCCGGAGGCCACACTAGGTACTACAAGTTTGTAGACACCGCCCCCTCCGCTTATAAACCCCTACCGCAGGAAATATCCTCAGTTTGGTCCATAAGCTGCGAGGAGGCAAACCACACCCGAACTATCGGGAAGACCGTGCACAGACGGTGCCACAACCGAAAAACAACCCTGTCCCAACAGGGGACAGTCCAAAGGAAGAATAACATCCAACGGAACACTGGGTGGGTGCTGGGTCTCCCATTGATGATTCAAGAAAAAAGAATTTACGGTACGTAAACAAAATTCTCTTTTTTCTGATCATCATAATGGGAGACCCAGACAATGGGGATGTCCTAAAGCAAACCCCAGGGCGGGAAGAGTTCCTCAAAAGACGTTGAAATACACGGTCCCCCTCAAAGATGGGCAACCGCCGCCTGGAGGACCCGCCTGCCCAAACTTGCATCCGCAGAGGCATGGGCATGCACCATATAGTGCTTAGAGAAAGTGTGCAGGCTGGACCAAGTGGCCGCCTGACACACCTGTAGAGCAGAAGCGCGATGTCGCAAAGCCCAGGATGCACCGACGGCTCTAGTCGAGTGCGCCTTCAGACCCACCGGTAGAGGCAAACCAGAAGCCCGGTAAGCCTCTTGAATGGGTGCCTTGATCCATCTGGCCAAGGTCGATTTGGACGCCGCGGACCCCTTACAGCGACCCGCCGTAAGGACGAACAAAGAGTCCGAACTCCGGAAGGAGGCAGTCCTGGACACATAAATGCGTACAGCCCTCACAAGATCCAGAGTGTGAAGGTCGCGCTCAACCTGATGAACGGGAGCGGGACAAAATGATGGGAGAACAATCTCTTGATTCAAGTGAAAAGTGGAAACCACCTTTGGCAAGAATTCAGCCCGTGGGCGCAACACCACCTTGTCTTGGTGAACTACCAGGAAAGGTGACTTGCACGATAGTGCAGCCAACTCTGAGACACGTCTCAGAGACGTAATTGCGACCAGAAAAACCACTTTCTGGGCCAGACGGGAGAGGGAGACCTCTCTCAGTGGCTCGAACGGTGGTTTCTGCAGAGCCGCCAGAACCATGTTAAGGTCCCAAGGGTCCAGCGGTCGCCTGTATGGCGGGACCACCCGAGACACCCCCTGCAGAAATTGACGGACCATCGGGAGGAGAGCCAAGCGTCTGTTAAACAGCACTGAAAGCGCTGATACCTGACCCTTCAGGGAGCTGAGTGATAAACCCAACTCCAAGCCCGACTGTAAAAAGGCCAACAGAGTTGGAACTGACAACGGCCACGGTGACCGTCCACCAGAGGCACACCAGGTGAAAAAGATTTTCCACGTTCTGTGGTATATCCTCCGTGATACGGGCTTTCTAGCCCGATTCATAGTGTCAACCACAGTAGGAGAGAACCCCCTGGATGTCAGAAGCCAGGCCTCAAGAGCCATGCAGTCAATCTGAGGGCCCTGGAATTGAGGTGGAAGAAAGGGCCTTGCGCGAGAAGATCTGCGCGGTCTGGAAGAGCCCACCGGTTCCCGCCTGACAGTTGCCACAGATCCGGATACCAGGACCTCCTGGGCCAATCCGGAGCCACTAGAATGGCTTTGCGGCATTCCGTCCTGATTTTCCACAGGACCTTGGGAATCAGAGCTATAGGCGGGAACACATATGGAAGCTGAAAACTGGACCAACGCAGGACCAGGGCGTCTGCCCCCAGAGACTGAGGGTCCCACGATCTCGCCATGTATTGCGGCACCTGATGATTCAGCCGCGAGGCCATCAGATCCACATCCGGGATGCCCCATCTGCTGCAGATGTCCCGGAAGACGTCCGGATGAAGAGACCATTCTCCGGCGTCCATCCCCTGCCGGCTCAGGTAGTCGGCCTCCCAGTTTTCGACCCCTGGGATGTGAACTGCGGAGATCAGGCAGTCGTTGTCTTCCACCCATGATAGAATGCGGTGGACTTCGGCTAGGGCCTGCGCACTCCTGGTTCCTCCCTGATGGTTTATAGAGGCGACGGCCGTCGCATTGTCGGACTGAACCCGAATGGGCTGTCCTGACAGGAACGTCTGAAAGGCCAGGAGTGCTAGATAGACCGCCTTGATCTCCAGCACATTGATTTGCAACGCCGACTCCGACTGTGTCCAGAGGCCTTGAGCCCTGTGGTGTAAGAACACTGCACCCCAGCCCTTGAGACTGGCGTCGGTGGTCACCACTAACCATGACGGTTTGAGAAAGGACCGGCCCCATGACAGGTGATATGGCTGGAGCCACCACTGTAGGGAATCCCTGGTCAGTTGGGAAAGGACCACCAGCCGATTCAGAGAGGACGTCCTCTTGTCCCACCTGCGAAGAATTTCCAGTTGGAGAGGACGGAGGCGAAATTGTGCAAAAGGCACCGCCTCTATTGCTGCCACCATGCGTCCCACCAGCTTCATCAACACCCGTAGGGATGAGTGCGGTGACAGGAGAAGATCGTGTACTCCTGATTGAATGGCCAGCTGTTTGGCTCGTGGCAGGGACACCAGAGCAGAGTCCGTGTGGAAGTCCATACCCAAGTACGTCAGAGACTGGGTCGGTACCAGGGTGGATTTCTGGATATTGAGAAGCCACCCAAACTGTTCCAGAGACTGTATGGTCACCTCCAGGCTTTTCTGACAAAGGTGTTCCGATGGTGCCCTGACCAGCAGGTCGTCCAGATAGGGTATGACGGAGTGTCCCTGTGCATGCAGAAGAGCCATCATCGAGGCCATCACTTTCGTGAACACCCTCGGTGCCGAGGCCAACCCGAAAGGCAGCGCCACGAACTGGAAGTGTTCGTTCCCCACTGCGAATCGCAACCAGCGTTGATGAGCCGGTGCAATGGGCACGTGAAGGTAAGCGTCTCGGATATCTATGGACGCTAGGAAGTCTCCCTGTGACACGGCCGCGATCACGGAGCGCAGGGATTCCATGCGGAATTTCCGAACCAACACGTGACGGTTGAACAACTTGAGGTCCAGAACCGGGCGAAAAGAGCCGTCCTTCTTCGGGACGATAAAGAGGTTGGAGTAAAAACCCCGGAACCTCTCTCCCGTAGGCACTGGGACCACTACCCCGTCTCTGCGTAGTCCCTCCAACACCCGATAAAAAGCCTGAGCCTTTTCTGGGGATGGAACAGACCGATGGAATCGGTGTGCTGGCTGTGACGTCAGCTCTATCCTGTAGCCGCACGAGACAACGTCTCGGACCCACTGATCTTGAACGTGGAGCAACCATCTGTCCTGAAAACTGGACAGGCGGCCCCCCACTTGTGGGGCGGCAGGACGATAGAGTGAGTCATGTGGAAGCGGGTTTAGGGGTGGCAGCCGCCGCCCCCATTGGCTTCTTCTGGCGACCCTTGGGGCGCCACTGATTAGAGGGTTTGCCCCCTCTCTCTGTGCGAGCGGACGAAGCTGATGGCTGCGAGCTGGAACGAAAGGACCATTGTTTAGGGTTCCTTTTGACAGTATACCGCGGTTTAGGTTTATTCTGTGGGATCTTAGACTCCGCAGAATCCTTTATCAGCTTGTCCAGCTCGGTTCCAAAAAGCCTGTCACCAGAGAATGGAAGATTCTGCAGAATCTTCTTTGACGTGGCATCTGAGTCCCATAGACGCAGCCACAACAACCTGCGGATCGCTATAGCATTGGCCGAAGCCACAGCAGAGCGGGTGGCAGTCTCTAGGGTCGCCGTCGTGGCGTAATCCGCATAGGCCTTTGCCCTGTCGGTAATCGCCAGGATCTCTGAATTGGACCCCGCCAGGTCAGTGATACCGTCCAAACAGGTGGTAATCGCCTGTAGGGTCCAGACCGTGGCGAAATTAGGGGCAAAAGAAGACCCCACAGCCTCATAAGAAGACTTGGCGAGTTGTTCGACCTGTCTATCCGTCGCGTCCTTCAATGAGGAGCTATCAGAGGCAGAGAAAAGGGAGCGTGCAGCAATCCTGGTCATGGAAGCGTCCACCTTCGGGGACTGCGACCACTCCTGAAGCACCTCCTGGGGAAAGGGGAAGCGAGTGTCCTTAGATCTGCGGACATAACGCCGCCCAGGGTGAACCCTGGGTGCTCTAACCACCCTTCCAAAGTTAGTGTGGTCCATGAAGGAGCCACACGAACGAGCCTCTGGCTGCAACCACTGATATACCTCCTTCGGGTGGAGTTCCACCTCCTCAGGTGGCGCCACGAGATGTAGCGTCTCGTTGATGGAGGACACCAGATCCTCCACCCCATCTGGTGGTTCGGACACAGACTCGAGTATTGAACCCCCATCATCCTCGTCACCATCAGAGTGACGCTCCTCCTCAGAGAGGTTCTGGATCTCGGGTGATTCGTCACGGCGAGCCCGCTTAAGGGGCCTCGCGGTGAAACCGGGTGACACCTGGGGGTATGAAGGAGCAACTGGGCTTTCCAGTCTCCTCGTCAATGCCTCCAGGGATTGCGACATGGAGGACAGTTTGGTTAACACAGATTCATTAATCTTATTCTGTGTTTCCCATGGCCCTGGGATCACCTGAACCTCAGGGTACAGCACCGGAGCCGCTGTCTCAGCAGTATCAGTCCGGGCCTCTGGGCGTCCGCAGTTATTGCAGGATCCCCCAACCAGTGTCCCGTTGCAAGTAGCACAGACAATGGTGGTACTGGCCGCCTTAGCAGCACTTTTCCTTGCTGAGGACATACCCACAGCAGGGGAAAATAAGCCAAACAGGAAAGAACCGGAACACCGGCGGCTTACCGACCGCGTCAATGCGGTGGAAGGGAGCGATGTGTGTGTGGCCTCCGCTAGGGTTATGACCGGTCTCCCCGGGAGTGCAGCCGTGCACTTAATCAGATCCCAGCCGGGAGGTGAGGGGAAGATGGCCGCCGCCGTACAAGCTGTGGGCGGGCCCGAAAACACGCGGGAAGCACACACACACGCCCAGCGATGACGTCAGCCCCTGGACTGCTCCACATTTCTCCAGGCAGCCATCATTAAATCTGGTGCCGGAGCCCGCAGCGCGGGAGGTATCAATACTATACCCAGGGCTGTAAACAAAAGTCTGAAGCCCACAGCCGCAGCCCCTGTGACACACAGGGCGGTCAGCCAGGGTGACCCCAGCACAGGGCACACCGCCAGAACCGCGGACCCGAGGGTTACGCGCGGTCTGAGCGCCAGGACACATAATGTCCAGACACTACCCCCAGGCACACCGGAGATACACAGGGTACCTCAGTGCCGGTCCGGTCTGTAAGCACCATTAAGGGAGGCCTCGGACGGGGGTTCAGCGCCAGTCCGGTCTGTAAGCACCATTTAGGGAGGCCTCGGACTGGGCTGGCTCCAGTCCGGTCTGTGAGCACCATTTAGGGAGGCCTCGGACGGAGCGGAGCTGTGCAAAGCTCCTGTCTCTCACCCCCCAGAGCCCCCAAGGAGGGATGGGAGGGAGTGCGGCAGCGTACCGGGAGGACACGATGTGTCCAGGCTCCAGGCCCTCCGGTACCTCAACCTGTGAGTTCCCCGAAGGAGAACAGGGAGACTGCCGGAGGTCCCCGACCGGGACCTTTTTACCTTGTCTTCATACGCCATCACGTAAGCTGTGAGAATGCTGTGAAGTGCAAGCAAAGCGCGTGATCCTCCGAGCACACTAAGTTTAAAACTGAGGATATTTCCTGCGGTAGGGGTTTATAAGCGGAGGGGGCGGTGTCTACAAACTTGTAGTACCTAGTGTGGCCTCCGGAGGGCAGTGCCCTAAACCCCATTGTCTGGGTCTCCCATTATGATGATCAGAAAAAGATCAATAATCCTAGAACTCAGACCCCAGATGAACACTTCAACCAAAGGTTTTTAATGGAAACCCATATGTACTCATTCAAACACAGGTCTGGACCTGAACGTTTATTACCACACATGCATTTGGAAGATGACACTCTTCTTGAAGAACAGACGATAGAGGCATTCCTCCATGTCCTCCAACTTAGTGGAAAACACCCTTCACAGACCAATATTTCCGGGAAGGTACCCAGGCCTAGAATTTACCTACGGTGTGGGTAGAGTCTCGCCCCTATTCTCCGGTAGCACCATTAGATCAGCAGTCCAAAATCATCCGGATCCTTAGCTCTCACTGTGCACAGCGCTGACCGTCCTCGTCGATATCGGCGGGCTCAGCTGACATCAGTCTGATGTGTATTTACTTGGTGGCAGCAATATCTACAGTGTTCTCCTCGGTCATCCTGATAATAAGATGCAGATATCAGAGAGCAGTGGCCAAAAAGACTGAAAACACTCAACTTGTCCAATACACAGAGAATTCAGAGATCAGAGGGAGCGGAGTGATGAATGGTGAGCACCACTCACCAGCGACGCAACTTCACAGCGTTTCGCAACAACACTGTGCCGAACCCGAGTCACAAGGAATCTGCTATCAATTAGAGAGACGTCCTCGGGATACAGAACTAAGGAAAATTACAAAATTACAACATTTCAGAAGAAGGATCAGCAAATACGTCGGAAAAGAGGCGCCAGTAATTATAGACAAAAGTGGAGCTGACAAATGAAGGGAACGGAGAACGCACAAGTCCAATAAATAACACCGGCTCCACGTATGCAGCCCCCGATAGAGGTGTGACCCGACTGATCCAGGTGACCCTCATCTGAACAACTGATCAATTAAACAGATTAGAAACCGTTCAAAATCAAGTGTCACTGGTTACATGAAGACTCACAAGTAATAGAGCCGCATAGTGAATTCATATAGAACACAGAAATATGGAGGCCAAAACGGAGCTTTAATACATTTGCATAATACTCCCTTTTGGCCTCCATATTCCTATGTATCTATATGAATTAATGATGTTTACCAGGAACATTTATATCTATAATATACTCATTTGGGAAATTTTGCTAACAGAATGGTCACAACTGAAAATTCACAAACTCTTTGCTCAAACCCCCCACTGTTTCTGACACAACAAAGTGCTCATGTCACAGACGTCTCGCAGCACGGACGCTCCTAACATCTGGGCTTATCTTACTACTCTCCAACTTCTGTGATTCTGCACCTACATCTTCACAATACCTGCTGGCTAAGCCATCGTTAGAGGTAAGCATCATGGATGGACTTACGCTGAAGTTACATAAACTGAATCCACACCGGGCTTGGTGGCCCCTTTTGACTCCCAACATCGAAGGCCCTTAAGAGAAAATACCCAGGTGTGACCCCGTAACCAGGTCATTTGACCTATATGATGACTGAAGATGAAATTGGACCCAAACATATGCTTGCTACCAACTCTGCTCCACCTATAGCTTATTTGTTCTGAAAAGCATTTCCCAGGCTCATCTTGCATCTTGGCCATTTCTTCTCTTCTTTCCGGGCACCTAGGAAATAAAATTGAACTCTCTGGTTTCTAGCAGTGGCCCAAATCGAGATGTCAAATAACCTCAACTTACTTGCTTCCAATCCTTTACCCTATGGCCACTGCCCTTATACGAGCTTCACGCTGGATTTTCAAGTTGCCTGGTGTATTTGTTACATCATCTTTGTCAGATGGACACACAACTGTGTCCGAATGATAAGACAGCACTGGACTCAATGTCCAGCTTCTTCTGTTGCCACCATCTGCTCAGACTTTGGTAATTCTGCACCTAGAGGTCCACAATACCTGCTAATCAATCCATCATTTGCTGCAAGCATTATGTCCTGAACTGATATTTAGAGACGAGTCACTGCTCTACATTTACCCTTGCAAAAACCTATGCTTGTTAAAATCAAATCGTCAGGTCTGCTAGTTAAGCCATCATTTGCTGTGGACATCTTCAACTGCTATAATAGAATGCGTGTGCTACCTACTTAACCTGCCCTCCAGATTCTGTGGTTTTCAGTCTTACCTCGCTAAGAGGTCACCACTGATCTCTAGTGATGATAGATGTTCTCAGAGATGTCTGATCTCTAGTGATGATAGGAGACGTTCTCAGTGATGTCTGATCCCTAGTGATGATAGGAGACGTTCTCAGTGATGTCTGATCTCTAGTGATGATAAGAGACGTTCTCAGTGATGTCTGATCTCTAGTGATGATAGGAGACGTTCTCAGTGATGTCTGATCTCTAGTGATGATAGGAGACGTTCTCAGTGATGTCTGATCTCTAGTGATGATAGGAGACGTTCTCAGTGATGTCTGATCTCTAGTGATGATAGGAGACGTTCTCAGTGATGTCTGATCTCTAGTGATGATAGAGACGTTCTCAGTGATGTCTGATCTCTAGTGATGATGGGAGACGTTCTCAGTGATGTCTGATCTCTAGTGATGATAGGAGACGTTCTCAGGATGTCTGATCTCTAGTGATGATAGGAGACGTTCTCAGTGATGTCTGATCTCTAGTGATGATAGGAGACGTTCTCAGTGATGTCTGATCTCTAGTGATGATAGGAGACGTTCTCAGTGATGTCTGATCCTCTAGTGATGATAGGAGACGTTCTCAGTGATGTCTGATCCTAGTGATGATAGGAGACGTTCTCAGTGATGTCTGATCTCTAGTGATGATGGAGACGTTCTCAGGATGTCTGATCTCTAGTGATGATAGGAGACGTTCTCAGTGATGTCTGATCTCTAGTGATGATAGGAGACGTTCTCAGTGATGTCTGATCTCTAGTGATGATGAGGAGACGTTCTCAGTGATGTCTGATCTCTAGTGATGATAGGAGACGTTCTCAGTGATGTCTGATCCTAGTGATGAAAAGGAGACGTTCTCAGTGATGTCTGATCCTAGTGATGAAGGAGACGTTCTCAGTGATGTCTGATCTCTAGTGATGATAGGAGACGTTCTCAGTGATGTCTGATCTCTAGTGATGATAGGAGACGTTCTCAGTGATGTCTGATCTCTAGTGATGATGGAGACGTTCTCAGTGATGTCTGATCTCTAGTGATGATAGGAGACGTTCTCAGTGATGTCTGATCTCTAGTGATGATAGGAGACGTTCTCAGTGATGTCTGATCTCTAGTGATGATAGGAGACGTTCTCAGTGATGTCTGATCTCTAGTGATGATAGGAGACGTTCTCAGTGATGTCTGATCTCTAGTGATGATAGGAGACGTTCTCAGTGATGTCTGATCTCTAGTGATGATAGGAGACGTTCTCAGTGATGTCTGATCTCTAGTGATGATAGGAGACGTTCTCAGTGATGTCTGATCTCTAGTGATGATAAGAGACGTTCTCAGTGATGTCTGATCTCTAGTGATGATGGGAGACGTTCTCAGTGATGTCTGATCTCTAGTGATGATAGGAGACGTTCTCAGTGATGTCTGATCTCTAGTGATGATGGAGACGTTCTCAGTGATGTCTGATCTCTAGTGATGATAGAAGACGTTCTCAGTGATGTCTGATCTCTAGTGATGATAGGAGACGTTCTCAGTGATGTCTGATCTCTAGTGATGATAGGAGACGTTCTCAGTGATGTCTGATCTCTAGTGATGATAGGAGACGTTCTCAGGATGTCTGATCTCTAGTGATGACAGGAGACGTTCTCAGCGATGTCTGATCTCTAGTGATGACAGGAGACGTTCTCAGTGATGTCTGATCTCTAGTGATGATATGAGACGTTCTCAGTGATGTCTGATCTCTAGTGATGATAGGAGACGTTCTCAGTGATGTCTGATCTCTAGTGATGATGGGAGAGTTCTCAGTGATGTCTGATCTCTAGTGATGATGGGAGACGTTCTCAGTGATGTCTGATCTCTAGTGATGATGGGAGACGTTCTCAGTGATGTCTGATCTCTAGTGATGATAGGAGACGTTCTCAGTGATGTCTGATCTCTAGTGATGATGGGAGACGTTCTCAGTGATGTCTGATCTCTAGTGATGATGGGAGACGTTCTCAGTGATGTCTGATCTCTAGTGATGATGGGAGACGTTCTCAGTGATGTCTGATCTCTAGTGATGATAGGAGACGTTCTCAGTGATGTCTGATCTCTAGTGATGATAGGAGACGTTCTCAGTGATGTCTGATCTCTAGTGATGATAGGAGACGTTCTCAGTGATGTCTGATCTCTAGTGATGATAGGAGACGTTCTCAGTGATGTCTGATCTCTAGTGTTGATAGGAGACGTTCTCAGTGATGTCTGATCTCTAGTGATGATGGGAGACGTTCTCAGTGATGTATGATCTCTAGTGATGACAGGAGACGTTCTCAGTGATGACTGCTGATCTTTGCTTATTTCTCACCATTTCCTTTCTCTTGTCTGGTTTGGTGATCACCGCAGTGCTGATGCCAGGGAATGACTGCCGCCTCTGCCCATTTTACAGTAAGCGGGATTAGCTTTATATTTGGCAGTGCCGGTCTGTGGTCAGAGCCGGAAATAAAACGGGTTCAGCAGTAAAATGTGTCAGAAAATAAAAATTTTCCACGAAATTTCCAGATGATGGCGCACAGCTGTAGGGTGCACAATAAAACCAGTCCAGGACACGAGGTTAAACCAACATGGTGATTTTTATTGATGGCGAAGACTTTGTACTCCATGATATCACTAAACTGTGTACAATGAGTAACCGCCCGTCAGAGGAGAGGACGTGCCGCCGACCGCCGCGCATCATGAGCGCCTCTCACCTCCGACGTACACAGATCAGCATCATTATTCGGCCTCTCATACAGGCACTCCGCACACTCGAAGGGGGGAGGTCACTTATTTATTTCTCTACCCCCTGACCAAGTTTTAAAACCTTTCATCTGCCGGAGAGGAGGGCGCTCGCTGCACGTCCCCAGCAGAAAAGGGGTTAAAACACTAATACTTCAGGGTTACTTCCAGCAACTCTGAAAAAAAAAGCCTTCTGCATTTTTTTTTTTTTTTTTTTGCTACTTTTAACTTTTTTATTATTATTTTTTTTTATCTGATTTATGCAAGAAATTCTAGAGAAAACTGTGGTCTGGTTCTTATCGCTAGACTCAGTGATCCGGGAAGCGCCGGGTTTGGTTGCGAGGAGTGGAGGGTGGACTTGTTTTCGTGTGTAGGTTGATTAATGCTGGTGCGTTGAGTCTTTGGCGAAGCGGCCGCTTCTATCCCGAGACGCTAAAAAAATAATAAAAATCTATTTCTGTGTAGTAAGAACCATCCCATTCCCCGTAGGGGTCCTCCTCGGTGCCGGCGTCAATCCTGACGCTGCAGTTTTCCTTCTGTTCAGGGCAATGGTTGCACTGCGGCCCGGAGGTGCATTAATCTCGTGATCCTTTTTGCCTCCAGATGGGGGCGCTCCGGGCCACACAAGGCCATCGGTAATGTAATAAAATCTTACTAAGCGGATTACAGCATCGTCTCAGTCGCTACCATTTTCACCTTTGCAGGTCACATGGTCACTGCATCCCCAAAAAAAAGGGAAGCAGCTCATCCGGGCTACTCTTGACCCCCACCATAAGTCGTCTGGGGGGTGGTGGGGTCCCCAAAGCAAAGTGAAATAGTTTTTAAACATTTCCTCCTAATCTAATCTATAAAATGTACTGGGAAGAAAAGAAAAAAAACTGAAGGAACAATCATGGGGGGTATGGGTTTCCGGAACAAAACAAAAGGGGGTCACTCAAGATAAAAGGGTAAAAAAAAAAAAGGAGGTGAAAACTGGAGATTTGTGTCCTATGAAGCAGGAATTGTGCGCAGGAGCGCCGCTCACACACGCGTCACAGCAGGTCGACGCGCCGGTAGTACAGGAGGTAAGCCGTGCGCTCCACAGTCTGTTTCACCACCTGATACTGATTGATCACTTTCACAATCTGGTCGTCGATGCGTAACCAGCCATTCAGACCGATCTGGAAGACGTCTGTGGTGTAGTGCCCACCTGTGGCGCTGTTACCATGATGATAGACCACTGACAAGAGAAGAGGGAACACAATAAGGGTCAGATCAGTCAGTGTGGACACATAAAATCACAGGCTGCTGCCGTCTGTAGGACCTCTGCTAGTAACCAGGGTTTAAGGCGAACTTCAGAGAGTTTGTGCTCCATTTTTGTTGATCCGATTTTTGTACAGTTTTTGCACCAAAAATGGATTCTCTTTTTGCAAAAAGGCATCATCCGTTAGTGTTGCTTTTTTGCTCCGTTTTTGCTGGACACAGACAGGCGTGCAGACCAAACAGACACTTTCTTACCCTCCCGCATGAGAGTTCCAGTGATGTCTGCCTTCCAGGCAGCGGCAAGACCTGCGAGTTGTCTGTGCGGTGCTTTAGGACCTGGCACCATGTGACTCAGTCACATGGGCAGGTCCTAAAGTACCGTACAGATTACTCGCAGGTCCTGCCACGGCCCAGAACGCAGACATCACCGGAGGTCTCCGTGGGATCTCCGGGGAGGGTAAGTAATTGGATATTAGCGGTGGAGAAAGCACAGCAGAAAAACAGATCAATAATTGACGCTCATTATTTTCTGGATGCGCTTTCTGCAGCACTAACGCAGCAGTCAAAAACGCAGCATCAACATCCCATTCACTTTCCTACAGACGCAGCGACTGATCCAGTTTTGATGCAGTTAAAACAAAAAAAAATATGCAGAACCAAAAACGGCCAGTGTGAACATAGCCTAACAACCGGTTTCCTTATGCTGACAGCAAGCAAAGATCTTACAAATGGTCACAAAGATCTGCAGGAGCCTGGCATGGTGGTGCGGTCACGTCGGTGGTCAGTAATAACCAGACCTGAACCCTGCTGTAAGAAGTTTTCACCATCCTAACACTCAGAGAGAGAACTATCGACATGAGCGCTCCGCTGGGCCAGGGGCTGCACACCTCTGCGACCATCTCAAGATACTAAAAAGCTGTGGAGCATCTTATATAATGTGACTCCATAACTGAGGGCGGAGGGACACTCACCTGCAAAGAGCCTGTAGGTCTTTTGGCCTTTAATCTTACTCCTCACACCAGGAGAAAACAAATCTGAGGAGGAAGAGCCAGAAGGTTAGGGGCACGTTCACAAGCAATGGTGGTGACATCACTATCTTCTACAGGACCAGTTCCTGGCGTCCACACAGGGCTGAGTGCTGAGCTCCTCTATCTATTACTAACACTGATCACATCTGATCCATGTGAACTGATCCCTACAGGCAGCAGCAGACCACAGCGGGGAGGTCCGGCCCTGTCTCATTAGGATTCCACGTCTGATCGTGTATGCTTATCGGCAGGTGTATTACAAATGGGGTGCAGTACTCTGGGACACGTCTGCAGTGCATGAGTGTGCATGACCCCAAGGCACGTCTGTAGTGCATGCATGTGCACGACCCTGGGACACATTTGTAGTGCATGTGTGTGCAGGACCCCAATACACGTCTGTAGTGCTTGTGTGAGCAGGACCTTGGGACACGTCTGTAGTGCATATATGTGCAGGACCCTGGGACACGTCTGTAGTGCATATGTGTGCAGGATCCTTGGACACGTCTGTAGTGCATATGTGTGCAGGACCCTGGGACACGTCTGTAGTGCGTATGTGTGCAGGACCCTGGGATACGTCTGCAGTGCATGAGTGTGCATGACCCCAAGGCACGTCTGTAGTGCATGCATGTGCACGACCCTGGGACACATTTGTAGTGCATGTGTGTGCAGGACCCCAATACACGTCTGTAGTGCTTGTGTGAGCAGGACCTTGGGACACGTCTGTAGTGCATATGTGTTCAGGACCCTGGGACACATCTGTAGTGCATATGTGTTCAGGACCCTGGGACACGTCTGTAGTGCGTATGTGTGCAGGATCCCAGGACACGTCTGTAGTGCATGTGTGTGCAGGACCCCAATACATGTCTGTAGTGCTTGTGTGAACAGGACCTTGGGACACGTCTGTAGTGTGTATGTGTGCAGGACCCCGGGACAAGTCTGTAGTGCTGCACTCACCACTATGTGGCACCGCCTTCCTCTCACCTTTGCTGATCTCCAGGTCCACCGGGTACTCAATGTTCTTCACCAGCTTCTGGCAGCCGCCTGTCTTTTCGAACACGAATCGTTTCAGGTGCAGCACGAGGACGGGCGGTAGCTCCTCCAGCGTCACCCTGCGGCTGACCTCCACCTGGAAGAAGAGGAGCAGCGAGTCAGTGAGGAGACAGCCCGATATCCGCGCCCAGATGCTGAACTGGTTAAATATTCAGTGTCTCCTGCTGATCCGGGAGCAGCCGCAGACACCAGGAATGTGCAGGGACCCACGCCAAGTCTCACTAACACAGAGCCGGCGGCTGCAGCTTCGGAGAGTAACCAGGACACTACCATCAGTCTGGGCAGGAGCACCGCCATCATGTGTCCACAGGGGGGAGCTGCAGGTTGTGCTGCTCTGATACAGGGTAACAAACCCTCAGCTGTGACAAGTACCATGTCAAGATGGGCTTCCAGTCTGCACATTATTCACTTAAACCACAGGATTTGCAAATGGTGAGGATGGGGGACGCAGTGAGCAACAGTGGGCGCAGGTACGTACTGCTGTACAGAGGTATTATCACCCCAGGGGGATGGAGGCGTACCACTGTACAGAGAGGCATCAACCCCGGGGAATAGGGGCGTACCGCTGTACAGCGTCGATCCCAGGGGGAATTCTCTGTTTATGCTGTAGTTTTTCACCATTTTCCAGACTGCTGCTTGCTGTAAAAGAATGGGAACATTTCACATCCGAAGGCTGAGACCTGTCCTAACACTTCTCACAGCTGAGTTTGTTCTAATGTATCACACTGCAGACGTCCATCAGGAGAGGGTTGTGCCTCTGATATTGTGGGCAGCATTGCCATCACCATCCAGTACTCTGATGTCCGATAATCCGGCATGTTGAAGGTCACTCTGACCCCCGGCCTTTCTGCTGTACTGGACGTTTGCTCTGTCGGCACCTCACACACCTGTGGGATTGTACTCGTCTCCTGTGCGAGGGCTTCTCAGACCTGTGGGATTGTACTCGTCTCCTGTGCGAGGGCTTCTCAGACGACCCCTGGGGATTGGTTGCACTCGTCTCCTGTGCGAGGGCTCCTCAGACCTGTGGGATTGCACTCGTCTCCTGTGCGAGGGCTCCTCAGACCTGTGGGATTGCACTCGTCTCCTGTGCGAGGGCTCCTCAGACCTGTGGGATTGCACTCGTCTCCTGTGCTGAGGGCTCCTCACACCTGTGGGATTGTACTCGTCTCCTGTGCTAGGGCTCCTCACACCTGTGGGATTGTACTAGTCTCCTGTGTGAGGACTCCTCACACCTGTGGGATTGTACTCGTCTCCTGTGTGAGGACTCCTCACACCTATGGGATTGTACTCGTCTCCTGTGCGAGGGCTCCTCACACCTGTGGGATTGTATCGTCTCCTGTGCTAGGGCTCCTCACACCTATGGGATTGTACTCGTCTCCTGTGCGAGGGCTCCTCACACCTGTGGGATTGTACTCGTTTCCTGTGTGAGGACTCCTCACACCTGTGGGATTGTACTCGTCTCCTGTGCGAGGGCTCCTCAGACCTGTGGGATTGTACTCGTCTCCTGTGCGAGGGCTCCTCAGACCTGTGGGATTGTACTCGTCTCCTGTGCTAGGGCTCCTCACACCTATGGGATTGTACTCGTCTCCTGTGCGAGGGCTCCTCCCGACCTGTGGGATTGCACTCGTCTCCTGTGCTAGGGCTCCTCACACCTGTGGGATTGTACTCGTCTCCTGTGCTAGGCTCCTCACACCTGTGGGATTGTACTCGTCTCCTGTGCGAGGCTCCTCACACCTGTGGGATTGTACTGTCTCCTGTGCTAGGCTCCTCACACCTGTGGGATTGTACTCGTCTCCTGTGCTAGGGCTCCTCACACCTGTGGGATTGTACTGTCTCCTGTGCTAGGGCTCCTCACACCTGTGGGATTGTACTCGTCTCCTGTGCGAGGGCTCCTCACACCTGTGGGATTGTACTCGTCTCCTGTGCGAGGGCTCCTCACACCTGTGGGATTGTACTCGTCTCCTGTGCGAGGGCTCCTCACACCTGTGGGATTGTACTCGTCTCCTGTGCGAGGGCTCCTCACACCTGTGGGATTGTACTCCTCTCCTGTGCGAGGGCTCCTCACACCTGTGGGATTGTACTCGTCTCCTGTGCGAGGGCTCCTCACACCTGTGGGATTGTACTCGTCTCCTGTGCTAGGGCTCCTCACACCAGTGGGATTGTACTCGTCGCCTGTGCTAGGTCTCCTCACACCTGTGGGATTGTACTCGTCTCCTGTGCGAGGGCTCCTCACACCTGTGGGATTGTACTCGTCTCCTGTGCGAGGGCTCCTCACACCTGTGGGATTGTACTCGTCTCCTGTGCTAGGGCTCCTCACACCTGTGGGATTGTACTCCTCTCCTGAGCGAGGGCTCCTCACACCTGTGGGATTGTACTCGTCTCCTGTGCTAGGGCTCCTCACACCTGTGGGATTGTACTCGTCTCCTGTGCGAGGGCTCCTCACACCTGTGGGATTGTACTCGTCTCCTGTGCGAGGGCTCCTCACACCTGTGGGATTGTACTCGTCTCCTGTGCGAGGGCTCCTCAGACCTGTGGGATTGTACTCGTCTCCTGTGCTAGGACTCCTCACACCTGTGGGATTGTACTTGTCTCCTGTGCTAGGGCTCCTCACACCTGTGGGATTGTACTCGTTTCCTGTGCTAGGGCTCCTCACACCTGTGGGATTGCACTCGTCTCCTGTGCGAGGGCTCCTCACACCTATGGGATTGTACTCGTCTCCTGTGCAAGGGCTTCTCAGACCTGTGGGATTGTACTCGTCTCCTGTGCTAGGGCTCCTCACACCTGTGGGATTGTACTCATTTCCTGTGCAGCTCCTCAGACCTGTGGGATTGTACTTGTCTCCTGTGCGAGGGCTCCTCACACCTATGGGATTGTACTCTTCTCCTGTGCAAGGGCTTCTCACACCTGTGGGATTGTACTTGTCTCCTGTGCTAGGGCTCCTCAGACCTGTGGGATTGTACTTGTCTCCTGTGCGGCTCCTCAGACCTGTGGGATTGTACTTGTCTCCTGTGCGGCTCCTCAGACCTGTGGGATTGTACTTGTCTCCTGTGCGGCTTCTCTCGGCCTTCAGCTAATTATCGTGCAAGAATTTTTATTTCCAGCCCAGACATCAAAATAAAGTCTCAGACTGCGCCACCCTCCCCTCCCAAACCCGTAATGAGCAGCGGTCGCTCTGTGAACACCAGAAATGACGGGTTACCACCAAATCCTACAGCTACAATCACACAGCGGCTCCCACATCAGCAACGACCTTCACACTGCCGGAAAGCCGGACCGCGTCGGAGCGCAACGATTAACCCCGGCAGTGCGGGACAATTAACTCCGGCAGGGCGGGACGATTAACCCCGGCAGGGCAGGACAATAAACCCCACCAGAGCAAGACGATTAACCCCGGCAGAGCAGGCGATTAACTCCGGCAGGTTGGGGATGATTAACACTATCACTACTGCTATCATGACAGCAAGGCTGATGCTGCAGAGCTCACTGATAGGAGCCACCTGAGTAACAAGTCTGTTCATTACAAGTCTCTTCATCACCTATGAGTCACATTGGTGAGAAGTGGGGGGAACCATAACTCAGCCATGAAGTGGAGACCCCATAACGTTGCAGAACAGGGGGCTCGAGTGCTGAGGAACAGTGGACAGAAAAGTCCCCACCGCTCAGTTTCTGTGATTGGAGTGCTGACACATCTGTTTGATTAAACGCTGGATGCTCCCGCCGGGAGGAATAATGGTCATGCTCTCCCAGGACCAAGCTAGGCACATTCCCAAAGCTTGCTACCTCCAGATTGACTGTTTATCTGCAGAAATAGAGCACTATTCTGACCAGACAGGCTTCCTTTAATCAATAATGTACTAAAATCGGTGTTATACACGCACCTCTTGCTTGGTTTTGGTGGTGTAACCCTGGACGGACTCTCTGGCCACCAGACTCTCCAGGGCATCTTGGACGGTGCGGATCTTCTCAGACTGAATGTCCAGTTGCAGAGTGAAGAACGGCTGAAGGGTCGCAGACTCCTTAGAGCTGTGCTGATAAACCACAGATCTGCAAAAGAAAGAAAAGATCAGAACAGACGGCAAAAGAGACAACGCGGCACAATGACGGGAGAACCGGAGCCCCACTGCGAGGACAACTGGAGCCCCATTGTACAGACCACGTACAGAGCGGGGAAAACCAGTGATCACCGTACAGATCGAACACTGCAGGGAGAACCGGGCATCACCGTACAGATCGAACACTGCGGGGAGAACTGGGCATCACCGTACAGAGCGGACACTGCGGGGAGAAGCGGGCATCACCATACAGAGCGGACACTGCGGGGAGAACCGGGCATCACCATACAGAGCGGACACTGCGGGGAGAACTGGGCATCACCATACAGAGCGGACACTGCGGGGAGATCCAGGATCACCATACAGAGCGGACACTGCGGGGAGAACCAGGGATCACCATACAGAGCGGACACTGCGGGGAGAACCAGGGATCACCATACAGAGCGGACACTGCGGGGAGAACCAGGGATCACCATACAGAGCGGACACTGCGGGGAGAACCGGGTATCACCATACAGAGCGGACACTGCGGGGAGAACCAGGGATCACCATACACAGCGGACACTGCGGGGAGAACCAGGGATCACCATACAGAGCGGACACTGCGGGGAGAACCAGGGATCACCATACAGAGCGGAAACTGCGGGGAGAACCAGGGATCACCATACAGAGCGGACACTGCAGGGAGAACCAGGGATCACCATACAGAGCGGACACCGCGGGGAGAACCAGGGATCACCATACAGAGCGGACACTGCGGGGAGAACCGGGCATCACCGTACAGAGCGGACACTGTGGGGAGAAACGGCATCACCGTACAGAGCGAACACTACGGGGAGAATCGGGGATCACCATACAGAGCGGACACTGCAGGGAAAACCATAGAGAGCGGACACTGCGGGGAGATTCGGGGATCACCATACAGATCGGACACTGCGGGGAGAACCAGGGATCACCATACAGAGCGGACACTGCGGGGAGAACCAGGGATCACCATACAGAGCGGACACTGCGGGGAGAACCAAGGATCACCATACAGAGCGGACACTGCCAGGTGATTTGGGGACCACCATACAGAGCGGACACTGCGGAGAGATCCGGGGATAACCATACAGAGCAGACACTGCGGGGAGATCCGGAGATCACCGTACAGATCAGACACTGTGGGGAGAACTGGGCATCACCATACAAAGCGGACACTGCGAGGAGAACCGGGCATCACCATACAGAGCGGACACTGTGAGGAGAACCGGGCATCACCATACAGAGCGGACACTGTGAGGAGAACCGGGCATCACCATACAGAGCGGACACTGCGGGGAGATCCGGGGATCACCATACAGAGCGGACACTGCGGGGAGATCCGGGGATCACCATACAGAGTGGACACTGCGTGGAGATCCGGGGATCATCATACAGAGTGGACACTGCGGGGAGATCTGGGGATCACCATACAGAGCAGACACTGCGGGGAGATACGGGGAACACCGTACAGAGCGGACACTGCGGGGAGATACGGGGAACACCGTACAGAGCGGACACTGCGGGGAGATACGGGGAACACCGTACAGAGCGGACACTGCGGGGAGATCCAGGGATCACCATACAGAGCGGACACTACAGGGAGAACGGGGAATCACCATACAGAGCAGACACTGCGGGGATAACCGGGGATCACCATACAGAGCGGACACTGCGGGAAGAACCAGGGATCACCATACAGAGCGGACACTGCGGGGAGAACCAGGGATCACCATACAGAGCGGACACTGCGGGGAGAACCAAGGATCACCATACAGAGCGGACACTGCGGGGAGATCCAGGATCACCATACAGAGCGGACACTGCAGGGAGATCCAGGATCACCATACAGAGCGGACACTGCGGGGAGAACTGGGCGGACACTGCGGGGAGAACCGGGCTTCACCATACAGAGCGGACACTGCGGGCAGAAACGGGCATCACCATACAGAGCGGACACTACGGGGAGAACCAGGCATCACCATACAGAGCGGACACTACGGGGAGAAACCGGGCATCACCATACAGAGCGGAGACTACGGGGAGAACCAGGGATCACCATACAGAGCGGACACCGCGGGAGAACCGGGCATCACCATACAAAGCGGACACCGCGGGGAGAATCGGGCATCACCATACAGAGCGGACACCGCGGGGAGAACCGGGCATCACCATACAGAGTGGACACTGCAGGGAGAACCGGGCATCACCATGCAGAGCGGACACTGCAGGGAGATCCGGGGGATCACCATACAGATCGGACACTGAGGGGAGAACCAGGGAGCACCATACGGAGCGGACACTGCTGGGAGAAGCGGGGATCACCATACAGAGCGGACACTGCAGGGAGATCCGGGGGATCACCATACAGATCGGACACTGAGGGGAGAACCAGGGATCACCATACAGAGCGGACACTGCGGGGAGAACCAGGGATCACCATACAGAGCGGACACTGCGGGGAGAACCAAGGATCACCATACAGAGCGGACACTGCGGGGAGATCCAGGCTCACCATACAGAGCGGACACTGCAGGGAGATCCAGGATCACCATACAGAGCGGACACTGCGGGGAGAACTGGGCGGACACTGCGGGGAGAACCGGGCTTCACCATACAGAGCGGACACTGCGGGCAGAAACGGGCATCACCATACAGAGCGGACACTACGGGGAGAACCAGGCATCACCATACAGAGCGGACACTACGGGGAGAACCGGGCATCACCATACAGAGCGGAGACTACGGGGAGAACCAGGGATCACCATACAGAGCGGACACCGCGGGGAGAACCGGGCATCACCATACAAAGCGGACACCGCGGGGAGAATCGGGCATCACCATACAGAGCGGACACCGCGGGGAGAACCGGGCATCACCATACAGAGTGGACACTGCAGGGAGAACCGGGCATCACCATGCAGAGCGGACACTGCAGGGAGATCCGGGGGATCACCATACAGATCGGACACTGAGGGGAGAACCAGGGAGCACCATACGGAGCGGACACTGCTGGGAGAAGCGGGGATCACCGTACACAGCGGACACTGCGGGGGGATCACTGTACAGTACAATGTACAGCTGTCTTGCTCTTGTACGCGGCTGTTTTAAGTCTTGGATCAATCAATGATGTGAAATCCTCTAGGAAGTTACAATCTGTCTCCCCTAAACCATCACCAGGCGGTGTGTTACTGACGATGGGGAACACGGTGTCCACACAAACCACATGGCACAGAGAGCAGCAATTGTGGTGAGGAAAGTGTTACGTTACATCCTCGCACCGCACCCATCATCATCCTCTGCAGACAACAGATGTGCGAGTGCAGACAGTGCAGAAACAGCAGCGAGCACAAACGTCCAACTACCCGGGCAGGCGAGACGTCTGCCACCACTGTCCGGACACGGGCGTGAGGATAGGCGGCCGGTGAATGAGAGGTCGTGCTCTACAGCTGACGCTCACACACCTTCACCTGTCAGTCAATACATTTCATGGTCTATGCAGTCAGTATCTCATAATAGCGCACCCTGCATGTGATCGGAGGCTTTGGTTGCTCCTTATCACTCGTTTCAGGTATTATTTGCATTGATGTATGAAAAAACTAAAAAACAAGGTTTAAAAAAATTAATAAAATATTCGCACCTCATGTGTCCTCCAAAGATCTCGGTGATGGGCGTCTGGATGAAGTCGGCCTGCCGGGTGACGGAGGACTTATTTCGGGGCCCCACCTGCTCCCACTCCTCGTCGCTGCCCTCCCCAGGGTCTCCGCGCTGGGTCGTCTCGTCCTCCTCAGTCACCGGCGAAGGTTCAGGTCCATTTAAGATTTCTTTAAAAGGTGAAAGATAATATTGTTATTCCAGACAGATAATCAGCCACTGTCCGGGTATGCTGGGAGTTGTAGTATCTAATCACCTTCTATTAAGTAATTACAATCAGTACCTCAGTATGGGCGAGCAGGGCCGGGACCAGACCGTGGACCAGGGGGAGCAGGGCCGGGACCAGACCGTGGACCAGGGGGAGCAGGGCCGGGACCAGACCGTGGACCAGGGGGAGCAGGGCCGGGACCAGACCGTGGACCAGGGGGAGCAGGGCCGGGACCAGACCGTGGACCAGGGGGAGCAGGGCCGGGACCAGACCGTGGACCAGGGGGAGCAGGGCCGGGACCAGACCGTGGACCAGGGGGAGCAGGGCCGGGACCAGACCGTGGACCAGGGGGAGCAGGGCCGGGACCAGACCGTGGACCAGGGGGAGCAGGGCCGGGACCAGACCGTGGACCAGGGGGAGCAGGGCCGGGACCAGACCGTGGACCAGGGGGAGCAGGGCCGGGACCAGACCGTGGACCAGGGGGAGCAGGGCCGGGACCAGACCGTGGACCAGGGGGAGCAGGCCCGAGACCAGACCGTGGACCAGGGAGTGCAGGCCCGGGACCAGACCGTGGACCAGGGGGAGCAGGCCCGGGACCAGACCGTGGACCAGGGGGAGCAGGCCCGGGACCAGACCGTGGACCAGGGGGAGCAGGCCCGGGACCAGACCGTGGACCAGGGGGAGCAGGCCCGGGACCAGACCGTGGACCAGGGGGAGCAGGCCCGGGACCAGACCGTGGACCAGGGCCGGGACCAGACCGATAACGTTGCACTGTGCGCGGGGGACATTGGGGGCAGATAATTCTGCACTGTGCGCGGGGGACATCGAGGGCAGATAACATTGCACTGTGCACGGGGAATATAGGGGGCAGATAACATTGCACTGTGCGCGGGGGACATTGGGGGCAGATAACATTGCACTGTGCGCGGGGGACATCGGGGTCAGATAACATTGCACTGTGCGCGGGGGACATTGGGGGCAGATAACGCTGCACGTGGGGGACGTACTGTCGATGTGTGGGGACAGCAGCTTCTTCAGAGATAACATCTCTTCGTGAATTCCGTTCAGCACAAAGCCCAGATATTCCTCCGCGTCTTCCTGACGGCCCTGCGGAGACAGAACAGTGTACAAGGGAAGAGTACAACAACACGAGCACTCACACTTAACATGGCGGGTAATGGAGACCACGGGCAACCAGTCAGGTGATGACTCGCTGCCAATCAGGACACTTCAATAACACCAGTCGGGCTCCTCACAACTCCCCTTTATCAGGGCCAAAACCTGAGAGTCCCCTGGTCTCCAGCCGCAAAGCCATGAGGACACAGCCTCCGGATGGGGTGCGGGCCACTCAGAAGTCACCCGTATAGGACCTGGGCCCCCTGATAGCTCCACATATTATGCCTGGACCCCCTCAGAGTCTCACAGAAGGTCATTGCCCTCCCTGACTGCCCCCATCCCAGGTCCTGGCCCCCTATCACTCTTTACCTTCTCGGACAGGCTGGACTTGGAGACTGTCAGCAGGCGGTAGATGTAGGTCGGCTCGAACGCTGCTCCGGGGCGAATGTCACGGACAACCTTGTCCCCGGGGGCCACTGCTAAAAGGGAAGAAGGGGGAGTCACACTGGTGGTCCGTCCATCTCTCCACATACAGGGGGTCACACTGGTGGTCTGTCCGTCCGTCACTCCACATACAGGGGGTCACACTGGTGGTCCATCCGTCCATCACTCCACATACAGGGGTCACACTGGTGGTCCGTCCGTCCGTCACTCCACATACAGGGGGTCACCCTGGTGGTCCGTCCGTCACTCCACATACAGGGGGTCACACTGGTGGTCCATCCGTCCGTCACTCCACATACAGGGGGTCACACTGGTGTGGTCTGTCCGTCCGTCACTCCACATACAGGGGTCACACTGGTGGTCCGTCCGTCACTCCACATACATGAGGTTACACTGCTGGTCCGTCCATCACTCCACATACAGGGGGTCACAGTGGTGGTCTGTCCGTCCGTCACTCCACATACAGGGGGGTCACCCTGGTGGTCCATCCATCACTCCACATTCAGGGGAAGGTCACACTGGTGGTCCATCCATCACTCCACATACAGAAGGTCACACTGCTGGTTCGTCCATCACTCCACATACAGGGGGTCACACTGGTCGTCTGTCCATCACTCCAAATATGGGGGATGGGGGGGGGGGGTCCCACTGGTTGTCCATCCATCACTCCACACACAGGGTCACACTGGTGGTCCGTCCGCCACTCCACATACAGGGGGTCACACTGGTGGTCCGTCCGTCACTCCACATACAGGGGGTCACACTGGTGGTCCATCCGTCACTCCACATACAGGGGGTCACACTGATGGTCCGTCCGTCACTCCACATACAGGGGGGTCACACTGGTGGTCCGTCCGTCACTCCACATACAGGAAGGGGGGTGGGGGGGGGGGGGAGAGAAACACTGATGGTCCGTCCGTCTGTCACTTACCTTGCTTTGGCTTAGCAATCACCGGCATGTTTGTGAATTCATTCATCAGGCGAACGCTGTAAGAAGCGGAGACAAGACCTGAGAAACCAGAACCCGCAGCTGAGGAGCCCTGAGGCCCTGAACAGCCACAGGGGGCTGCCATCTGCTGCCAGAACCTGATCCTGGGTCACGAAATTCTGGAACTTTCCATCATCTTTGTCTCAACTAATTGCCACTTTTAACATCTCTGATTGCTGTTAGTGAATGTTAATACTCGTGCAGGAGCTGTAAACACGTAGAGATCTGATAAATCTCACAGCTGAGGGTCTGCTACAATTGCATCAGTGCAGATGTGAACTATCAGCCTGGAGCACAGGTCAGCTGCAAACACTGACAAACCTGCAGCTCTGGAGCAGGCAGCAGTCAGGACAGGAGGTCACTATGGATGTTTCCATTCATGGACAGCAAACAGCGATCTTACACATGGAGAGCAACTGAAACTTTCCTGAGGCCTCTACTGACCAAAGTGGAGGAGAGGGGCCTCTACTGACTACGGTGGAGCAGCGGGGCCACTACTGACCAAAGTGGAGCACAGGAGTTTCGACTTGACTACAGTGCAGCAGCAGGGCTCCTACTGACTACAATGGAGAAACTGGGCCCCTACTGACTACAGTGGAGCAGCGGGACCGCTACTGACAATGTTGGAGCGGTGCAGTCGCTATGGACTACAATGGAGCAGCCGGGCCCCTACTGACTACGGTGTTGGAGCAGTGGGGACCATACTGATTACGATGGAGCTGTGGGGCCAATGCTGAATACGATGAATCAGCAGGGCCCCTACTGACTACAGTGGAGTAGCGGGCCCTACTGACTACAAATGACAAATGGAGCCGCAGGATCAACACTGACTACAGTGAGGCAGTGAAGACCCTATAGACTACAGTAGAGTAGCAGGGCTCCTACAGACTTAGGTGGAGCAGTTTGGCCAATACTGAGTACTAAGAAGCACAGTGGCCAATACTGTCTACAGTAGAACATCAGGGTGCCTAGTAACTACAGTAAAGCAGTGGGCCTTCTACTGGCTGCAGTGGGCCTTCTACTGGCTACAGTGGAGCCCCTACTGGCTACAAGTGGAGCAGCGGGACCATCACTGACTACAGTGAAGCAGGGAGGCCCCCACTGACTACAGTGGAGCAGCGGGGCTGCTATTGACTGACGTGGAGCAGTGGGGCCCCTACTGACGTGAAGTAGAGGCCCTTACTAACTATGGTGGAACAATTAGGTCCCTACTGACTATGGTGGAGCATGGGGGCCTTACTGACTACAATGGAGCAGTGGGGCCCCTACAGACTGGTACACCAGTGATTCAGGTCCCCCCCCCTCGCAGCGCCCCTGTATACACATTACTTACAAGCTGTCAATCATGGGTGTTGAGGTGCACGCTCGCTGCAGTTTGGTGTACATGGGAATGCACTTCATCAGATGATACATGGGTGGACAGGCCACCAGAGCTTGTAGGGTCTGCGGAGCAGGCGGGTCAAGGGATAAATCATACACAAGAGCCTGACACCTGTGTCTAGAGTAATGATCCTCTAGAGCAGAGGTAGGGAGCTCCAGGCCTCGAGAACCGCACACAGTGCAGGTCTTCAGGATTCCCTTAGTAATCACCTGCATTTGTAATAATTCCAACCCCTGTGCAATGCTAAGGTAATCCTGAAAACATGACCTGTTGGCGGCTCTCAAGGCCTGGAGTTCCCTACCGCTGCTCTAGACAATAACAAAACCCTCAGCTGTGAAGGGTCGGACAGGTCTCCGGCCTCAGGATGAAAATAATAAATGTTCTCATGCAATGAAATCAGCGGAGATCTTGACATCCCTGATTTAATCAATGTATGAAAGCTGAAGATCTTAAAGGGGAACTCTGGGGAGATAAAAACATTTTAGTACCGTCTCTGCCCTCCTACATGATGAAGCCGAGCTGTACACTGCAGTTCTAGGATCTATAGATCTCTTATAAATCAGTAAAATCATATCTGCTCCTCAGCTCTCACCCCTCCCTCAGGGGAGAAATTCAGTGACAGGAGGTGTCAGGAACGTGGACCCTGGGGGCTCCTGGACCATCTTACATTCCTTCCCCCCTCATACTTCTGTATGGACAGGGTGTGTGGCCACAGTACATAATGCCCCTGATATACCATCCTATGTAATGTAAGAACAGGGGTGTTCTCTCTTCAAATAGCAATAGTCATCAAGCAAATATAAATACACGCTGTGATCTCCTGCTTTACATAGAAAGTTTCGAGGGACAGGAATCTACCAAGTTGATATGGGGAGGAGAGGCTATGGCAGTGCTGAATCGATCAATGCAGTGCTCTGCCTCTGCTCCTAGCCTGATACATGGCAGTACACATTATGCAGTATCATATCACTGTACAGCAGAGGATCACACCATATATTTATATCTGCTTGGTGACATGATTGCTATTTCAAGGGAGAACACCCCTGTTCATACATTACATAGGATAGTATATCAGGGGCAGGATTATAACGTGACCACGGCGCCAGCTGCCAAGCTCCCTGATTCATACAGAGGTATGAGGGGGCAGGAATGTAGGATGATCTTGGAGCCCCCGTGGTCCACGCTCCTGACACCTCCTGTCACTGCCGCAGCATGAGGCTGAATTTCTCTGTCCCCTGAGGGAGGGGTGAGAGCTGAGGAGCAGATATGTTGATTTAGAAGTGATCTATAGATCTTATAACTGTAGTGCCCAGCTCTGCTTCATCATGTAAGAGGGCAGCACAGAGCTAATAAGTTCTCTCCCCGGAGTTCCCCTTTAAGGGATTATAGGGGCTCAGCAGCTCTAACATGTAGCACTATCAGCTTCGGAGACCCCCACGAACAGTGCAGGGAACCTAGACACGCTCCACTATCAGGGTCCAGATCGCAAGACCCCAATCCAATAAGGGCAGTGGCCACAGCCCAAGCCTCCACCATGAAGGATACAGCGTTGATGTAGCACCAGTTTCCTTTGTTGATGAGTCCTCGTGGCTGTAACGACACGGGCTTATGGATGAGCTTCACCCCCTCCAGGATCTCTGCGGAGAGGAGGAAAGAAGCATCAGTACAAGCGAACACAGTGCACAGCATAGGGGCCACAGCGGCCAGCAAGGCTAGGGGCCACGGCGGATGAGGACAGGGGACACGACAGCCAGCGAGTGAGCAAAGGGGACACGGCGGACAGAGAGGACAGGAGACATGGCAGCTAGTGGGCACAGCAGACGGGGGACTGAGCAGCCTGCAGACAAGATTGCCAGCACACGTTGTCTCTGTGCCTCCATCTAAGACATGGCATCATAGGATACAGATGCGCGTGGCCTTCGTCTCTGGCTTGTATTGGGGTCGGGGGATCGTCGGAGGATGCATTGTACATATTTTCCTGCAGTCATGTCAAGATGCTGACAATATTTTTAAAAGATATTAAGTGGCCACTGTCGCCCCCTGGTGGTCCTCTATGGTATTTAATTTCCTGCACAATCCTCTTTATTCTTTCTACGTCATTACACCAGGCATATAAAGAGCCGTGCGGACCACCGTGGTCATCAGCGCTATAGCAGTCGGTATACATAGAGAACAAGAATAAAAGCAAATATATCATTCACCTGGTAAATCATCCTCTGCTCTGACCATGGTGGTCTCCGCAAGTCATTTAGTAATCATCTATGAGTTGGGCTATTATTACCCACCACCCGGGGAGACACTCGGAGCCTGCAGTACGTGGGGGGACGCTCTGAGGCCTATCGTACCGCAGGCACAGAGCGTAGCCCCCCTTGTGCCGCAGGCACAGTGAGTAGCCCCCCTCATACTGCAGACACAGAGCATAGCCTACTGCAGGCACAGAGCGTAGCCCCCTCGTACCGCAGGCACAGAGCATAGCCCCTCGTACCGCAGGTTAGAGCGCCCCCCTCCCCTCGTACCGCAGGATCAGAGCGCCCCCCCCCCCTCGTACCGCAGGATCAGAGCGCCCCCCCCCTCGTACCGCAGGATCAGAGCGCCCCCCCCTCATACCGCAGGGTCAGAGCGCCCCCCCCTCATACCGCAGGGTCAGAGCGCCCCCCCCCTCATACCGCAGGATCAGAGCGCCCCCCCCCTCGTACCGCAGGGTCAGAGCGCCCCCCCCCTTCGTACCGCAGGCTCAGAGCGCCCCCCCCCCTCGTACCGCAGGGTCGGAGCGCCCCCCCCCCCCCCTCGCACCGCAGGGTCAGAGCGCCCCCCCCCCCTCGCACCGCAGGGTCAGAGCGCCCCCCCACGTACCGCAGGGTCAGAGTGCCCCCTTTGTATCGCAGGGTCAGAGCGCCCCCCCCTCGTACCACAGGCTCAGAGCGTTCCCCACATACCGCAGGCTCAGAGCGTCCCCCCACATACCGCAGGCTCAGAGCGTCCCCCCACATACCGCAGGCTCAGAGCGTCCCACCACATACCGCAGGCTCAGAGCGTCCCACCACATACCGCAGGCTCAGAGCGTCCCCCCACATACCGCCGGCTCAGAGAGTCCCCCACATACCGCAGGCTCAGAGAGTCCCCCCACATACCGCAGGCTCAGAGAGTCCCCCCACATACCGCAGGCTCAGAGCGTCCCCCCACATACCGCAGGCTCAGAGTGTCCCCCCCCCACATACCGCAGGCTCAGAGCGTCCCCCCCACATACCGCAGGCTCAGAGCGTCCCCCCACATACCGCAGGCTCAGAGCGTCCCCCCACATACCGCAGGCTCAGTGCGTCCCCCCACATACCGCAGGCTCAAAGTGTTCCCCTCATACCGCAGGCTCAGAGGTTCCCCCCACGTACTGCAGGCTCAGATTGTTCCCCCTCGTACCGCAGGCTCAGAGCGCCCCCCCCCTCGTACCGCAGGGTCGGAGCGCCCCCCCCCCCTCGCACCGCAGGGTCAGAGCGCCCCCCCACGTACCGCAGGGTCAGAGTGCCCCCTTTGTATCGCAGGGTCAGAGCGCCCCCCCCACATACCGCAGGCTCAGAGCGTCCCACCACATACCGCAGGCTCAGAGCGTCCCCCCACATACCGCAGGCTCAGAGCGTCCCCCCACATACCGCAAGGCTCAGAGCGTCCCACCACATACCGCAGGCTCAGAGCGTCCCCCCACATACCGCCGGCTCAGAGCGTCCCCCCACATACCGCCGGCTCAGAGCGTCCCCCCACATACCGCCGGCTCAGAGAGTCCCCCCACATACCGCAGGCTCAGAGAGTCCCCCCACATACCGCAGGCTCAGAGAGTCCCCCCACATACCGCAGGCTCAGAGCGTCCCCCCACATACCGCAGGCTCAGAGTGTCCCCCCCCCACATACCGCAGGCTCAGAGCGTCCCCCCCACATACCGCAGGCTCAGAGCGTCCCCCCACATACCGCAGGCTCAGAGCGTCCCCCCACATACCGCAGGCTCAGTGCGTCCCCCCACATACCGCAGGCTCAAAGTGTTCCCCTCATACCGCAGGCTCAGAGGTTCCCCCCACGTACTGCAGGCTCAGATTGTTCCCCCTCGTACCGTAGGCTCAGAGCGTCCCCCCACGTACCCCAGGAACAGAGCATCCCCTTGTACCACAGGTTCTGTGCGTCCCCTCTTGTACTGCAGGCTCAGAGCGCCATCTGCTGGCTAGTGGTGGTAGAAAGCTGGAGGATGATCTGTACGCAGAATTCAGGCTGGGTGCGGCCTAAGTATAAGGCTACGTTCACACTGCACATATTTCCTGTGCTTTTGGGGGCGCACGTTTTTGCAGTGTATTGCGGCCACGCTTTTTAGCGCAGGTAAAAAAAAGTGGTGCATTCACACACCGTGTTTTCTTACGACCACATTTCTCCCCCAAAAGCGCAGGAGGGAAGTGATGTCACTGATGTATGTAAAGTGCTATGGAATTAATAGCGCTATATAAATGAATAAATTATTATTATTATAATATTATTGTTACATGGGGAAGAAAGAATCCTGTGTTCCTTCCCCGTGTGACAGCCCTTGTCAAAACGTATGAAAAATAAAAAAAATAGAATACTTACCCTGTTCCGTGTTACCAGGACCCGAGACATCCACGTATGGTGTGCTGCCAGGTCCTTCCATATCCGTGATTGGCCGGTAGTGATCATGTGATATGCACGTCACATATCACATGATTGCTACTAGCCAATCACGGATATGGAAGGACCTGGCAGTAGATCCGGAGCCGAGAGATCCACGTCTGAACTGCCGACGGATGGGTAAGTATTCTATTTTTTTTTTTATTTTTCATACCTTTTGATTACTTTTATTTAGCTTTTGCTGTGTATGTTAATACACTGCGAATGCCAAAGGGGCTGTCACACGGGGGAGGAACACACTTTCCCCAGCGCCGCCATTATACATGCTGGAATGGCGCATTGTCTGAACGGCGATATGCAATTCCAGTGGTTATAGTGGGGCCTATGGGAGAAAGCGCGAGCCAGAAAGCAACAACTGACATGTTGATTCTGTTCACACACGCGCTTTCTCCCATAAAAGCGCGGCGTAAATTTACCCAACGTCTGCACGGCAAAAGTGAAAGTTCATTTACTTTGCCGGCAAACGCAGATGTGCTTGTGGTTGAAAAGCACACGCAAAAAAAAGAGCAAGTTGTGTGAACTTAGCCTAAGGGCACACTGGGGAGGTCATAAATGGTAATGTAATGGGGGACACACAGCGGTCCCCAACATGACTTGCTGCAGCATCCTCTCAGTGGACATCGCCCCTTGCTCTAATGTAACTTTTCTACTTTCTAGTTCCTGCAGTAGCAGAATTACTTGCTGGCAGAAGGCTCGGAGCAACGCTCCATATCCCTGCCGTCTGGTGGCTCCATCCTCAGTAGCTGCGCAGGTTTATTACTGGATCCATTATAGGTAATTTAGAGGCCCAATGGCTCTAGGGGGATTATGGAGAGGTCTGTGGCTCCATCCCAGGAACACGAGGGAGACACCGAACAATCACCAATTACCCCAATGTAGCCACATCAAATATGCAGGGCTGGTTGTCTCTGGCCATTGTAAGACCACAACTCCCAGCAGGCGCTGACAGCTGTGCAAGTTAGAGACCACCGAGCGCCCACCATCCCTATAATCAGTAACAATCACTATGGCTCAGACAGAACCCACCTATACACTGTATGAATGAATTAGAATATCAGTGTATCAATATCAGTGTATCAATGAATTAGAATTTCATCAAAAAGTTAATTTATTTCAGTAATTCAATACATAAAGTGACACCCATATATTATATAGTCATTACACACAGAGGGATTTATGTTATGTGTTTATTTCTGTTAATGCTGATGATTATGGCTTACAGCCAATGAAAACCTAAACATCATCTCATAAAATTAAAGTAGGGAGAACGAAGGGTTAAACACTGTACTGCCGTTTTTCCGTGAGACATCAAAGGGTGAATATAATATTGATTCATTTGTCAACGCATTTCTGGGCTCCCTGGCGCCTTCTTCAGGACAAATCAATATCATATTGCCATGTTTCAGGGCATTTTAGGGAGCCATGAAATGCGTTAATAAATCAATATTATATTCACCCTTTTATGTCTGGTGGAATATGGCAGCGCAGTGTTTAAACCTTCATCCTCCCTACTTTGAGTTAATGACATTTGGGTTTTCATTGGCTGTAAGCCATGATCATCAACATTACCAGAAATAAACACTTGAAATAGATCCCTCTGTATGTAATGACTCAATATGATATATATATGTGTCACCTTATGTATTGAATTATTGAAATAAATTAACTTTTTGATGATACTCTAATTACTGAGATGCACCTGTGTGTATGTTTTATATATATATATATATAATATATATATATATATATATATATATATATATATATATATATATATGCTTTGCGGATGAACACAAAGTACCTGCAATCTTTATGGCTACTGGATCCTCGGAGACAGGAACGGGGCCCTCCTTAACATCAGGCTGTTTCTCAGGGGCCGGCGGGGCAGCAGAAGGAGCGACAGGCTTAGTTTCTACGTAAGCCACCAGCGGGGTGGGTGAGGGCTTGGAATTGTGAAATAGACTAGCCCAGGACTTAGCTGGGGGTTGCCGGGGGCCAATGAAGCAGCCTGGATGGCGGCCTGAGACAAGGATGTGTCCTCCGGCTTCACTGGCTCGGCACCAGGATGTAAATCCAGCTCATTGGGATCCACAGTGTCCTCTGTGGCTTCAAGTGTCTGTCCGTTGGCTACCCCCAGCTTTTCAGTAGTATCAGAGTCAGCCGGCGGCTGCTCCTCAGCTGTCCTTAGCGGGCTGTCCCGCTCGGTGTCGGAGCCTTCCTCAGGCTGCCCAGCAGTCCTGCCATCATCTAGTGCATTGGGTGCAGAGCTACTATCGTCACTGACAACGTCCATTGTGAAGTCCACGGAGGGCTCCGGGCTGTAACAAGTCCTAGGGGAGGCGGACGATGCCCGGACGTCATCTCCAAGCTCGGGCTCGTCTGTGCCGATGCTGCCCGGCCCTGCGGAGGTGGCGTGCCCATTCACAAGGGTCTCCACAGGGACATCGCCCACACCTTCCAGGTAACTGTAATATCCCGGGGGTCTTTTTTTCTTCTTTTTCCGCTCTCTTTGTGTGGATGCCCCATCGCTGTCTGCGTTTCCGCTGCTGTCGGGGAGGGCAGCGTCCGAGTACTGACCGTCCGTGATGTCGCAGTTGTTAGCGAGGAGGAGCTCATCGGGGCTTTTCTGGGTCGGGCTGCAGGACAGGATGAACTCTGGAGCCTGCGGATTCAGGGTGCTGGAAATACTGTAATCCGAAGTCCCAAGCAGAGCGGCGTCCACATCAATCACCTCACTCACCCCAAACTCGATTCTCTGAAAGTCCTCACCTTACACAAGAAAAAGAAAATGTCAGAAAGCTGCATTAAGGTGCCATGGTACCACCGCCGGCGCCAACCCGCACCCATTGCCTTTTATGCATTGTACAATGGTACCGCCACTGACATGATCCCGCACCCATCGCCTCTTACCCACCGTACAATGTTACCGCTGTCAACATGACCCCGCACCCATCACCTCTTAACCACCGTAGAATGGTACCACACCCATCACCTCTTACCCACCGCACAATGGTACCGCTGCCAAAATGATCTCGCACCCATCGCCTCTTACCCACTGTACAATGTTACTGCTGTCAACATGACCCTGCACCCATCACCTCTTACCCACTGTACGATGGTACCGCACCCACCATCTCTTACCCACCGCACAATGGTACCGCTGCCAACATGATCCCAACCCCACCACCTCTTACCATACAATGATACCGCCGCCAATACGACCCAGCACCCACCACCTCTTGCCCATCGTACAATGGTATCTCACTGCCAATATGACCCCGCACCCATCGCCTCTTACCGTACAATGGTATCGCCGCCAACATGACCCTCGTACTTATCGCCTCTTACTCACCATACGATGGTACCGCAGCCAACATAACCCCGCACCCATCCCCCGCACTCCTTGCCTCTTACCTACCGTATTTTTCAGACTATAAGAGCACTCCACACCACCCCTTCCCCCCCAACTTTTAATTTGAATGTGCTGCTGTGTTGTAGGGGACCGACTTTGGAGCGGTGACCACAGGCTGGAGCAGCTGCGGCCCGTGATCACGTTGGCCTGTTTATTAGGCTAATGTAATATTCACTGCACTGCACTGAATACATTACATTAGATAAATACCCGGGAATGGGATCACCGCCCGCAGCTGCAGCAGTGGCGATCATGTGTCTGCATCATTGGCATGAGGAACAGTGAATACCCTGAAGGATCATACTCACCCCCTCTCTATCGCTCCCACCCTCAGCACCACCAGCGATGTCCTCCTGTCTGATGCACTGATCAGTGTGTAGAGCGGGCACAGGATAGTGTGTAGAGCGGGCACAGGACAGTGATCACTGGGCGTCCGCTCTACACATCAGAGTTCAGCATCAGACAGGAGGACATCGCTGCTGTAGGTGAGAGCCATGGAGAGGGCATGAACATTTATTTTTTATAAGTGATAGGGGCCCATGTTCATGTACCAGGATGGGGGGGTTCATATACTACCAGGATGTGGGGGGCCATATGTACCAGCATAGGAGGATCATATGTACCAGTATATTGAGGGGGGTGGTCATACACCCACAGGATAGGGTGGGAAATAGCCATATACTACCAGGATGGGGGGAATCATATGTACCAGCATGGACCAGGATGGGGAAATCATATGTATTAGGATGGGGCTCACATACTATCAGGATGGGGGAATCATGTGTACCAGCATGGTGGGGATTATATGTACCAGGACTGGGGGAATTCATATACTACCAGGATGGGGGTGGTACGATATGTACCAGCATTGGGGGATTACATGTAGCAGGATATGGAGGGGGGAGGTCATACACCCACAGGATAGGGTGGGAAATAGCCATATACTACCAGGATGGGTTATCATATGTACCAGCATGGGGGGAATTATATGTACCAGGATGGGGAGGGGGGCTTATATACTACCAGGAAGTGGGGTGGTGGTGGTGGTCATATACTGCTGGCATCAGCAGTATGGAGAATCATATGCACCAGAGTGGGGGATCATATGTAAGAGCATGGGAGGATCATATATACCATGATGGGGGGCACATGTACCAGGATGAGGGGATCATATACAGTTGTGGCCAAAAGTATGGACACCCCTGCAATTCTGTCAGATAATACTCAGTTTCTTCCTGAAAATTATTGCAATCACAAATTCTTTGGAATTATTATCTTCATTTCATTTGTCTTAAATGAAAAAACACAAAAGAGAATGAAGCAAAAAGCAAAACATTGATCATTTCACACAAAACTCCAAAAATGGGCCAGACAAAAGTATTGGCACCCTCAGCCTAATACTTGGTTGCACAACCTTTAATAACTGCGATCAACCGCTTCCAGTAACCATCAATGAGTTTCTTACAATGCTCTGCTGGAATTTTAGACCATTCTTCTTGGGCAAACTGCTCCAGGTCCCTGATATTTGAAGGGTGCCTTCTCCAAACTGCCATGTTTAGATCTCTCCACAGGTGTTCTATGGGATTCAGGTCTGGACTCATTGCTGGCCACCTTAGGGCCCTTTCACATCAGCGTTTTTCGTAATTCGCGGCAGATGCGGTGAAAAAACCGCATCTGCCGCGTTTGCCGCATAACCGTTCCACTTGTGGCACGGTTGCGGTTTTTCCCATAGGAAGTATAGGGGGACTTGCGGCAGATGCGGCAAGTGCGGTTTTGCACTTGCGGCAGCGAAAAAAACCGCGGTCAGCCGCGTTTTTTTTCGCTGCCGCACCTGCCGCAAGTGCAAAACCGCACTTGCCGCATCTGCCGCAAGTCCCCCTATACTTCCTATGGGAAAAACCGCAACCGTGCCGCAAGTGGAACGGTTATGCGGCAAACGCGGCAGATGCGGTTTTTTCACCGCATCTGCCGCGAATTACGAAAAACGCTGATGTGAAAGCACCCTTAGAAGTCTCCAGTGCTTTCTCTCAAACCATTTTCTAGTGCTTTTTGAAGTGTTTTTTTGGTCACTGTCCTGCTGGAAGACCCATGACCTCTGAGGGAGACCCAGCTTTCTCACACTGGGCCCTAGATGATGCTGCAAAATGTGTTGGTAGTCATCAGACTTCATAATGCCATGCACACGGTCAAGTAGTCCAGTGCCAGAGGCAGCAATGCAACCCCAAAACATCAGGGAACCTCCGCCATGTTTGACTGTAGGCCTCTTTTTTTCTCCTGTAAACTCTATGTTGATGCCTTTGCCGATAAAGCTCTACTTTTGTCTCATCTGACCAGAGAACATTCTTCCAAAATGTTTTAGGCTTTCTCAGGTAAGTTTTGGCAAACTCCAGCCTGGCTTTTTTACGTCTCGAGGTAAGAAGTGGGGTCTTCCTGGGTCTCCTACCATACATTCCCTTTTCATTCAGACGCCGACGGATAGTACGGGTTGACACTGATGTACCTTCGGACTGCAGGGCAGCTTGAACTTGTGTGGATGTTAGTCGAGGTTCTTTATCCACCATCCACACAATCTTGCGCTGAAATCTCTGTCAATTTTTCTTTTCCGTCCACATCTAGGGAGGTTAGCCACAGTGCCATGGGCTTTAAACTTCTTGATGACACTGCGCACGGTAGACACAGGAACATTCAGGTCTTTGGAGATGGACTTGTAGCCTTGAGATTGCTCATACTTCCTCACAATTTGGTTTCTCAAGTCCTCAGACAGTTCTTTGGTCTTCTTTCTTTTCTCCATGCTCAATGTGGTACACACAAGGACACAGGACAGAGGTTGAGTCAACTTTAATCCATGTCAACTGGCTGCAAGTGTGATTTAGTTATTGCCAACACCTGTTAGGTGCCACAGGTAAGTTACATGTGCTGTTAATTACACAAAGTAGAGAAGCATCACATAATTTTTCTAACAATACTTTTGTCCACTCCCTTTTTTATGTTTGGTGTGGAATTAGATCCAATTTGGCTTTAGGACAAATCTTTTTGTGTTTTTTCATTGAAGACAAATTAAATGAAGATAATAATACCAAAGAATTTGTGATTGCAATCATTTTCAGGAAGAAACTGAGTATTATCTGACAGAATTGCAGGGGTGTCAATACTTTTGGCCACAACTGTATATACCAGTATAGGGGTCATTTATATCTGTAATGGGGCCAGGATCAAGCCATAAGTACAGAATTTGGGAACATTACCCCATAAGTGTCAGAAGAAGATCCCCTCTCCCTATAACATGGCGTCATGACCTCATTTGTTGCTTACATTTTTACCCCTATTTTCCTCCTCTAAAACCTGGATGCATCTTTTAGTCCAGTGCGTCTTATTGTCTGAAAATATGGTAAGTCTATGAGTGGTGCAAGACGGGGTCAGACCCAGTCGGCACACAGACACACAATATCACAGGCACGTACCATCCTGGAGATCACATGAAGATCGCGGGCCGCAGAAAACACTTTCATTAAAAGGAGGCAACTGCGGAGAGAGAGAAAAAGTAGTAAAAGACAAAAAACAAAGTGAGATTTCTCAGAATCCACAAATCTTGTGAAGAATCTGGCCTGAGCCTGCAGACGCCTGCCGCTGACACAAGGGGCCGAATAGAAGGGAGATAAAAGTGTTGTAATAATGGCGGACAGACATCACCCCATAACAACACGCAGAAGGGAAAACTACACCAAAACGGGAGAAGACGGGATCCAGGGCACTGATGGAAACCGGCCGACTACCCGATGGAGAATTCAGATAAAAGCAGGAGGAGCCGTCACTGGCTGAGGATGCTTACAAACCCCCCCAAAATGTTCTAAAATTGCAGGAGGGACCAACACTACGGTGGATTTTGTCTTTTCCGTGATTTCTAAGCCTGAAGGAGAAGTAAAAGAGGCGGTGGGAAAACACAGTGCTGATACTTCTAACCGAGTATCTCCTACAACTCCACAGACACAGCGCCTCCTGAGCAGATCCACCAAACTCCTCACCCTGTCCATCGTCTGCTCCTAGAGCCGCCGTGACACAGCAGCGGTCCACAACGGCGAGCCGCCGCGACACAGCAGCGGTCCACAACGGTGAGCCGCCGCGATACAGCATCGGTCCACAACGGCAAGCCACCGCGATACAGCATCGGTCCACAACGGCAAGCCGCCGTGACACAGCACAGGCCTACAACGGCAAGCCGCCACAACAGCACCGGTCCGCAACGACAACCCGCCGCGACACAGCAGTGGTCCACAACAGCAAGCCGCCACGACACAGCCACCGGTCTGCCATTACCCAGCAGTGGGCCACAATGCTGGGCCGCCAAGACACAGCATCAGGCCACCACGAGACAGCATTAGGCCACAACACCGATTCGCCGTGACATAGCACTAGCATCCATTATGTCAGGATTAGAAATCCATTTATCAGATCGCATATAACCGGACCCTGGAGCAAGCTGTGTGTGATCCAACGTCCATTAGCCAAGAGATCTGAAATGTGAGGGATGGGGGGACGGGACGGTTCCTTACCTCTACTGTGCAGCGACTGCTGGTGAAGAACTGGCGGAATTCATCCTCACTGAACTCCCCAAAGATGTACTGAAAAAAAAGAAGAAACAAGAGTCAGAAAACACAAAGCAGGAGCCCAAGGCCCCCCCCCCCCCGCTGTACCAGGAACCAGGATGTGGGCAGGTTGTCATCTCAATATAACATGTTGTTCCAGGTCCCCCTACGACTCCGGACCCATGCAGGATCACAACCACCCACCAAACTGCAAGGACCACAGCCCCCTCCCCAACCTGATGGGATCACTGCTCCCTTCACAACCCTATGGGATCACTGCCACCTCCCCAGCTCCAGGATCACTGCCCCTCCCCAACAATCACTGCCACCTCTCCCAGGGATCCCTATCCCCTCTCGCTCGATATGACTGCCCCATGCCTCCCTGGGATCACCACACTCTATAACCAGGATCACTGCCCCTTCCACCCCCACCCCCGTTACATTCACACAACGCCAACTCTACCCCCCTTCCTTCCTCAGATCACTGCCCTCTCTCCCCAGAATGACTACCTCCTCCCACCACCTGGATCACTGACTCATCCTCCCTGGGTTAACTGCCCCATCCACTCCCATTCACACAATCCCCCCCTCCCCACACGCAGGGATCACTGCCCCATTCGCCCCGGGATAACTGTCCCACCCCCTCCAATTCACACAATCAAAACCCTGCAGCCCTCCAGATCACTGCCCCCTCCCCCACAGTGACTACCCCCCCCTACCCCGGTGTCACTGCTCTTGTAGGTTTTGTCCTGCACAATGTGACCTAATCCTGAGATGGTGACGAGCAGCGAAAATCCAGAGAAAAGTGCGAGCGCAGCACGAGCGGCTCATTGTCACCGTCCTGCAGCTTCAGCAATAGAAGCGTTTACCTTACACCCAGTGTAATCCGCAGGCCCCGCGCCAGCCAATCCCAGGAGAGCAGCGGGTACAGCTGGTGCACCGGGCAAAGTCTGCTACCTCGGCATGGACCGCACGACCCCCGAGCAGAATATCTACACAGGACAGCTGGCGAGAGACTGATGTATAACGGAGACCGCTGACCGGGGGGGGGGGGGGGGGGGGGGGGGACCTCCGACCGGGGGGGGGGGGGGGGGAAGACCTCCGCCGCTGACCGGGGGGACACCTCCGACCGCTGACCGGGGGAACGACGACCTCCGACCGGGGGGGACCTCCGACCGCTGACGGGGGACCTCCGACCGCTGACGGGGACCCGACCGGGGGGGGGGGGGGACCTCCACCACGAGGCCTCCGATCAGTGAATTGCAGGGCAAAGATGGGCGACGCTGAAAATCTGGCATATCCCTATCAAGGACCTGCAGACATGATCACCCAGCAAAGGACCTGTTCAGTCCCCATCAATCACCCAGTAATGATCAGGAAAGCCCTCACCCTCATCCCCTCAGCAAGGACCTGCAGAGTCCATATCATCCCCCCCCCCCACCGAAGGGGCCAGTACAATTCCTCCATTAGGGACAAAGACAGTCGGCATCATCCCCCAGTAAGGACCTGGATAGTCCTCATCAAGGACCTGCAGAGTCCCCATCATAACCCCAGTAAGGACCAGCACAGTCCCCATCATCCTCCAGTAAGGACAAGCAGTCCCCATCATCTCCCACGGTAAAGACCAGCACAGTCCACTCATCATCTCTACCAGTAAGGACCAGCACAGTCCCCGTCATTCCCCCCAGTTAGGACCAGCACAGTCCCAGTCTTTCCCCCCAGTAAGGACCAGCACAGTCCCCGTCATTCCCCCCAGTAAGGACCAGCACAGTCCCCGTCTTTCCCCCCAGTAAGGACCAGCACAGTCCCCGTCATTCCCCCCAGTAAGGACCAGCACAGTCCCCGTCTTTCCCCCCAGTAAGGACCAGCACAGTCCCCGTCTTTCCCCCCAGTAAGGACCAGCACAGTCCCCGTCATTCCCCCCAGTAAGGACCAGCACAGTCCCCGTCTTTCCCCCAGTAAGGACCAGCACAGTCCCCATCATCCCTCCAGTAGGTGAGAATAATCCATGTTTGGCACTACAATGAAGATCCGATCGTGATGACTGTGGAACAAGATGCCATAAGCAGCCACGACAGTAATCCCATGAAACTGGGAACCTCAGACAGTGAGAGGATCCAGTAACACAGGGGTTAATCTAATCCCAATGTCAACAGCAGCAGTCCTTACAGGTTAATAATCCCCATTATTGTGCAAGAATCACTGTGACTTGCAGATCTTGTGAACAGTAATGATGAGAGTACAGGAGACAAAGTGGCTGCAACCATCGAACAAGCAGAGGAGCATAACAGGGCAAAGACCAGAGATCCCCCCTGGAGCAGTGACCAAGAATAGTCGCAAGGCACCCAAGAGTACAGCACACTGTCATCAAGAGTCCAGTGGGCGAGTTACTTCTCCTCACACTGTAGGACCGCCCCCTGGACTCTTAAGCCCTTACTGATTTCTGTTCCCCAGTGTTCAGTTTTTATTGCCCCACTCAAGTTGTACGCTCTGATCAGTGTCCAGCGATGTGTGACCTGCTGACTGCTGCTGGAGGTCACAACTCAATACATCTCTGCAAGTGCCTCATTTTGCCTCTAATAGACTTGCATTAAGAGCTTGTGACGCAACTTCTGATAATTCAAAAGATACGGGTACAAGATGGCGCCACGGGTCCAGAGTGGCACCAAATTAGCATGAAAACGCGAGTATAATACTAGGGGCATCGTCCACCTCTCCTAGGACTCAGCTGTAAAGTAAGTTTCATGTGCCCCATAAAGCTGCCCTGCCCAAGCTCCTCACTGCTCCACCAGGGGCAATAATCCTGTCCTGACCTCAGTAAACTACCCATTAGGCACAAGATCCCTGGGCATTCCCCCCAGGCACAGCCAGAAGCGAGCATGGACCCCCGACAGATCACTCATCAGCCACTTTCTGTATCCAGTGGGGCTGTGCAAAATTACTGCAGGATTACAGCCGATAATGAGGGGTAATAAAGCATCAACACTGCTACCTGCACCAACAGGTGTGGAGACGAGCAGTGCCAGGGCGGCATCACGCAGCACACAGCAATGTACTACACTGGCGACCTAATATCACTGCAGGGAATGAGCCAAAACATCAAAGTATCACTACCGTAAGTCTGACCCCACTGCATCCCCACTGTCCTAGAGTCACACCACCTGGGCCAATGATGTGTGCCGCCCTATAGTGCCACTCCTGAGCCAGTTTATGCTGCACTAGAGTATCGCTCCCTAGTCGGTGATGTGTACAGTCTTTTAGTTTCACTACTGACCCATAATGTTACTCCTCATCCAGTTTGTACCGCCCTCGTGTTACTCCTGATATGGTTTGTGCTGTTCTATAGTGTCACTCCTAAGCTGATGATATATGCCCACCCTATAGTGTCACTCCTCAGCTGGTTTGTGTAGCTCTTTAGTGCCACTCCTGAGCCGGTGGTGTGTACAGTCCCATAGGGACACTCATGAGCTGGTTTGTGCCGTCCTACAGTGTCACTCCTGAGCTGGTGATATATGTCGTCCTATAGCAACATTCCTAAGCCGGATTGTGCTTTTCCTATAGTGTTATTCCTGAGCCAGTGATGTGTGCCGCCTTACAGTGTCACTCCTGAGCTGGTGATGTGTGCCATCCTACAGTGTCACTTCTGAGTCGGTGATTTGTGCTGCTCTACAGTGTCACTCCTGAGCGTATTTTTGTTATGTTATAGCATTACTCCTAAGCCAGTGATGTGTGCAATCAATTAGTGCAGTGTGGGCAAATAATGTCCTGAGGCGGCACTAGACTAGTCTCTGCCTATAGTCACCAGATGGCTCTTCAAATTATGCTTTAAGTGCTGTCCTATAGTGTCAGTCCTGGTGATGTTTGACACTTTATATTGTCGCTTCTGAGCCAGTTTATGCTGTTCTATAGTGTCACTCCTAAGCTTGTGATCTGTGCCATTATATAGTGTCACTCATGATACTGTGTTGTGTGGCGTCCTATAGTGTTACCCCTGAGCCAGTGATGTGTATCATCCTATAGGGCCAATTTTGAGGAAGTTTGTGCTGTTCTGTAGTTAATCCTGAGGCAGCTTGTGCAGTCTTTCTAGTGCCACTCCTGAGGCGATGATGATGTGTGCTGTGCGATAGTGCCACTCCTGAAGCGCCCTATAGTGCCACTTTTGAGGCGATGATGTGTGCTGTGCGATAGTGCCACTCCTGAGGCGGTGACAGTCCTATAGTGTAACTCCTGAGTTGTTTGTTGCCACACTACATTGACTCCTGAGCCAATGATGTGTATCATCCTACAGATTCACTCCTGAGCCAGTGATGTGTATCGTCCTACAGAGTCACTCCTGAACAGTGATGTGTATCGTCCTACAGAGTCACTCCTGAACCAGTGATGTGTATCATCCTACAGAGTCACTCCTGAGCCAGTGATGTGTATCGTCCTACAGTCACTCCTGAGCCAGTGATGTGTTTCGTCCTACAGTCACTCCTGAGCCAATGATGAGTGTCGTCCTACAGAGTCACTCCTGAGCCAATGATGTGTATCGTCCTACAGAGTCACTCCTGAGCCAATGATGTGTGTCGTCCTACAGAGTCACTCCTGAGCCAATGATGTGTATCGTCCTACAGAGTCACTCCTGAGCCAATGATGTGTGTCGTCCTACAGAGTCACTCCTGAGCCAATGATGTGTATCGTCCTACAGAGTCACTCCTGAGCCAATGATGTGTGTCGTCCTACAGAGTCACTCCTGAGCCAATGATGTGTGTCGTCCTACAGAGTCACTCCTGAGCCAATGATGTGTATCGTCCTACAGAGTCACTCCTGAGCCAATGATGTGTGTCGTCCTACAGAGTCACTCCTGAGCCAATGATGTGTATCGTCCTACAGAGTCACTCCTGAGGCAATGATGTGTATCGTCCTACAGAGTCACTCCTGAGCCAATGATGTGTATCGTCCTACAGAGTCACTCCTGAGCCAATGATGTGTGTCGTCCTACAGAGTCACTCCTGAGCCAATGATGTGTATCGCCCTACAGAGTCACTCCTGAGGCAATGATGTGCATCGTCCTAGAGTTACTCCTGAGCAATGATGTGTGTCATCCTTCAGAGTTACTCCTGAGCCAATGATGTGTATCGTCCTACAGAGTCACTCCTGAGCCAATGATGTGTATCGTCCTACAGATTCACTCCTGAGCCAATGATGTTTGTCGTTCTACAGTCACTCCTGAGCCAATGATGTGTATCGTCCTACAGTCACTCCTGAGCCAATGATGTGTATCGTCCTACAGATTCACTCCTGAGCCAATGGTGTGTATCGTCCTACAGAGTCACTCCTGAGCCAATGATGTGTATCGTCCTACAGAGTCACTCCTGAGCCAATGATGTGTATCGTCCTACAGAGTCACTCCTGAGCCAATGATGTGTATCGTCCTAGAGAGTCACTCCTGAGCCAATGATGTGTATCGTCCTACAGAGTCACTCCTGAGCCAATGATGTGTATCGTCCTACAGAGTCACTCCTGAGCCAATGATGTGTGTCGTCCTACAGAGTCACTCCTGAGCCAATGATGTGTATCGTCCTACAGAGTCACTCCTGAGCCAATGATGTGTATCGTCCTACAGAGTCACTCCTGAGCCAATGATGTGTATCGTCCTACAGAGTCACTCCTGAGCCAGTGAGGTGTATCGTCCTATATTCTTTACTGTGAATTATGCAGGATCTCATAGTGAGAGCATTTCCGACCACGAAATATTTCTTTGTGCACGCTGATATACCTTATATGTCATCCTATAGAGTCACTCGTGAGCCGTTTGTGCAGCCCTATAGTGTCACTCATGAGCCACTTTCTGCCGCCCTATAGTGGCCATCCAATAGCGTCACCCAGCGATCCTCAATGCTGAGAGCACTGCGGGGGATCTACTTACTCTGGACCCTATCCACCTCTTCATGGGGTCAACACCTATTGACTCCATATAACCCCAGGATCAGCCGGGGCCCCCAGAAGAGCCACGCAATGCAGCCCCAGCACAACACCTGTGTGACTCCATATAACCCTAGGATCAGCCGGGGGCCCCCAAAAGGGCCACGCAATGCAGCCCTAGCACAAACACCTGTGTGACTCCATATAACCCCAGGATCAACCGGGGCACCCCAAAAGAGCCACGCAATGCAGCCCCAGCACAACACCTGTGTGACTTCATATAACTCCAGGATCAGCCAGGGCCCCCCAAAAGAGCCAGGCAATGCAGCCCCAGCACAATACCACAGGGGTCAGTGTTGGGCCCGCTTCTATCTATTATATAATTGCGAATGCTGCGAGTGCCCCTTTGTCGTCATGTGGATACGAACGAAGCATTGGCCGCGCAGCGGCCATTGCGAGCCGGCGAGTCGCTATGCCCGCGCAGCGGGCATGGCGAGTCGAAGCATTGGCCGCGAAGCGGCCATTGCGAGTCAGAGACTCGCTCTGCTAGAATCCCGATGCATTGTGCATCGGGCACCCATCTAGTTTAATATATTTATTAATGACCTTGTAGGGGGCATACAGAGTAGAATCTCAATATTTGCAGATGACACTAAACTCTGCAGGGTAATCAATACAGAGGAGGGCAATTTTATATTGCAGGAGGGTTTAAGTAAACTAGAAGCTCCATATCTGGAGTCAGGAAAGAATTTTTTCCCCCAATGTGGAGCTTAGGCTGGCTTCAGACTTGCGGACCCTCTGCAGCGTCCTGCGGAGATCCGCAAGCTGAACGCAGCCCCTATCTTTATAATGGGAACGCACGGTCATTCGCAGGACCGTGCGCTCCCATCCACTGCAATATGTGATTTGTACGCAGGCGGATGCCGACGCACAAATCAAACTCTCGTCCGCACCAGGAACGCAAATCACATATTGCAGTGAATGGAAGCGCACGGTCATGTGCAGACCTGCGAATGACCTGCGTTCCCATTATAAAGATAGGGGCTGCGTTCAGCTTGCGGATCTCCTCCGCAGGACGCTGCGGAGAGTCCGCAAGTCTGAAGCCAGCCTTCGTGTTTCCACATGTTTTTTTTTTTGCCTTCCTCTGGATCAACATGTTAGGCTATGGGTTGAACTAGATGGACTTAAAGTCTTCCTTCAACCTTAAAAACTATGTTACTATGTTACAACACCTGTGTGACTCCATATAACCCCAGGATCTGGCAGCCTCAGCCAAAACTCACCATCTGCACGTCACAAAAGCCACAACTCTGGAGGCAAAGAAATGTGTCTCCTCCCACAGAGATCCCTCACCTGCTCCCCTCCCCAAGCCCCCAGAGTATCTCCCTCTTTCCCTCACTCAGGTAATGTCCCTCTCCAACCTCCTTCAGGTAATGTCCCTCCACCTCCTCCCTCAGGTAATGTCCTCTCCACCTCCTCCCTCAGGTAATGTCCCTCTCCACCTCCTCCCTCAGGTAATGTCCCTCTCCACCTCCTCCCTCAGGTAATGTCCCTCTCCACCTCCTCCCTCAGGTAATGTCCCTCTCCACCTCCTCCCTCAGGTAATGTCCCTCTCCACCTCCTCCCTCAGGTAATGTCCCTCTCCACCTCCTCCCTCAGGTAATGTCCCTCTCCACCTCCTCCCTCAGGTAATGTCCCTCTCCACCTCCTCCCTCAGGTAATGTTCCCTCTCCACCTCCTCCCTCAGGTAATGTCCCTCTCCACCTCCTCCTCAGGTAATGTCCCTCCACCTCCTCAGGTAATGTCCCTCTCCACCTCCTCCCAGGTAATGTCCCTCTCCACCTCCTCCCTCAGGTAATGTCCCTCTCCACTCCTCCCTCAGGTAATGTCCCTCTCCACCTCCTCCCTCAGGTAATGTCCCTCTCCACCTCCTCCCTAGGTAATGTCCCTCTCCACCTCCTCAGGTAATGTCCCTCCACCTCCTCAGGTAATGTCCCTCTCCCCTCCTCCCTCAGGTAATGTCCCTCTCCACCTCCTCCCTCAGGTAATGTCCTCTCCACCTCCTCCTCAGGTAATGTCCCTCTCCACCTCCTCCCTCAGGTAATGTCCCTCCCACCTCCTCAGGTAATGTCCCTCTCCACCTCTCCTCAGGTAATGTCCCTCTCCCCTCCTCCTCAGGTAATGTCCCTCTCACCTCCTCCTCAGGTAATGTCCCCTCCTCCTATCTCCCTCACTCAGGTAATGTCCCTCTCCACCTCCTCCTCAGGTAATGTCCCTCTCCACTCTCCTCCCTCAGGTAATGTCCCTCTCCACCTCCTCCCTAGGTAATGTCCCTCTCCCACCTCCTCAGGTAATGTCCCTCCACCTCCTCAGGTAATGTCCTCTCTCCCCTCCTCCTCAGGTAATGTCCCTCTCCCTCTCCTCCCTCAGGTATTGTCCCTCTCTCCCTCTCCTCAGGTAATGTCCCTCTCTCCTCTCTCCTCAGGTAATGTCCCTCTCCTCTCTCCTCAGGTAATGTCCCTCTCCCCTCCTCCTCTCAGGTAATGTCCTCTCCCTCCTCCTCAGGTAATGTCCCTCTCTCCCTCCTCCCTCAGGTAATGTCCCCTCCCCTCTCCCTCAGGTAATGTCCCCTCCCCTCCTCCTCCTCAGGTAATGTCCCTCCCTCACCCTCCTCCTCCTCAGGTAATGTCCCTCTCCTCCTCCTCAGGTAATGTCCCTCTCCTCCACCTCCTCCTCAGGTAATGTCCCTCTCCCTTCCTCACCTCAGGTAATGTCCCTCTCCTCTCCCTCTCCTCCACTCTCAGGTAATGTCCCTCTCCTCCTCCTCAGTAATGTCCTCTTCTCCCTCTCTCCTCAGGTAATGTCCCCTCTCCATCCTCCTCCTCAGGTAATGTCCCTCTCCTCTCCTCAGGTAATGTCCCTCTCTCCCTCTTCCTCCTCAGGTATGTCCCTCTCCCTCCTCAGGTAATGTCCCTCTCATCTCCTCTTCCTTCCTCTCAGGTAATGTCCCCTCATCTCCTCAGGTAATGTCCACTCTCCCTCTCTCCCTCAGGTAATGTCCCTCTCCTCCTCCTCAGGTAATGTCCCCTCTCCTCCTCCTCAGGTAATGTCCCTCCCTCCTCCACAGGTAATGTCCCTCTCTCCCTCTCCTGAGTCTCCTCCTCAGGTAATGTCCTCTCTCCTCTCCTCCTCCTCAGGTAATGTACCTCTCTCCCTCATCTAGGTAATGTCCCTCTCTATCCTCTCCCTCCTCCTCAGGTAATGTCCCTCTCCTCTTCCTCAGGTAATGTCCCTCTCTCCTCTTCCCTCCTCCTCAGGTAATGTCCCTCTCCCTCCTCCCAGGTAATGTCCCTCTCTCCCTCTTCCTCCTCCCTCAGGTAATGTCCCTCTCTCCCTCCTCAGGTAATGTCCTCCTCCCTCATCCTCCTCAGGTAATGTCCCTCCCTCCCTCTCTCCTCCTCAGGTAATGTCCCTCTCTCCCTCCCTCAGGTAATGTCCCTCTCTCCCTCCTCAGGTAATGTCCCTCTCCCCTCTCCTCTCAGGTAATGTCCCTCTCTCCCCTCCTCTCTCAGGTAATGTCCCTCTCCTCCTCCTCAGTAATGTCCCTCTTTCCCTCTCCTCCTCTAGGAAGCGTACCCCTATTTCCTCCTCCTCAGGTAATGTCCCTCTCCTCTTCCTCAGGTAATGTCCCTCTCTCCCTCTTCTCCTCCTCAGGTATTGTACCTCTCTCCCTCTCCTCAGGTAATGTCCTCTCTCCCTCCTCTCCTCAGGTAATGTCCCTCTCTCCCTCAGGTAATGTCCCCTCTCCCTCTCTCTCAGGTATGTCCCTTCCTCTTCCTCCAGGTAATGTCCCTCTCCTCCTTCCTCAGGTAATGTCCTCTCTCCTCCTCCTCAAGGTAATGTCCCTCTCCCCTTCCCTCCTCCTCAGGTAATGTCCCTTCCCTCTCCTCTCCTCAGGTAATGTCCTCCTCCTCAGGTAATGTCCCTCTCTCCTCTCCTCCTCCTCAGGTAATGTCCCTCTCCTCTCCCTCAGGTAATGTCCCTCTCTCCCTTCCTCCTCCTCAGGTAATGTCCCTCTCCTCACCTCCTCAGGTAATGTCCCTCTCCCTCTCCTCCCTCCTCAGGTAATGTCCCTCTCCTCCACTCCTCAGGTAATTCCCTCTCCTCCCCTCCTCAGGTAATGTCCCTCTCTCCCTCCCTCAGGTAATGTCCCTCTCTCCTCCCTCAGGTAATGTCCCTCTCTCCCTCCTCAGGTAATGTCCCTCTCCCTCCTCTCCCTCAGGTAATGTCCCTCTCTCCCTCTCCTCCTCAGGTAATGTCCCTCTCTCCTCCTCCTCAGGTAATGTCCCTCTCTCCCTCTCTCCTCCTCAGGTAATGTCCCTCTCCTCTCCTCAGGTAATGTCCCTCTCTCCCTCCTCCTCTCTCAGGTAATTCCCTCTCCTTTCCTCAGGTAATGTCCCTCCCCCTCCTCCGTATGTCCCTCCTCAGGTATTGTCCCTCTCCTCCCTCTCCTCAGAATCCCTCTCCAGGTAATGTCCCTCTCTCCCTCTCCCTCAGGTAATGTCCCCTCTCCTCATGCTCTCTCCTCCTCAGGTAATGTCCCCTCTCCTCTCCTCAGGTAATGTCCCTCTCTCCTCCGATCTCCTCCTCAGGTAATGTCCTCTCTCCTCTTCCTCCTCTCTCTCAGGTAATGTCCACTCTCCTCTCCTCAGGTAATGTCCCTCTCTCCCTCTCCTCCTCCTCAGGTAATGTCCCTCTCCTCCTCTCCTCAGGTAATGTCCTCTCTCCCTCTCCTCCTCCTCAGGTAATGTCCCTCTCCTCCACCTCCTCAGGTAATGTCCCTCTCTCCCTCTCCTCCTCCTCAGGTAATGTCCCTCTCCTCCACCTCCTCAGGTAATGTCCCTCTCATCCTCCTCAGGTAATACCCCTCTCTCCCTCTCCTCAGGTAATGTCCCTCTCCTCCTCCTCCTCAGGTAATGTCCCTTTCTCCCTCTCCTCCTCAGGTAATGTCCCTCTCTCCCTCTCCTCAGGTAATGTCCCTTTCTCCCTCTCCTCCTCAGGTAATGTCCCTCTCTCCCTCTCCTCAGGTAATGTCCCTCTCCTCCTCCTCCTCAGGTAATGTCCCTCTCCTCCTCAGGTAATGTCCCTTTCTCCCTCTCCTCCTCCGGTAATTGTCCCTCTCCCCCGGTGTTTGGTGACTATGTTGCGGTCTGCTCCGCTCCTGGGGTCCGGACCTCCAGTTTCAGGCCACGTGTGATCCGGAGTTTCGGGCCCCGATGAGGCTGCAGAAATGAGGCCGGGCCTAGCGCCCCCGCCCCCGGATCCACAGGCCGGGCCGTGTGCGGAGCCCCGGGTGCCCCCAGGCCGCTCTCTGGCCGTGGACAGCCGCTCTCGTACCTGTGCGCCCGGGGACGCCATGCTGGACACTTTCAATGAGTGAGGCCGCTCATGCCGCTTTCCCCGCCGTCGCCATCTTCTCAGCGCGCCTACCCCGATCCACCACACTGCGCAGGCGCAGCCACGCCCTCTCCGATATGCGACACTGCGCAGGCGCAGCCACGCCCTTTCCGAACCATCACACTACGCAGGCGCGTCCCGCCCGGCTCTGCTTTGCCACAGTGCGCAGGCGCGGCCACGACCTCCTCCTCCTCAACCCTTCAAGGTACCGTCACACGGGGAGATATCGCCGGCGATGTTGCCGGCAACTCAGGGGCGTGGCCAGGTTGCGGCGACATCGCCGCGGAATTGCCGCGTGTGACAGGGCGATTATCAGGCGATGAATCGCCTGAGTAACATCGCCAGGTTTCCCAACAATGTTGGGAAACCTGGCGATGTTGCTCAGGCGATCATGCCTGATCGCCCTGTGTTTTAAGGGCCCTTTCACATCAGCGTTTTTCGTAATTCGCGGCAGATGCGGTGAAAAAACCGCATCTGCCGCGTTTGCCGCATAACCGTTCCACTTGCGGCGCGGTTGCGGTTTTTTCTATGCAAAGTATAGGCGTACTTGCGGCAAGTGCGGTTTTGCACTTGCGGCAGATGCGGCCGCGAAAAAAACCGCAGTAAGGGCCCTTTCACATCAGCGTTTTTTTAAATTTGCGGCAGATGCGGTGAAAAAACCGCATCTGCCGCAACTGCCGCATAACGGTTCCACTTGCGGCACGGTTGCGGTTTTTTCCATAGGAAGTATAGGGGGACTTGCGGCAGATGCGGCAAGTGCGGTATTGCACTTGCGGCAGGTGCGGCAGAGAAAAAAACCGCGGCTTACTGCGGTTTTTTTCTCTGCCGCACCTGCCGCAAGTGCAATACCGCACTTGCCGCATCTGCCGCAAGTCCCCCTATACTTCCTATGGAAAAAACCGCAACCGTGCCGCAAGTGGAACCGTTATGCGGCAGTTGCGGCAGATGCGGTTTTTTCACCGCATCTGCCGCAAATTTAAAAAAACGCTGATGTGAAAGGGCCCTAAGCCGCACCTGCCGCAAGTACGCCTATACTTTGCATAGAAAAAACCGCAACCGCGCCGCAAGTGGAACGGTTATGCGGCAAACGCGGCAGATGCGGTTTTTTTCACCGCATCTGCCGCGAATTACGAAAAACGCTGATGTGAAAGCACCCGGTGCTTTCACATCTGCGTTTTTCGTAATTCGCGGCAGATGCGGTGAAAAAACCGCATCTGCCGCGTTTGCCGCATAACGGTTCCACTTGCGGCACGGTTGCGGTTTTTTCCATAGGAAGTATAGGGGGACTTGCGGCAGATGCGGCAAGTGCGGTATTGCACTTGCGGCAGGTGCAGCAGAGAAAAAAACCGCGGCTTACTGCGGTTTTTTTCTCTGCCGCACCTGCCGCAAGTGCAATACCGCACTTGCCGCATCTGCCGCAAGTCCCCCTATACTTCCTATGGAAAAAACCGCAACCGTGCCGCAAGTGGAACCGTTATGCGGCAGATGCGGTTTTTTCACCGCATCTGCCGCGAATTACGAAAAACGCAGATGTGAAAGCACCCTAAGGGCCCTTTCACATCAGCGTTTTTTTCAAATCGCGGCAGATGCGGTGAAAAAACCGCATCTGCCGCGATTACCGCATACCGGCTGCACTTGCGGCGCGGTTGCGGTTTTTGCCATGCAATGTATAGGCGTACTTGCGGCAAGTGCGGTTTTGCACTTGCGGCAGGTGCGGCCGCGAAAAAAACCGCGGCTGACCGTGGTTTTTTTCGCTGCCGCACATGCCGCAAGTGCAAAACCGCACTTGCCGCATCTGCCGCAAGTCCCCCTATACTTCCTATGGGAAAAACCGCAACCGTGCCGCAAGTGGAACGGTTATGCGGCAAACGCGGCAGATGCGTTTTTTTCACCGCATCTGCTGCGAATTACGAAAAACGCTGATGTGAAAGGGCCCTAAGGGCCCTTTCACATCAGCGTTTTTTTCAAATCGCGGCAGATGCGGCTGACCGCGGTTTTTTTCGCGGCCGCACCTGCCGCAAGTGCAAAACCGCACTTGCCGCAAGTCCCCCTATACTTTGCATGGCAAAAACAGCAACCGCGCCGCAAGTGCAGCCGGTATGCGGTAATCGCGGCAGATGCGGTTTTTTTTCACCGCATCTGCCGCGATTTGAAAAAAACGCTGATGTGAAAGGGCCCTAACGCGGCAACCAGCAATGTTGCGGGCGATTCCGCCTATATCCAACATTGCGAGTGATCGCTTGCTGGGTTGCTGGGCAACCCAGCGAGCGATAGCCGCGGCAACTAGCCGGCGACATCGCCGGTAAGTTGCTCCGTCTGACAGCTCACCGGCGATGTTGTCAGGGATGCGCGCTCCCGCGATCCCCGGCAACATCGCCGGCGATATGTCCCTGTGTGACGGTACCTTCAGAGAGGAGCCGAGCACATGACCGGGTGGGCGGAGCCAAGCACGTGATCAAGTGAGCGGAGCCGCACACGTGACGAGAGACGAGACGACGGAGGAGAAACCGAGGAGTGAAGAGAAGAGACGACAGAGGAGAAACCGAAGAGGGAAGAGAAGAGACGACGGAGGAGAAACCGAGGGGGAAAAAGAAGAGGCGACGGAGGAGAAACCGAGGAGGGAAGAGAAGAGACGACGGAGGAGAAAACCGAGGGGGAAAAAGAAGAGGCGACGGAGGAGAAACCGAGGAGGGAAGAGAAGAGACGACGGAGGAGAAACCGAGGAGGGAAAAGAAGAGACGACGGAGGAGAAACCGAGGGAGAAAAAGAAGAGACTACTGAGGAGAAACCAAGGAGGGAAAAGAAGAGACGACGGAGGAGAAACCAAGGAGGGAAAAGAAGAGACGATGGAGGTGAAACCGAGGAGGGAAGAGAAGAGACGACGGAGGAGAAACCGAAGAGGGAAGAGAAGAGACGACGGAGGAGAAACCGAGGGGGAAAAAGAAGAGGCGACGGAGGAGAAACGAGGAGGGAAGAGAAGAGGCGACGGAGGAGAAACCGAGGAGGGAAGAGAAGAGACGACGGAGGAGAAACGAGGAGGGAAAAGAAGAGACGACGGAGGAGAAACCGAGGGGGAAAAAGAAGAGACGACGGAGGAGAAACCGAGGAGGGAAAAGAAGAGACGACGGAGGAGAAACCAAGGAGGGAAAAGAAGAGACGACGGAGGTGAAACCGAGGGGGAAAAGAAGAGACGACGGAGGAGAAACCGAGGAGGGAAAAGAAGAGACGACGGAGGAGAAACCGAGGAGGGAAAAGAAGAGACGACGGAGGAGAAACCGAGGAGGGAAGAGAAGAGACGACGGAGGAGAAACCGAGGAGGGAAGAGACGACGGAGGAGAAACCGAGGAGGGAAGATACAACGGAGGAGTAAGCGAGGAGGGAAAAGAAGAGACGACGGAGGAGAAACCGAGGAGGGAAAAGAAGAGACGACGGAGGAGAAACCAAGGGGGAAAAAGAAGAGACAACGGAGGTGAAACCGAGGAGGGAAAAGAAGAGACAACGGAGGTGAAACCGAGGAGGGAAAAGAAGAGACGACGGAGGAGAAACCGAGGAGGGAAAAGAAGAGACGACGGAGGAGAAACCGAGGGGGGAAAAGAAGAGACGACGGAGGAGAAACCGAGGGGGGAAAAGAAGAGACGACGGAGGAGAAACCGAGGAGGGAAAAGAAGAGACGACGGAGGAGAAACCGAGGGGGAAAAAGAAGAGACGACTGAGGAGAAACCGAGGAGGGAAAAGAAGAGACGACGGAGGAGAAACCGAGGAGGAAAAGAAGAGACGACGGAGGAGAAACCGAGGAGGGAAGAGAAGAGACGACGGAGGAGAAACCGAGGAGGGAAGAGACGACGGAGGAGAAACCGAGGAGGGAAGATACAACGGAGGAGTAAGCGAGGAGGGAAAAGAAGAGACGACGGAGGAGAAACCGAGGAGGGAAAAGAAGAGACGACGGAGGAGAAACCGAGGAGGGAAAAGAAGAGACGACGGAGGAGAAACCAAGGGGGAAAAGAAGAGACGACGGAGGAGAAACCGAGGAGGGAAGAGACGACGGAGGAGAAGCCGAGGAGGGAAGAGACGACGGAGGAGAAACCGAGGGGGGAAGAGACGACGGAGGAGAAACCAGAGGAGGGAAGAGACGGAGAGGAAGAGAAACCGAGGAGGGAAGAGACGACGGAGGAGAAACCGAGGAGGGAAGAGACGACGGAGGAGAAACCGAGGAGGGAAGAGACGACGGAGGAGAAACCGAGGAGGGAAGAGACGACGGAGGAGAAACCGAGGAGGGAAGAGACGACGGAGGAGAAACCGATGAGGGAAGAGACGACGGAGGAGAAACCGAGGAGGGAAGAGACGACGGAGGAGAAACCGAGGAGGGAAGAGACGACGGAGGAGAAACCGAGGAGGGAAGAGACGACGGAGGAGAAACCGAGGAGGGAAGAGACGACGGAGGAGAAACAGAGGAGGGAAGAGACGACGGAGGAGAAACAGAGGAGGGAAGAGACGACGGAGGAGAAACCGAGGAGGGAAGAGACGACGGAGGAGAAACCGAGGAGGGAAGAGACGACGGAGGAGAAACCGAGTGGGGAAAGTCACTGTGTACATACATTACATTACTGATCCTGAGTTACCTCCTGTATTATACTCCAGAGCTGCACTCACTATTCTGCTGGTGCAGTCACTGTGTACATACAGTGTTGACCAAAAGTACACGGTCAAGCAGTCCAGTGCCAGAGGCAGCAAAGCAACCCCATAACATCAGGGAACCTTCGCCATGTTTGACTGTAGGGACCGTGTTCTTTTATTTGAATGACTTTTTTTCTCCTGTAAACTCAATGTTGATGCCTTTGCCCAAAAAGCTCTACTTTTGTCTCATCTGACCAGAGAACATTCTTCCAAAATGTTTTAGGCTTTCTCAGGTAAGTTTTGGAAACTCCAGCCTGGCTTTTTTATGTCTCGGGGTAAGAAGTGGGGTCTTCCTGAGTCTCCTACCATACAGTCCCTTTTCACTCAGACGCCGACGGATAGTATGGATTGACACTGTTGTACCCTCGGACTGCAGAGCAGCTTGAACTTGTTTGGATGTTAGTCGAGGTTCTTTATCCACCATCCGCACAATCTTGCGTTGAAATTTCTTGACATTTTTTCTTTTCCGTCCACATCTAGGGAGGTTAGCCACAGTGCCATGGGCTTTAAACTTCTTGATGACACTGCGCACGGTAGACACAGGAACATTCAGGTCTTTGGAGATGGACTTGTAGCCTTGAGATTGCTCATGCTTCCTCACAATTTGGTTTCTCAAGTCCTCAGACAGTTCTTTGGTCTTCTTTCTTTTCTCCATGCTCAATGTGGTACACACAAGGACACAGGACAGAGGTTGAGTCAACTTTAATCCATGTCAACTGGCTGCAAGTGTGATTTAGTTATTGCCAACACCTGTTAGGAGCCACAGGTAAGTTACAGGTGCTGTTAATGACACAAATTAGAGAAGCATCACATGATTTTTCTAACAGTGCCAATACTTTTGTCCACCCCCTTTTTTATGGTTGGTGTGGAATTATATCCAATTTGGCTTTAGGACAATTCTTTTTGTGTTTTTTTCATTGAAGACAAATTAAATGAAGATAATAATGCCAAAGAATTTGTGATTGCGATGATTTTCAGGAAGAAACTTGAGTATTATCTGACAGAATTGCAGAGGTGTCAATACTGTTGACCAACACTGTACATTACATTACTGATCCTGAGTTACCTCCTGTATTATACTCCAGAGCTGCACTCACTATTCTGCTGGTGCAGGCACTGTGTACATACATTACATTACTGATCCTGAGTTACCTCCTATATTATACTCCAGAGCTGCACTCACTATTCTGCTGGTGCAGTCACTGTGTACATACATTACATTACTGATCCTGAGTTACCTCCTGTATTATACTCCAGAGCTGCACTCACTATTCTGCTGGATCAGTCACTGTGTACATACATTACATTACTGATCCTGAGTTACCTCCTGTATTATACTCCAGAGCTGCACTCACTATTCTGCTGGTGCAGTCACTGTGTACATACATTACATTACTGATCCTGAGTTACCTCCTGTATTATACTCCAGAGCTGCACTCACTATTCTGCTGGTGCAGTCACTGTGTACATACATTACATTACTGATCCTGAGTTACCTCCTGTATTATACTCTAGAGCTGCACTCACTATTCTGCTGGTGCAGTCACAGTGTACATACATTACATTACTGATCCTGAGTTACCTCCTGTATTATGCTCCAGAGCTGCACTCACTATTCTGCTGGTGCAGTCACTGTGCACATACATTACATTACTGATCCTGAGTTACCTCCTGTATTATACTCCAGAGCTGCACTCACTATTCTCCTGGTGCAGTCACAGTGTACATACATTACATTACTGATCCTGAGTTACCTCCTGTATTATACTCCAGAGCTGCACTCACTATTCTGCTGGTGCAGTCACTGTGTACATACATTACATTACTGATCCTGAGTTACCTGCTATATTATCCTCCAGAGCTGCACTCACCTTCCATCACCATCTGAGCCCAATTTAGCGCCTTGTATTCGGCCATCTCCAGGCTTTGTATGAGGCATCCTATTGCCCCCACCATCGGGCAGCGCATTTTGCTTTATCTCCTACCCTGTTTCCCCGAAAATAAGTCACCCCCGAATATAAGTCAGGGCAGGGCTGGCGCAGAATTTTCCAATATAAGTCATACCCCGATTATAAGACAGGGTGACTTATTTTCGGGGAATATAAGACAGGGTACCGCTAAAGTGCCATTTTTGCCCATTGCATGTTTTACCTGTGTCCCCGCTGGCCCCGCTATCCTCCGTGGGCTCCCCTCTGCCCTCAGGTGCAGCCGCAGGTCCGCTGTCCCCCGTGGGCTCCCCTCTGCCCTCAGGTGCCGCAGGTAACCCCGAGGGCATAGGGTTAATCTTGTGCGCCTGTCGCCCCGGCCTGACGTCACCGCTGCAGCAGGAGGTTCTGATTGGCCAGCGGCTCCCCAGCATCTCGAGCGCTGATTGCCTCAGCGGCTCGAGTGCTGATTGGCCAGAAGCTCCTGCATGAAGAAGCATCTGGACAACGCCCTGCACCGTGGAGGAATCCATAGCCCGAGGCCGCTATTACCCTAAAAAATAAGGATGTTTCCTTGCCGACTTGCCCATTAAAACCGCAATTCCGCCACACAGCCGACTTGCGGCACACTTGCGGCAGGTCCCCATACAATGTACGGTACTGTATGGGACACTTGCAGCAAGGTGCGGTTAATTGTCATTTTTTTTTAATACAAGTCATACCCCGAATATAAGACAGGGTGGGACTTATGGGGTAAAATTAATATAAGACACTGTCTTATATTCGGGAAAACACGGTATCTACTCGATGTGTTCTGCCATCATCACACCGGGAGGGTTTTCCTCTCCTTGCTCTTCCTGTTACATTACAGATTGTCGTCTATTCCTCCGTCCGCTCCGTTACCTTTTCATTCATCAGATAACTGTGAAGTGTTTGGTGTAACGCTGACATCTCATTCTGTGCAGACACTGATCATTCAATGCTGAACGATTTCAGCTCTGAAGCTTGCAGAATTTCAGTGATACAGCTAAGTGTTTGTTCACACATCACTTTTTAGATTTGTTGCAGGAAACCTCGGGAAGGTTTTGTCATCAGATCTTCATCTTGTAAGGTGACCGGCTGCTATTGAAGCTATTCCATCGCACCTTCACCCTCTTAAGGTACCTTTACACACCACTACAGAAGGTTGGAAACAATCGGGTGTCTCGAGAACGTACCAACGGTTCCTAATGGTACCCGATACCGCCTTACACGCCGCTACAAGGTGCTCTACAGAAGGTTTAATCTATCCCTGGAGGCACCGACGGTTGCCTGAAGTTACCTTCTGTAGAGCACCGTCCCTCATTTACACGCCGCTACAAGGTGCTCTACAGAAGGTTTATCTATCCTGGATACACCGCCGGTGCCACAAGTTACCTCTGTAGAGCACCGTCCCTCATTTACACGCCACTACAGAAGGTAATATAGGAGGACCTGGGGCAGCAGGGACAACACATAGGCGTGCCAGAGTTGTGGATTACGAGACGCTCGTACGATGATTGGACAATGCAATAACATCATGACTGGCCAGCCAGCACAGGAAGGCTGGCTACTACATGACGCTATAGCAATTGTGTAGTGTGACTGGTCACTCCTTAAATATGCCCCCCTATGCAGCGACTACCAATCGTCATGCAGGAGCTTCCACCAATGATCGCTGAAGGGGGGAGGTTTCCCGGAGGCTGTGTCACGCCCCAGGGAGTTATCTAGGTGACGAATAAACCTTACCGTACCGTATTTAGACGCCGCTACCATTGGTTGAAATCAACCTGTTTTTGAGCACTGCTCTGAAACAGGTGCCGAAAGTGAAGGGTGGCAACAACCTGATTTACACGCCGCTACCTTGGGTTGTTTTGACGATGCAAGATACAATTGTCTCCGACACCCGGTTGTTTCCAACCTTCTGTAGCGGCGTGTAAAGGTACCATTAAGAAATGTTGCAGAAACAGACAGCGGCACATTTTGACGTTTCAGTGTTTTTATGACTCTGCCATGAAATATCTAAAAGTGAACAAACAACGTCATCATAGAAAAGCCGTGTGGGAAATTAGTGATATGAGGACCCTTAACAAATACAGACAGGAAGCCGGGCCCCCGGCCATACCACCGGGAGGTCACCGATACCCGATTGGTTTCTATGGTGCTCCACTCTCCCGTTCAGAAAGGCAGGAGCTGGGTGACTCATGTGAGATGAATGCAAGATATAGTGTGTCTCCCTGCTCTACATGTGATACCGGCGATGAGAACAACAGGTCACATCATGACACATAACACTCATGTTCTGTTCTGAAAACTAATGACACAATGTAACAAGAACATAAAGGACTGAAAACCATCATCTTCCCCATTGTAAAGCATGGCCTACAACCTATACTCCTGTCACCTGCAGAGCTGCACTCACAATTCTGCTTTTCTGTCACTGGAGAGCAGTGCATTGCGATGTATCTCAGAAGCAGCAGGTGCACACGGCTACAAGACATTACGGAAAAAGTGCAAACCTTGACGTCAACTGAGCTGCGTGGCGTAACCTGAAGCTTATGGGCCCCGATACAAACGCTTCAGTGGGGCCCCCAATTATTGCAATTCTTTAATAACATTAGTCTTTTTCTATAGGCCAAAAAGACTTAGGGCCCCCTAAGCGCCAGGGTCCAGGTGTGATTGCTACCCCAGCACCTGTTGCAATTACACCCCTGCCGAGATGGCGTCACACTGAGTCCTCACAGATGTTTTTATAATTTTATCTGTAAATATGGTCTAATTTGCTAAATTCTTAATGTTCACAAATTTTAAAACTTTGCTGGAAACCTTAAGACTAAACCAAGTCCTGTACAGTCTGGGAAATAAGTATTTGATCCCTTGATCATTCTGTAAGTTTGCCCAAGACATGACCAGTCTATAATTTTAACGGTGGGTTAATTTATTACAGTGAGATAGAATATCAACAATATCAGGGACCAAGTGTCTTTAGGTCCGCGCCGCTGCTCCAATGAGTATCAAAAAACACTGGAGTGCTTTGAAACAAGATATCTTCAGTTTTATTTTCCAACGCGTTTCGGAGCTAACACCCAGCTCCTTCCTCAGGGAATGACCCTGGGGAGAGTGTTAGCTCCGAAACGCGTTGGAAAATAAAACTGAAGATATCTTGTTTCAAAGCACTCCAGTGTTTTTTGATACTCATTGGAGCAGCGGCGCGGACCTAAAGACACTTGGTCCCTGATAGAGTTTCACCCCCACGTTGTGGAAGTGTGGTCCCGGCTGCGGCTGCTGTGTTTGAGCGATCAAGCTAGTTGTGGGCTTCACAACTAAATCAGGTGAGCAGTTTTCATACTGTATGGGATTTGATTCCTATTGAGGATAAGACCCTATGCGCATTCTCATTTTATAGATATAGAATATCAACAATAACATCCAGAAAATCACATTGTCTAAATGATATAAAGTTATTTGCATTTTGCAGAGAGAAATAAGTATTTGATCCCTCTGGCAAACAAGACTTAAAGGGATCCTGTCACCTCAAACGCCTCCTAAGCTAGCAAAACATGTCCATGCAGCATATTATCACTAATCTCACACTCCTTTTGTCTCCTAAAAGCATCCTGTGAAAGTGGAGAAAAACGTTTTAATCCTCACTCATTAGTGATTATAATTAGCAGGGGCTATATTCTTTAGTCACCAGGGCGGGCTGTTTTGCAGCTTCAGGATCCACCCTGTCTCTGTGTGTTCTGCTGTGATTTGCAGGCATTGCCCTCCCCCCTCTCTATCACTCACAGAATACAAATCATTAGTCCTGCCTTCAGCTCCACATCACAGCACACAGACAGAGAGAGGCTGGATCCTCCAGCTGCAAAATAACACCCCCTGGTGACTAAAGAATATAGCCCCTGCTAATTATAATCACTAATGAGTGAGTATTAAAACGTTTTTATGCACTTTCACAGGATGCTTTTGGGAGACAAAAGGAGTGTGAGATTAGTGATGGGATGCTGCAGGGACATGTTTTGACAGTTTAGGAGGCGTTTTGGAGGCGACAGGATCCCTTTAATATTTGGTGGTAAACCCTTGTTGGCAGCACAGCAGTCAAACGTTTCTTGTAGTTGATGATGAGGTTTGTGCACGTGTCAGGAGGGATTTTGCTCCACTCCTCTTTGCAGATCATCTCTAAATCATTAAGATTTTGAGGCTGTCGCTTGGTAACTTGGACCTTCAGCTCCTCTATATGTTTTCTATGGGATTAAGGTCTGGACACTGGCGAGGCCACTCCATTACCTTAATGTGCATCTTTTTGAGCCACTCCTTTGTTGCCTTGGCTGTATGGTTTGGGTCATTGTCATGCTGGAAGACCCAGCCACGACCCATTGTTAATGTCCTGATGGAGGGAAGGAGGTTGTCACTCAGGATTTTACGGTACATGGCTCCACCCATTGATGCGGTGAAGTAGTCCTGTGCCCTTAGCAGAGGAACACCCCCAAAATATAATGTTTCCCCCACCATGCCTGACTGTGAGGATGGTGTTCTTCTTTGGGTCATAGGCAGCATTTCTCTTCCTCCAAACATGGCGATTGAGTTAATACCAAAGAGCTCAATCTTTGTCTCCTCTGAGCACAGCACCTTCTCCCATCACTCTCACAATCACCAAGGTGTCACTGGTAACTTCAGACGGGGGCAATGTGCCTTCTGGAGCAGGGGACTTTGCGGGCACTGCAGGATTTTAATCCATTATGGTGTAATGTGTTAACAATAGTTTTCTTGGTGACAGTGGTCCCAGCTACCTTGAGATCATTAACAATGTCCCCCGTGTAGTTTTAGGCTGATCTCTCACCTCCTAATGATCCTGGATACCCCATGAGGTGATTTTACATGGAGCCCCAGATCGATGTGGACTGACCTCATTTTGTATTTCTTCCATTTTCTTCCTATTGCACCCACACTTGTCTCCTTCTCCCCCGGCTTTGTCTTCCGTATGGTTCTGTAACCCATTCCAGCCTTGTGCAGGTCTAGGATCTTTTCCCTGACATCCTTAGGCCGGCTTCACACTGCGTGTGTGATCCGATCCGTGCCTGTCCGCTTGAGGCAGACAGCCGCGGATCGGATCAGCACACAGGACCGGGGGGTTGTTATGCCCACCGATCCTGTGTGCAGCGCACGCAGTTCCCACTGCTGATAAGTCAGGACCGCGGGCGCCGCGGTCCTGACCTGTCAGCGGCTGCAGCTGCGTGCGGCTGCACACAGGATCGGAGGGCATAACAGCCCCCCGGTCCTGTGTGCTGATCCGATCCGCGGCTGTCTGCCTCAAGTGGACAGGCATGGATTGGATCACACACGCAGTGTGAAGCCGGCCTTACAAAGCTCTGTGGTCTTCCCATGTTGTAGAGGTTAGAGGTGACTGATTCATTGAGTGTGGACAGGAGTCTTTATACCGGTGACAATGTAAGACAGCTGTGTGTAATGCAGGGAACCAGGTGATTAGGAGCCATAACTGCTCTGTAGGGGCCAGAACTCCTAATGGTTGGGAGGGGATCAAATACTTATTTCTCTCTGGAAAATGCAAATAACTTTATATCATTTAGACAATGTGATTTTCTATCTCTCACTGCTAAAATTAACGACCCTAATTATAGACTGGTCATGTCTTTGTCAGTGGGCAAACTTGCAAAATCTGCAAGGGATCAAATACTTATTTCCCCCACTGTAAGTAGAGGCTTGTACACTCGGCTTTGGGAGGACATCACCGTCAGGTCGGAGTCACACGTGCAGTGTTTGGCGGTTTCATGAGACAATCAGTAGTGGATACGACGGAGGATACGTTTCCACCTTTCTTTTGTTGGATCCACTCCTGTGTTTGGCACTGAACCCTCCTGTGTGATTCCAGCTTTCAGGGTTACCCTCTACCCAGCGAGTCCTATGTGCCAGCACAGGACGCCCCCCAGGAGGACCCGCGTCAGTATTCAATGTCACGTATGGGCTGCGCGGTAGCACGGCTCCTCACCGCCCCCTGTCTGCTGGTCTCTTTGTTTTTGTCTTTTTCGCTTTGTCGTAGTTGTGGTTTTTTAGCACACACACGCAGGCAGACACACCCGGCTACCGTCTTCGGCAGGTCGGTCCCTTTCACCCATTTCTTCCTTTCTTTATCATATATTTGTACAGTCCTGGAGAAAGCCGTGTTCTCCCAGCTGTAGCCGCCCAGGATATAGATCTTATTGTCCAGGACGGCGGCCCCGGACTCGCTGTTCGGCTGCAGTAGTGAAGCGACGCGCGTCCACTGATCACACTGGGGGCTGTAACACTCCACCGCCAGGATGTCAAACCGCTCCATAGATTCCAGGTTGTCATCACTGCCCCCTATAGCATATATACTGTCATCTAGTGTGCACATACTGTGCCAGCCGCGGGCGATGGTCATGGGCCTCCGCTCCTCCCAGGCGTCAGCTCGCGGGTCGTAGCACAGAAGATTTTTCCTGTATGGGCCGATCTGGTAATCGTGTCCTCCAGAGATGTAGACGTAGTCCTTGTGGACGGACCCAGCATGTCCATAGGTGAATCTAAAGTACAAAGGCAGCATCAGTGTATTGTGGTCAGTTTACAGGTAGATATTTTCTGCGTTTCATGGGGCCGATCCAGACATCCCCATCCAACCCCTGTATGTTCTCAGGAGAAATTAATGGCTGCCAGGTGAGTCTGTAAGGAGCCCATCAGGGAGGGGACAGAGGGGCCTGCAGGAGGGAAAAACCCGCTATAAGGGGTGGAGGAGCACGCAAGGGGGAGGAGCCTATGATAGGGTAGGGAGGAGCCTGCAAGAGGGGGAGGGCTGAGGAGCCCACAAGATGGGGAGGGCCGAGGAGCCCACAAGATGGGGAGGGCCGAGGAGCCCTATGAGGGGAGGGCCGTGGAGCCCGTATGAGGGGAGGGCCGAGGAGCTCGTATGAGGGGAGGACAGAGGGGGCCGGAGGAGCCCGCGAGGAAGGGGCAGAGGTGCCCGCGAGAGGGGGGCGGAGGAGAGAGCCCGCGAGAGGGGGGCGGAGGAGCCCGCGAGAGGGGGGGACGGAGGAGTCCGCGAGAGGGGGGGACGGAGGAGTCCGCGAGAGGGGGGCGGAGGAGCCTGTATGAGGGGAGTACAGAGAAGCCCGCTAGAGGGGGGCGGAGGAGCCTGTATGAGGGGAGGATAGAGGAGCCCGCTAGAGGGGGGCGGGAGGAAGAGCATGTATGAGGGGGGTACGAGGAGCCTGTATGAGGGGAGTACAGAGGAGCCCGCTAGAGGGGGGCAGAGGAGCCTGTATGAGGGGAGGATAGAGGAGCCCGCATGAGAGAGATGGAGGAGCATCAACTACTACAGCACAGTTTTAGGTTAGACAGGAATGCTTAGGGATGTAGTAGGAAGCTGCAGGGACAGGTAGTGATAGGTTTGAGGACAGGTTCCCTCTAATCCTAAAGCAAGTTCAATATTCTGCTTGCGGTCAGTGAGGCTGATCACAATGTATCTCCAGACTCATTCATTGTCACAGACTATCAGATATGAGGAGTTCTGTTCTGCTGTAGCGATTAGCTCACAGATTTTCAATACCGAAACAATGGTACCAAACCCTCAGCTGTGGGAAGTATTACAGTTGTGGCAAAAAGTTTTGAGACTGACAAAAATGTGACTTTCACATTGTTCTGCTTCAGTGTATTTCGCTCTTTTAGGTTACTCAGACAATTAGGCCACGTTCACACTGCGATTGTGTCCGTTTAATGGATGACTTGGGTAGCAGCACAAACGTATCCATAGGCCTCCATTCAACAAACACATTGTAACGCATGGCAAAGTATGCAAGTGTGTGCAAGTGTTTATGGAAACGCACAGGAACGACTGCAAAGCTTCAGTCTGTTAGAAACCAACACAATGCAATGCAAGAATTCAGATTTGTGCTAATCTGCAGCATTGTGTATATGGAGTTTGCGATAGATGATATTAGAAGATGATTAGATAAAAAAAAAAAAAACAGACAGCACTCCTTTACACTTGTCAATTGCAATTGCACCTGTGCGGTCTGTGGAGCAGGCTGGCTACAAGGCTGGATCTGCACTCCTCCCCCATCAAGCACGGGGATGGGTGCTTGTACCTGTGCCACTGATGGAGACCCAAGGCTACGAGAAGGTTTGAGAGACAGGGACACAGAATTCAGTCACCTTGCCACGGTTGGTGGGCAGGCATATAATGCCATATATGTCTAGAACCTATGAAATGTTTCCCAAAAAAACATTTTTCTGATTTTTGAAGAACTTTTAGGTTTTCCTCAGAAAAACCCTTTACCATCATTTAAACATCATTATAACAAGCGTTGACAGGTCGAGTGGAATACTCTGGCCACACTCGAGTATGGGTTTGGTCCGGGCTTATAGCTCTCCCAGTGTCAACATTTGTGGGGAATGACGAATTTCTGAGGGGAGGGGTAGTAGGGGATTCTGCAATACCTGGTGGGTAGAGGATCAACACTATCTGGTTTGGAGGTCGGGAAGTTCCAGTCATGGGTGGCGGGGTTACCTACAGTTAAGCTCATGGTTAAATTATGGGACAAATTAAAACAGATGAGAGGCATCACTGGTCTTACCAAGTACTCCCCTATCTGGGACAATTCGCATCTACCACAACTGCACAAGCTTTCTGGATTTGCACAGTGGAGGCGGATAGGCATATGGTGGGTGTTGCAGTTGACGGGGGTGGAGTGTTCAGATCGTTTGAGGAACTGAGATGGGATTTCCCGTTATCACACAATATGTTTTTCCAGTATTTGCAGCTGAGGCATGCCTATTTCTTGCAGACCCGGACACAAGACATGTCTATACACCAGGATGTTGTGGTTAGCAGGCTGGGCATACAGGCACCCACCAGGGGTCTGACATCCTTTATTTATGGAGCTCTGCTGTGTGTGGATCGGTTGAGGCATCCGATCAAGGCATTGACCAAGTGGATGCAACAGCTGGGTCCCGCTACTGGAGATCAATGGGATTCGATACTTCAGATGGTCCCCAGACTGTCCTTAGGCGAGCCTGCTCGTTTGTCTCAGCTGTATACAGAGTATACCGGACTCCTAAGTGGCTCGTCGCTCTGAATCTGCGGTCAGACTCGGGATGTCCTAAATGCGGTATGAATGACGCAGACGTTCTGCATATGATGTGGACGTGCCCCTGTCTGCACATTTTCTGGATTCTAGTGCTCAATTTAATACATTTGACTACTAGACAGGACATTCCCCGGGACCCGGTGGTTTGTGTGTTGGGTTATGTGGAGGAGGTGGGGGGGGATGAGTGCCTTAAGGTCGCAGTGGCCAGGATGCTGTTTGTCGCTAGAAAACATATAGTGTCATACTGGATATGGACAAAACTCCCTCCCGTACTGAATATATTAATAAAATTAATTTTCTGCTATGCCGGGAAAAGGTTATTTACACCAAGAGAGGTTGTCCTAATATATTTGAGAAGATTTGGATGGGATGGTTGGAGGCCCCTGGTTTATCCTCAGGGAATCTGTAGGCGCAGTGACTGCTGTCAATATTAATATGTTTTTTGACCTGCTTTTGTTCTGTTTTCATTTTTCTGCTCTGCTTTCCTTCTTATGTTAGATGTACTCCGTGCGCTTATAATGGTGTCGGCATAGAATTTCATGGTATGTGCTCATTGTATATGAGATTTGAGAAGTTTTTTACTCTATGAGATGGTTTTTAGACCGAGCTAAGGGAGGGGGGGGGTCGGAGCAAGTCAGATATGTTCCGCTTGCAATGTTACCGTATATTCTCGCGTATAAGCCGAGTTTTTCAGCCCAAAAATTGAGCTGAAAAGTCCCCCCCTCAGCTCATACGCGAGTCACTGTATACTGTATACAGGCCGCCCGCCCCCATCAGTATACAGGGCCCCCCCCCTCGTGCAGCAATCCTGTAAAGGAATACATTATTATACTTATCCCTGCCGCTGTCTCGCCGCCACTATCGCGCTCCTCCGGCTTCCTCCGGTGGGCACAGGCATTGTCTGTGCGCCAGAGGAGGAAGCCGGAAGAAGCCGGAGGAGCGCGATAGTGGCGGCGAGACAGCGGCAGGGATTAAGTATAATAATGTATTCCTTTACAGGATTGCTGCACGAGGGGGGGGGCCCTGTATACTGATGGGGGCGGGCGGCCTGTATACTACCTCTAGGGCTGCTGTATATACCACTGGGGCTGCTGTATACTACCACTGGGGCTGCTGCTGTATATACCACTGGGGCTGCTGCTGTATACTACCACTGGGGCTGCTGCTGTATACTACCACTGGGGCTGCTGCTGTATATACCACTGGGGCTGCTGCTGTATACTACCACATGAGGGCTGCTGCTGTATATACCACTGGGGCTGCTGCTGTATACTACCACTGGGGCTGCTGCTGTATACTACCACTGGGGCTGCTGCTGTATACTACCACTGGGGCTGCTGCGGTATACTACCACTGGGGCTGCTGCGGTATACTACCACTGGGGCTGCTGCGGTATACTACCACTGGGGCTGCTGCGGTATACTACCACTGGGGCTACTGCGGTATACTACCACTGGGGCTGCTGTGGTATACTACCACTGGGGCTGCTGCGGTATACTACCACTGGGGCTACTGCGGTATACTACCACTGGGGCTGCTGTGGTATACTACCACTGGGGCTGCTGCGGTATACTACCACTGGGGAGGCCTGTATACCACTGGGGAGGCTGCTGTATACCACACTGCTGGGGGCTGTATACCTGTGCTGGGGTCCACCCTCGGCTTATACACAAGTCAATAGGTTTTCCCAGGTTTTGGGGGCAAAAGTAGGGGGGTCGGCTTATACACGGGTCGGCTTATACAAGAGTATATACGGTATGTTTTTTCTATGTATGTTATGTTGGAAATTCTAATAAATACTATCTAATTAAAAAAAAACATCATTGTATGCATGTTACTGACATCAACAGTGTGCTGCTATAACACTGGGGAACACAATTTTTTAGGAGTTAGGTCTGACAACTGTCCTTAATTAATTTTTGGATGCTGAATCCAGAAATGATCTCAGTTTTTCTCCATCACGTCAAGTTTTTGAACTATAGGATTTTTGTCTTCTCAAAAATATGTCAACTACTGTATCCAAAAAGTGTTTTTTTTTTTTTTTTTTTAAAATTACAAATATGAACAAAAAATGAAATATATAAGAAATAGGCATGACAAATATGTTTTTTAACACCATCATATATCATATAGCTCTATATGAGTCGAATTGTAATCAGATAACAAGTCTTATTACAGATATCAGTGCAATTGTGCTTCTCTGGCAGGTAAGTTGTGGAGGAAAAACTTGACGTGCTAGAAAAAACTGACTACATTTTTGGAATCAGCATGACAATTTTAGTGTAAATCAGCTCAAAAACCTAACTCAACAGAATTTTTTTTCAAATTGTTCCCCAGTGTAATTTTGTTGTATAGATTGATAGATAGGATAGATGTGAGGATAGCATTACCAGTCACCCGCTCGCTCTCTGCTGCTTCTGGTGCCGCTCATTAAGCTGATGAATGTTCATCCACCACCCCGGAAGCAGCAGAGGGCGGGGAGACTGCTAATGCTATTCTCACATCGAATTTTTCTATCTAACCTAACATCTATCAATCCTATCATTTATATTTCTATCTATCCTATTAGTACTATAGATGGATGAATAGTAGATATCTATCTATGTATCTACCCATTGACTTCAATGCATGGTTTGTGCGCTTGCAGACGCTTTCAGATAAAACAAGCGCCAGCGACCGCACAAAAAATGCAACAAGCTGCGTTCGGAGTGCGCTTGGAGGGTGCACAAATTGTGCGCATCCGAACGCAAACGCAACCGAACGCAGGCAAACACAGGCACATGCGTTCCCATGTTAAACACAGTGCGCAAGCATTTGACTGCGTTCAGTGCGCTGTGTTTACATATGGCAGTGTGAAACCACCCTAAGGGTGGCTTCACACCTGCGTTCATCGCAGTCCCTGCGTATTGCGGCGGGCGAACGCAAGCCGACCGCATACACCGTGCGTCCCTATGTTTAACATGGGAACGCATGGTGTATGCGGTCGGGTGCGCAGGGCCGTGCGTACCCATTGCCTGCTATGTGTGATTTGTACGCATGCAGAGGCTTGCATACAAATCATACATTCCCGTCCGCACCGAATCTGCAACATGTTGCGTACGGGAATGTATGATTTGTACGCAAGCCTCTGCATGCGTACAAATCACACATAGCAGGCAATGGGTACGCACGGCCATGCGCACCCGGCCGCACACACCATGCGTTCCCATGTTAAATATAGGGACGCACGGTGTATGCGGTCAGCTTGCGTTCGCCCGCCGCAATATGCAGCGGCAGCGAACGCAAGTGCGAAGCCACCCTAAGACAATCATTCCAGATGTCCCAAACAGTATTCTCAAGAGGCTTCATCAGAGAAATAACACCCACCCCACCCTCTGCAGTCCAATCTCTATTCTTGATGTTTTCTTGGGGAGAATTGGCTTAGAAAAGGCTTTACAGGCAAGGACATTGCTGCTTTTAAGAATGTCCCTAAATCAACCTTTTATTTCATGTACAATAACTGCAGATTGGGAGGTTCAATTACTGTGAAGGCTTCAAGGCACCCAAAATTGTCCAGTAGGTGCTAGGACTGTCTCCTAAATCCGGAACTTGATACCAGGCAGCCTCCAAAAGCCTTTGCATTAGTGTGCATGCAGATGTACTGACACCTGCCTGCTTCCATTACTGGGCAAGCTCTGCTCTCATGTTGAACCGATCCTGTAGCTGAATCATCCTTAGGAAATGGTCCTGGCGCCTGCTGGAAATTTTGGGTGTCCTGAAGCCTTCTTCACAGTAATTGAACCTCTCAATTTGCACTTGTTGTACATCCAATAAATGGTTGATTTAGGGGCATTTCTAAGCAGCAATGTCCTTGCCTGTAAAGCTTTTTCAGATGCAAATCAATGACAACTTCATGTGTTGTCTAACAAACGACAATGATTTCAGGCACCGGCCGCTGTGTAAAGCTACCAGTCTATTCGTATAATTCAATCAGCTCGGCTGCCTTGTCCAGGTTACCACTTTCTCCAGGTCATTGTGCGGCAGTGCTGTAAGTCAGTGGTAATGGGATTTCTGAATGAATGTACTATTCATGTGATCGCTCTTTTTTACAATCTGGAGTTCATGCAAATTTCCTCTATGAAAATAGAAGCAGGAAACTTTGTGAAATTCAATACTTGTGTCAGTCTCAATACTTTTGGCCATGGCTGGAGGACACGTGAACACTCAGCCTTTTTGGTGAGTTTTTTTAATAGCAAAAACTGATCAAAGCTGAAGGTTTTTGAAGCATTTGAGGAGGATTTTTTTTTCAGTCCCGGCCCCCGCTGCTTATAGCCCTCCCCATACACCATCATAAATATACTAAACATGGCGGGGATGATTGACACATAGCACAGGATTGCATGTAATGTGGTGACTGTGGCCCTTGGGGGTGATCAAGCACCATCATGTCAGGTATTAAATCCACATCAGATTCACCTCGGCAGCTCAGACACGTAGCTCCAAAGATCCATCTGAGGACAGTAGACCTCCACCGAGGACAAGGCGCCATTCTCATTCCTCCACCGACTGCAACAAGTTTATCGCTCATGGCAGCTAAATAGAAATCCACGCGGTGCTGATTCATGGAGGCGACCTGCGAACAGCAAACAGGACAATCAGGGAGCACTGAAATGCGTTGTCTAATAAATCAATATTATATTCACCCTATGATGTCTGGTGGAATACGGCAGCGCAGTGTTTAACTCTTCATCCTCCCTACTCTATAGACACCCCGCTGGGGACTGCAGCAGCCGTGATCTGCTTTCATAGTGGTTGTGACTCTCACAACCACACAAGGTGAAGCCTCTGATACGTATTTAAGTCATATTTTATCTCTCAGACCCTTCATCCTCTTTACTTTAATTTTCTAAGATAATGACCTTTGGGTTTTCATTGGCTGTAAGCCATAATCATCAACATTAACAGAAATAAACACATGACATAGATCCCTCTGTGTGTAATGACTATATAATATATGTGTGTCACTTTATGTATTGAATTAATGAAATGAATGAACGTTTTAATAATATTCCAATTCATTGAAATGCTCCTGAACAGTCACGCAGTCAGTGAGATAAAACATTTAATTCATACTGATACTAAAGAACTGTATAGACCTGATGATTGTCACAGCTGAGGGTTTGTTTAAGTTGTGTTCAAATAGGTTTATTGGATTTTTCAAGAAAACGGGGAAATGGGTAAGGGAGGGGATACACAAAGAAGAAAAAGGGGAGGGTGGAACATTGTGCATATTACATAAATAATATCAATACCAATAATCAAGCAATAGAGATAAATATAAAATAACAAATAAAAACCAACAACAACAAATAATAAGGACAAGTTACCAGAATTGTATCTTCAGCAATAAAGACAAATAAATCTGTAGTAGTAAAGGTAGAAAATAGTGAATGTAGCAATTCTATAGCAATTCTAACTGAGCCATTGTAGCGAAATGTAGTGTTGTCTTTTGTAGTCTAAACGGGCTGTATCCCAGCAGTAGGTAATGGTAAGAGTGAAGGGGAGTATGTTTCCAACCATGGCTCCCATTGGGCTAAAAACTTTGAAAACTTATTGGCGCGTATTGCAAAGTTGTATTCATACGTGCAGTGGTTAGTCACCCTCTCGACCAGGTTGGTCAACGTGGGGGGGGGTTCGGGTTTCTTCCATCGAGAGGCCAACAGGGTCTTGGCAGTCAACAGAATGTGGGACGTTAGGTCTTTAATACCCATCATAAGTAGTATAAACTCTGGGGTGTAGGGTATCTGTGTTGAGGAGAGCCATAGGATCAAATACTTAAATTAACCTTTAAGACATAAGGGCATGGGAGAAATGATATATAGGGTGTATTATTTTACATTGTATAAGTTGTGATTTAAACATGGCTGCCATTTCCTGCCACATCACACCATGTGCGGAGAGCAAGATGGAGTCCAAAGAAGACTGACCAATCACCGAAGCTGGAGGTCAGGCAAGACTGACCAATCACAGAATAACATACTCGATCAAGAACACACCCCTTGATGACCTCATGGATCCGCCCATGGACTAACCCACTGACCAATGAATACATCTGAGTAGAGCTGACCGAGCCCCTTATTGAACAAAATGTCCAGTCTATTGTAATAAACAGGCACTTGGAGCTTGGGTCTGACCAAGGAAGAGTGTACATCTGACTCTATATGTCTGGTGTCTACTACTTTTCAATGCCGGCGCTTGGTCTATATTGATTTGGTCAGGGGCAGGCAACTTATTAATATTATTATGAAATATTACCTTTACATCTGTATCCCCGTGATGTTCTTGATCAGGGTTGTTATTTCCCACCAGTAGTGTCTCAAAGACGGACAGTACCAAAGGATGTGTGATAACGTGCCCCGGGCCCCACATTCTCTCCAACATAATGGGGAGTGGGCGGGGTCAATATGATGTAATACTACTGGGGTATAGTACCATCTTGAGAGTGTCTTATAATAGCTTTCATGAAGAGTGGCACATTTCGAACTGGAGTACGTGATTTTGATTGCTTTAGCTATTTTTAAGGTTAATATGAATGCCTAGTTCTTCCTCCCAAGCTTTGAAAAATGAGAGGGGCAATAGTTCCAACTCGTCGTTAATCATTTTATATAAGGAATTTGTTTTCCAGATTGAGTCCTTATGTGGCGATTTTATTAGTTCTGCTATTATTTGAGGTACATCAGATTCGAGGCGATGGGTTTTGAGATATTTAGCTAAGGTCCTCCAAGATGTCCGGTCATCTCTGTTTAAGGAAAATGTACTTTGTAGGTCGTGAAAGGGTAAAGGAGAAGCCATCCCCCACCAAGTCATTTCCATAGTGGTCTTTGTTGGTTTTCCAGTTGGAGAGGTCCAAATTAGGAATCAGTATTTCAAGGGATTCCATTGGTATTTTCCTAAGAGTGGTCGAGATATAGTGTTTAGTTGCTTTTTTACTAAGGTGTCTCCAGGCCTGAATGGTGGCCTTGATTATTGGTTGGGCCGGGAGTTTTTTGGAGGGTTCTATTAGGTGGGCTATAAGCAGAGTCTTCAGGATCCTTCTATGGAGATCCAAGGCATGTCAGCACAATCATAGAGCCATCTTTGCGATAATTTAACGATGGAGGCTAGGTAATAGTTATGGAGATTAGGGACTCCCAGACCTGCCGACCTCTTGTGTCTCTCTAGAGACATCCTGGCGACTCTCAGCCTCTTACCCAGCCATATAAATGAATGTAGTTGGGCCTGAAGCTTGGTAAACCACTTCTTCGGGATAAACGTAGGGATTGATCTTATGATGTACAAATATTTTGGGAGCAAAAGCATTTTGAAAGCCTCGATTCTACTTAGCCACGTTAGTTCAATTCTGGAGTCGCAGATAGTCTTGGCGAAAGATGTCATAAAGGGATGATAGATTTGTGTGTACAACAGTCGATGATGGTTTAGTTAGTGTTATTCCTAAGTAAGACATTTCCTTCTCCTTCCAAGAAAAATCAAACTCCTCTTTAAGATATATAAGAAGAGTCTCATCAACATTAAGCTCCAAGACCTGGGACTTAGATTTGTTGATTTTATAGAATGAGAGTCAGGAATATGTCGCAAGTTCCATCTCAAGATGTCTAAGAGACTTGAGTGGATTGGTGATAGATAAGAGGATATCATCCGCGAAAAGTGATATCTTATGATAATGTTGGTTTAATGAGATCCCTTTGATGTTATCATTCCGTCTAATACTTGAGGCCAGTGGTTCGATGAAAAGGGCAAAGAGGAATGGAGAGAGTGGGCACCCCTGCCTAGTGCCATTTGACAAGGGGAATGCGGGGGATAAAAAGTTGTTTGAATATACCCTAGCTGTGGGGGTCCCATATTTGTTTAAGTTGTATCCAGGCTAGATAATTTGTCAGCTGACTCCAGACTGACATGCTTTACCTGCACTGCTACATTGTAACAAACTATTAGCTTCCTAAGGTTTATCCATGTAAAACATCAGCGTCCAAGTGGCACCCACAGGAGGTACTGAGCGCCTGAGCTGTTCCTGCCCAAACCCTGTACTGTGGCTTTCTCAGTTTAGATGGTACACTGGTGAGTCTGTCTTGCGAGATACACTCATAGGCTGCTTTCACACTGCAGTTTTTTCAGTGATCAGTGTCCATCCAGTTTGTGTGCCAAAACCCGGAGAGAAACCAGGAGAGGAACTTGCAGAGAAAAACTATAATTGAAAGATTGACACCTGTTCTGAGTTTTGGAGACACTCCTGGTTTTGGCACACAAATCTGATGGACACTGATCAGTGAAAAAACTGTAGTGTGGAAGCAGCCATATAGTGTTAACCAGGCCACCATACTTGGCGTCACTAATAGGCTATTGTTCACACATGGTGCATATATTCATATAGGCTGGGTTCACATTTGTGGACCCCTCCGCAGCATTCTGTGGAGGGGATCCGCAATGTGACCGCAGCCTCCGCAAGCTCCTATCTTTATAATAGGAGCACACGGCGCTGCGCTTGACTGCGCATGACCGTGCGCACCCATTCACTCCCATATGTGATCTGTGCGCAGGCGGATGCCTGCGCACAAATCACACAGTCTCGTCCGCACCAGAAATGCAACATGTCGCGTCCCTAGTGCGGACGAGACTGTGTGATTTGTGCGCAGGCATCCGCCTGCGCACAGATCACATATAGGAGTGAATGGGTGCGCACAGTCATGCGCAGTCAAGCGCAGCACCGTGCGCTCCCATTATAAAGATAAGAGCTTGCGGAGGCTGCGGTCACATTGCGGATCCCCTCCGCAGAACGCTGCGGAGGGGTCCGCAAATGTGAACCCAGCCATAGTGTTAACTAACTAGCCCACCATACTGGGCGTCACTAATAGGTTATTCCTCAGACACAGTGCATATATTCAATATATTCATATAGTGTTAATTAGCCTGCCATACTTTGCGTCACCGTCACTAATAGGCTATTGTTCAGACATGGTGCATATATTCATATAGTGTTAACTAGCCCATACTGGGTGTCACTAATAGGCTATTGTTCAGACATGGTGCATATATTCATATAGTGTTAACTAGCCCACCATACTGGGCGTCACTAATAAGTTATTCCTCAGACATGGTTCATATATTCATATAGTGTTAACTAGCCCGTCATACTGGGCGTCACTAATAGGGTATTGAATTAAAAGAGAAAGGAAGCGCACATAGAGTAATACCGCTATTATACAGGTCCCTCAGACCCCAAATGGTTAAACTGACCTGATGTAGTTGTGAGTGTCACAACTACAATAAAAGCACACAGGAGGTCGCTGCAGGCTCCCAGCTGAGAATTGAAGAATCCAGAAAACAGTGATAAAGAGCTGGAATCAAAATGCCGCGCTGACCACAAGGATAAAAACAGAGCAAATCATCCACTCCGTTTATTTTGCCTACACGTGTTTCGTGGCACAAAGCCACTTCCTCAGGGCATCCTGAGGAAGTGGCTTTGTGCCACGAAACACGTGTAGGCAAAATAAACGGAGTGGATGATTTGCTCTGTTTTTATCCTTGTGGTCAGCGCGGCATTTTGATTCCAGCTCTTTATCACTGTTTTCTGGATAATAGGGTATTGTTCAGACAGTGCATATATTCATGCAGAGTTAACTAGCCTGCCATACTGGGTGTCACTAATAGGTTATTGTTCAGACACAGTGCATATATTCATATAGTGTTAACTAGCCTGCTATACTGGGCTTCACCAATAGGCTATTGGAGCATATATTCATATAGTGTTAACTAGCCCGCCATACTGGGCGTCACTAATAGGCTATTATTCAGGCACGGTGCATATATTCATGCAGTGTTAACTAGCCCACCACACCTGGTGAAACGAATAGCCTCCTCTTCAGATACGGTGTATCTCACCTATCTATATGACAGACTCTCTATGCAGCATCATTAGTGTCCATTACGCAAGCATTTGCTCCCCTCCATTAAAAAGCTGTGAGTGGCTGTTCCATCTGCATGATGCCCCAGCGCTGCCCCCATCTCCAGCTTGGGAAGTTCTCTGGACCCAGCTCGTGCATTAGTATTATGTGGCCATAGTGAGTTACATTGTAAAAAACAATTAGGCTTCCTAAGGCTTATTCCCATCCAAAATATCAGCATCCAAGCGGCACCCACAGGAGGTGTTGAGCACCTGAGCTGTTCCCATCCATACCCTGTAGTGTGTATGTTTCGGGGGCCCCCCCACAAGTGGCTGGCACTTAAGTGCAGGGCTGTGGAGTCGGAGTCATGGAGTCAGAGTGGGAGCCCATTTTAGTGAAGTCAGATTGAGGGAAATTGAGTCGGAGTCAGATGTTTGGCGTGAAATGTCCCGTTTTTTTTTTTATTGTACTTCGCCCACTGGTGGAGACAAACCGAAAAGTGCCCCTGTGCAAAACAGTATATGGGCCCTTTGCAGTCCATTAACTAATTAAAATGCACAATTCTACCTACTTTGGGGGTGGAAAGGGGCTCCTCACCTCTTGGGCCCCTGTGCGGCTGCACAGGTTGCACCAATGATCTATTTGCCCCTGATTACCCCCCACGCTACAATAATACGGATGCCAGACAAAGGACTGTTTCACACATCTGTGCAAAACACGCATGTAGAAGAAAAGCTGGAATGGAAAAGGCGCAATCTAGGGTGTCACCAGTATAACAATTGGTAGTGTTCAAAAGGTACAATATTCCCTTTCTTTTTATTTCTATTTTATCAAAACACGCACATGTGAGAGAGGCCGTTTTGGGGGACGTGTGCCGTGTGTCACGGATTGTGTAACATACGTGGGCTGTGTGTGACATCTGGATAGCACACAGATGACCTGTCTTTATATACTCACCTGTCTCTGGGGCTGCTGCACTCAGAGCAGTGAATATTCATGAGCCCTGGAAGAAGAGCCCGGGAGAGGAGGGCAGACCGCGCCGGAGGGAGGGGAGAGGAGGGCCAGACCGCGCCGGAGGGAGGGGAGAGGAGGGCAGACCGCGCCGGAGGGAGGGGAGAGGAGGGCCAGACCGCGCCGGAGGGAGGGGAGAGGAGGGCCAGACCGCGCCGGAGGGAGGGGAGAGGAGGGCCAGACCGCGCCGGAGGGAGGGGAGAGGAGGGCCAGACCGCGCCGGAGAGAGGGGAGAGGAGGGCAGACGCGCCGGAGGGAGGGGAGAGGAGGGCAGACCGCGCCGGAGGAGGGAGAGGAGGGGCAGACCGCGCCGGAGGGAGGGGAGGAAGGCAGACCGCGCGAGGAGGGAGAGGAGGGGCAGACCGCGCGGAGGGAGGGGAGAGGAGGGGCAGACCGCGCCGGAGGGAGGGGAGAGGAGGGGCAGACCGCGCCGGAGGAGGGGAGAGGAGGGCAGACCGCGCCGGAGGAGGGGAGAGGAGGGGCAGACCGCGCCGGAGGGAGGGAGAGGAGGGCAGACCGGCCGGAGGAGGGGAGAAGAGGGCAGACCGCGCCGGAGGGAGGGGAGAAGAGGGGCAGACCGCGCCGGAGGGAGGGGAGAGGAGGGGCAGACCGCGCCGGAGGGAGGCAAGTATGACATACTTTATTTTTTAACTTTAACTCTTTCTTGATGTCTGTGCACAATGATGTCACACACAGGACATCCATGTGCGGGACTTTTTTTGCACGGACCCATTGACCTGAACGGGTCCATGCTGCTGCCCAAAAATGGACGTCTCTGTGTGGAGCACACGGACAAACATCTGCTTTGCACAGACACACAGTCTGAGCGGATTCACGGACATGTGAATAAGAGCATTCACTAACATTGGTCTGTGTAGGTCTGTGCCTGCGGCGTGTATCTGCACTGATGTGTGAAAGAGACCGTAGCCACAGCTCTATCTATGTGATTTGTCTCTCACAAGACAGTCTCACCTGGATCCACAGACTCCAGCGGGGGTCGTACCTGTAGAGCAGGTTGGATGCAGCGTCCCCGCCATTGTCCCGGGAGAAGCTTCCTCCGGCCACGTAGATGAAGTTGCCCAGAGCGGTCACGCAGTGGTGACTCCTCCTCGCGGGGAGCTGCGTCTCCGACATCCACTGCTCCTTCTCAATGTCCAAACTGTGGACGTCGTCACTCAGCTCCAGACAGTGTTCAGAGACCTCTCCGCCCACGAAGAGGAGGCGCTCCGACCCCATGCGGAGAGTGCTGCGAGTGTTCTGCAGCAGGGGCTGTGCCGCCACATTGTTGTGGTAGTAGAGGGCCTCCTCCACCAGGCGCTCACAGTTGGACTCTCTCGGAAGCAGAGAACACACGGCCGGCTTCACACGATGCTGGAGTTCGCTCTTTGAGATGAGCTGGAAGCGAATGTTCTGCAGAACCTGATAGGCCTGAGGTTCGCGCTGCGGATAGTGCGTCACCCACTGGAGCGCGGACTGCAGGAGCTCGTGCTCTCCTCCGTGCTGCACCTGGCTGCTCGTCAGGTACAGGCACAGCTTCTGCAGAGGGATGTCCTGCAGGAAGGCGCTGGAGAAGCTCAGAGTGCTGTAACTGCGCAGGATGAAGGAGTCAATGTAAGATCCCAGCCGCTCCAGGCTGTAGATGGAGGCCAGCTCCTGAAGGTACAGATAGTTCTCCTCATTCACCTCATTCTCCAGGTATTCACAGCAGAAGTCCACCACCTTCCAGATCTGCAGGAGGTGCGCGGTCTCCAGGACGTAATCAATGTTCCCTCCGTCCAGTGTCAGGTCTCCGGTGTATAGGAAGTCCACCGCGGCTTTCAGGCCAATGTAGGACGCGCCGACCAGCTCCACCTCCGTCTGGTGCGCCTCCTTCATTCCTATAGTGAACATGGAGTTGAAGTAATCGCTGCAGGCGGATAGGAAGTTCCTATGAGCAGAGACTCGCTGATCGTCAGCCACCAGGACCACATCGCAGAAATGCCCCTGCTGACGCTGCTCGCTGAGTCTCTGAAGGACCAGGAGGGACAGGTCGCTCCACCGATACAACTGTGGAGAAAGGAGAAGCGATACTGACTATAGGACAGAGCTACATGTAAGGGGGGGACCCTCTGCAGCACTCACGTCCGGGGGAGGGGCCTCTACAGCACTCCACGTACGGGGGGGCCTCTGCAGCTCTCCACGTACTACTGGGGGGGCGGCCTCTACAGCACTCCACATACAAGGGGAGGGGCTCTACAGCACTCCACGCACAGGGGCCTCTAGGAGGAGGGAGGGAGGTCAGAAAAGTCTGGAGTAGGAGGAGGAGGGAAGGAGGACAGAGGAGGGAGGGGAGGACAGGGGAGGGAGGACAGGGGAGGGAGGGAGGACAGGGAGGGAGGGAGGACAGAGGAGGGAGGGAGGACAGAGGAGGGAGGGAGGGAGGGAGGGAGGAGTGAGTGAGTCCAGAGGAGGGAGGGAGGACAGAGGAGGTCCAGGAAGGGGAGGGGGACAGAGCGGAGGGAGGGAGGAGAGGGCGGGGGGAGGGAGGGAGGACAGAGGAGTCCAGAGGAGGGAGGGAGGAGAGAGGAGACAGAGGAGGGAGGGAGGAAGAGGTAGAGGAGGGAGAGGGAGGAGTAGAGGGAGAGGAGCAGAGGGAGGGAGGGAGGGAGGAGTCCAGAGGAGGGAGGGAGGGAGGAACAGAGGAGTCCAGAGGAGGAGGGAGGGAGGAAGAGGAGTCCAGAGGAAGGGAGGGAGGACAGAGGAGTCCAGAGGAGAGGAGCAGGGTCCAGGGAGGGAGGGAGGACAGAGGAGTCCAGAGGAGGAGGGAGGGAGGACAGAGGAGTCCAGAGGAGGAGGGAGGGAGGACAGAGGAGTCCAGAGGAGGGAGGGAGGACAAGAGGAGTCCAGAGGAGGGAGGGAGGACAGAGGAGTCCAGAGGAGGGAGGGAGGGAGGACAGAGGAGTCCAGAGGAGGGAGGGAGGGAGGACAGAGGAGTCCAGAGGAGGGAGGGAGGACAGAGGATCCAGAGGAGGAGGGAGGGACAGAGGAGTCCAGAGGAGGGAGGGAGGGAAGTGAGGGGAGGGAGGACAGAGGAGTCCAGAGGAGGGAGGAGGGAGGACAGAGGAGTCCAGAGGAGGAGGGAGGGAGGACAGAGGAGTCCAGAGGAGGGAGGGAGGGAGGACAGAGGAGTACATGAGGAGGGACGGGAAGGGAGGAGGACGAGGAGTCCAGAGGAGGGAGGAGGGAGGACAGAGGAGTCCAGAGGAGGGAGGGAGGGAGGACAGAGGAGTCCAGAGGAGGGGGGAGGAGCAGAGGAGTCCAGAGGGGGAGGACAGAGGAGTCCAGAGGAGGAGGAGGGAGGGAGGGAGGAAGGAGGAAGATCCAGGGAGGAAGAGGAAGGGGAGGGAGGGGAGGAAGGGAGGACGGGAGTCCAGAGGAGGGAGGGAGGGAGGACAGAGGAGTCCAGAGGAGGGAGGGAGGACAAGAGTCAGAGGAGGGAGGGAGGGAGACAGAGGAGGTCCAGAGGAGGGAAGGGAGGACAGAGGAGTCCGAAGAGGGAGGGAGGGAGGACAGAGGAGTCCAGAGGAGGGAGGGAGGGGGGACAGAGGAGTCCAGAGAGGGAGGGAGGGAGGACAGAGGAGTCCAAGGAGGGGGAGGGAGGACAGAGAGTCCAGAGGAGGAGGGAGGGAGGGAGGAGGAGGACAGAGGAGTCCAGAGGAGGGAGGGAGGACAGAGGAGTCCAGAAGAGGAGGAGGAGGGAAGGGACAAGGAGGAGTCCAGAGGAGCAGGAGGGAGGGAGGACAGAGGAGTCCAGAGGAGGGAGGGAGGACAGAGGAGTCCAGAGGAGGGAGGGAGGGAGGAAGGGAGGACAGAGGAGGTCCAGAGAGGGAGGGAGGAGGAGGACAGAGGAGTCCAGAAGAGGGAGGGAGGGAGGACAGAGGAGTCCAGAGGAGGGAGGGAGGGAGGACAGAGGAGTCCAGAGGAGGGAGGGAGGGAGGGAGGGAGGACAGAGGAGTCCAGAGGAGTCCAGAGGAGGGAGGGAGGGAGGGAGGACAGAGGAGTCCAGAGGAGGGAGGGAGGGAGGACAGAGGAGTCCAGAGGAGGGAGGGAGGGGGACAGAGGAGTCCAGAGGAGGGAGGGAGGGAGGACAGAGGAGTCCAGAGGAGGGAGGGAGGGAGGACAGAGGAGTCCAGAGGAGGGAGGGAGGGAGGACAGAGGAGTCCAGAGGAGGGAGGGAGGGAGGGAGGACAGAGGAGTCCAGAGGAGGGAGGGAGGGAGGGAGGGAGGACAGAGGAGTCCAGAGGAGGGAGGGAGGGAGGGAGGACAGAGGAGTCCAGAGGAGGGAGGGAGGGAGGACAGAGGAGTCCAGAGGAGGGAGGGAGGGAGGACAGAGGAGTCCAGAGGAGGGAGGGAGGGAGGACAGAGGAGTCCAGAGGAGGGAGGGAGGGAGGACAGAGGAGTCCAGAGGAGGGAGGGAGGGAGGACAGAGGAGTCCAGAGGAGGGAGGGAGGGAGGACAGAGGAGTCCAGAGGAGGGAGGGAGGGAGGACAGAGGAGTCCAGAGGAGGGAGGGAGGGAGGACAGAGGAGTCCAGAGAGGGAGGGAGGGAGGAGGAGAGGAGTCCAGAAGAGGGAGGGAGGGAGGACAGAGGAGTCCAGAGGAGGGAGGGAGGGAGGACAGAGGAGTCCAGAGGAGGGAGGGAGGACAGAGGAGTCCAGAGGAGGGAGGGAGGGAGGGAGGACAGAGGAGTGAGGAGGGAGGAAGGGAGGACAGAGGAGTCCAGAGGAGGGAGGGAGGACAGAGGAGTCCAGAGGAGGGAGGGAGGGAGGAAGGGAGGACAGAGGAGTCCAGAGGAGGGAGGGAGGACAGAGGAGTCCAGAAGAGGGAGGGAGGGAGGACAGAGGAGTCAGAGGAGGGAGGGAGGGAGGACAGAGGGGTCCAGAGGAGGGAGGGAGGGAGGACAGAGGAGTCCAGAGGAGGGAGGGAGGGAGGGAGGACAGAGGAGTCCAGAGGAGGGAGGGAGGGAGGGAGGGAGGACAGAGGAGTCCAGAGGAGGGAGGGAGGACAGAGGAGTCCAGAGGAGGGAGGGAGGACAGAGGAGTCCAGAGGAGGGAGGGAGGGAGGACAGAGGAGTCCAGAGGAGGGAGGGAGGGAGGACAGAGGAGTCCAGAGGAGGGAGGGAGGGAGGGAGGACAGAGGAGTCCAGAGGAGGGAGGGAGGGAGGACAGAGGAGTCCAGAGGAGGGAGGGAGGGAGGAAGGGAGGAAGGGAGGACAGAGGAGTCCAGAGGAGGGAGGGAGGACAGAGGAGTCCAGAGGAGGGAGGGAGGACAGAGGAGTCCAGAGGAGGGAGGGAGGACAGAGGAGTCCAGAGGAGGGAGGGAGGACAGAGGAGTCCAGAGGAGGGAGGAGGACAGAGGAGTCCAGAGGAGGGAGGGAGGACAGAGGAGTCAGAGGAGGGAGGGAGGACAGAGGAGTCCAGAGGAGGGAGGGAGGACAGAGGAGTCCAGAGGAGGGAGGGAGGACAGAGGAGTCCAGAGGAGGGAGGGAGGACAGAGGAGTCCAGAGGAGGGAGGGAGGACAGAGGAGTCCAGAGGAGGGAGGGAGGACAGAGGAGTCCAGAGGAGGGAGGGAGGACAGAGGAGTCCAGAGGAGGGAGGGAGGACAGAGGAGTCCAGAGGAGGGAGGGAGGACAGAGGAGTCCAGAGGAGGGAGGGAGGACAGAGGAGTCTGTTGTCACCTGAGTATATTGGGGGTGACGCTGAGATATCTGCGTATCCTCACATAAGTAACACACAATCTTTTGCATGGTATCCATACTGCTGAGTCGCCATTATCTCTTTTTCCTTCTTCCCTCCTGGTTTCCGGTCACCAGGGGATGTGATATCACTTGACAAAATGTAACACGTCCCCGCGCCCCACTGTACACACTCAGCTCCTCAGCTCCCCCTAGTGGTGGCAGCAGATTTATACTATCTGTCTATGTCGAGGGATTGGAGATCTGTATAATCACCTTTGAAGACTCGCTGATCTTGTGCGGTCGAGACACTCTGGTTTGCTTTGTGCCCTCCATTTCTATTAGATGTTCACCTATCAGGAAAAAATGACAAAATCATTAAAGCGGCTGTCATCCACCTTTTGGGTCACTTTTTCTTTGACCTAACTGCATTGGTACGAAACAAAGTGTATATAATGCTACAGGGCTGTATACTGCAAACTGTAAAGATTGTATCACAAAAAGAATTAAGAGCTGCACTCACTATTCTGCTGGTGCAGTCACTGTGTATATACATTACATTACTGATCCTGAGTTACCTCCTGTATTATACTCCAGAGCTGCACTCACTATTCTGCTGCTGCAGTCACTGTGTACATACATTACATTACTAATCCTGAGTTACCTCCTGTATTATACTCCAGAGCTGCACTCACTATTCTGCTGGTGCAGTCACTGTGTACATACATTACATTACTGATCCTGAGTTACCTCCTGTATTATACTCCAGAGCTGCACTCACTATTCTGCTGGTGCAGTCACTGTGTACATACATTACATTACTGATCCTGAGTTACCTCCTGTATTATACTCCAGAGCTGCACTCACTATTCTGCTGGTGCAGTCACTGTGTACATACATTACATTACTGATCCTGAGTTACCTCCTGTATTATACTCCAGAGCTGCACTCACTATTCTGCTGGTGCAGTCACTGAGTACATACATTACATTACTGATCCTGAGTTACCTCCTGTATTATACTCCAGAGCTGCACTCACTATTCTGCTGGTGCAGTCACTGTGTACATACATTACATTACTGATCCTGAGTTACCTCCTGTATTATACTCTAGAGCTGCACTCACTATTCTGCTGGTGCAGTCACTGTGTACATACATTACATTACTGATCCTGAGTTACCTCCTGTATTATACCCCAGAGCTGCACTCACTATTCTGCTGGTGCAGTCACTGTGTACATACATTACATTACTGATCCTGAGTTACCTCCTGTATTATACTCCAGAGCTGCACTCACTATTCTGCTGGTGCAGTCACTGTGTACATACATTACATTACTGATCCTGAGTTACCTCCTGTATTATACTCCAGAGCTGCACTCACTATTCTGCTGGTGCAGTCACTGAGTACATACATTACATTACTGATCCTGAGTTACCTCCTGTATTATACTCCAGAGCTGCACTCACTATTCTGCTGGTGCAGTCACTGAGTACATACATTACATTACTGATCCTGAGTTACCTCCTGTATTATACTCCAGAGCTGCACTCACTAGTCTGCTGGTGCAGTCACTGTGTACATACATTACATTACTGATCCTGAGTTACCTCCTGTATTATACTCCAGAGCTGCACTCACTATTCTGCTGGTGCAGTCACTGTGTACATACATTACATTACTGACCCTGAGTCACCTCCTGTATTATACTCCAGAGCTGCACTCACTATTCTGCTGGTGCAGTCACTGTGTATATAATTATATATGTACAGCCGGTATAACCTGGGCATCTCCTGTATATAATTATATATGTACAGCTGGTATAACCTGGACATCTCCTGTATATAATTATATATGTACAGCCGGTATAACCTGGGCATCTCCTGTATATACTTATATATGTACAGCTGGTATCACCTGGACATCTCCTGTATATAATTATATATGTACAGCCAGTATAACCTGGACATCTCCTGTATATAATTATATATGTACAGCCGGTATAACCTGGACATCTCCTGTATATAATTATATATGTACAGCCGGTATAACCTGGACATCTCCTGTATATAATTATATATGTACAGCCGGTATAACCTGGGCATCTCCTGTATATAATTATATATGTACAGCCGGTATAACCTGGGCATCTCCTGTATATAATTATATATGTACAGCCGGTATAACCTGGGCACCTCCTGTATAAAATTATATATGTACAGCCTGTATAACCTGGACATCTCCTGTATATAATTATATATGTACAGCCGGTATAACCTGGGCATCTCCTGTATATAATTATATATGCACAGCCGGTATAACCTAGGCATCTCCTTATATAATTATATATGTATACAGTCGGTATAACCTGGACATCTCCTGTATATAATTATATATGTACAGCTGGTATAACCTGGGCATCTCCTGTATATAATTATATATGTACAGACGATATAACCTGGACATCTGTATATAATTATATATGACAGCCGGTATAACCTGGGTATCTCCTGTATATAATTATACATGTACAGCTGGTATAACCCTGGACATCTCCTGTATATAATTATATATGTACAGCTGGTATAACCCTGGACATCTCCTGTATATAATTATATATGTACAGCTGGTATAACCCTGGACATCTCCTGTATATAATTATATATGTACAGCCGGTATAACCTGGACATCTCCTGTATATAATTATATATGTACAGCCGGTATAACCTGGGCACCTCCTGTATAAAATTATATATGTACAGCCTGTATAACCTGGACATCTCCTGTATATAATTATATATGTACAGCTGGTATAACCTGGGCATCTCCTGTATATAATTATATATGCACAGCCGGTATAACCTAGGCATCTCCTTATATAATTATATATGTACAGTCGGTATAACCCTGGACATCTCCTGTATATAATTATATATGTACAGCTGGTATAACCTGGGCATCTCCTGTATATAATTATATATGTACAGCTGGTATAACCTGGACATCTCCTGTATATAATTATATATGTACAGCTGGTATAACCTGGGCATCTCCTGTATATAATTATATATGTACAGCTGGTATAACCTGGGCATCTCCTGTATATAATTATATATGCACAGACGATATAACCTGGACATCTGTATATAATTATATATGACAGCCGGTATAACCTGGGTATCTCCTGTATATAATTATATATGTACAGCCAGTATAACCTGGACATCTCCTGTATATAATTATATATGTACAGCTGGTATAACCTGGGCATCTCCTGTATATAATTATATATATACAGCCGGTATAACCTGGGCATCTCCTGTATATAATTATATATGTACAGCCGGTATAACCTGGACATCTCCTGTATATAATTATATATGTACAGCCGGTATAACCTGGGCATCTCCTGTATAAAATTATATATGTACAGCTGGTATAACCCTGGACAATCTCCTGTATATAATTATATATGTACAGCTGGTATAACCTGGGCATCTCCTATATATAATGATATATGTACAGCCGGTATAACCTGGACATCTCCTGTACATAATTATATATGTACAGCTGGTATAACCTGGACATCTCCTGTATATAATTATATATGTACAGCTGTTATAACCTGGGCATCTCCTGTATATAATTATATATGTACAGCTGGTATAACCTGGACATCTCCTGTATATACAGTAATTATATATGTACAGGTGGTATTACCTGGACATTTCCTGTATATAATCAGGGCCGGCCTTTGGCATGTGCGAGTCGTGCGGCGGCACAGGGCGCCACGCTCCAGGGGGCGCCGCAGGGAGACAGCTGTCATTGTTATCTGCTGCCCTGCTCCCGCTCCCTGGGGCTTTGCTAGATCTGTGCGGCTGCTAGTAGACAGAGGACGGCATCCGCAGGGCGCGCCGGTGGTAGCGCGGGCTCCCTGCTGATGCCACTCTCTCTACTATAGTCCTGGCCGCTGCCGCCGCCGCGTTATCCCCCCCCCACCCTGCAGTGTGAGCCCACCTGTGGAGCAGCACAGGCCTGTGCTTACAGGACCTGTGATGATGTCAATGAAGGGGGAGGAGTCAGGGATCACATGATCAGATCGTCCGTGTATGCAGGGCAGCTTCCACCAAGCAGGAAGTGAAGAGTTGAAGAAATGGATGAGGTGAGTTTGTGTGGGATCAAGAGGGATGTATAGTGTGAATGTAGCAGAGCTGCGTGTGTATGAGGTGTAAGGAGTGGAGCCGAGTGTGTACAAGGTGTATGGAGCTGAGTGTGTATGAGGTGTCCGGAGCGGAGCCGAGTGTGTATGAGGTGTATGAAGCGGAGTCGCGTGTGCACGAGGTGTACGGAGCGGAGCCGAATGTGTACGAGGTGTATGGAGCGGAGCCGAATGTGTACGAGGTGTATGGAGTGGAGCCGTGTGTGTACGAGGTGTATGGGGCAGAGGCGCGTGTGTACGAAGTGTACGGAGCGGAGCCGAATGTGTACGAGGTGTATGGAGTGGAGCCAAGTGTGTACGAGGTGTACCAAGCAGAGCCGTGTGTGTACGGAGCGGAGCATTATACTATATGGAGGAATGTGGGGGTGTATTGTACTATATGTCATGCTTTAAGTGTGCAATATACTATACGGAGGACTGTGGCGTGCATTATACTAAATGGAGGACTTTGGGTGTGCATTCTAGATAGAGAACTGTGTGGGTGCATTATTCTATATGGAGAAATGTGGGGGTGCATTATTCTATATGGAGGTCTGTGGGTGTGCAATCTTGTATATAAAAGCCGGAAGGATTTGTGACCTCACATCCATCACTTTGTCCCAACGTCCGGCAGAGCTATACCCGCTCAGGGTGAGCCAAGATGGCGGCCGTAAGCGGGAGACGGGACTCATAGAGCCCGCTACGCTTATGGCAGCCCCTAACACATACACACACCACACACACAACACACGCACACAGTCGCCTATACTTACCACCTCTCCTCCGTCTTCTCCACCGCCGACATGTCGCCGCCCCTGGAGAACTGGATCCAATACGGCGTCCGGGAAGTCTCGCGTGACTTCCCGGACGCCATATTGGATCCATGGCTCCAGGGGTGGCGACATACTTTCTCCAAGATGGCGTCCGGGAAGTCTCGCGAGAGTTCCCAGACGCCATATTGGATCCAGTCCTGGGTGCAGCGACATGTCGGGACTCAGGAAGACGCAGGCACCAGGGAAGAAGCAGGGACGGTGGTAAGTATATCGGAGTGTGTGTCCGTCCGCCCCACCGCTGACCACTCTGCCCTGCGCTGACCACTCTGCCCACACAGCGCCGCTGCGCTCACCACCCTGCCCACACAGCCCCGCTGCACTGACCACCCTGCCCACCGCGCTGCTGCGCTGACTACCCTGCCCACACAGCGCCGCTGTGCTGACCACCCTGCCCATACAGCGCCGCTGCGCTGACCACCCTGCCCACACAGCGCCGCTGCACTGACCACTCTGCCCACCGCACTCGCTGCTAACCACTGAGCTACCGCGCAGTGCTAACCACTGAGCCACAGCCCAGTGCTAACCACTGAGCCACCGCCCAGTGCTAACCACTGAGCCACCGCGCAGTGCTAACTACTGAGCCACCGCGCAGTGCTAACTACTGAGCCACCGCGCAGTGCTAACCACTGAGCCACCGCGCACTGCTAACCACTGAGCCACCGCGCACTGCTAACCACTAAGCTGCCTTACAGTGCTCCATCCTCCCTCACCCCGCCGCTTTGTCCTCCATCATCCTCCTCCCACCGCTCTGTGCTCCGTCCTCCCCCTGCCTGTACCATTCCATCCTCCTCCATCGCTTCCTCCTCCTTCCTTTGTCCGCCTCCTTTCCACCACTCCATCCTCCCCCTGCCTGGGCTGCTCCATCCTCCTCCACCCCACCGCTTCGTCCTCTGTCCTCCTCCTGCCGCTCTGTTCTCCCCCTGCCGCTCTGTCCTCCCCCTGCCGCTCTGTCCTCCCCCTGTCGTTCCGTCCTCCCCCTGCCTGTGCCGCTCCATCCTCCCCCACCGCTTCCTCCTCCTTCCTTTGTCCTCTTCACCTCCGCCACTCCATCCCCCGTCCTCCCCCTGCCCGTGCTGCTTCGTCCTCCCCCACCTCGCTGCTTCATCCTACACCCTCCTCCCTCCCGCCACTCTGTGCTTAGTCCTCCCATGCCGCTTCGTCCTCCCCCTGTCTGTGCCACTCCATCCTCCCCCACCCCACCGCTTCCTCCTCCTTCCTTTGCCTTCCTCACCTCCGCCACTCTATCCTCCGTCCTCCCCCTGCCTATGCTGCTCCGTTCTCTCCCACCCCGCCGCTTCATCCTGTCCTCCACCCCCCCCCGCCGCTCTGTGCTTCATCCTCCCCCTGCCGCTCCATCCTCCCCCTGCCTGTGCCGCTCCATCCTCCCCACCGCAACGCTTCCTCCTCCTTCCTTTGTCCTCCTCCCCTCTGCCACTCCATCCTCTGTCCTCCCCTGCCTGTGCTGCTCCATCCTCCCCCACCCCGCCGCTTCATCCTCCGTCCTCCTCCCCTGCCGCTCTGTGCTCCATCCTCCCCCTGCCGTTCCTTCCTCCCCCTGCCTGTGCTGCTACATCCTCCCACACCCCGCCGCTACCTCCTCTGTCCTCCATCCTCCTCCCCCCTGCTGTTCTGTCCTCCTCTCCCCCCTGCCACGCCGTTCTTCACCGGCCGCTCCTTCTTCAAAGTTCCTCCCAATTCAGCCCTCACCGCCTTCCCCATGCAATCTCTATTTCTATATTCTAAAATACCCGATGCATTAGAATCGGGCCACCGAGAGTTCCCGGACGCAATATTGGATCCAGTCCTGGGTGCGGCGACATGTCGGCAGAACAGAGGACTCAGGAAGACGCAGGTGGCAGGGAAGAAGCAGGGACGGTGGTAAATATATCGGAGTGTGTGTCTGTGTGTGTGTGTCCGTCCCCCCCACCGCTGACCACCCTGCCCACGGCGCTGCGCTGACCAACCTGCCCACGGCACTGCGCTGCCCACTCTGCCCACGGCGCTGTGCTGACCACTCTGCCCACGGCGCTGTGCTGACCACTCTGCCCACGGCGCTGCGCTGACCACTCTGCCCACGCACTCACTGCTAACCACTCAGCCACCGCGCAGTGCTAACCACTGAGCCACCACCCAGTGCTAACCACTGAGCCACAGCGCAGTGCTAACCACTGAGCCACCGCGCAGTGCTAACCACTGAGCCACCGCGCAGTGCTAACCACTGAGCCACCGCGCAGTGCTAACCACTGAGCAACCGTATACTCTGCTACCCACTGAGCCACCTGTATACACACAATTCATTTCACCGCACTCCCCTAACTATTAGTAAATAAACTATATATGGATTCTAGACTGCCCGATTCTTTAGAATCGGGCCGCCATCTAGTATACTATATGTAGGACTGTGGTGGTGCATTATTCTATATTGAGGACTATGGGGGTGCATTATATTATATGGAGGTCTATTGGGGTGCATAATATATGGAGGAATTTGGGGGTGCAATATACTATGTGGAGTACTATGGGGGGGGTTCTGTCAGGGATCAAATCTTGCTGGAGACTAGTCAGAAAGTCTGTTCCCTGAAGGCTTCTCCCTGCTGACTGCCTTGAGTGACCGGTCTCTCCATATACACGCAAATGGGGTGAATTCACCAGGGACTAGCCTTTCTTGCTACTCTCCTATCTGTCTCGGTCCCCAGAAGCTTTTGGAGTATGTTCTTATTTGAAATGCTGCATTATTTAAGAGTCAACACCTCTATATACAGCAGATAAAACAGGATCCACCATTCACAATAGATTATGTCACAGCTCACCTCCTCCTCCTGTACAATGACTGATAACACCTCTATATACAGTAGATAACACAGGATCCACCATTCACAATAGATGATGTCACAGCTCACCTCCTCCTCCTGTACAATGACTGATAACACCTCTATATACAGTAGATAACACAGGATCCACCATTCACAATAGGTGATATCACAGCTCACCTCCTCCTGTACAATGACTGATAACACCTCTATATACAGTAGATAACACAGGATCCACCATTCACAATAGGTGATATCACTGCTGACCTCCTCCTGTACAATGACTGATAACACCTCTATATACAGTAGATGACACAGGATCCACCATTCACAATAGGTGATATCACAGCTCACCTCCTCCTGTACAATGACTGATAACACCTCTATATACAGTAGATAACACAGGATCCACCATTCACAATAGGTGATATCACAGCTCACCTCCTCCTGTACAATGACTGATAACACCTCTATATACAGTAGATAACACAGGATACACCATTCACAATAAGTGATATCACAGCTCACCTCTTCCTGTACAATGACTGATAACACCTCTATATACAGTAGATAACAGGATCCACCATTCACAATAGGTGATATCACAGCTCACCTCCTCCTGTACAATGACTGATAACACCTCTATATACAGTAGATAACACAGAATCCACCATTCACAATAGGTGATATCACAGCTCACCACCTCCTCCTGTACAATGACTGATAACACCTCTATATACAGTAGATAACACAGGATCCACCATTCACAATAGGTGATATCACTGCTCACCTCCTCCTGTACAATGACTGATAACACCTCTATATACAGTAGATAACACAGGATCCACCATTCACAATAGATGATATCACAGCTCACCTCCTCCTCCTGTACAATGACTGATAACACTTCTATATACAGTAGATAACACAGGATCTACTATTCACAATAGGTGATATCACAGCTCACCTCCTCCTGTACAATGACTGATAACACCTCTATATACAGTAGATAACACAGGATCCACCATTCACAATAGGTGATATCACAGCTCACCTCCTCCTGTACAATAACTGATAACACCTCTATATACAGTAGATAACACAGGATCCACCATTCACAATAGATGATGTCACAGCTCACCTCCTCCCTGTACAATGACTGATAACACCTCTATATACAGTAGATAACACAGGATCCACCATTCACAATAGATGATATCACAGCTCACCTCCTCCTCCTGTACAATGACTGATAACACCTCTATATACAGTAGATAACACAGGATCCACCATTCACAATAGGTGATATCACAGCTGACTTCCTCCTGTACAATGACTGATAACACCTCTATATACAGTATATAACACAGGATCCACTATTCACAATAGGTGATATCACAGCTCACCTCCTCCTCCTGTACAATGACTGATAACACCTCTATATACAGTAGATAACACAGGATCCACCATTCACAATAGATGATATCACAGCTCACCTCCTCCTCCTGTACAATAACTGATAACACCTCTATATACAGTAGATAACACAGGATCCACCATTCACAATAGGTGATATCACAGCTCACCTCCTCCTGTACAATGACTGATAAACACCTCTATATACAGTAGATAACACAGGATCCACCATTCACAATAGGTGATATCACAGCTCACCTCCTCCTGTACAATGACTGATAACACCTCTATATACAGTAGATAACACAGGATCCACCATTCACAATAGATGATGTCACAGCTCACCTCCTCCTCCTGTACAATGACTGATAACACCTCTATATACAGTAGATAACACAGGATCCACCATTCACAATAGATGATATCACAGCTCACCTCCTCCTCCTGTACAATGACTGATAACACCTCTATATACAGTAGATAACACAGGATCCACCATTCACAATAGGTGATATCACAGCTGACTTCCTCCTGTACAATGACTGATAACACCTCTATATACAGTATATAACACAGGATCCACTATTCACAATAGGTGATATCACAGCTCACCTCCTCCTCCTGTACAATGACTGATAACACCTCTATATACAGTAGATAACACAGGATCCACCATTCACAATAGATGATATCACAGCTCACTCCTCCTCCTGTACAATAACTGATAACACCTCTATATACAGTAGATAACACAGGATCCACCATTCACAATAGGTGATATCACAGCTCACCTCCTCCTGTACAATGACTGATAACACCTCTGTATACAGTAGATAACACAGGATCCACCATTCACAATAGGTGATATAACTGCTGACCTCCTCCTGTACAATGACTGATAACACCTCTATATACAGTAGATAACACAGGATCCACTATTCACAATAGGTGATATCACAGCTCACCTCCTCCTGTACAATGACTGATAACACCTCTATATACAGTAGATAACACAGGATCCACCATTCACAATAGATGATATCACAGCTCACCTCCTCCTCTGTACAATGACTGATAACACTTCTATATACAGTAGATAACACAGGATTACTATTCACAATAGGTGATATCACAGCTCACCTCCTCCTGTACAATGACTGATAACACCTCTATATACAGTAGATAACACAGGATCCACCATTCACAATAGGTGATATCACAGCTCACCTCCTCCTGTACAATGACTGATAACTCCTCTATATACAGTAGATAACACAGGATCCACCATTCACAATAGGTGATATCACAGCTCACCTCCTCCTGTACAATGACTGATAACACCTCTATATACAGTAGATAACACAGGATCCACCATTCACAATAGATGATGTCACAGCTCACCTCCTCCTCCTGTACAATGACTGATAACACCTCTATATACAGTAGATAACACAGGATCCACCATTCACAATAGATGATATCACAGCTCACCTCCTCCTCCTGTACAATGACTGATAACACCTCTATATACAGTAGATAACACAGGATCCACCATTCACAATAGGTGATATCACAGCTGACTTCCTCCTGTACAATGACTGATAACACCTCTATATACAGTATATAACACAGGATCCACTATTCACAATAGGTGATATCACAGCTCACCTCCTCCTCCTGTACAATGACTGATAACACCTCTATATACAGTAGATAACACAGGATCCACCATTCACAATAGATGATATCACAGCTCACCTCCTCCTCCTGTACAATAACTGATAACACCTCTATATACAGTAGATAACACAGGATCCACCATTCACAATAGGTGATATCACAGCTCACCTCCTCCTGTACAATGACTAATAACACCTCTATATACAGTAGATAACACAGGATCCACCATTCACATAGGTGATATCACTGCTGACCTCCTCCTGTACAATGACTGATAACACCTCTATTTACAGTAGATGAACACAGGATCCACCATTCACAATAGGTGATATCACAGCTCACCTCCTCCTGTACAATGACTGATAACACCTCTATATACAGTAGATAACACAGGATCCACCATTCACAATAGGTGAGATCACAGCTCACCTCCTCCTGTACAATGACTGATAACACCTCTGTATACAGTAGATAACACAGGATCCACCATTCACAATAGGTGATATCACAGCTCACCTCCTCCTGTACAATGAATGATAACACCTCTGTATACAGTAGATAACACAGGATCCACCATCCACAATAGGTGATGTCACAGCTCACCTCCTCCTGTACAATGACTGATAACACCTCTGTATACAGTAGATAATACAGGATCCACCATTCACAATAGGAGATATCACTGCTGACCTCCTCCTGTACAATGACTGATAACACCTCTATATACAGTAGATAACACAGGATCCACCATTCACAATAGGTGATATCACAGCTCACCTCCTCCTGTACAATGACTGATAACACCTCTATATACAGTAGATAACACAGGATCCACCATTCACAATAGGTGATATCACAGCTCACCTCCTCCTCCTGTAAGATGACAGGTAACACCTCTATATATGGGAGGGTTGGTAATGACAGGTGGGAGAGGATATAGGTCTTGGGTCCCTGATTTTTTCTGACCCTAGCATAGCAACGCCCCTCCCTGCTCTCCTTGAAGACCATGAATAGATCATGTACAAACATGTATGCTCATGTGTTCTGAGTAAGTAATGTCGTGGGGGCGCCATAAGGCAAATTCGCACAGGGCACCATTCAACATAAGGCCGGCCCTGTATATAATTATATATATACAGCCGGTATCACCTGAGCATCTCCTGTATATAATTATATATGCACAGCTGGTATAACCTGGACATCTCCTGTATATAATTATATATGTACAGCCAGTATAACCCGGGGTGACTCATGTGTGATTATCGTGCTATGATTATATAATAGAAAAAATAAATAAATATATATATATATACACACACACACACACATATACACTATATAATAGTCTAAGGGTTTTTTGTGTCTGTCGCCGAAATCGCGCACCAGAGGCGGGCGCTGATGTGCACAGACTATGCAAATGGGCGCGGGAATTCAAAGTTCGAATTTGCAGGCCAGCTACAGCGGCGTACACCGTCTCTCCTCACAGCCCCCCCCCCGTTCCTCCTGCCCGCGCTCCTCACGGGCCCCCTGCTTTTCCTGCCCCCCTCCGCTACTGCAAGGCAGGGGTTACAAATAATAAACCATCTATTCTCACCTGTCCACGAGTCCCCGGCGTCTCCAGCACATCCTGCCTGTAGGACCTGCGGTAACCGGTCATGTGGCTGTGACATCACGCCAGGTCCTAGGATCAAAAGATACAGCTGGAGACGCCGGGGGACTCGTGGACAGGTGAGAATAATAGAATTAGACTTACCGGTAATTCCATTTCTAGGAACCTTCCACGACAGCAGAACGGAGGTTGCCTCCCCGCCCTAATAGAGGACAGGAAACACAAAGAGGTTAAAAACCCCTCCCCTTCCTGCACACACCCGCATGAAAGCGACCACCAAGTGCAGGAACAACAATCATAACAAGAAGACAAGAAATAGGGAGGGAAATTAATGCTGTCGTGGAAGGTTCCTAGAAATGGAATTACCGGTAAGTCTAATTCTATTTTCTCTAGTCACCTTCCACGACAGCAGAACGGAGGAATACCAACGAATATACCTTAGGGTGGGATAACAGCCTGCAGGACTCTCCTGCCAAACGTGAGATCCCGATTGAAGTCCAGCCGGTAATGACGGGTAAAAGTATGGACCGAGGACCAAGTAGCAGCTCTGCAGATCTGCTCAACGGAAGCATCACCCCGCTCAGCCCAGGAAGCAGCGACGGATCTAGTGGAGTGAGCCTTGAGCTTCTCAGGAGGTGAATGACCCATCTGAACGTAGGCCGTGCAGACGGCTTGCTTGATCCAACCAGCGATCGTACCCTTGGAGGCCTTGTGTCCTTTCCGGCGGCCGAAGAGCTGGACAAATAAATTCTGGTCGACGCGAAAAGATGCCGTCTGCTGGAGATAGAAGAGCACCGTGCGACGAACATCCAGCGTATGAAGACACTCCTCCTTCGGATTAGAAGGGGAAGAACAAAACGAAGGCAAAACAATGTCCTGCGACCGATGGAAGTCAGAGACCACCTTAGGCAAAAAAGAAGGGTCAAGACGAAACACCAGACTATCCTCCATGATCCGAAGGTAGGGCTCACGGATGGAAAGAGCCTGGAGTTCACCCACACGCCTAGCCGACGTGACCGCCACCAGGAAGGCGGTCTTGTGGGACAGCACCCGGAGATCCGAGGAGGACAGCGGCTCAAAGGGGGCCTTTGTGAGACCGGAGAGGAACAGATTCAGGTCCCAAGGAGGGACATGGGACCGCAGCCGAGGCCGCAGCCGACCGGCGGAAGTCATAAACCGACGGACCCAAGGGTGAGCGGCTATACCCTGATCAAAAAAAGAACTGAGAGCCGAGATCTGCACCTTGAGCGTACTGGGGGAGAGACCCAACTACAGACCGGCCTGCAAAAAATCCAAAATGCGAGCAATATTTGGATGAAGGGGATCAGGAGGATCAGCCGCACACCAAGACACAAATTTCTTCCAGATCTTCCCATAAATAGCATTGGTGACCGACTTCCTACTCTTCTGCAAAGTCGAGATCACCCCATCAGAAAGACCTTTAGCCCTCAGCAACTTGGCTTCAGTAACCAGGCCGCTAGGTTCAACATGGGAAGGTCGGGATGAAGAATGGGCCCCTGGTGAAGTAGATCGGGTCTCCGTGGAAGAACGGGACCGTCCGACGCCAGACTCATCAGGGCGCTGAACCAACTGCGACCCGGCCAGAGGGGAGCCACCAGGATTGTAGGAACCCCGTCCAGACGGATCTTCTGAAGCGTCCGCGGAATGAGAGGAATTGGAGGAAATGCATAGGCCAGGGAGAACCCCCAGGGATGAGAGAACGCGTCCACCCCCAGCAGGCGACCGGACGGATACAGGGCGAAGAACGACTCCACCTGGGCATTGTGAAGGGTTGCAAACAGATCCACTTCAGGAAGACCCCACCGAGAGACCAGGGAGGCGAAGACCTCCCGATGGAGACACCATTCGCCCGGATGTATGTCCCTCCGGCTGAGGAAGTCCGCCTAGACGTTGTCGGACCCTCGTAAATGAACCGCCGATAAGGACAGGACATGCCGTTCCGCCCAGGAAAAAATCCTTGCAGAAAGAGACGTAAGACTGGCAAACCGGGTACCCCCTTGGTGACGGACATGTGCCACCGCCGTGACATTGTCCGAGAACACCCGGACGTGACAGCCGTGGAGAAGAGCACCCGCAGCTCGGAGGGCCAGCACCACTGCCATCAGTTCCCGAAAATTGGATGACCTGGCACTGATCTGAGGAGACCACCGGCCCTGGAAGTGGTGGCCCGCAACCTTGGCCCCCACCCCCGCTGGCTGGCGTCCGTCGTGAGGGACACCAACGGAGACTGGACCCAAGACACCCCCTTCCGGAGGTTCCGAGGGGTCAGCCACCAGGCCAGAGAGGACCGGACGCGACCTGGGAGGGCCACCCTCCGAGAGAGGGAGGTGGAGGACCTGTCCCAGGAAGACAGGAGAAATTCCTGCAGAACCCTGGAATGAGCCTGCGCCCAGGGAACCGCCGGGATACCCAACGCCGACATGACCTCCCTCAGGGAAGGACGACGGGATCCCCGGAAGCGAGCGAGCTTCCGCACGAGATCCACCCTCTTGTCCGGCGGCAAGAAAAGATGACTGCCGGGAAGAATCGAGAAGAATCCCCAGGAACTGCTTCCGCGTGGACGGAGTCAGGTCGGACTTCGCCAAATTTGGAAGCCAGCCCAGGGAGCGTAAAACCTGAAGGGTGGCGGAAACCAAGAGGGACAGTTGGTGAGACGAGGGAGCCAGGATCAGAAAATCGTCGAGGTAGGGGACAATAAAAATCCCCCGACCCCGGAGGAAGGAAACGACCTCCCACATGATCTTGGAAAACACCCGAGGGGCCGAGGAGAGCTCGAAGGGAAGGGTGTTGAACTGGAAATGAACAACTTCCTGATTGCGCGTGACCGCAAACCGAAGAAACTGACGATGATCCGGATGTATCGGGACATGGTAATACGCATCCGCGAGGTCGAGAGTGGCCATCACCCAATCCTGACCAATCAAGGGAATGGTGGACCGAATGGATTCCATCTTGAACCGATGGTAAACCACGAACCGATTCAGAGGCTTCAGGTTTACAATAATCCTGTAGGCCCCCGAAGGCTTTTTTACCATGAAGAGCCGAGAGTAATGACCCCTGCCGACCTCCCGAAGGGGAACAGAAGAAATCACGCCAGAATCCAACAAGGTCTGAAGACCCTGCCACAAGGCGCTCTGAAGAGTGCGAGAGGGAAGCGTGGTGACCCGAAGGCACTGGGGGGGCCTTGAGACGAATTCTATGTGCAAGCCGGATTGGACGACCCGGAGCACCCAAGGATTGGAGGAGACCTCCTGCCACCTTGGAAAAAATTGTGAGAGCCGACCCCCTACCCTGGCACAGTCACTGCTTGTCAGGGTGGGAGTGGGACGGGGGACCAAAGAAGTCCCGACCTCTACCCCCTTTCGGGTAACTCCACCGCCCCGACTTCCCTTACCACGAGAGGAAGGGACCGGATCACGGGACGGACGAAAAAAAACCGTTTTCCGCGCCGACCGCTGTTCAGGAAGAGACTTCTTCCTGTCCGTGGCCTGCTCCAGAATCTCATCAAGAGCCGGGTCAAACACCAACTCCCCCCTGAAGGGAAGAGAACAAAGCTTGACCTTGGACGTCACATCCCCAGTCCAAAGTTTTAACCAAAGAGCTCGTCGGGCGGAGTTAGACAGAGCCGCCGCACATGCGGCCACCCGGACAGACTCCCCAGAGGCATCAGCAAGGAATCCCGTAGCCTTATGAAGCAGGGAGAGAGAGTTAACAATATCCTCCCGGGAAGTACCGTGAGAGACATGGTCCTCCAACTGGACAAGCCAACGAGCGAGGGACCGAGCCACGCAGGTAGCAGCAATATTAGATTGCAATAAGTAGGAAGAAGAATCCCAGGTCTTCCGGAGAAGACCTTCAACCTTCCGATCCATGGGGTCCTTCAATTGCGAGGAGTCCTCGAAGGGGAGGGCAGTTTTCCTCGCAACCCCTCCATGCCCCATAGGGGACAGGAAAAACACTGGTGTGTGCAGGAAGGGGAGGGGTTTTTAACCTCTTTGTGTTTCCTGTCCCCTATTAGGGCGGGGAGGCAACCTCCGTTCTGCTGTCGTGGAAGGTGACTAGAGAAAGATGGTTTATTATTTTTTATTCCGGAGGAGAGGGTAGAAGCGGGGAGCACCAGGGGAGAAGAGAGGTTAACACAGGGGAGAAGAGGGGAGAGCAGGGGAGAAGAGGGGTTAACACAGGGGAGAAGCGGGGAAAGCAGGGGAGAAGCGGGAAGAGCAGGGGAGAAGAGGGGTTAACACAGGGGAGAAGAGGGGTTAACACAGGGGAGAAGAGGGGTTAACACAGGGGAGAAGAGGGGTTAACACAGGGGAGAAGAGGGGTTAACACAGGGGAGAAGCGGGAAGAGCAGGGGAGAAGAGAGGTTAACACAGGGAAGAGCAGGGAGAAGAGGGGTTAACACAGGGGAGAAGAGGGGTTAACACAGGGGAGAAGAGGGGTTAACACAGGGGAGAAGAAGGGTTAACACAGGGGAGAAGAGGGGTTAACACAGGGGAGAAGAGGGGAGAACAGCTGATAGGTGACAGGAGGAGCCGGCCAAACTGATCCTGCAGAATGTCAGGATCGGATATTTGGCATATGATTGCAGGGATCAGTTTGGATCCGATTTATATCAGAGAGCATCGGATTTAAAAAAATCGTAGTGTGAAACCAGCCTAAGTATCCTCACTGAGGGCTTTTTATTTTTATTATCACCATGGGAGAGCGGGGGGGCCGCGGGGAGCAGAGGAGGGGCAGAGGGAGGGGGGCCTCGGGGATCGGAGGAGGGGCAGGAGCAGCGGAGGGGGGCAGGAGGAGCGCCTCCATCCTGCCCCCCCGTATCCATCCTGCCCCCCGTCACCATGATGCCCCGCCGGCTCCATCCTGATCCCCCCCCCCCACCGCCACCATCTTGCCCAGCCAGCTCCATCCTGCCCCCGCCGCCATCCTGTCCCCCCACCACCATCCTGATCCCCCCTGCCACCATCCTGCCCCCCCGCCACCATCCTGCCCCCCCACCACCATCTTGCACCCCCCGCCGCCATCCTGCACCCCCCGCCACCATCCTGATCCCCCCTGCCTCCATCCTGCCCCCCCACCACCATCCTGATCCCCCCTGCCACTATCTTGCCCCCCACCACCATCCTGATCCCCCCCCCGCCACCATCCTGCCCTGCCAGCTCCATCCTGCCCCCCTCACCACCATCCTGATCCCCCCACCACCATCCTGCCCCGCTCGCAACTATCCTGCACGCCGGCTCCATCCTGCCCTACCGGCTCCATCCTGCGCCCCACCACCATCCTGCCCCCCCACCCGCCACCATCCTGCCCTGCCAGCTCCATCCTGCCCCGCTTGCCACCATCCTGCCCCCCCACCCGCCACCATCCTGCCCTGCCAGCTCCATCCTGCCCCGCTTGCCACCATCCTGCCCCGCTGGCTCCATCTTCCCCCCCCCCCCCACCACCATCCTGATCCCCCCCCGCCACCATCTTGCCCCCCGCATCCATCCTGCCCCCCCTCCCCCCCTTAGCTGATCGGTTTCCCAGGCAACGACAGGTCCTAAAGAAGTGTAGGACATAGAAGACGGAGGTGGAGCGAGCCGGCGGACAGGTGAGTAACAAGTTATTTATCATATGGAGTTGCAGGTTCCATGCTGCAATTTGCACCCTCATTACCTACAGGTGATGGATGGTCTACTCTAGATGGAGTCTGCCCACTGAAAAGTGGGGGGTGGACAAGGAGGGCAGGGATGTCAGATAGGACTCATCAGACCTGAAGTCAATTTGTCGCAGTTGATGAGCAAACGGACATTAGCCAATGTATGTACCAAGAGCTTCAGAATTAAATAAAAAATTGGAGATTTTTGAAAAAAACGTAAGTTTTTAAACTTTTTCCTCAAATATATATAGCTAGTAGCTTATGTACATCATTGGTAGTAGCTGTGTGCTGCAAGGATCTTTTTCATATTATATATATATACGCACATATGTAGTTCCCTCACGTTGACTGAACAAGTTCTGTCAGTCACAGTATGTCAATTACTTACATATTCTAGAATACCCGATGCGTTAGAATCGGGCCACCATCTAGTATATATTATATCTATATCTCTGATGGCGAACTCCAGGCCTCGAGTGCCGCACACAGTGCAGGTTTTCAGGATTTCCTTAGAGTTTGACAGTTGGTAAATTGATTGGCAACTGTCAAATGCAATGGAAATTCTGAAAACCTGGACTGTGTGCGGCACTCGAGGCCTGGAGTTCGCCATCAGAGATATAGATATAATATATACTAGATGGTGGCCCGATTCTAACGCATCGGGTATTCTAGAATATGTAAGTAATTGACATACTGTGACTGACAGAACCTGTTCAGTCAACGTGAGGGAACTACATATGTGCGTATAATATATTATATATATATATATATATATATATATATATATATATATATATATATAATCATACTAGCTGTAGTACCCGGCTACGCCGGGGTTAACAAATGACTGATGTTAGCTATAACAAAATAGAATTTGAATATGTCATATTAATGACCTGTAGGAAAATAGAAGCTGATCTGTGATTGGTTGCTATAGGCAGCCTGATAAATCTCCAGACAACAGTAAACCCTCCCCCTGGCCGGGCAGTATATGTTACCTCACACATACACATAATAGACAGCTCATGTGACTGACATCTGCCTTAATTCCCTATATGACACATGTGTTGCACATTGGCTGTTTTTAATCAGATGTTTATGTTTGGAAAATAAAGATAGCACACGTATGAGGCGAGTCGTGTGAGGTGATTTGTGCACATCAGTGTCTGTCTGTGTGGTGCGTGTGTATGTGTGTGTCCCTGTGGGGGGGGGGGGTATGTGTGGTGTGTGTCTCTGTTGTGTGTGTCTCTTTGTGGTGAGTGTGTGTGTGTGTCCCTGTGGGGTGAGTGCATGTGTCCCTATAGGGTGTGTATGTGTGTGTGTCCCTGTGGGGGGGTCTGTGTGGTGTGTGTATCTGTGTTGTGTGTGTCTCTTTGTGGTGTGTGTGTCCCTGTGGGGTGAGTGCATGTGTCCCTATAGGGTGTGTATGTGTGTGTGTCCCTGTGGGGGGTCTGTGTGGTGTGTGTATCTGTGTTGTGTGTGTCTCTTTGTGGTGTGTGTCCCTGTGGGGTGAGTGCATGTGTCCCTATAGGGTGTGCATGTGTGTGTGTCCCTGTGGGGGGGGGGTCTGTGTGGGGTGTGTGTGTCTCTGTGTTGTGTGTGTCTCTTTGTGTGTGTGTGTGTGTCCCTGAGGGGTGAGTGCATGTGTACCTATAGGGTGTGTATGTGTGTGTGTCCCTGTGGGGGGGGTCTGTGTGGTGTGTGTGTGTGTCTCTTTGTGGTGTGTGTGTCCCTGTGGGGTTAGTGCATGTGTCCCTATAGGGTGGCTATGTGTGTGTGTCCCTGTGGGGGGGGGGGTCTGTGTGGTGTGTGTGTGTCTGTGTCATGTGTGTCTCATTGTGGTGTGTGTGTCCCTGTGGGGTGAGTGCATGTGTCGCTATAGAGTGTGTGTGTGTCCCCTTGGGGGTGTGTGTGTGTCTCTATGTTGTGTGTGTCTCTTTGTGGTGTGTGTGTGTGTGTGTCTCTTTGTGGTGTGTGTTAGTTCGGGTGCGTGGTGAGTATCCAATGTTGGGGCTGCACCTTAGCGACTATACACTTGCTGTTACTCTTTGTGTGCGTGTGTTGTGTATACATGTCCCAGTGTGTGGTGAATATCTCATGTTGGGGCCCCACCTTAGTGACTATATGCTGGTATGTGCTGTTAGTCTTTGGCGCTATCATTAAGCCCCTCTCATTCACAACTGTCAACTGGTAACTGTCACTTTTTCCCCATTATGTAGAGAGGGCCAAAATTGTTTGGTGAACTGGAACGCGCGGGGTTAAAATTTCGCCTTACAACATAGCCTATGACGCTCTCAGGGTCCAGACGTGTGACTGTGCAAAATTTTGTCTCTATAGCTGACAGCTGTCGATTTTCCTCCAATATTTTTCCATTCACTTTTTCCCCATTATGTAGATAGGGGCAACATTGTTTGGTGAACTGGAACGTGCAGGGTTAAAATTTCGCCTCACAACATAGCCTATGACGCTCCCGGGGTCCAGACGTGTGACTGTGCAAAATTTTGTGGCTATAGTTGCGACGGTGTAGATGCCAATCCCGGATATACACACACACATACACACACATACACACATTCAGCTTTATATATTAGACTAGCTGTACTACCCGGCTTCGCCCGGGTTAATAACTAACTGCTGTTAACAAAATAGAATGTGTTAACAAAAATGTATTCAGCACACAAAAACCACAAAACAAATCGATAGAAATGTAATTATTAAAAGGCAAAAACTAAGCTAATAGAAGCATTTCACAACATATATATCAACACCACAGATATTCCACACAGATTTAACTAAATTGGCCAAGTAATGTGAAGTCATCTTCTACTCCTTATTCGAGAGCCTTTTGATAGACGACATTCTTAGTTCTTCCTTCAGGTGCAAAGACGAACAGATTTTTGGCTGTTCCAACTCTTGAACAGGCCACATAAAGTTGACCATGAGAAAAGCATGGAGATTGTAAATCAATTCCAACTACTTTCAAAGACTGTCCCTGAGCCTTGTTGATGGACATAGCAAATGCCAGTCGAACAGGAAACTGGAGGCATTTAAAATCAAAAGGCAAATCAGATGGAATAAGAGGAATTGTTGAAATGAAAACATCTTCTCCTGTGGCACATCCTGTCAAAATGGTTGCCTGAATTACATGTGGAAACAGGTTCTTAATCAAGAGTCTTGTTCCATTACACAGCTTTGGTGGATCCTCGCTTCCCTCTCCTCAGAAAGTTCATTGGCCCTTAAGGAAGCAGCTGCTGTTCTCATGTCTGCAAGCCTCGCTTCCCTTTCTTCAGAAAGTTCATTGGCCCTTGAGGAAGCAGCTCTTGTTTTCATATCTGCAAGCCTCGCTTCCCTCTCCTCAGAAAGTTCATTGGCCCTTGAGGAAGCAGCTCTTGTTTTCATGTCTGCAAGCCTCGCTTCCCTCTCCTCAGAAAGTTCATTGGCCCTTGAGGAAGCAGCTCTTGTTTTCATGTCTGCAAGCCTCGCTTCCCTCTCCTCAGAAAGTTCATTGGCCCTTGAGGAAGCAGCTGCTGTTCTCATGTGTGTCAGCCTTGTTTCTCAGTCTTCACATTTTTCACTCACCCGTAATGCAGCTTTTCTTTTTGCATCAGCTGACATTCGTGCCAAGGAACTCCTTTTCTTATGAGGCATTATTGTGGTAAAAATAGTCTGTAACTGGCAGTTTCTATATCCTCTCACATAGAGGTAATGTGACTGACATCAGCCTTTCCACCAACACACCCTAACTGACATCCTATTACCTCACAGACATCCTATTACCTCACAGAAGCTTTACTGAGAATGTCCTTTGTTGTCTATATTAACCAATCAGAGCTCAGATTAACAGTAGCAAAATAGAAGCTGAGCTGTGATTGGTTGCTATTGGCAGCCTGATAACCCCTCCCCCCTGACAGTATCTATTAGCTCACACATACACATAATAGACAGCTCATGTGACTGACAGCTGCCGTATTTCCTATATGGTACATTTGATTCTCTTGTAGTTTTGCTGCTTATTAATCAGATTTTTATTGTTGAAGGATAATACCAGACGTGTGTGTTTTAGGGCGATTATGTGGCGAGGTTGGTGTATGTGTGGTGAAATGTGTGCTGAGGGTGGTCTATGTGTTCAAGCACGTGGTAGTGTGAGGCGCATTGTGTGTGTGTTCATATCCCCGTGCGTGGTGAGTATCCTATGTCGGGGCCCCACCTTAGCATCTGTATGGTATATACTCTTTGGCGGCATCACTCTCATTCTTTAAGTCCCCCTTGTTCACATCCCCTCACAACATAGCCTATGACGCTCTCGGGGTCCAGACGTGTGACTGTGCAAAATTTTGTGGCTGTAGTTGCCAATCCCGGACATACACACACACACACACACACACACACACACACACACACACACCTTTATATATTAGATTATATATATATCTATGTATGATGTGACTGCTCGGACTCTTGTTCTCCTGTGATATTATTATACAATATATTTGTTACATTCGTTAGGATACATTGTTTTGTGTCTTTGCGGTGATTAGGTGTAATTCCCGCCAGTGTCCAGCAGATGGCGCCGGTGACACACGGCATAGAGCGGCGCCGGCCTAGTGTAGTGTGATCACTGCGCACGGGGTAAACAGAGCAGCACAGGTTGTGGCCCCCAGAGCCTCAGGGGCCCCGCAGCCCCCAGTGATCGCCGTGCTCCCTGCACTCAGCCCGGCCTGGACATCACACCCAGCCCCCAGGTGATCACAGGCTGCACAGCTCCTACCTGCTGCAGGGTCCTTCCTCATCACAGGCTGCAGCCCCTCTGCCAGGACAAGTCCAGGGGTCACTGCTCAGCAGGAGGGGCCCGGCCAGTGCAGGGGGGCCCCAGGTCTGTGCACCCTGCACATCCCATGATCCCAGTAATGCTTTGCAGTCAGTGACTGCACAGGAAGGAGATGAAACCATTGCAGGCAGCAGGGGGGAGGCAGGAGACAGAGGCCCCTCCCATTATTATAGAAGAAAAAGAATGAGCTGCTCCAACCCTGTGTCAGCTGCCGGCTGAGGGCGCAGGGGGTGAGAGAGGCTGCTGAGCTGTGGAGGAGCCGACAACATCTGCTGCACTCAATTCTGCTCCTGCACTGAGTGCTGCTCCTGCATTGAGTGACTCCTGCTCCTGCACTGAGTGCTGCTCCTGCTGCTCTTGCACTAAGTGAGTGCTGCTCCTGCTCCTGCACTGAGTGCTGCTCCTGCTGCTCTTGCACTGAGTGAGTGCTGCTGCTCCTGCTGCACTGAGTGACTTCTACTCCTGCTTTTGCACTGAGTGCTGCTCCTGCTGCTGCACTGAGTGCTGCTGCTCTTGCACTAAGTGAGTGCTGCTGCTCCTGCTGCACTGAGTGAGTGCTGCTGCTCCTGCTGCACTGAGTGAGTGCTGCTGCTCCTGCTGCACTGAGTGAGTGCTGCTGCTCCTGCTGCACTGAGTGAGTGCTGCTGCTCCTGCTGCACTGAGTGAGTGCTGCTGCTCCTGCTGCACTGAGTGAGTGCTGCTGCTCCTGCTGCACTGAGTGAGTGCTGCTGCTCCTGCTGCACTGAGTGAGTGCTGCTGCTCCTGCTGCACTGAGTGAGTGCTGCTGCTCCTGCTGCACTGAGTGAGTGCTGCTGCTCCTACTGCACTGAGTGAGTGCTGCTGCTCCTGCTGCACTGAGTGAGTGCTGCTGCTCCTGCTGCACTGAGTGAGTGCTGCTTCTCCTGCTTTTGCACTGAGTGAGTGCTGCTTCTCCTGCTTTTGCACTGAGTGAGTGCTTCTGCTCCTGCTTTTGCACTGAGTGAGTGCTGCTGCTCCTGCTGCTCTTGCACTGAGTGAGTGCTGCTGCTCCTGCTGCACTGAGTGACTTCTACTCCTGCTTTTGCACTGAGTGCTGCTCCTGCTGCTGCACTGAGTGCTGCTGCTCTTGCACTAAGTGAGTGCTGCTGCTCCTGCTGCACTGAGTGAGTGCTGCTGCTCCTGCTGCACTGAGTGAGTGCTGCTGCTCCTGCTGCACTGAGTGAGTGCTGCTGCTCCTGCTGCACTGAGTGAGTGCTGCTGCTCCTGCTGCACTGAGTGAGTGCTGCTGCTCCTGCTGCACTGAGTGAGTGCTGCTGCTCCTGCTGCACTGAGTGAGTGCTGCTGCTCCTGCTGCACTGAGTGAGTGCTGCTGCTCCTGCTGCACTGAGTGAGTGCTGCTGCTCCTACTGCACTGAGTGAGTGCTGCTGCTCCTGCTGCACTGAGTGAGTGCTGCTGCTCCTGCTGCACTGAGTGAGTGCTGCTTCTCCTGCTTTTGCACTGAGTGAGTGCTGCTTCTCCTGCTTTTGCACTGAGTGAGTGCTTCTGCTCCTGCTTTTGCACTGAGTGAGTGCTTCTGCTCCTGCTTTTGCACTGAGTGAGTGCTTCTGCTCCTGCTTTTGCACTGAGTGAGTGCTGCTGCACTGAGTGAGTGAGTGAGTGCTGCTGTTGCTCTTGCACTGAGTGAGTGAGTGCTGCTGCTGCCCCATCCTGCCCTGATTAGAGTATTTAGGCTTGTGTCCAGTGCTGCAGCTGCCTCATCTCTTCTGTCTTGTAACTTGCAGCAGTTCCAGTGATGGCAACTAAGATAGAAAAGGAGTCGTGCAGAGAAGCTTACAATCTGGTGCGGGATGACACCAGCGGCATCAGCTGGTGAGTGACAGACCCCATCAGGGGGCATTTACCCTCCGCATTCTCACACCTGCCCCACATACTATCCGGGAGTGATGTGTGGTCTGATGAGCTTACACTCTGCTGTGTGATCTGCTTACTACAGTACAGGGGGTAACATGTATGAAGGGGAGTGAGATGTTACGGGGCTGACTTGTATGAGCAGGGATCACATGCAAAGTTGACACGTGTGTGTGTGTGTGTGTGTGTGTGTGTGTGTGTGTGGAGGGGGATGCAATATGTGCGGGTAGTGATGTGCTGGAGTTTGATATGGATATTTATGGGGGGTTGACATGTGCGGGCAATGATACTCACAGGGAGTTACCTGTGTGGGGAGTGGCATTCTGAGGTGACTTGCAAGTGGTGGTATGTATGGGGGGGGGGGGCTACATGTACATGGGGTGATATGTATGGGGGGGGGCTACATGTATATGGGGTGATATGTATGGGGGGGGGCTACATGTATATGGGGTGATATATGTATGGGGGGGCTACATGTACATGGGGTGATATGTATGGGGGGGGCTACATGTACATGGGGTGATATGTATGGGGGGGGCTACATGTACATGGGGTGATATGTTATGGGGGGGGGGCTACATGTACATGGGGTGATATATGTATGGGGGGGGCTACATGTACATGGGGTGATATATGTATGGGGGGGGCTACATGTACATGGGGTGATATATGTATGGGGGGGGCTACATGTACATGGGGTGATATATGTATGGGGGGGGCTACATGTACATGGGGTGATATGCAGGGTTGACACATTTTGGAGGGGTGAGATGAGGGCAGTGATATAGGCAGCAGGTGATTTGGGGAATGATGTGTATGGGGGTAAAGTGCAGGGGGTGACATGCAGAGGGATGAGATCTGCAGAGGGTGATATTCATGGGGGGGCACATGTTGGTGGTATGTACCAGGGCTGCTATGTGTGGGGGGTGAGAGGTGGGGGGCGATATGAGCAGTCCTGGATTACAGTAACGCACCTGTGAGATAAATGCAATAAAGTAACGATCCTCCTATACACATGTATGGTGGAGACTGGAGTGATCGGCATAGGAAAATACGAGAAATGAGAGACACTTAGCATAATCCGCCCAGGTGCCAACGTCCAGGCGCATCTCCTAACTGGGGCCCTACCTGAATGTTTGCTACCCTTGTTTGAATCCTCTATTGTTCTCTGGTATCAGCTGCCTACAATAGAGGATTCAAACAAGGGTAGCAAACATTCAGGTAGGGCCCCAGTTAGGAGATGCGCCTGGACGTTGGCACCTGGGCGGATTATGCTAAGTGTCTCTCATTTCTCATATTTTCCTATGCCGATCACTCCAGTCTCCATACACGTCTGTATAGGAGGATCGTTACTTTATTGCTTTTAATTTGTGTTTAAATGTTGCACCTATACTGATGGGATGAGTGCTGCATATGTTACCTGTACATCTGTGAGATATACTGATCTGTGCTGTGCTGCTATTATATATGTAATGATGTGGGCGGTATATAGTGATGTGACATGAATGGTATATAATGACGTGGATGGTATATAGTGATGTGGACGGTATATAGTGTTGTGACGTGGATGGTGTATATAGTCATGTGGATGGTGTATATAGTGATGTGGACGGTATATAGTGATGTGATGTGGACGGTGTATATAGTGATGTGGACAGTATATAGTGATGTGGACGGTGTATATAGTGATGTGGACAGTATATAGTGATGTGGACGGTGTATATAGTGATGTGGACGGTATATAGTGATGTGATGTGGACGGTGTATATAGTGATGTGGACAGTATATAGTGATGTGGACGGTGTATATAGTGATGTGGACAGTATATAGTGATGTGGACGGTGTATATAGTGATGTGGACAGTATATAGTGACGTGGACGGTATATAGTGATGTGGACGGTATATAGTGATGTGATGTGGACGGTATATAGTGACATGGATGTATATAGTGACGTGGACGGTATATAGTGACATGGACGGTATATAGTGACATGGACGTGTGTATATAGTGATGTGGACGGTATATAGTGATGTGATGTGGACGGTATATAATGATGTGATGTGGACGGTATATAGTGACGCAGACGGTATATAGTGACGCGGACGGTATATAGTGATGTGATGTGGATGGTATATAGTGACATGGATGGTATATAGTGACGTGGTTGGTATACAGTGACATGGATGGTATATAGTGATGTGATGTGGATGGTATATAGTGATGTGATGTGGTTGGTATATAGTGATGTGATGTGGATGGTATATAGTGACATGGATGGTATATAGTGACATGGATGGTATATAATGACGTGGTTGGTATATAGTGATGTGATGTGGATGGTATATAGTGATGTGATATGGATGGTATATAGTGACATGGATGGTATATAGTGACGTGGTTGGTATATAGTGATGGGATGTGGATGGTATATAGTGACGTGGATGGTATATAGTGACATGGATGGTATATAGTGACGTGGATGGTATATAGTGATGTGATGTGGATGGAATATAGTGATGTGGATGGAATATAGTGATGTGGATGGTATATAGTGATGTGGATGGTATATAGTGATGTGACGTGGATGGTATATAGTGATGTGGATGGTATATAGTGATGTGGATGGTATATAGTGATGTGGATGGTATATAGTGATGTGATGTGGATGGTATATAGTGATGTGGATGGTATATAGTGATGTGGATGGTATATAGTGATGTGATGTGGACGGTATATAGTGATGTGGACGGTATATAGTGATGTGGACGGTATATAGTGACGTGGATGGTATATAGTGACGTGGATGGTATATAGTGACGTGGATGGTATATAGTGACGTGGATGGTATATAGTGACGTGGATGGTATATAGTGACGTGGATGGTATATAGTGATGTGATGTGGATGGTATATAGTGATGTGGATGGTATATAGTGATGTGATGTGGATGGTATATAGTGATGTGGACGGTATATAGTGATGTGATGTGGACGGTGTATATAGTGATGTGGACGGTATATAGTGATGTGATGTGGACGGTATATAGTGATGTGATGTGTGACGGTATATAGTGACATGGATGTATATAGTGATGTGGACGGTATATAGTGATGTGGACGATATATCATGACATGGACGGTATATAGTGACATGGACGGTATATAGTGACATGGATGTATATAGTGACATGGATGTATATAGTGACGTGGACGGTGTATATAGTGATGTGGACGGTATATAGTGATGTGATGTGGACGGTATATAATGATGTGATGTGGATGGTATATAGTGATGTGGACGGTATATAGTCATGTGATGTGGACGGTATATAGTGATGTGGATGGTATATAGTGATGTGACGTGGATGGTATATAGTGATGTGGATGGTATATAGTGATGTGGATGGTATATAGTGATGTGGATGGTATATAGTGATGTGACGCGGATGGTATATAGTGACGTGGATGGTATATAGTGACGTGGATGGTATATAGTGACGTGGATGGTATATAGTGATGTGGATGGTATATAGTGATGTGAGTGGAGGTATATAGTGCGTGGATGGTATATAGTGATGTGATGTGGATGGTATATAGTGATTGGATCGGTATATAGTGATGTGATTGGATGGTATATATGATGTGGACTGTATATGTGACGTGGACTGGTATATAGTGATGTGGATGGATATAGTGACGTGGACGGTATATAGCGAGTGATGTGGACGGTATATAGTGATGTGGATGGTATATAGTGACTGGATGGTATATAGTGATCAGTAGTAAAGGAAAGGGAAAAGGGGAGATGGCTGCACCACCTGATTTCGCCTGGATTCCTGCCTTTGGTGTGGAGGTTTGGCCACCGCCCAGTAGATCATTTGATAGGAAGAAACAGCGGTGCCAGCCTTTAGCTAATGATTAAGGAGGGGGTGCCTCTGAAGCACGTCTAGCGCTCGCTAGTACGCTGAAAATTTTTTAAAATTTTAATACTTAAAATAAAGGATTGCTAATGAAAGAAGACTAGCACCGGTGTTTCGTCCTTTCAAGATATATAGTGATGTCTTTATTCTCTACGTTTTAGGGTCACATTTAAATATGATGGAGCCACAATCGTCCCTGGGGATCAGGGCTCCAGCTACGCAGAGTTTGTGATCACCTGCACAGGTATGTGCCCACCCCACCGTCCTTCATAGGTACATGCCCTCCCTTCCCCCCCATTCCCTGTCCTGCACAGGTACGTGCACTCCCTTCCCCCCCATTCCCTGTCCTGCACAGGTACGTGCCTCCCTTCCCCCCCCATTCCCTGTCCTGCACAGGTACGTGCACTCCTTCCCCCCCCCCATTTCCTGTCCTGCACAGGTACGTGCACTCCTTCCCCCCCATTCCCTGTCCTGCACAGGTACGTGCCCTTCCCTTCCCACCCCCCATCCCCTGTCCTGCACAGGTACTGCCTCCCTCCCCCCCTCCCCCCCCCCCCCACCCCCCCATCCCGTCCTGCACAGGTACGTCCCCTCCCTCCCCCCCCATTCCCTGTCCTGCACAGGTACGTGCCCCCCTCCACCCCCATCCCTGTCTCTACTCACTCCCTTCCCCCCCATCCGCTGCACGGTACTGCCCTCCCTTCCCCCCCATTCCCTGTCCTGCACAGGTACGTGCCCTCCCTTCCCCCCCCATTCCCCTGTCCTGCACAGGTACGTCGCCCTCCCTTCCCCCCCATTCCCTGTCCTGCACAGGTACGTGCCTCCCTTCCCCCCCCATTCCCTGTCCTGCACAGGTACGTGCCCTCCCTTCACCCCCCATCCCCTGTCCTGCACAGGTACGTGCCCCCCTTCACCCCCATTCCCTGTCCTGCACAGGTACGTGCCCTCCCTTCACCCCCCATCCCCTGTCCTGCACAGGTACGTGCCCTCCCTTTCACCCCCCATCCCCTGTCCTGCACAGGTACGTGCCCTCCCTTCCCCCCATCCCTGTCCTGCACAGGTACGTGCCCTCCCTTCCCCCCCATCCCCTGTCCTGCACAGGTACGTGCCCTCCCTTCCCCCCCATCCCCTGTCCTGCACAGGTACGTGCCCTCCCTTCCCCCCCATCCCTGTCCTGCACAGGTACGTGCCCTCCCTTCACCCCCCATCCCCTGTCCTGCACAGGTACGTGCCCTCCCTTCCCCCCCATCCCCTGTCCTGCACAGGTACGTGCACCTCCCTTCCCCCCATTCCCCTGTCCTGCACAGGTACGTGCCTCCCTTCCCCATCCTGTCCTGCACAGGTACTGCCCCCTCCCCCCATCCCCTGTCCTGCACAGGTACGTGTCCTCCTTTCCCCCCATCCCCTGTCCTGCACAGATACGTGATCCTCGCCTGCTCCAGAGAGGAAATCTCCCCGCGGGCAGGAATGTGCAGGCTGATTTCAGGAACTTGTTCAGCCCTGTCCTGACTGCATCCCCGAGATCACGAAAAGTATCTCTGCACCACTGTGTATACCACAGCGGGCGGGCTCGGCCATCTTCATATATATACTGCGGCGGGCGGCCCGTCCTCTTCATATATATATACTGCGGCGGGCGGCCCGTCCTCTTCATATATATACTGCGGCGGGGGCCCGTCCTCTTCATATATATATACTGCGGCGGGCGGCCCGTCCTCTGTGTATACCGCATGGTGCGCGGGCCCGTCCTCTTATATATATACTGGGCGTGGCGGCCCGTCCTCTGTGTTATATACTGTGCGGGCGGCCCGTCCTTTATATTACCGGTGGTGGCCCGTCTCTGTGTAACGAGGCGGCGCCCGTCCTCTTTATATTAACTGCGGCAGGGGCCCGTCTCTGTGTATACCGGCAGGCGCCGTTCTGTTGTTGTGTCGACCGGGCGGACGGCCGCCCTCTATATGTACCAACGAGGGGCGGCCCGTCCTCTGTGTATATTGGGCAGGAGGTCTGTGTGTATTCCATAAGGCGGGCTGCCCTCTCTGCATTTATATACCGCGCGGGTGGCCCGTCTCTGTTATATATCCTGCAGCAGAGCCATCTATTTTGTAGATTATTCTACCATTATATTGGTGTGCTCGTCTCTGATAGATAATAAATATTCTACGCGTGTGTTGCCCGTTCCTCTGTATGTATATTGTTGGCTCTACTTATATTATAATGCTCCTTATATCTTGTAGGCTTGATGTGATTTCTCCACACGGCACCGTCCTGTATATTGGTGTTGTTGCTCTGATAGATACAATCAGCAGAATATTCTACCCGTGTGTTTCCTTCTGATACTACGACTCCCATCCTCCGCTCCTCCTTGTGCGGTATCTAATGTCACGCTCCGGCTGTGATTTGTTACTGTCGCTCCCTTTCTGGCTCCAGGGCTTCTATGATGAAAAGTGCAGTAACATTGTATGTAATGCTGGTCACGATCCGTCCTGTGTACGCGGCCCCTGTACCGCCTCAGGCTGCAGGACGTGTCTGGCACGGCGGGGCAGTGTTGTGGGGTGGCATTACTGATGCCCACAGTCAGTGTGGTGCGGTCAGATCTGCACTGGTTTTGTTGTGACAGGTGAGTGCGAGGGTGTAATTATGTGGCTGTGTATTTGTGGCGTCCCCGGAGAGCGCAGCTGAGCGCACTGACAGCAGCTTTTACCTGTTTACCTGCCGTGTTTGTGCAGCTTCATCACCTGCTCCTCGCACAATCCAGCGTCCATTGTCCTCGCCCGGCGGTGGCACTCCCTCTTCTTGCTTTGTCCTATTTTCTTACGAACCTTCCTGATGAGAAACGATCAGATTTCACTGTAATATTTGTACTTTGCGTCTCATTGTTTGTAGACTCAAGACCGGGTACAAGAGAGGCCATAATAATGGTTATATAGGGAGCCGGGTCCTGGGACTACAACTCCCAGCATCACATGCACTCCTTGTACTTCACTATTGACTAATATCTATCAAGCCCTCTATCTCGCTCTAGCCCTCTTCTCTCGCTCTAGCCCTCTATCTCGCTCTAGCCTCTCTATCTCGCTCTAGCCCTCTATCTCGCTCTAGCCCTCTCTTCTCGCTCTAGCCCCTCTATCTCGCTCTAGCCCTCTATCTCGCTCTAGCCCTCTATCTCGCTCTAGCCCTCTATCTCGCTCTAGCCCTCTATCTCTCGCTCTAGCCCTCTCTCTCTCGCTCTAGCCCTCTCCTCTCGCTCTAGCCCTCTCTCTCTCGCTCTAGCCCTCCCTCTCTCGCTCTAGCCCTCCCTCTCTCTCGCTCTATGCCCTCTCTCTCTCGCTCTAGCCCTCTCTCTCGCTCTAGCCTCCCCTCTCTCGCTCTAGCCCCTCTCTCTCGCTCTAGCCTCTCTCTCTGCTCTCTCGCTCTAGCCCTCTCTCTCTCGCTCTAGCCCTCTCTCTCTCGCTCTAGCCCTCTCTCTCTCTCGCTCTAGCCCTCTCTCTCTCTCGCTCTAGCCCTCTCTCTCTCTCGCTCTAGCCCTCTCTCTCTCGCTCTAGCCCTCTCTCTCTCCGCTCTAGCCCTCTCTCTCTCTCGCTCTAGCCCTCTCTCTCTCTCGCGCTCTACCCTCTCTCTCGCGCTCTAGCCCTCTCTCTCTCTCGCTCTAGCCCTCTCTCTCTCTCGCTCTAGCCCTCTCTCTCTCGCGCTCTAGCCCTCTCTCTCTCTCCGCTCTAGCCCTCTCTCTCTCGCCTCTAGCCCTCTCTCTCTCGCGCTCTAGCCTCTCTCTCTCTCCGCCTCTAGCCCTCTCTCTCTCTGCGCTCTAGCCCTCTCTCTCTCTCGCGCTCTAGCCCTCTCTCTCTCTCGCGCTCTAGCCCTCTCTCTCTCTCGCGCTCTAGCCCTCTCTCTCTCTCCGCTCTAGCCTCTCTCTCTCTCTCTCGCTCTAGCCCTCTCTCTCTCGCCTCTACCCTCTCTCTCGCCTCTAGCTCTCTCTCTCTCTCGCTCTAGCCCTCTCTCTCTCTCCGCTCTAGCCCTCTCTCTCTCGCGCTCTAGCCCTCTCTCTCTCGCGCTCTAGCCCTCTCTCTCTCGCGCTCTAGCCCTCTCTCTCTCGCGCTCTAGCCCTCTCTCTCTCGCCTCTAGCCCCTCTCTCTCGCTCTAGCCCTCTCTCTCTCTCCCTCTCCCTCTCTCTCTATCCGCTCTAGCCTCTCTCTCTCTCTAGCCTAGCTCTCCTCTCTCCTCTCGCTCTAGCCCTCTCTCTCTCGCGCTCTAGCCCTCTCTCTCTCTCGCTCTAGCCCTCTCTCTCGCTCTAGCCCTCTCTCTCTCGCTCTAGCTCCTCTTCTCTCTCGCTCTAAGCCCTCTCTCCTCTCGCTCTAGCCCTCTCTCTCTCTCGCTCTAGCCCTCTCTCTCTCGCTCTAGCCCTCTCTCTTCGCTCTAGCCCTCTCTCTCTCGCTCTAGCCCTCTCTCTCGCTCTGCCCTCTCTACCGCTCCTCTCTCTTCTCGCTCTAGCCCTCTCTCTCTCTCGCTCTAGCCCTCTCTCTCTCTCGCTCTAGCCCTCTCTCTCTCGCTCTCTAGCCCTCTCTCTCTCTCGCTCTAGCCCTCTCTCTCTCGCTCTAGCCCTCTCTCTCTCGCTCTAGCCCTCTCTCTCTCGCTCTACCCCTCTCTCTCTCTCTCTCTCTCCCTCTCTCTCTCTCCTCGCTCTAGCCCTCCTCTCCTCTCCTCTCTCTTCTCGCTCTAGCCCTCTCTCTCTCTCGCTCTAGCCCTCTCTCTCTCTCGCTCTAGCCCTCTCTCTCTCTCGCTCTAGCCCTCTCTCTCTCTCGCTCTAGCCCTCTCTCTCTCTCGCTCTAGCCCTCTCTCTCTCTCGCTCTAGCCCTCTCTCTCTCTCGCTCTAGCCCTCTCTCTCTCTCGCTCTAGCCCCTCTCTCTTCTCTCGCTCTAGCCCTCTCTCTCCTCTCGCTCTAGCCCTCTCTCTCTCTCGCTCTAGCCCTCTCTCTCTCTCTCGCTCTAGCCCTCTCTCTCTCTCTCTCGCTCTAGCCCTCCTCTCTCTCTCCGCTCTAGCCCTCTCTCTCTCTCGCTCTAGCCCTCTCTCTCTCTCTCTCGCTCTAGCCCTCTCTCTCTCTCGCGCTCTAGCCCTCTCTCTCTCGTCGCTCTAGCCCTCTCTCTCTCTCGCGCTCTAGCCCTCTCTCTCTCCGCTCTAGCCCTCTCTCTCTCCTCTGCGCTCTAGCCCTCTCTCTCTCTCTCGCGCTCTAGCCCCTCTCTCTCTCTCTCTCTCTCGCTCTAGCCCTCTCTCTCTCTCGCGCTCTAGCCCTCTCTCTCTCTCTCGCGCTCTAGCCCTCTCTCTCTCCTTCGCTCTAGCCCTCCTCTCTCTCGCTCTGCCTCCCTCTCTCCTCTCTTTCAATCCTCTAGCCTCTCTCTCTCGTCGCTCTAGACCCTCTCTCTCTCGCTCTAGCCCTCTCCTCTCGCGCTCTAGCCCTCTCTCTCTCGGCCTAGCCCTCATCTCTCGCTCTAGCCCTCTCTTCTCCGCTCTAGCCCATCTCTCTCGCTCTAGCCCTCTATCTCGCTCTAGCCTCTCTCTCGCTCTCTCTCTTTTCTATCGCTCTAGCCCTCTCTCTCTCGCTCTAGCCCTCTCTCTCTCGCGCTCTAGCCCTCTCTCCTCTCGCCTCTAGCCCTCTCTCCTCTCCTCTCTGCTCTAGCCCTCTCTCTCGCTCTAGCCCTCTCTCTCTCGCTCTCCTCTCTCTTCTATCGCTCTAGCCCTCTCTCTCTCTCGCTCTACCCTCTCTCTCTCTCGCTCTAGCCCTCTCTCTCCTCTCTCTCTCTTTCTATCGCTCTAGCCCTCTCTCTCTCGCTCTAGCCCTCTGTCTCTCTCGCTCTAGCCCTCTCTCTCTCTCTCCCTCTCTCTCTCGCTCTAGCCCTCTCTCTCTCTCGCTCTAGCCCTCTCTCTCTCTCGCTCTAGCCCCTCTCTCTCTCGCTCTAGCCCTCTCTCTCTCTCGCTCTAGCCCTCTCTCTCTCTCGCTCTAGCCTCTCTCTCTCTCTCGCTCTAGCCCTCTCTCTCTCTCGCTCTAGCCCTCTCTCTCTCTCTCTCGCTCTAGCCCTCTCTCTCTCTCTCTCGCTCTAGCCCTCTCTCTCTCTCTCTCTCGCTCTAGCCCTCTCTCTCTCTCGCTCTAGCCCTCTCTCTCTCTCTCGCTCTAGCCCTCTCTCTCTCTCGCTCTAGCCCTCTCTCTCTCTCGCTCTAGCCCTCTCTCTCTCTCGCTCTAGCCCTCTCTCTCTCTCGCTCTAGCCCTCTCTCTCTCTCGCTCTAGCCCTCTCTCTCTCTCTCGCTCTAGCCCTCTCTCTCTCTCTCTCTCGCTCTAGCCCTCTCTCTCTCTCGCTCTAGCCCTCTCTCTCTCTCTCGCTCTAGCCCTCTCTCTCTCTCTCGCTCTAGCCCTCTCTCTCTCTCTCGCTCTTGCGCTAGCCCTCTCATTCAAATTCAATTCAAATTCAAATGAGCTTTATCGGCAGGACTAAGTAAATATCAGCATTGCCAAAGCAAATAGTAAAATAGGGGGACGGGAGTGGGGAGTGGGTAGGCATATTGAGGTCCATGGTATATCGGGATCCTTTTAGGGGGTGGGGAGTGGGTAGGCATATTGAGGTCCATGTTATATCGGGATCCTTTTAGGGGGTGGGGACATGTCCAGGGTGGGGTATATAAGTCCATGGCATATCAGGCTCTTAGTTGGGGGATAGGGAAGTGTTCAGGGTTGGGTCTCTCTCTGTCTCCCTCTCCCTCTCTCTCGCTCTAACCCTCCTCTCTCGCTCTAACCCTCTCTCTCTCGCTCTAACCCTCTCTCTCTCGCTCTAACCCTCTCTCTCTCGCTCTAACCCTCTCTCTCTCGCTCTAACCCTCTCTCTCTCGCTCTAACCCTCTCTCTCTCGCTCTAACCCTCTCTCTCTCGCTCTAACCCTCTCTCTCTCGCTCTAACCCTCTCTCTCTCGCTCTAACCCTCTCTCTCTCGCTCTAACCCTCTCTCTCTCGCTCTAACCCTCTCTCTCTCGCTCTAACCCTCTCTCTCTCGCTCTAACCCTCTCTCTCTCGCTCTAACCCTCTCTCTCTCGCTCTAACCCTCTCTCTCTCGCTCTAACCCTCTCTCTCTCCGCTCTAACCCTCTCTCTCTCGCTCTAACCCTCTCTCTCTCGCTCTAACCCTCTCTCTCTCGCTCTAACCCTCTCTCTCTCGCTCTAACCCTCTCTCTCTCGCTCTCGCTCTAACCCTCTCTCTCTCGCTTCGCTCTAACCCTCTCTCTCTCGCTTCGCTCTAACCCTCTCTCTCTCGCTTCGCTCTAACCCTCTCTCTCTCGCTTCGCTCTAACCCTCTCTCTCTCGCTTCGCTCTAACCCTCTCTCTCTCGCTTCGCTCTAACCCTCTCTCTCTCGCTTCGCTCTTAACCCTCTCTCTCTCGCTTCGCTCTAACCCTCTCTCTCTCGCTTCGCTCTAACCCTCTCTCTCTCCTTCGCTCTAACCCTCTCTCTCTCGCTTCGCTCTAACCCTCTCTCTCTCGCTTCGCTCTAACCCTCTCTCTCTCGCTTCGCTCTAACCCTCTCTCTCTCGCTCTAACCCTCTCTCGCTCTCTAGCTCGCTCTTCTCTCTCTCGCTCTCTAGCCCGCTCTCTCTCTCTCGCTCTCTCTCTCGCTCTAGCCCGCTCTCTCACTCTCTCTCTCGCTCTAGCTCGCTCTCTCTCGCTCTAGCCCGCTCTCTCGCTCTAGCCCGCTCTCTCGCTCTAGCCCGCTCTCTCGCTCTCTCTCTCGCTCTAGCCCGCTCTCTCGCTCTAGCCCGCTCTCTCGCTCTCTCTCTCGCTCTAGCCCGCTCTCTCCGCTCTCTCTCTCGCTCTAGCTCGCTCTCTCTCTCGCTCTAGCCCGCTCTCTCGCTCTCTCTCTCGCTCTAGCCCGCTCTCTCGCTCTCTCTCTCGCTCTAGCCCGCTCTCTCGCTCTCTCTCTCGCTCTAGCCCGCTCTCTCGCTCTCTCTCTCGCTCTAGCCCGCTCTCTCGCTCTCTCTCTCGCTCTAGCCCGCTCTCTCGCTCTCTCTCTCGCTCTAGCCCGCTCTCTTGCTCTCTCTCTCGCTCTAGCCCGCTCTCTCGCTCTCTCTCTCGCTCTAGCCCGCTCTCTCGCTCTCTCTCTCGCTCTAGCCCGCTCTCTCGCTCTCTCTCTCGCTCTAGCCCGCTCTCTCGCTCTCTCTCTCGCTCTAGCCCGCTCTCTCGCCCTCTCTCTCGCTCTAGCCCGCCCTCTCTCTCGCTCTAGCCCTCTCTCTCGCCCTCTCTCTCGCTCTAGCCCTCTCTCTCGCCCTCTCTCTCGCTCTAGCCCTCTCTCTATCTCGCTCTAGCCCTCTCTCTATCTCTATCTAGCCCTCTCTCTATCTCTATCTAGCCCTCTCTCTATCTCTATCTAGCCCTCTCTCTATCTCTATCTAGCCTCTCTCTCTATCTCTATCTAGCCCTCTCTCTATCTCTATCTAGCCTCTCTCTATCTCTATCTAGCCCTCTCTCTATCTCTATCTAGCCCTCTATCTAGCCCTCTCATATCTTGCCATCTTCTGGTCATCGTTGTGTCACATCCCAGCAGCGGTTCAGCATTTCCTTTCTAGATATATCTATAGAACAGCATAATGTGTTGTAACAATATTTACCTTCCCCAAACATTCTGTCGGAGCGGCTGTTTTTTCTGCTGACTCTTCCTGGCACTAGCAGTGACTTTCTTCCTGCAGACGGACATCACCTCTGCAGGCCGGGAATAGAACAACCTGGTGATTGTCTGTTATCTATAGAAGAATGCGGAAGATTCACTGCTGACAACGATCTGTTCTGAGAAGTCGTCAACCTATTCTATAAATACTCATCTAAGGGGAGGCCCAAACATGAGACATTTTTCTATTTTTCCCTTAATTTTATAACAGCGTTTTTCTGATGTGGAGCTCCAAATCTCCTGAATAGAGAGTAACACACATCTCCTGTCTGCAGTGACCACTAGGGGGAGCTCCCTGTATACAGAGATACATAAGATCCTGTCTGCAGTGACCACTAGGGGAGCTCCCTGTATACAGAGATACATAAGATCCTGTCTGCAGTCACCACTAGGGGGAGCTCCCTGTATACAGAGATACATAAGATCCTGTCTGCAGTCACCACTAGGGGGGCTCCCTGTATACAGTGATACATTATAGGAACCTGTCTGCAGTCACCACTAGGGGGAGCTTCCTGTATACAAAGATACATCATAGTTACATGATGTGATGTGAGATGTCTGAGAATGCTGTAATAAGTATTGGCGCCCGTGTGATGTCGGTGTGTGGAGCATTGTGATTCCAGACAATGGTTACAATACCTGACGGTCACCGTGACCCTGAGTGAAGGACGGTAGTCATATTGGTTGTAGTTCAGCTCTCCGGTGCTGATCCAGTGATAGTAATGGTCAGATGACAGGTCTGGAGCGCTGTCTGACCCTCTTCCCGGGGGGTGTATTGGTTCTCAGTTGTGTGATGTGATATTCCGTGGCGCTCGTGGTCACCGCCTTCTCTCCTGTTACAGATGACATTCGGCAGTTCGCCTACATCAGATTCACCACCGGAGATGCGATGAGCAAAAGGGTGAAATTTGCCTTAATCACTTGGATCGGAGAACACGTGAGCGGGCTGCAGAGGGCCAAGATCGGGACCGATAAGACCCTGGTGAAGGATGTCGTCCAGGTGGGTACCCGCTAGGCTCTGGAGCGCCCCCTGTGGCTGCTGTGTCCGGGAATGTGCTGTGACCGGTGATTCTCAGTGAACTCAACCTAACTACAGCAGGTGCAGGGGCTGCAATCCCACCCGGGCCCTGAAGCCTAGGGGGCCCCAAAAGACTTTGTCCTATAGAAAAAGACTAATGCTATTAAAGATTTGTAATAATTGAGGGCCCTTTGGAGCTTTCACATCAGGGCCCCTGAGCTGCATGTTACACCCCTGTGGAAGGATGACCAGCTGCAGTATATTCTATTGTGGTGGGGGATTCTGGGGGGGACAAAGGCCCCTGATATGAGTGAACACCACTTCTGGCTCGGAGCTGCTGCTTTCTCTGAGTTAGGAGTAGTAAGCTGTGTGGCCGCCATATGGTGCGTCCTGTCTGGCGGCCTCGGCCGTAGGTCACCCCGGGTGGGTGGGGGAGCGTTAACGAGACCTCTCTGTACAGACACATCAATAGCCGCCACTGTACAGATGGGGACAGGCCGGGGCCTGTGTTGTGCCCTGAGGGGGGGTGTAAGCTTCACCCTCACTGAGGTCTGTGCTTCGCCCCTGGGAGGAATCTGAGCTACACATATTTTGGGGGGTCTAAGTTGTGCCCATGGGGGGAGTCTGTGTTGTGTTGAGGGTAAATTTTTAGCTACACCCTTTGGGGAGTGGGGGAGTCTGTGTTTGTGTCTGAGGGTGATTTTTAGCTACGCCTTTGGGAGTGGGTGAGGGACTATGCTGCAGCTCTGGAGGGATAAGGTTTGTGCCCCGAGGGTGAGGGTCTGTGCTGCGCTCCTGGAGGGGTGAGGGTCTGTGCTGCGCTCCTGGAGGGGTGAGGGTCTGTGCTGCGCTCCTGGAGGGGTGAGGGTCTGTGCTGCGCTCCTGGAGGGGTGAGGGTCTGTGCTGCGCTCCTGGAGGGGTGAGGGTCTGTGCTGCGCTCCTGGAGGGGGGAATCTGTGTATCTGGGCTGAGGGTCTGTGCTGCAGTCGATTGGGGGGGGATTATTTAGTTACTTGTGTTTTCTCTTGTGTTACCCTCACTCTGTGATATTCTTATGGGGATTAGTGCAGTGGCGACATCGTGGGGATTTGTGTGTATATATAATATTTCCCGCCTCTTGTGCTGCTGCCTAGCACCTCCAGAAATTCGACTCTTAAGGGGAAGGACCCTGAATCCAAAGTGACCAGTGATCGGACTGACGCGGAAGGCCCTGACTCTCCTGGGGTGGGACTGACGCGGAAACGCCCTGACTCTCCTGGGGTGGGACTGACGCGGAACGCCCTGACTCTCCTGGGGTGGGACTGACGCGGAAACGCCCTGACTCTCCTGGGGTGGGACTGACGCGGAAACGCCCTGACTCTCCTGGGGTGGGACTGACGCGGAACGCCCTGACTCTCCTGGGGTGGGACTGACGCGGAAGGGCCCTGACTCTCCTGGGGTGGGACTGACGCGGAAGGGCCCTGACTCTCCTGGGGTGGGACTGACGCGGAAGGGCCCTGACTCTCCTGGGGTGGGACTGACGCGGAAGGGCCCTGACTCTCCTGGGGTGGGACTGACGCGGAAGGGCCCTGACTCTCCTGGGGTGGGACTGACGCGGAAGGGCCCTGACTCTCCTGGGGTGGGACTGACGCGGAAGGGCCCTGACTCTCCTGGGGTGGGACTGACGCGGAAGGGCCCTGACTCTCCTGGGGTGGGACTGACGCGGAAGGGCCCGACTCTCCTGGGGTGGGACTGACGCGGAAGGGCCCTGGACTCTCCTGGGGTGGGACTGACGCGGAAGGGCCCTGGACTCTCCTGGGGTGGGACTGACGCGGAAGGGCCCTGACTCTCCTGGGGTGGGACTGACGCGGAAGGGCCCGACTCTCCTGGGGTGGGACTGACGCGGAAGGGCCCGGACTCTCCTGGGGTGGGACTGACGCGGAAGGGCCCGGACTCTCCTGGGGTGGGACTGACGCGGAAGGGCCCGGACTCTCCTGGGTGGGACTGACGCGGAAGGGCCCGGACTCTCCTGGGGTGGGACTGACGCGGAAGGGCCCGGACTCTCCTGGGGTGGGACTGACGCGGAAGGGCCCGGACTCTCCTGGGGTGGGACTGACGCGGAAGGGCCCGGACTCTCCTGGGGTGGGACTGACGCCGAAGGGCCCGGACTCTCTGGGGTGGGACTGACGCCGAAGGGCCCGGACTCTCTGGGTGGGACTGACGCCGAAGGGCCCGGACTCTCTTGGGGTGGGACTGACGCCGAAGGGCCCGGACTCTCTTGGGGTGGGACTGACGCCGAAGGGCCCGGACTCTCTTGGGGTGGGACTGACGCCGAAGGGCCCGGACTCTCTTGGGGTGGGACTGACGCCGAAGGGCCCGGACTCTCTTGGGGTGGGACTGACGCCGAAGGGCCCGGACTCTCTTGGGGTGGGACTGACGCCGAAGGGCCCGGACTCTCTTGGGGTGGGACTGACGCCGAAGGGCCCGGACTCTCTTGGGGTGGGACTGACGCCGAAGGGCCCGGACTCTCTTGGGGTGGGACTGACGCCGAAGGGCCCGGACTCTCTTGGGGTGGGACTGACGCCGAAGGGCCCGGACTCTCTTGGGGTGGGACTGACGCCGAAGGGCCCGGACTCTCTTGGGGTGGGACTGACGCCGAAGGGCCCGGACTCTCTTGGGGTGGGACTGACGCCGAAGGGCCCGGACTCTCTTGGGGTGGGACTGACGCCGAAGGGCCCGGACTCTCTTGGGGTGGGACTGACGCCGAAGGGCCCTGGCCCTGACTCTTGTGATTGCACTTATGGGGTCGCAGGTCCTTAATATTTTCAATTTCTTTTTCCTTTTCAGACTTTTGCCAAAGAGCTGGTGATCACCGAGCACAAGGACCTGGATGAGGACTACATCCGGGGGGAGCTGAAGAAGGCCGGCGGCGCCAACTACGACGCCCAGACGGAGTAACCCGCCGCTCCGGACGAAGCTTTGATAAAACTGCTATTCTGATTTCCATAAACCTCTCCCTGCTGCACAGGACTGGTCCTCATTCCCTGGTGATGATGTCATTATACCGCCATGCTGACTGGTCCTCATTCCCTGGTGATGATGTCATTATACCGCCATGCTGACTGGTCCCATTCCCTGGTGATGATGTCATTATACCGCCATGCTGACTGGTCCCCATTCCCTGGTTATGATGTCATCATGCTGCCATGTAGATTTGTCCCCATTCTTTGGTGATGATGTCATCACACCGCCATAAGGACTCCTCCCTATCCCCCAAATGGACAGTCACTGCACCGCCACTTCCTTCTGGACGCCATAGACTGCACCTCCGGACCCCAGGAGACCCCCACCTTACCCCCGCCCCAACTTCATCCTCTATGCTTGTAATCTATTCAGATTGGCAGCGGGTGCGGGGGACGCCTTAAAATGCTGCACCGGGGCCCCCTATAACCATGCAATGAGCTAAATGGCAACTCCAGCCACATTACCGGAGGGGATGTATTATTTTGCTTCTTTATACATTCCAGCAGATCCGCCCCCGCGGGGTCCCTCCGTGGTGTCACACCTCACCCCTCCCCCCGCCGCTCGCCCGCTCATCTCTGCAGAACTGGAATCCGCCCATGCTCCTCGTCTACATCAATCGCGGTTATCACAGCAAGGAAATGGTTTAGGGGTTTTTGTTTTTTTTTCAAAATTATTTTTACTTTCTGATCCCAAAATGTGAAATGTCCGGGAGAAGCGAGAAACGATCAGAAAACACAATAAAAATGTTTTTTTTTTTCCAAAATGTGTTTATGTACGTTTTTGGAGCTGGGGGCCACAAATATGAGCGGGCGGGGCTGAGTGATGTCCTCACCAGGGGGCGGGGCTGAGTGATGTCCTCACCAGGGGGCGGGGCTGAGTGATGTCCTCACCAGGGGGCGGGGCTGAGTGATGTCCTCACCAGGGGGCGGGGCTGAGTGATGTCCTCACCAGGGGGCGAGGCTGAGTGATGTCCTCACCAGGGGGCGGGGCTGAGTGATGTCCTCACCTGGGGGCGGGGCTGAGTGATGTCCTCACCAGGGGGCAGGGCTGAGTGATGTCTTCACCAGGGGGCGGGGCTGAGTGATGTCCTCACCAGGGGGCGGGGCTGAGTGATGTCCTCACCAGGGGGCGGGGCTGAGTGATGTCCTCACCAGGGGGCGGGGCTGAGTGATGTCCTCACCAGGGGGCGGGGCTGAGTGATGTCCTCACCAGGGGGCGGGGCTGAGTGATGTCCTCACCAGGGGGGGGGCTCAGTGATGTCCTCACCAGGGGGCGGGGCTCAGTGATGTCATCTCCAGGGGGCGGGGTTCAGTGATGTCATCACACAGATTGTTAGAGGGATCAGCTATGACTATTGTAGGGTGAGATATAGACGTTCATTGTTCCTGCGGGGGGGGTCGGGGGTCTGGCTCTCTGGCGGTTCGGTCGGGGTCTTTCTTCCTACTCACTGAACCAAATATGTGAATTTACATTGAAAAAATCCCAAACACGGGCCCGTCCCCCACTGATACAGGAGGAATTCATGGGGTCAGAGAGGACCCGGCCGGGGACAATGAGCGATCTGTGTGATGTCATGTGTGTCCGCCGCGGGCAGGACAATCACACGCACCATGTCTGTGGGATGATGGGGGCAGTAGTCACAGAGGAGCCTTCAGTTTCAGCAATGTCCCCGGGGGCTCATCACTGCTGATATTCTGTAGTCACCACCGATGTCCCCCCAACACCACCGATGTCCCCCCAACACCACCGATGTCCCCCCAACACCACCGATGTCCCCCAACACCACCGATGTCCCCCCAACACCACCGATGTCCCCCCAACACCACCGATGCCCCACTCATCAATCCCAGCACACACACATCCCCTCGGCTCGGCAGTGCTCCCCCCACTAAGTGCAGATCCAGATGGTCTACAGAAGTCGCCCACTCTTCAATCTGACTGTGCTAATCTGGAGCCACAGGTTGGGGGCCCCGAGTCATGTCCCCACAGCTGGGGGCCACAAGGGGAGAAGCCAAGTTACTGAACTGTCTAGATGGGAAAAGAAGAGTCCGGGGAATGATTGGGCGTCTACACAAGATATCAAGAGGGAATGTAAGGTCAGCTGTACAGGGGCAGCTGTACAGGGGCAGTTCTGGGGGGCAGCTGTACAGGGGGCAGTTCTGGAGGGCAGCTGTACAGGGGGCAGTTCTGGGGGCAGCTGTACAGGGGGCAGTTCTGGAGGGCAGCTGTACAGGGGGCAGTTCTGGAGGGCAGCTGTACAGGGGGCAGTTCTGGAGTGGCATCTGTACAGGGGGCAGTTCTGGAGTGGCATCTGTACAGGGGGCAGCTGTATAGGGGCAGTTCTGGAGTGGCATCTGTACAGGGGGCAGCTGTATAGGGGGCAGTTCTGGGGGCAGCTGTATAGGTGGCAGTTCTGGGGGGCAGCTGTAGTTCTGGAGTGGCATCTGTACAGGAGGCAGTTCTGGGGGCAGCTGTACATGCGGCAGTTCTGGGGGGCAGCTGTAGAAGGGCAGTTTTGGGGGGCTGCTGTACACGTGGCAATTTTGGGGGGGCAGCTGTACAGGCAGCAGTTTTGGGGGGCAGCTGTACAGGCGGCAGTTTTGGGGGGCAGCTGTACAGGGTAGAACACATTCAGAAGAAGAATGGTGATTTTGACCCGGAGGCGGCCAGCGATGAATTCAGGAATCTTAGACAAATAATCTTCCCAGTTAGTAAACAATAAGCCAGAACATGATCCGTCCTGTAACTGTGTCAGGGGAAATAGGCAATTTCTCCAGAAGAAATCACAGCCCTGCTCACCGCATACTGTGCCCCTCACCCTGTGATCACCAGTGCACTCCGAGAGCCCATGTGCCCCCTCACCTGTGATCCAGTGCCATCCCACAGAGCCCATACGTGCCCTCACCTGTGATCACCCCATGCCATCCCAGCAGAGCCCCAACTGTGCCCCTCACTGTGATCACCCCAGTGCCACATCCTGCAGGCCCTATGTTCACTCCAGTGACACCTCCATGCAGAGGCCCCATACTGTGCCCCCTCACCCTGTGATCACCCCAGTGCACACTCCCAGCAGAGGCCCAATGTGCCCCCCTCACCCTGTGATCACCCCATGACCAGCGAATTCAGGGGCTGCGGCTCCTATGTTACCCTATGTGACCCTATGTGGGCGGTTGTCACCTCCCTCTCTCGCCACATTACAGGGGTCCTCGCGCGAAGGGGATGGGAATTCACATGAATCTGAATTAATTAACCTAATTATCCAGGAACTAATTTTACGAAAAGCTCAGATCCACCCGATCCCCACTGGTAACTGTGTGATGTACTGATCCTGGTTTACCTTGTGCCATTCACTCCAGTCACATCCAAAGCTACATCTTTTCTCCAGTGGGTTACCTGAGCCCCCATAATGTACTTTACCCTGGTAGCAGAAAAGCAACAGAATAGTGACTGCAGCTCTGGAGGTGACTGGTGGGTAAGACATGATGTAACAGCAGAATAGTGACTGCAGCTCTGGAGGTGACTGGTGGTAAGACATGATGTAACAGCAGAATAGTGACTGCAGCTCTGGAGGATAAAGATAAGACATGATGTAACAGCAGAATAGTGACTGCAGCTCTGGAGGTGACTGGAGGATAAGACATGATGTAACAGCAGAATAGTGACTGCAGCTCTGGAGGTGACTGGAGGATAACACATGATATTATAGCAGAATAGTGACTGCAGCTCTGGAGGATAACACATGATATAATAGCAGAATAGTGACTGCAGCTCTGGAGGTGACTGGAGGATAAGACACGATGTAACAGCAGAAAAGTGACTGCAGCTCTGGAGGTGACTGGTGGGTAAGACATGTAACAGCAGCTCTGGAGGTGACTGGAGGATAAGACATGATGTAACACCAAACTAGTGACTGCAGCATTGGAGGTGACTGGAGGATAAGACACAATGTAACAGCAGAATAGTGACTGCAGCTCTGGAGGTGACTGGAGGATAACACATGATATTATAGCAGAATAGTGACTGCAGCTCTGGAGGATAACACATGATATAATAGCAGAATAGTGACTGCAGCTCTGGAGGTGACTGGAGGATAAGACACGATGTAACAGCAGAAAGTGACTGCAGCTCTTGAGGTGACTGGAGGATAAGACATGTAACAGCAGCTCTGGAGGTGACTGGAGGATAAGACATGATGTAACACCAAACTAGTGACTGCAGCATTGGAGGTGACTGGAGGATAAGACACAATGTAACAGCAGAATAGTGACTGCAGCTCTGGAGGTGACTGGAGGAAAAGAGATAATGTAACAGCAGAATAGTGACTGCCGCTCTGGAGGTGACTGGAGGATAAGACATGATGTAACAGCAGAATAGTGACTGCAGCTCTGGAGGTGACTGGAGGATAGGAGATAATGTAACAGCAGAATAGTGACTGCAGCTCTGGAGGTGACTGGAGGATAAGACATGATGTAACAGCACAATAGTGACTGCAGCTCTGGAGGTGACTGGAGAATAAGAGATGATGTAACAGCACAATAGTGACTGCAGCTCTGGAGGTGACTGGAGGATAAGACATGATGTAACAGCAGAATAGTGACTGCAGCTCTGGAGGTGACTGGAGGATATGATACGATGTAACAGCACAATAGTGACTGCAGCTCTGGAAGTGACTGGAGGATATGAGATAATATAACAAGATACCATCCCCAGTGATTTTCCCTATGGGTGTAATGCTGTGCAGATGCCGCTTATCACATGGGGCTTTTCATGGTGTAGTGACCTCCAGTCTATCAGGATATGCTGAGAGTTGTAGTTTCTCAGTAGGTCAGATATTGGGGTCGCCCCTTAGTGGCCATTATTGTGGGTTGGTTTGATCATCTTAAAGGGCATTTGGTACATTACACCCGGCACGGCCCCCAGTATACGGCACTGGATCACGTCACCGCTCCTGTGATCTGAGCTGAGTGATTACATGAGGCGCTCCTGCCAAATAAAATAGTAACGATTGTAGCTGGGAACAGCACCCAAGGGTGACTGGTACATGGCAGACGCCCATCAGCCAAGGGCAAAGAGCAAATCAGTGGACACACCCCGGACTGTGAATTGTGGCCAGCAGGTGTGTCCCCGGTGCCCACTGTCCAGGGGTCTGTAGCCCTCGGTACCCACTATCCAGGTGTCTGTTGCCCCCAGTGCCCATTGTCCAGGGGTCTGTAGCCCCCAGGGCCCACTGTCCAGGGGTCTGTAGCCCCCTGTGCCCACTGTCCAGGGGTCTGTTGCCCCCGGTGCCCACTGTCCAGGGGTCTGTTGCACCCGTGCCCACTGTCCAGGGTCTGTTGCCCCGGTGCCCACTGTCCAGGGGTCTGTTGCCCCCGGTGCCCACTGTCCAGGGGTCTGTTGCCCCCGGTGCCCACTGTCCAGGGGTCTGTTGCCCCCGGTGCCCACTGTCCAGGGGTCTGTTGCCCCCGGTGCCCACTGTCCAGGGGTCTGTTGCCCCGGTGCCCACTGTCCAGGGTCTGTAGCCCTCAGTGCCCACTGTCCAGGGGTCTGTAGCCCTCGGTACCCACTGTCCAGGGTCTGTAGCCCTCGGTACCCACTGTCCAGGGGTCTGTAGCCCTCGGTACCCACTGTCCAGGGGTCTGTAGCCCTCGGTGCCCACTGTCCAGGGTGTCTGTAGCCCCGGTGCCCACTGTCCAGGGGTCTGTAGCCCTCGGTACCCACTGTCCAGGGGTCTGTAGCCCCCTGTGCCCACTGTCCAGGGGTCTGTTGCCCCCGGTGCCCACTGTCCAGGGGTCTGTTGCCCCCGGTGCCCACTGTCCAGGGGTCTGTTGCCCCCGGTGCCCACTGTCCAGGGGTCTGTTGCCCCCGGTGCCCACTGTCCAGGGGTCTGTTGCCCCCGTGCCCACTGTCCAGGGGTCTGTTGCCCCGGTGCCCACTGTCCAGGGGTCTGTAGCCCTCGGTACCCACTGTCCAGGGGTCTGTTAGCCCTCGGTGACCCACTGTCCAGGGGTCTGTAGCCCTCGGTACCCACTGTCCAGGGGTCTGTAGCCCTCGGTCCCACTGTCCAGGGGTCTGTAGCCCTCGGTACCCACTGTCCAGGGGTCTGTAGCCCTCGGTGCCCACTGTCCAGGGTCTGTAGCCCGGTACCCACTGTCCAGGGGTCTGTAGCCCTCGGTCCCACTGTCCAGGGGTCTGTAGCCCTGGTACCCACTGTCCAGGGGTCTGTTGCCCCCAGGTGCCCACTGTCCTAGGGTCTGTAGCCCTGGTACCCACTGTCCAGGGGTCTGTAGCCCTCGGTACCCACTGTCCAGGGGTCTGTAGCCGTTGGTACCCACTGTCCAGGGGTCTGTTGCCCCCGGTGCCCACTGTCCAGGGGTCTGTTGCCCCCAGTGCCCACTGTCAGGGGTCTGTTGCCCCCAGTGCCCACTGTCCAGGGGTCTGTAGCCCCGTGCCCACTGTCCAGGGGTCTGTAGCCCCGGTCCCACTGTCCAGGGGTCTGTAGCCCCGGTACCCACTGTCCAGGGGTCTGTGCCACCGGTGCCCACTGTCCAGGGGTCTGTAGCCCTCGGTACCCACTGTCCAGGGGTCTGTAGCCCTCGGTACCCACTGTCCAGGGGTCTGTAGCTCTCGGTACCCACTGTCAGGGGTCTGTAGCCCTCGTACCCACTGTCAGGGTCGTACCACCCTGTCCAGGGGTCTGTAGCCCTCGGTACCCACTGTCCAGGGGTCTGTAGCCTCTCGGTACCCACTGTCAGGGGTCTGTTAGCCCCGGTGCCCACTGTCCAGGGGTCTGTAGCCCCGGTGCCCACTGTCCAGGGGTCTGTAGCCCTGGTACCCACTGTCCAGGGGTCTGTAGCCCCCGGTGCCACTGTCCAGGGGTCTGTAGCCCTCGGTACCCACTGTCAGGGGTCTGTAGCCCCCGGTGCCCACTGTCAGGGGTCTGTTGCCCCGTGCCCACTGTCCAGGGGTCTGTAGCACCTTGGTACCCACTGTCCAGGGGTCTGTAGCCTCGGTACCCACTGTCAGGGGTCTGTAGCTCTCGGTACCCACTGTCCAGGGGTCTGTAGCCACCGGTGCCACTGTCCAGGGGTCTGTAGCCTCTGGTACCCACTGTCCAGGGGTCTGTAGCCCTCGGTACCCACTGTCCAGGGGTCTGTAGCTCTCGGTACCCACTGTCAGGGGTCTGTAGCCCTCGTGACCCACTGTCCAGGGGTCTGTAGACCTTGGTACCCACTGTCCAGGGGTCTGTAGCTCTCGGTACCCACTGTCAGGGGTCTGTAGCCCTCGGTACCCACTGTCCAGGGTCTGTAGCCCTTGGTACCCACTGTCCAAAGGGGTCTGTAGCCCTCAGTACCCACTGTCCAGGGTCTGTAGCCCCGGTACCCACTGTCCAGGGGTCTGTAGCCCCGGTGCCCACTGACCAGGGTCTGTAGCCCCCGGTGTCCACTGCCAGGGGTCTGTAGCCCCGGTGACCCACTGTCCAGGGTCTGTAGCCCCAGTGCCCACTGTCCAGGGGTCTGTAGCCCCGGTTGCCCACTGTCCAGGGTCTGTAGCCCCCGGTGTCCCACTGTCCAGGGGTCTGTAGCCCTCGGTCCCACTGTCCAGGGTCTGTAGCCCTCAGTACCCACTGTCCAGGGTCTGTAGCCCCGGTGCCCACTGTCCAGGGGTCTGTAGCCCCGGTGCCCACTGCCAGGGTCTGTACCCCTGGTGCCCACTGTCCAGGGGTCTGTAGCCCCCGGTGCCCACTGACCAGGGTCTGTAAGCCCCAGTGCCCACTGTCCAGGGATCTGTAGCCCCCGGTGCCCACTGTCCAGGGGTCTATTGACCCCTCAGAGGGGCAGGGTGTGGGGGGCTGACAATGGCCGGTGACAGGAAGAGCAGCAGAGTCCCTGAGGATAGTATCTAGGGGTCTGCACACAGCGGTGGTCTGGAGAGTCAGTGAGAGGTGGATGGTGACTTTTCACAGCGGGGGCTGTAAGGCTCTAAGTGCAGCAGTGAAGGATCAGATACTTTATAACTGACTGTGGTCCCCCATTGCTGTCAGTGAATGTGAACAATGGGTGACAATGTCTATGGTCGCCCTCCCAGCCCCAGTGTTCTCTGGCTGACGTTGGTAGTCGCCGCCTGATTTTGCAGCCCCTGCGGCGGCTCGAGGTCCCGGTAACGCTGGCGGCGCCTCTTTCCTGGTGACGGCTGACCACTGGTGGACACAGACAGAGCAGGGCCCCTGTGCGGCTGTCGCCCCAGCCGCTGGCATTGCATGGTTTCCTCCTGTCACCGTTCCTGTAACTTCTGTTTCTCCTCTTCCCTCCTCTCCACTTCCCCTTTAGTCGTGACCTTCCCCTTTAATCATGACCTTCCCCTTTAATCGTAACCATCCCCTTTAATCATGACCTTCCCCTTTAATCGTGACCTTCCCCTTTAATCGTGACCTTCCCCTTTAATTGTGACCTTCCCCTTTAATCGTGACCTTCCCTTTTAATCTTGACCTTCCCCTTTAATCATGACCTTCCCCTTTAATTGTGACCTTCCCCTTTAATTGTGACCTTCCCCTTTAATTGTGATCTTCCCCTTTAATCGTGACCATACCCTTTAATCATGACCTTCCCCTTTAATCGTGACCTTCCCTTTAATCGTGACCTTCCCCTTTAATCGTGACCTTCCCCTTTAATTGTGACCTTCCCCTTTAATTGTGACCTTCCCCTTTAATTGTGACCTTCCCCTTTAATCTTGACCTTCCCCTTTAATCTTGACTTTCCCTTTAATTGTGACCTTCCCCTTTAATTGTGACCTTCCCATCACCGCAATGACTTTAATCCTCTTCGTTCATTACCCGTTACGCCATCAATTGTCCCAACACGGCTGTCCCGACCCTCACCGCCACAATTATCAGAGATGGGAAATGTCAGCGGGTTTTATGGCGGCGGCAGAAATGTCGCCAAATAGTGCGAGTTAACCATTTCATGGCTGCAGCAGGCCGTGAGGTGTGGGGCGCAGCGGCTTCTTCATCCTCGCCCAGCAGTGAGAGGGTTAACAGCTCCCTCAGTGTCGCCTTATTGCCGCCATAAAAACAGAATTTTATTTAGAAAGTAAATGTCGCCAGATACAATGAGAGCACCGACCCGGAGCGATGGCCAATACATACAGAAAGTGCAAGATATGGGGGGAGAAAGATGGAGAGAAGAGGGGATCGGAGGAGAAGGATGGAGAGAAGAGGGATCGGGAGAGGGATGGAGAGAAGAGGGGTTCAGGGAGAGGGATGGAGAAAAGAGGGGATCGGGGAGTGATGGAGAGAAGAGGGGATCGGGGAGAAGGATGGAGAGAAGAGGGGAACAGGACAGAGTGATGGAGAGAAGAGGGGATCAGGACAGAGTGATGGAGAGAAGAGGGGATCGGGGAGAGGGATGGAGAGAAGAGGGGATCAGGGAGAGGGATGGAGAGAAGCGGGGATCAGGGCAGAGGGATGGAGAGAAGAGGGGATCAGGACAGAGGGATGGAGAGAAGAGGGAATAAGCGAAGAAGAATGGAGAGAGAAGAGGGGATCAGGGAGAGGGATGGAGAGAAGAGGGGATCAGGGAGAGGGATGGAGAGAAGAGGGGATCAGGGAGAGGGATGGAGAGAAGAGGGGATCAGGGAGAGGGATGGAGAGAAGAGGGGATCGGAGGAGAGGGATGGAGAGAAGAGGGAATCGGGGAGAGGGATGGGGAGAAGAGGGGATCGGAGGAGAGGGATGGAGAGAAGAGGGGATCGGGGAGAGGGATGGAAAGAAGAGGGGATCAGGACAGAGGGATGGAGAGAAGAGGGGATCGGAGGAGAGGGATGGAGAGAGGAGGGGAGAGGGATGGAGAGATGAGGGATCGGGGGAGAGGGATGGAGAGATGAGGGATCGGAGGAGACGGATGGAGAGAAGAGGAGTTCAGGACAGAGGGATGGAGAGAAGAGGGGATCAGGGAGAGGGATGGAGAGAAGAGGGATCGGAGGAGACGGATGGAGAGAAGAGGAGTTCAGGACAGAGGGATGGAGAGAAGAGGGGATCAGGGAGAGGGATGGAGAGAAGAGGGGATCAGGGAGAGGGATGGAGAGAAGAGGGGATCAGGGAGAGGGATTGAGAGAAGAGGGGATCGGAGGAGAGGGATGGAGAGAAGAGGGAATCGGGGAGAGGGATGGAGAGAAGAGGGGATCGGAGGAGAGGGATGGAGAGAAGAGGGGATCGGGGAGAGGGATGGAGAGAAGAGGGGATCAGGACAGAGGGATGGAGAGAAGAGGGGATCGGAGGAGAGGGATGGAGAGAGGAGGGGAGAGGGATGGAGAGATGAGGGATCGGAGGAGACGGATGGAGAGAAGAGGAGTTCAGGACAGAGGGATGGAGAGAAGAGGGGATCAAAGGAGAAGGATGGAGAGAAGAGGGGATCGAAGGAGAGGGATGGAGAGAAGAGGGGATTGGAGGAGAAAGATGGAGAGAAGAGTGGATCGGAGGGGAGGGATGGAGAGAAGAGGAGATCAGGACAGAGGGATGGAGAGAAGAGGGGATCATAGGAGAAGGATTGAGAGAAGAGGAGATCAGGACAGAGGGATGGAGAGAAGAGGGGATCATAGGAGAAGGATGGAGAGAAGAGGAGTTCAGGACAGAGGGATGGAGAGAAGAGGGGATCAAAGGAGAAGGATGGAGAGAAGAGGGGATCGAAGGAGAGGGATGGAGAGAAGAGGGGATTGGAGGAGAAAGATGGAGAGAAGAGTGGATCGGAGGGGAGGGGAGGGATGGAGAGAAGAGGAGATCAGGACAGAGGGATGGAGAGAAGAGGGGATCATAGGAGAAGGATGGAGAGAAGAGGAGATCAGGACAGAGGGATGGAGAGAAGAGGGGATCATAGGAGAAGGATGGAGAGAAGAGGAGTTCAGGACAGAGGGATGGAGAGAAGAGGGGATCAAAGGAGAAGGATGGAGAGAAGAGGGGATCGAAGGAGAGGGATGGAGAGAAGAGGGGATTGGAGGAGAAAGATGGAGAGAAGAGTGGATCGGAGGGGAGGGGAGGGATGGAGAGAAGAGGAGATCAGGACAGAGGGATGGAGAGAAGAGGGGATCATAGGAGAAGGATGGAGAGAAGAGGAGTTCAGGACAGAGGGATGGAGAGAAGAGGGGATCAAAGGAGAAGGATGGAGAGAAGAGGGGATCGAAGGAGAGGGATGGAGAGAAGAGGGGATTGGAGGAGAAAGATGGAGAGAAGAGTGGATCGGAGGGGAGGGGAGGGATGGAGAGAAGAGGAGATCAGGACAGAGGGATGGAGAGAAGAGGGGATCATAGGAGAAGGATGGAGAGAAGAGGAGATCAGGACAGAGGGATGGAGAGAAGAGGGGATCAAAGGAGAAGGATGGAGAGAAGAGGGGATCGAAGGAGAGGGATGGAGAGAAGAGGGGATTGGAGGAGAAAGATGGAGAGAAGAGTGGATCGGAGGGGAGGGGAGGGATGGAGAGAAGAGGAGATCAGGACAGAGGGATGGAGAGAAGAGGGGATCATAGGAGAAGGATGGAGAGAAGAGGAGATCAGGACAGAGGGATGGAGAGAAGAGGGGATCATAGGAGAAGGATGGAGAGAAGAGGAGATCAGGACAGAGGGATGGAGAGAAGAGGGGATCATAGGAGAAGGATGGAGAGAAGAGGAGTTCAGGACAGAGGGATGGAGAGAAGAGGGGATCATAGGAGAAGGATGGAGAGAAGAGGAGATCAGGACAGAGGGATGGAGAGAAGAGGGGATCATAGGAGAAGGATGGAGAGAAGAGGAGTTCAGGACAGAGGGATGGAGAGAAGAGGGGATCATAGGAGAAGGATGGAGAGAAGAGGAGATCAGGACAGAGGGATGGAGAGAAGAGGGGATCATAGGAGAAGGATGGAGAGAAGAGGAGATCAGGACAGAGGGATGGAGAGAAGAGGGGATCGGAGGAGAAAGATGGAGAGAAGAGGGGATCGGAGGAGAGTGATGGAGAGAAGAGGGGATCGGAGGAGAGTGATGGAGAGGAGAGGGGATCAGAGTGAGAGCTGGAGAGAAGAGGGGATCGGTGCAAGATGAGAAGTGTTACTGTGCATCACAGCGATTCTGGTGTCTGCGCGAGTCCAGATCTCATGGGGCCGAGATCCCCAATAAAGATCCGTCATGAGGTCTCATTCATTGTATCTGTTCCTGCGAAAGCTGGGGGACGACCAATATGGCCGCCAGACGTCTCCTTCAGTGCACAGAAACCCCATTTCTGTACTTCCAAATACTGATTAGCACTGGGCACCGTACATGTGTGGGTGCAGGACTGAAAGGGTTAAGAATCTGAAGGGTGACTGTCCGCTCTGCACCTCTCTGTGTCAGTCTTCACTGCAGTTCTGGCTTTCTATTCATGAAGCAGGAGGCTCAGGATGAGCAGGGAATAATGGGAAGATAACGCTGGTAAATGGCGCAGTGATAAACTGCATCCTTCTCCAGGATTTCCTATACATTACGGATATTTTGGGTGCACACCCGCCTGGGCGCCTGTAGATTATACAGCTCCAGCAGACGCAGCAATATGTGAATGACCCCCTCCCGTGGGCAAGGCTGTCTGCACCATCGTATCACATGCCACATGGATTGTCATAGTCAAAGTTAGAGTCTGGGGGCACCACTATCACATATAGGTAGGATTGATCCCACTATGCAAAAACATATAGCAATTGAAGAAAAAAAACATAGCAGCAGGGATGATCACTATAATCAATCTTTATTTATATAAAAAACTCAATAGAAAAACACAAAACACCACTGACCACCTCTTAAATTTAAAAACAATTAAAACCAAAAAAGGTGTTACAAAGCTGGTGTGCAAAAGGTATGTACAGGTTACTGAGCAATAGGCAATAATACCGAGTCAGTGCACTTACCTCTCTCTCCCCTGAGGAAGTCCTAGGCGGACGACACGCGTTGGGTCGGGTCCTCGGATAGCTGGTGGCTGGGTATGTGATTATAGTGATTATATTGTATATACCTGAGGGTTGAGTTGGCTGGCAGATTACTCTGTATCCCTGGCCCTTTTGCAGGACATTTTAGAGGGTGTATAGGACCTTATGGTCTTCTTATATTGTGAAGTTTGGAGGGTTTGGCCCTGATTGCAAATTGACTGTATTTGAGACATTTGTTTAGATCTGCCAGCAAATTACATTGTACTACACTCTGACTCGGTATTATTGTCTATTGCTCAGTAACCTGTACATACCTTTTGTACACCAGCTTTGTAACACCTTTTTTGGTTTTAATTGTTTTTAAATTTAAGAGGTGGTCAGTGGTGTTTTGTGTTTTTCTATTGAGTTTTTTATATAAATAAAGATTGATTATAGTGATCATCCCTGCTGCTATGTTCTTTTTCTTCAATTGCTACATGGACTGTCATAGTACGCTGGCACAGTACCAATATGGTGGTGGTGCAGGGGTCACCCAGTACGCCGGTGCAGTGCTAATATTGTGGTGGTGCAGGGGTCACCCAGTACACGGGCACGGTACTAATATGGCAGCAGTGCAGGGGTCACCCAATATGCGGGTGCGGTACCAATATGGCGGTGGTGCAGGGATCACCCAGTACACGGGAACGGTATTAATATGGCGGTTTTGCAGGTGTCACCCAGTACATGGGTGCGGTGCTCAATATGGGGTGGTGGTGCAGGGGTCACCCAGTACACGGTGCAGTACAATATGGCGGTGGTGCAGGGGTCACCCAGTACACGGTGCATACTAAATGGCGTGGTGCAGGGGTCACCCAGTACGGGTGCGGTACCAATATGGTGGTGGTGCAGGGGTCACCCAGTACACGGCGCGGTACTAATATGGCAGTGGTGCAGGGTCACCCAGTACGCGGGTGCGGTACCAATATGGCGGTGGTGCAGGGGTCACCCAGTACACGGGTGCGGTACCAATATGGCGGTGGTGCAGGGTCACCAGTACACAGGTGCAATACCAATATGGGGTGGTGCAGGGGTCACCATTACAGGGGTGCGGTACCAATATGGCGGTGGTGCAGGGGTCACCCAGTACACAGGTGCGATACCAATATGGCGGTGGTGCAGGGGTCACCCATACACTGGGGCGGTACTAATATGGCGGTGGTGACAAGGGTCACCCAGTACACACGGCGTACAATATGGCAGTGGTGCAGTGGTCACCCAGTACCGGTGCGGTACCAATATGGCGGTGGTGCAGGGGTCACCCAGTACGAGGGCGTACCAATATGGCGGTGTGCAGGGGTCACCAGTACACAGGTGCATACTAATATGGCGGTGGTGCAGGGGTCAACCAGTACAGGTGCGATACCAATATGGCGGTGGTGCAGGGGTCACCCAGTACACAGGTGCGATACCAATATGGCGGTGGTGCAGGGGTCACCATACACAGGTGCGGTACCAATATGGCAGTGTTGCAGGGGTCACCCAGTACACAGGTGCGATACCAATATGGCGGTGGTGCAGGGGTCACCCAGTACACGGTGCGATACCAATATGGCGGTGGTGCAGGGGTCACCCAGTACACAGGGGCATACAATATGGCGGTGGTGCAGGGGTCACCATTACGTGGGGGGTACCAATATGGCGGTGGTGCAGGGGTCACCCAGTACACAGGTGCGTACCAATATGGCAGTGTGCAGGGGTCACCCGACACTGGGCGATACAATATGGCGGTGGTGCAGGGTCACCTAGTACACGGTGCCGAGTACCAATATGGCGGTGGTGCAGGGGTCACCCAGTACACAGGTGCGATACCAATATGGCGGTGGTGCAGGGTCACCTAGTACACGGTGCGATACCAATATGGCGTGGTGCAGGGGTCATCCAGTACACGGTGCAGTACCAATATGGCGGTGGTGCAGGGGTCACCAGTACACAGGTGCGATACCAATATGGCGGTGGTGCAGGGGTCATCCAGTACACGGGCGCGGTACCAATATGGCGGTGGTGCAGGGGTCACCCAGTACGCGGGTGCTGGTACCAATATGGCGGTGGTGCAGGGGTCACCCAGTCACGGGCGGGCGGTACCAATATGGCGGTGGTGCAGGGGTCACACAGTACACGGTGCGGTACCAATATGGCAGTGGTGCAGGGGTCACCCAGTACACGGGTGCGGTACTCAATATGGCGGTGGTGCAGGGGTCACCCAGTACACAGGGCGATACCAATATGGCGGTGGTGCAGGGGTCACCCAATATCACGGGCGCGGTACCAATATGGCGGTGGTGCAGGGGTCACCCAGTACACAGGTGCGATACCAATATGGCGGTGGTGCAGGGGTCACCCAGTACAAAGGGCGTACAATATGGGTGGTGCAGGGGTCACCCAGTACACAGGGCGATACCAATATGGCGGTGGTGCAGGGGTCACCCATACACGGGCGCGTACCAATATGGCGGTGGTGCAGGGGTCACCCAGTACACAGGTGCGATACCAATATGGCGGTGGTGCAGGGGTCACCCAGTACACAGGTGCGATACCAATATGGCGGTGGTGCAGGGGTCACCCAGTACACAGGTGCGATACCAATATGGCAGTGGTGCAGGGGTCATCCAGTACACAGGTGCGATACCAATATGGCGGTGGTGCAGGGGTCATCATAACACGCGCGCTTCATGGTACCAATATGGCGGTGTTTGCAGGGGTCACCAGTACGCGGGTGCGGTACATATGGCGGTGTGCAGGGTCATCCAGTACACGGGCGCGGGTACCAATATGGCGGTGGTGCAGGGGTCACCCAGTATGCGGGTGCGGTACCAAATGGCGGTGGTGCAGGGTCACCCAGTACGCGGTCGGTACCAATATGGCGGTGGTGCAGGGGTCACCAGTTCCCTGAATACTACAGGACATGGCGGATACCTTTCTGGTCAGGGCGTAAATACAACAGGTGCTGCAATCACACCTGGGCCCTGGAGCCTAGGGCCAAAAGTCCTTTGATCTATAGAAAAGACTAATGCTATTACATATTGCAATCATTGCGTCCGTACCCCGTATTGTGACTGTCACGTGTTTCCTGGGACACGAAGATGCTGAATCATTGAACGTCTCGTTCCCTTATATGGAGATTGCTCGACCGTCTTGCCACAAGGTTAACGTCAGAAGCGAACATAAAAGCCCGAACCTGCAGGATGTGACCATCGCTGATACCTAATATGGCGAAAATAATCTCGAGTGAACCACACAGAGTCGAACAGAAGCCATGACAGCGGGGTGACCGAGGAAAACAGTGGGGAACTACAACGGTGCAGGGGCACAATCACACCCGGGCCCTGCAGCCTAGGGTCCCCAAAAGTCCCTATGGCCTATAGAAAAAGACTAATGCTATTAAACAATTGCAATAATTGGGGCCTGTTGAGTTTTTGCATCAGAGCCCATAAGGGTCACGTTACAGCACTGTATTACCCACAATATCTGGACAACGCCACACATCATCACACAGGCGATACGTCTGGTAGTCAACACAGGCAGAAAAATGCGGAGATACCACCATGTGTTGTCTACATAATACCACCATATATGTCTATATAATACCAGCATATAGTGTCCACATAATACCACCATTAGTGTCCACATAATACCACCATATAGTGTCCAATAATACCTACCATATAGTGTCCACATATACCGCCATGTGTTGTCTACATATTACCACATTGTATGTCTACATGATCACCATATAGTGTCCACATATACACCATATAGTGTCCACATAATACACCATATAGTGTCCACATAATACCACCATATAGTGTCACTATACCACATATAGTGTCCACATAATACCACCATGTAGTGACTACATGATACCACCATGTATTGTCTATATAATACCACCATATAGTGTCCACATAATACCACCATGTAGTTTCCAACATATATCACCATATAGCCTCTACATATAGCACTATATATCTAATATATAAGCTGAACGTGTGTGTATGTATGTATGTGTGTATGTATGTATGTCCGGGATTGGCATCTACACCGTCACAACTACAGCCACACACTTTTGCACAAGTCACACATCTGACCCCGAGAGCGTCATAGGCTGTTATGAGGCGAAATTTTAACCGTGCGTTCCAGTTCACCAAACAATTTTGCCCTATCTCATAATGGGAAAAAGTGAATGGAAGGTGTTGGAGGGAAATCGACAGCTGTCAGCTATAGCCACAATTTTGCACAGTCACACGTCTGACCCCGAGAGCGTCATGGCTATGTGTGAGGCGAAATTTTAATCCTGAGCGTTCCAGTTCACCAAACAATTTTGGCCCTATCTACATAATGGGGAAAAAGTGATAAGAAATGTGTTGGAGGCAAATTGACAGCTACCAGATGTGAACAAGGGGACTTAAAGAATGAAGCGATGCCGCCAAAGAGTATATACCATACAGTTGCTAAGGTGGGGCCCCGACATAGGATACTCATCACCACGGGGATATGAACACACACAAAATGCGCCTCACACTACCACGTGCTTGAACACATATACCACCCTCAGCACACATTTCACCACACATACACCAACCTCGCCACATAATCGCCCTAAAACACACACAAGTCTGGTATTATCCTTCAAAAATCTGATTAATAAGCAGCAAAACTACAAGAGAAACAAATGTACCATATAGGAAATACGGCAGCTGTCAGTCACATGAGCTGTCTATTATGTGTATGTGTGAGCTAATAGATACTGTCAGGGGGGAGGGGTTATCAGGCTGCCAATAGCAACCAATCACAGCTCAGCTTCTATTTTGCTACTGTTAATCTGAGCTCTGATTGGTTAATATAGACAACAAAGGACATTGTCAGTAAAGCTTCTGTGAGGTAATAGGATGTCTGTGAGGTAATAGGATGTCAGTTAGGGTGTGTTGGTGGAAAGGCTGAGGTCAGTCACATTACCTCTATGTGAGAGGATATAGACACTGTGGAATATCTGGGGTGTTGAAATCTATGTTGTGAAATGCTTCTATTAGCTTAGTTTTTGCCTTTTAATAATTACATTTCTATCGATTTGTTTTGTGGTTTTTGTGTGCTGAATACATTTTTGTTAACACATTCTATTTTGTTAACAGCAGTTATTAACCCGGGCGAAGCCGGGTAGTACAGCTAGTTGTCTATATAATATCACCATATATTGTCCACATAATATCACCACAGAGTGTCCACATAATACCACCATATAGTGTCCACATAATATCACCACAGAGTGTCCACATAATACCACCATATATTGTCTATATAATATCACCATATAGTGTCCACATAATATCACCACAGAGTGTCCACATAATACCACCATATAGTGTCCACATAATATCACCATATAGTGTCTACATGATACCACCATATATTGTCTATATAATACCACCATATAGTGTCCACATAATACCACCATGTAGTGTCTACATAATACCACCATATAGTGTCCACATAATACCACCATGTAGTGTCTACATAATACCACCATATAGTGTCCACATAATACCACCATGTAGTGTCTACATAATACCACCATATAGTGTCCACATAATACCACCATATAGTGTCCACATAATACCACCATGTAGTGTCCACATAATATCACCATATAGTGTCTATATAATACCACCATATAGCCTCTACATAATACCACCATATAGTGTCCACATAATACCACCATATAGTGTCTATATAATACCACCATAGATTGTCTATATAATACCACCATATAGTGTCTATATAATACCACCATATATGTCTATATAATACCACCATAGATTGTCTATATAATACCACCATATAGTGTCTATATAATACCACCATATATGTCTATATAATACCACCATAGATTGTCTATATAATACCACCATATAGTGTCCACATAATACCACCATATAGTGTCCACATAATACCACCATATAGTGTCCACATAATACCACCATATAGTCTCCACATAATACCACCATATAGTGTCCACATAATACCACCATATAGTGTCTATATAATACCACCATAGATTGTCTATATAATACCACCATATAGTGTCTATATAATACCACCATATAGTGTCCACATAATACCACCGTAAGTAAGATTAGGTAACTGCCATATGGTGCCATAGTACCTCTCTGTAGGGATCACAGGGTAACAGTATGTTGGAGAATGGACAGATGATCTAACTCCAGCAGTTCTGTTTCAGACTATTAGTACTTGTGCCCTAATGCCTGCAAAATACCACCATACAGTGCCAATGCAATAGTGCCATACAGTGCACATGTGATAGTTATATACACTGTCATATGCTGCCCATAGTGACTCTGGAATAATTAACCCTTTCAGGTGCTCAGAGATTTGTATCCATGAGAGATAATATTCAGCATAGGGTCACTGCAATAAAGTAGTTACAATACTGACATCTTGTGGTGAGATGAAATATTACAGGAAATGATATATCTGTCACCTATAATCTTCTCTATAATCGTCTAATTCTCTCTGTCTCTCTGTAACGGAAATCCCGCGTTGCTGATTGGTTGCAGCTGGCCGGGCACGACCAATCAGCGACAGGCGCATTCCAGCCGCGAATTGGTGCGGGATTTGAACCACGCATGCCACCGCTATCGTCAGGAGATCAGCGGCGCTAGCCGCGTGTCATCTCCTGCCACACGGAGGTCAGCGGTGATGCAGCCGGGAGATGACCAGCGCTAGCGATCTCGCTCAGTGTGACACACAGCAGCGACCAGGCCCCCGCTGTGAGATCAATACTACGCTCTAGAGTGACAGGGTCCCAATGACCGCCGTGTCGTTGCTGCATCGCTGGTGAGATCTGACTGTCTGACATCTCACCAGTGACCACGTAGTGACGCTCCAGCGATCCCTACCATTATTATTAATAGTAGTATTGTTGTAGGGATCGCTGGAGCGTCGCCAAGTGTGACGGTACCTTACTGATCGCTGGTGAGGTGTCACACAGTCGCTGATTGGGGAAAATCCTGTGTATTCATTGCATTATTCCTAAATCTCCATAAATAATCTACATATATATTCTGCAATACCCGATGTGTTAGAATACGGCCACCATATAGTAGATAATAGAACTGCAACAGCACGAGGAAAGTCCTGGAGATGAAATAAAAGGATGCTAGTCTTACATCACTACCTGAACCAAGCACATAGGTAAGGTGGAAGACGAGGTAGGGTAGTGCAGCACTGTGAAGAGGATGGGTAGGTGATAGAGATGAGGAGGAGATGTAGGGTGGTGCAGCACTGTGGAGAGGATGGGTAGGTGACAGAGATGATGAGGAGATGTAGGGTGGTGCAGCACTGTGAAGAGGATGGGTAGGTGATAGAGATGAGGAGGAGATGTAGGGTGGTGCAGCACTGTGGAGAGGATGGGTAGGAGATAGAGATGATGAGGAGATGTAGGGTGGTGCAGCACTGTGGAGAGGATGGATGGGTGATAGAGATGATGAGAAGATGTAGGGCGGTGCAGCACTGTGAAGAGGATGGGTAGGAGATAGAGATGATGAGGAGATGTAGGGTGGTGCAGCACTGTGGAGAGGATGGGTAGGTGATAGAGATGAAGAGGAGATGTAGATTGGTACAGCACTGTGGAGAGGATGGGTAGGTGACAGAGATGAGGAGATGTAGGGAGGTGCAGCACTGTGAAGAGGATGGGTAGGTGATAGACAGAGATGATGAGGAGATGTAGGGTGGTGCAGCACTGTGAAGAGGATGGGTAGGTGACAGAGATGAGGAGGAGATGTAGGGTGGTGCAGCACTGTGGAGAGGATGGGTAGGTGATAGAGATAAAGAGGAGTGTAGGGTGGTGCAGCACTGTGGAGAGGATGGGTAGGTGATAGAGATGAGGAGGAGATGTAGGGAGGTGCAGCACTGTGGAGAGGATGGGTAGGAGATAGATAGAGATAAGGAAGAGATGTAGGGTAGTGCAGAACTGTGGAGAGGATGGGTAGGTGACAGAGATGAGGAGGAGATGTAGATTGGTGCAGCACTGTGGAGAGGATGGGTAGGTGATAGATAGAGATAAGGAAGAGATGTAGGGTGGTGCAGAACTGTGGAGAGGATGGGTAGGTGACAGAGATGATGAGGAGATGTAGGGTGGTGCAGCACTGTGAAGAGGATGGGTAGGTGATAGAGATGAGGAGGAGATGTAGGGTGGTGCAGCACTGTGGAGAAGATGGGTAGGAGATAGAGATGATGAGGAGATGTAGGGGGTGCAGCACTGTGGAGAGGATGGGTAGGTGATAGGGATGATGAGAAGATGTAGGGCGGTGCAGCACTGTGAAGAGGATGGGTAGGAGATAGAGATGATGAGGAGATGTAGGGTGGTGCAGCACTGTGGAGAGGATGGGTAGGTGATAGAGATGAAGAGGAGATGTAGATTGGTACAGCACTGTGGAGAGGATGGGTAGGTGACAGAGATGAGGAGATGTAGGGAGGTGCAGCACTGTGAAGAGGATGGGTAGGTGATAGACAGAGATGATGAGGAGATGTAGGGTGGTGCAGCACTGTGAAGAGGATGGGTAGGTGACAGAGATGAGGAGGAGATGTAGGGTGTGCAGCACTGTGGAGAGGATGGGTAGGTGATAGAGATGAGGAGGAGATGTAGGGAGGTGCAGCACTGTGGAGAGGATGGGTAGGAGATAGATAGAGATAAGGAAGAGATGTAGGGTAGTGCAGAACTGTGGAGAGGATGGGTAGGTGACAGAGATGAGGAGGAGATGTAGATTGGTGCAGCACTGTGGAGAGGATGGGTAGGTGATAGATAGAGATAAGGAAGAGATGTAGGGTGGTGCAGAACTGTGGAGAGGATGGGTAGGTGACAGAGATGAGGAGGAGATGTAGGGTGGTGCAGCACTGTGGAGAGGATGGGTAGGTGATAGAGATGAAGAGAAGATGTAGGGTAGTGCAGCACTGTGGAAAGGATGGGTAGGTGATAGAGATGATTAGGAGATGTAGGGCGGTGCAGCACTGTGGAGAGGATGGGTAGGTGATAGAGATGAGGAGGAGATGTAGGGTGGTGCAGCACTGTGGAGAAGATGGGTAGGTGATAGAGATGAGGAGGAGATGTAGGATGATGCAGCACTGTGGAGAAGACGGGTAAGTAATAGAGATGATGAGGAGATGTAGGGCGGTGCAGCACTGTGAAGAGGATGGGTAGGAGATAGAGATGATGAGGAGATGTAGGGTGGTGCAGCACTGTGGAGAGGATGGGTAGGTGATAGAGATGATGAGAAGATGTAGGGCGGTGCAGCACTGTGAAGAGGATGGGTAGGAGATAGAGATGATGAGGAGATGTAGGGTGGTGCAGCACTGTGGAGAGGATGGGTAAGGTGATAGAGATGAAGAGGAGATGTAGATTGGTACAGCACTGTGGAGAGGATGGGTAGGTGACAGAGATGAGGAGATGTAGGGAGGTGCAGCACTGTGAAGAGGATGGGTAGGTGATAGACAGAGATGATGAGGAGATGTAGGGTGGTGCAGCACTGTGAAGAGGATGGGTAGGTGACAGAGATGAGGAGGAGATGTAGGGTGGTGCAGCACTGTGGAGAGGGATGGGTAGGTGATAGAGATAAAGAGGAGTGTAGGGTGGTGCAGCACTGTGGAGAGGATGGGTAGGTGATAGAGATGAGGAGAGATGTAGGGAGGTGCAGCACTGTGGAGAGGATGGTAGGAGATAGATAGAGATAAGGAAGAGATGTAGGGTAGTGCAGAACTGTGGAGAGGATGGGTAGGTGACAGAGATGAGGAGGAGATGTAGATTGGTGCAGCACTGTGGAGAGGATGGGTAGGTGATAGATAGAGATAAGGAAGAGATGTAGGGTGGTGCAGAACTGTGGAGAGGATGGGTAGGTGACAGAGATGAGGAGGAGATGTAGGGTGGTGCAGCACTGTGGAGAGGATGGGTAGGTGATAGAGATGAAGAGAAGATGTAGGGTAGTGCAGCACTGTGGAAAGGATGGGTAGGTGATAGAGATGATTAGGAGATGTAGGGCGGTGCAGCACTGTGGAGAGGATGGGTAGGTGATAGAGATGAGGAGGAGATGTAGGGTGGTGCAGCACTGTGGAGAAGATGGGTAGGTGATAGAGATGAGGAGGAGATGTAGGATGATGCAGCACTGTGGAGAAGACGGGTAAGTAATAGAGATGATGAGGAGATGTAGGGCGGTGCAGCACTGTGAAGAGGATGGGTAGGAGATAGAGATGATGAGGAGATGTAGGGTGGTGCAGCACTGTGGAGAGGATGGGTAGGTGATAGAGATGAAGAGGAGATGTAGGGCGGTGCAGCACTGTGGAGAGGATGGGTAGGTGATAGAGATGAAGAGGAGATGTAGGTTGGTGCAGCACTGTGGAGAGGATGGGTAGGTGATAGACAGAGATGAGGAGGAGATGTAGGGGGGTGGGGGGCAGCACTGTGGAGAGGATGGGTAGGTGATAGAGATGAAGAGGAGATGTAGGTGTGTGCAGCACTGTGGAGAGGATGGGTAGGTGATAGAGATGAAGAGGAGATGTAGGTGGTGCAGCACTGTGGAGAGGATGGGTAGGTGAGAGACAGAGATGAGGAGGAGATGTAGGGTGGTGCAGCACTGTGGAGAGGATGGGTAGGTGACAGAGATGAGGAGGAGATGTAGGGTGGTGCAGCACTGTGGAGAGGAAGGGTAGGTGATAGAGATGAAGGAGAGATGTAGGGTGGTGCAGCACTGTGGAGAGGATGGGTAGGTGATAGAGATGAAGAGGAGATGTAGGGTGGTGCAGCACTGTGGAGAGGATGGGTAGGTGATACAGATGAAGAGGAGATGTAGGGTGGTGCAGCACTGTGGAGAGGATGGGTAGTGATACAGATGATTAGGAGTTGTAGGGAGGTGCAGCACTGTGGAGAGGATGGGTAGGTGATAGAGATGAGAGGAGATGTAGGGTGGTGCAGCACTGTGGAGAAGATGGGTAAGTAATAGATAGAGATGATGAGGAGATGTAGGGCGGTGCAGCACTGTGAGAGGATGGGTAGGAGATAGAGATGAAGAGGAGATGTAGGGTGGTGCAGCACTGTGGAGAGTATGGGTAGATGATAGAAAATGAAGAGGAGATGTAGGGTGGTGCAGCAACTGTGGAGAGGATGGGTAGGTGACAGAGATGATGAGGAGATGTAGGGTGGTGCAGCACTGTGGAGAGGATGGGTAGGTGACAGATAGGATAGGAAGATGAGGTGGTCAGAACGTGAGAGGAGGTAGGTGACAGAGATGATGAGGAGATGTAGGGTGGTGCAGCACTGTGAAGAGGATGGGTAGGTGATAGAGATGAGGAGGAGATGTAGGGTGGTGCAGCACTGTGGAGAAGATGGGTAGGAGATAGAGATGATGAGGAGATGTAGGGTGTGCAGCACTGTGGAGAGGATGGGTAGGTGATAGGATGATGAGAAGATGTAGGGCGGTGCAGCACGTGAAGGATGGGTAGGAGATAGAGATGATGAGGAGATGTAGGGTGGTGCAGCACTGTGAGAGGATGGGTAGGTGATAGAGATGAAGAGGAGTGTAGATTGGTACAGCACTGTGGGAGATGGGTAGGTGACAGAGATGAGGAGATGTAGGGAGGTGCAGCACTGTGAAGAGGATGGGTAGGTGAAGACAGAGATGATGAGGAGAGTAGGGTGGTGCAGCACTGTGAAGAGGATGGGTAGGTGACAGAGATGAGGAGGAGATGTAGGGTGGTGCAGCACTTGGAGAGGATGGGTAGGTGATAGAGATGAGGAGAGATGTAGGGAGGTGCAGCACTGTGGAGAGGATGGGTAGAGATAGATAGAGATAGGAAGAGATGTAGGGAGTGCAGAACTGTGGAGAGGGTAGGTGACAGAGATGAGGAGGAGATGTAGATGGTGCAGCACTGTGAGAGGATGGGTGAGGTGATAGATAGATAAGGAAGAGATGTAGGGTGGTGCAGAACTGTGGAGAGGATGGGTAGGTGACAGAGATGAGGAGGGATGTAGGGTGGTGCAGCACTGTGGAGAGGATGGGTAGGTGATGAGAGATGAAGAGAAGATGTAGGGTAGTGCAGCACTGTGGAAAGGATGGGTAGGTGATAGAGATGATTAGGAGATGTAGGGGCGGTGCAGCACTGTGGAGAGGATGGGTAGGTGATAGAGTGGGAGGAGATGTAGGTGGTGCAGCACTGTGGAGAAGAGGGTAGGTGATAGAGAGAGAGGAGGATGTAGGATGATGCAGCACTGTGGAGAGGGGTAAGTAATAGAGATGATGAGGAGATGTAGGGCGGTGAGCACTGTGAAGAGGATGGGTAGGAGATAGAGATGATGAGGTGAGTAGGGTGGTGCAGCACTGTGGAGAGAGATGGGTAGGTGATAGAGATGATGAGAAGATGTAGGGGTGCAGCACTGTGAAGAGGATGGGTAGGAGATAGAGATGATGAGGAGATGTAGGGTGGTGCAGCACTGTGGAGAGGATGGTAGGTGATAGAGATGAAGAGGATGTAGATTGGTACAGCACTGTGGAGAGGATGGGTAGGTGAGAGATGAGGGAGATGTAGGGAGGTGCAAGACTGTGAAGAGGAGGGTAGGTGATAGAAGGATGATGAGGAGATGTAGGGTGGTGCAGCACTGTGAAGAGGATGGGTAGGTGACAGAGATGAGGAGGAGATGTAGGGTGGTGCAGCACTGTGGAGAGGATGGGTAGTGATAGAGATAAAGAGGAGTGTAGGGTGGTGCAGCACTGTGGAGGGGATGGGTAGGTGATAGAGATGAGGAGGAGATGTAGGGGGGTGCAGCACTGGTGGAGAGGATGGTAGGAGATGTAGAGATAGGAAGGATGTAGGTAGTGCAGAACTGTGGAGAGGATGGGTAGGTGACAGATGAGGAGGAGATGTAGATTGGTGCAGCACTGTGGAGAGGATGGGTAGGTGATAGATAGAGATAAGGAGAGATGTAGGGTGGTGCAAGAACTGTGGAGAGGAGGGTAGGTGACAGAGATGAGGAGGAGATGTAGGGTGGTGCAGCACTGTGGAGAGGATGGGTAGGTGATAGAGATGAAGAGAAGATGTAGGGTAGTGCAGCATGTGGAAAGGATGGGTAGGTGAGAGTAGAGGATTAGGAGATGTAGTGGCGGTGAGCACTGTGGAGGAGGAGGGTAGGTGTAGGATGAGGAGGAGATGTAGGGTGGTGCAGCACTGTGGAGAAGATGGGTAGGTGATAGAGATGAGGAGGAGATGTAGGATGATGCAGCACTGTGGAGAAGACGGGTAAGTAATAGGAGATGATGAGGAGATGTAGGGCGGTGCAGCAGCTGTGAAGAGGATGGTAGGAGATAGAGATGAGAGTGAAGAGTAGGGTGGTGCAGCACTGTGAGGAGGATGGGTGGTGAGAGATGAAGAGGAGATGTAGGGTGGTGCAGCACTGTGGAGAGGATGGGTAGGTGATAGATGAGAGGAGATGTAGGTTGGTGCAGCACTGTGGAGAGGATGGGTAGGTGATAGACAGAGATGAGGAGGGAGATGTAGGGTGGTGCGCACTGTGGGAGGGATGGGTAGGTGATAGAGATGAAGAGAGGAGAGTAGGGTGGTGCAGCACTGTGGAGAGGATGGGTAGGTGATAGAGATGATAGAGGAGATGTAGGTTGGTGCAGCACTGTGGAGAGGATGGGTAGGTGAGAGACAGAGATGAGGAGGAGATGTAGGGTGGTGGCACTGTGGAGAGGATGGGTAGGTGACAGAGATGAGGAGGAGATGTAGGGTGGTGCAGCACTGTGGAGAGGAAGGGTAGGTGATAGAGATGAAGAGGAGATGTAGGTGGTGCAAGCACTGTGGAGAGGATGGGTAGGTGATAGAGATGAAGAGGAGATGTAGGGTGGTGCAGCACTGTGGAGAGGATGGGTAGGTGATACAGATGAAGAGGAGATGTAGGGTGGTGCAGCACTGTGGAGAGGATGGTAGGTGATACGGGATGATTAGGAGTTGTAGGGAGGTGCAGCACTGTGGAGAGGATGGGTAGGTGATAGAGTGAGGAGGGAGATGTAGGGTGGTGCAGCACTGTGGAGAATGGGTAAGTAATAGATAGAGATGATGAGGAGATGTAGGGCGGTGCAGCACTGTGAAGAGGATGGGTAGGAGATAGAGATTAGTCTGCGGCCTGTTTACTGGGGTTACCATGGAGACAGTAGCAGGGTCCTGTATAGTCTGAGGCCTGTTTCTGTGGTTACCATGGGGGACAGTAGCAGGGTCCTGTATAGTCTGCGGCCTGTTTACTGTGGTTGCCATGGAGACAGTAGAAAGGGTCCTGGTATAGGCTATGGCCTGTTTCTGTGGTTACCATGGAGACAGTGAGCAGGGTCTGTATAGTCTGAGGCCTGTTTCTGTGGTTACATGGAGACAGTAGCAGGGTCCTGTATAGTCTGCGGTCTTACTGTGGTTACCATGGAGACAGTAGCAGGGTCTATATAGTCTGTGGCCTGTTTCTGTGGTACCATGGAGGACTGTAGCAGGGTCCTGTATAGTCGCGGTCTGTTTACTGTGGTTACCATGGAGACAGTAGCAGGGTCCTGTATAGTCTGAGGCCTGTTTCTGTGGTTACCATGGAGACAGTAGCAGGGTCCTGTATAGTCTGAGGTCTGTTTCTGTGGTTACCATGGAGACAGTAGCAGGGTCCTGTATAGTCTGAGGCCTGTTCGTGGTACCATGGAGACAGTAGCAGGGTCCTGTATAGTCTAGGCCTGTTTCTGTGGTTACCATGGAGACAGTAGCAGGGTCCTGTATAGTCTGAGGTCTGTTTCTGTGGTTACCATGGAGACAGTAGCAGGGTCCTGTATAGTCTGAGGCCTGTTTCTGTGGTTACCATGGAGACAGTAGCAGGGTCCTGTATAGTCTGATGGCCTGTTTCTGTGGTTACCATGGAGACAGTAGCAAGGGTCCTGTATAGTCGGGTCTGTTTCTGTGGTTTACCATGGAGACAGTAGCAGGGTCCTGTATAGTTTGAGGCCTGTTTCTGTGGTTACCATGGAGACATGTAGCAGGGTCCTGTAAGATGTGTGAGGTCTGTTCTGTTGTGGTTCCATGGGACAGTAGCAGGGTCCTGTATATGTCTGAGGTGTTGGTTTCTGTGGTTACCATGGAGACAGTAGCAGGGTCCTGTATAGTCTGAGGTCTGTTTCTGTGGTTACCATGGAGACAGTAGCAGGGTCCTGTATAGTTTGAGGCCTGTTTCTGTGGTTACCATGGAGACAGTAGCAGGGTCCTGTATAGTCTGAGGCTGTTTCTGTGGTTACCATGGAGACAGTAGCAGGTCCTGTATAGTCTGAGGTCTGTTTCTGTGGTTACCATGGAGACAGTAGCAGGGTCCTGTATAGTCTGAGGCCTGTTTCTGTGGTTACCATGGAGACAGTAGCAGGGTCCTGTATAGTTTGAGGCCTGTTTCTGTGGTTACCATGGAGACAGTAGCAGGGTCCTGTATAGTTTGAGGCCTGTTTCTGTGGTTACCATGGAGACTGTAGCAGGGTCCTGTATAGTCTGCGGTCTGTTTACTGTGGTTACCATGGAGACAGTAGCAGGGTCCTGTATAGTCTGAGGTCTGTTTCTGTGGTTACCATGGAGACAGTAGCAGGGTCCTGTATAGTCTGAGGTCTGTTTCTGTGGTTACCATGGAGACAGTAGCAGGGTCCTGTATAGTTTGAGGCTGTTTCTGTGGTTACCATGGAGACAGTAGCAGGGTCCTGTATAGTTTGAGGCCTGTTTCTGTGGTTACCATGGAGACTGTAGCAGGGTCCTGTATAGTCTGCGGTCTGTTTACTGTGGTTACCATGGAGACAGTAGCAGGGTCCTGTATAGTCTGAGGCCTGTTTCTGTGGTTACCATGGAGACAGTAGCAGGGTCCTGTATAGTCTGAGGTCTTTTCTGTGGTTACCATGGAGACAGTAGCAGGGTCCTGTATAGTCTGAGGCCTGTTTCTGTGGTTACCATGGAGACAGTAGCAGGGTCCTGTATAGTCTGAGGCCTGTTTCTGTGGTTACCATGGAGACAGTAGCAGGGTCCTGTATAGTCTGAGGTCTGTTTCTGTGGTTACCATGGAGACAGTAGCAGGGTCCTGTATAGTCTGAGGCCTGTTTCTGTGGTTACCATGGAGACAGTAGCAGGGTCCTGTATAGTCTGAGGCCTGTTTCTGTGGTTACCATGGAGACAGTAGCAGGGTCCTGTATAGTCTGAGGTCTGTTTCTGTGGTTACCATGGAGACAGTAGCAGGGTCCTGTATAGTTGAGGCCTGTTTCTGTGGTTACCATGGAGACAGTAGCAGGGTCCTGTAATAGTCTGGGTCTGTTTCTGTGGTTACCATGGAGACAGTAGCAGGGTCCTGTATAGTCTGAGGTCTGTTTCTGTGGTTACCATGGAGACAGTAGCAGGGTCCTGTATAGTCTGAGGTCTGTTTCTGTGGTTACCATGGAGACAGTAGCAGGGTCCTGTATAGTTTGAGGCCTGTTTCTGTGGTTACCATGGAGACAGTAGCAGGGTCCTGTATAGTTTGAGGCCTGTTTCTGTGGTTACATGGAGACAGTAGCAGGGTCCTGTATAGTCTGAGGTCTGTTTACTGTGGTTACCATGGAGACAGTAGCAGGGTCCTGTATAGTCTGAGGCTGTTTCTGTGGTTACCATGGAGACAGTAGCAGGGTCCTGTATAGTCTGAGGTCTGTTTCTGTGGTTACCATGGAGACAGTAGCAGGGTCCTGTATAGTCTGAGGCCTGTTTCTGTGGTTACCATGGAGACAGTAGCAGGGTCCTGTATAGTTTGAGGCCTGTTTCTGTGGTTACCATGGAGACAGTAGCAGGGTCCTGTATAGTTTGAGGCCTGTTTCTGTGGTTACCATGGAGACTGTAGCAGGGTCTGTATAGTCTGCGGTCTGTTTACTGTGGTTACCATGGAGACAGTAGCAGGGTCCTGTATAGTCTGAGGTCTGTTTCTGTGGTTACCATGGAGACAGTAGCAGGGTCCTGTATAGTCTGAGGTCTGTTTCTGTGGTTACCATGGAGACAGTAGCAGGGTCCTGTATAGTTTGAGGCCTGTTTCTGTGGTTACCATGGAGACAGTAGCAGGGTCCTGTATAGTTGAGGCCTGTTTCTGTGGTTACCATGGAGACTGTAGCAGGGTCCTGTATAGTCTGCGGTCTGTTTACTGTGGTTACCATGGAGACAGTAGCAGGGTCCTGTATAGTCTGAGGCCTGTTTCTGTGGTTACCATGGAGACAGTAGCAGGGTCCTGTATAGTCTGAGGTCTGTTTCTGTGGTTACCATGGAGACAGTAGCAGGGTCCTGTATAGTCTTGGGCCTGTTTCTGTGGTTACCATGGAGACAGTAGCAGGGTCCTGTATAGTCTGAGGCCTGTTTCTGTGGTTACCATGGAGACAGTAGCAGGGTCCTGTATAGTCTGAGGTCTGTTTCTGTGGTTACCATGGAGACAGTAGCAGGGTCCTGTATAGTTTGAGGCCTGTTTCTGTGGTTACCATGGAGACAGTAGCAGGGTCCTGTATAGTTTGAGGCCTGTTTCTGTGGTTACCATGGAGACAGTAGCAGGGTCCTGTATAGTCTGAGGTCTGTTTCTGTGGTTACCATGGAGACAGTAGCAGGGTCCTGTATAGTCTGAGGTCTGTTTCTGTGGTTACCATGGAGACAGTAGCAGGGTCCTGTATAGTTTGAGGCCTGTTTCTGTGGTTACCATGGAGACAGTAGCAGGGTCCTGTATAGTTTGAGGCCTGTTTCTGTGGTTAGCATGGAGACAGTAGCAGGGTCCTGTATAGTCTGAGGCCTGTTTCTGTGTTACCATGGAGACAGTAGCAGGGTCCTGTATAGGCTATGGCCTGTTTCTGTGGTTACCATGGAGTCAGTAGCAGGGTCCTGTATAGTCTGAGGCCTGTTTCTGTGGTTACCATGGAGACAGTAGCAGGGTCCTGTATAGTTTGAGGCCTGTTTCTGTGGTTACCATGGAGACAGTAGCAGGGTCCTGTATAGTCTGAGGTCTGTTTCTGTGGTTACCATGGAGGACAGTAGCAGGGTCCTGTATAGTTGAGGCCTGTTTCTGTGGTTACCATGGAGACAGTAGCAGGGTCCATGTATAGTTGTGAGGGTTTCTGTAGTTACCATGGAGACAGTAGCAGGGTCCTGTATAGCATGAGGCTGTTCTGTGGTTACCATGGGAGAGTAGCAGGGTCTGTATAGTCTGAGGCCTAGTTTCTGGGTTACATGGAGACAGTAGCAGGGTCCTGTATAGCTATGAGGCTGTTTCTGTGGTTACCATGGAGACAGTAGAGGGTCTGGTATAGTTGGGGGCCTGTTTCTGTGGTTACACATGGAGACAGTAGCAGGGTCCTGTATAGTTTGAGGCCTGTTCTGGGTTACCATGGAGACGTAGCAGGGTCCTGTAAAGTCTGAGGTCATGTTTAGTGGTTACCATGGAGACAGTAGCAGGGTCCTGTATAGTCTGAGGTTGTTTCGTGGTTACCATGGGGGACAGTAGCAGGGTCCTGTATGTTGTGAGGCATGGTTCTGTAGTTACCATGGAGACAGTAGCAGGTCCTGTATAGGCTAGGGCCTGTTTCTGTGGTTACCATGGAGACAGAAGAGGGTCTGTATAGTCTGAGGCGATTTCTGTAGGTTACATGGAGACGTAGCAGGGTCCTGTATAGGTGAGGCCTGTTTCTGTGGTTACCTGGAGACAGTAGCAGGGTCTGTATAGGTCTGAGGCTGTTTCTGTGGTTACCATGGGACAGTGAGCAGGGTCCGTATGTATGAGGCTGTTCTGTGGTTACCATGGAGACATAGCAGGGTCCTGTATGTCTGAGGTCTGTACGTGAGGAGAGTAGAGGGGTGCAGCTGTGAAGTGATAGGTACAGCGATTAGAAATGTAGGTCAGTGCAGCACTAGTGAGGGGTGGGTCACCATGAGACTGTAGCAGTGGTCCTTATAGTCTGCGGTCTGTTTACTGTGGTTACCATGGGACTGTAGCAGGGTCCTGTATAGTCTGAGGCGTTTCTGTGGTTACCATGGAGACAGTAGCAGGGTCCTGTATAGTCTGAGGTCTGTTTCGTGGTTACCATGGAGACAGTAGCAGGGTCCTGTATAGTCTGGGTGTTTACTGTGGTTACCATGGAGACAGTAGCAGGGTCCTGTATAGTCTGAGGCTGTTTCTGTGGTTACCATGGAGACAGTAGCAGGGTCCTGTATAGTCTGGGTCTGTTTCTGTGGTTACCATGGACAGTAGCAGGGTCCTGTATAGTTGGGCCTGTTTCTGTGGTTACCATGGAGACAGTAGCAGGGTCCTGTATAGTCTGAGGCCTGTTTTGTGGTTACCATGGAGCAGTAGCAGGGTCCTGTATAGTCTGAGGCCTGTTTCTGTGGTTACCATGGAGACAGTAGCAGGGTCCTGTATAGTCTTGAGGTCTGTTTCTGTGGTTACCATGGAGACAGTAGCAGGGTCCTGTATAGTTTGAGGCCTGTTTCTGTGGTTACCATGGAGACAGTAGCAGGGTCTGTATAGTTGAGGCCTGTTCTGTGGTTACATGGAGCAGTAGCAGGGTCCTGTATAGTCTGAGGCCTGTTTCTGTGTTACCATGGAGACAGTAGCAGGGTCTGTATAGTTTGAGGCCTGTTTCTGTGGTTACCATGGAGACAGTAGCAGGGTCCTGTATAGTTTGAGGCCTGTTTCTGTGGTTACCATGGAGACAGTAGCAGGGTCCTGTATAGTTTGAGGCCTGTTTCTGTGGTTACCATGGAGACAGTAGCAGGGTCCTGTATAGTTTGAGGCTGTTTCTGTGGTTACCATGGAGACAGTAGCAGGGTCCTGTATAGTCTGAGGCTGTTTCTGTGGTTACCATGGAGACAGTAGCAGGGTCCTGTATAGTTTGAGGCCTGTTTCTGTGGTTACCATGGAGACAGTAGCAGGGTCCTGTATAGTCTGAGGCCTGTTTCTGTGGTTACCATGGAGACAGTAGCAGGGTCCTGTATAGTTTGAGGCCTGTTTCTGTGGTTACCATGGAGACAGTAGCAGGGTCCTGTATAGTTGAGGCCTGTTTCTGTGGTTACCATGGAGACAGTAGCAGGGTCCTGTATAGTCTGAGGCCTGTTTCTGTGGTTACCATGGAGACAGTAGCAGGGTCCTGTATAGTCTGAGGCCTGTTTCTGTGGTTACCATGGAGACAGTAGCAGGGTCCTGTATAGTTTGAGGCCTGTTTCTGTGGTTACCATGGAGACAGTAGCAGGGTCCTGTATAGTCTGAGGCCTGTTTCTGTGGTTACCATGGAGACAGTAGCAGGGTCCTGTATAGTCTATGGCACTGTTTCTGTGGTTACCATGGAGACAGTAGCAGGGTCCTGTATAGTCTGAGGTCTGTTTCTGTGGTTACCATGGAGACAGTAGCAGGGTCCTGTATAGTCTGAGGCCTGTTTCTGTGGTTACATGGAGACAGTAGCAGGGTCCTGTATAGTTGAGGCCTGTTTCTGTGGTTACCATGGAGACAGTAGCAGGGTCCTGTATAGTCTGAGGCCTGTTTCTGTGGTTACATGGAGACAGTAGCAGGGCCTGTATAGTCTGAGGCCTGTTCTGTGGTTACCATGGAGACAGTAGCAGGGTCCTGTATAGTTTGAGGCCTGTTTCTGTGGTTACCATGGAGACAGTAGCAGGGTCCTGTATAGTCTGAGGCCTGGTTCTGTGGTTACCATGAGACAGTAGCAGGTCTGTATAGTTTGAGCCTGTTTCTGTGGTTACCATGGAGACAGTAGCAGGTCCTGTATAGTCTGAGTCTGTACACTCACAGAGTGACGGTGAGGCTGGAGTATACAGCATAGCACACATTACGGCACTAGGACCCAGCTGATCCGCCAGATTCAAAGATGGCGAAGTCTGATTCGCCTCCAATTGATCCGCCCACTTTTCAATACTGATTGGAGCAGGGATCTGCCAGTCACACAAACTCCCCTGTAATAAATGATTAGGGCGGGGCAAAACATGACGTCACACGAGTGATGGGCGGGGCTTAGGAAGTGGCAGGAGGAAAGAAGGTGAAGTGTGCGGTGTGTATATACCACGGATGTGATGTGTGGGGGTGTATATACGTCTGGGCTGTGATGTGAAGGGTGTATATACCTCCTTGGCTGTGATGTGGGGTGGGGGAGTTATATACCTCTAGGGCTGTGATGTGAAGGGTGTATATACCTCCTAGGGCTGTGATGTGGGGTGGGGGAGTGTATATACCTCTAGGGCTGTGATGTGAAGGGTGTATATACCTCCTAGGGCTGTGACATGGGGGGGAGGGGGGGTGTATATACCTCTAGGGCTGTGACGTGGGGGGGGTGTATATATCTCTAGGGCTGTGATGTGGAGGGTGTATATACCTCCTAGGGCTGTGACATGGGGGGGGGGTGTATATACCTCTAGGGCTGTGATGTGGAGGGTGTATATACCTCCTAGGGCTGTGATGTGGGAGGGGTGTATATACCTCCTAGGGCTGTGATGTGTGGGGGTGTATATACGTCTGGGGCCGTGATGTGGGGGGTGTATATACCTCCTAGGGCTGTGACATGGGGGGGGGTGTATATACCTCTAGGGCTGTGACGTGGGGGGGTGTATATATCTCTAGGGCTTTGATGTGGGGGGGTGTATATACCTCTAGGGCTGTGACGTGGGGGGGTGTATATACCTCCTAGGGCTGTGATGTGGCTGGGTGTATATACCTCTAGGGCTGTGATGCGGGGGGGGGGTGTATATACCTCTAGGGCTGTGACGTGGGAGGGTGTATATACCTCTAGGGCTGTGACGTGGGAGGGTGTATATACCTCTGGGGCTGTGACGTGGGAGGGTGTATATACCTCTAGGGCTGTGACGTGGGAGGGTGTATATACCTCTAGGGCTGTGACGTGGGAGGGTGTATATACCTCCTAGGGCTGTGACGTGGGAGGGTGTATATACCTCTAGGGCTGTGATGTGGAGGGTGTATATACCTCCTAGGGCTGTGAGGTGGAGGGTGTATATATCTCTAGGGCTGTGATGTGGGGGGGTGTATATATCTCTAGGGCTGTGATGTGGGGGGGTGTATATACCTCTAGGGCTGTGATGTGGGGGGGTGTATATACCTCCTAGGGCTGTGATGTGGCTGGGTGTATATACCTCTAGGGCTGTGATGTGGCTGGGTGTATATACCTCTAGGGCTGTGACGTGGGAGGGTGTATATACCTCTAGGGCTGTGACGTGGGAGGGGTGTATATACCTCCTAGGGCTGTGAGGTGGAGGGTGTATATACCTCCTAGGGCTGTGATGTGGGGGGGTGTATATACCTCCTAGGGCTGTGATGTGGGGGGGTGTATATACCTCCTAGGGCTGTGATGTGGGGGGGGTGTATATACCTCCTAGGGCTGTGATGTGGGGGGGGTGTATATACCTCCTAGGGCTGTGATGTGGGGGGGTGTATATACCTCCTAGGGCTGTGATGTGGGGGGGTGTATATACCTTCTATGGCTGTGATGTGGCTGGGTGTATATACCTCTAGGGCTGTGATGTGGTGGGTGTATATACCTCTAGGGCTGTGACGTGGGAGGGTGTATATACCTCCTAGGGCTGTGACGTGGGGGGGTGTATATACCTCCTAGGGCTGTGACGTGGGGGGGGGGGGGTGTATATACCTCTAGGGCTGTGACGTGGGGGGGGGGTGTATATACTATGTAATGTTTTCTCCTCTCTGGCAGTCGCGGGGTTAACCTTCATCTCCTGATATCTTGTGATTATTGTAATATTTATAGTAGAAACATTCCACTCCTTTAAATCTGGAGGGAACTTGTCACCGGTCACCTCCAGAGCTGCACTCACTGTTCAGGTGGAATACTTTGTGAAACTGTCTTGTGCTTCCACAATGCACTGAACTCCAGAGACTGGAGGTAAGACCCACTGAAACAGCAGAATAGTTACTGCAGCTCTGGAGGTGACTGGAGCATAAGACACAACGTAACAGCAGAATAGTGACTGCAGCTTTAGAGGTGACTAGAGATATTTGGCCAGTGATGCCGAATCTGCCCGGGGTGTCATTCATTGCCCTCGCTGGGTACTCTCAGTTGGCGGTGGTGCCCTCACCGTCTTCTGTGTTATCCTAGCCACCCTCCACCTCGCGGCCCTCCGCATCGTCGTCGCCGATGTCCTCGACTAGTCGTCCCCTGCCTCTCACTCCTCGCCCTCTGTTTCGCCCTTGCTGTCCTCCGCCTCTTAATCGCCATCCTCCGCCTCTCCCTCGACCGCCTTCCTCTGCCTCGCCGCCATCTCGCCCTCGCAGTCCCCCATGCCCTCGTCGCCTACTGCCTCTTCCTCGCCGTCCCCTGCCTCTCCCTCACCACCCCGCTCCTCCCCCTTGCAGTCTCCCATGCCCTCATCGCCTGCCGCCGCCCCCCGCCTCTTCCTCGCTGCCCTGCTCTTCGCCCTTGCAGTGCCCCATGCCCTCATCGCTCCCCGCCTCGCCGTACCCTGATTTGCCCTTGCCGTCTCGCCCTTGCAGTCCCCCATACCCTCGCCACCCCCCATCTCACTGCTCCTCGCCTCGCCGTCCCCTGACTCATCCTTGTCATCCCCCATGCCCTCACCTCCTCGCCGCCGCCCCCCCCCCCCCGTCTTACCCTCACAGCCCCCATGCTCTCACTGTCCCCCGCCTCGCCCTCGCGTGCCCGCCCGGGCCCGTCACCGTCCCCTGACTCACCCTTGTCATCCCCATGCCACGTTGCTGCCGGACCCCGTGCTCTCACTGTCCCCCGCCTTGCCCTCGCTGTCCCCTGTGCCCTTGCCGCCCCTCATCGCCCTCCGCCTCGCCGTCCTCGGACTCACCCTTGTCGTCCCCCATGCCCCCCTGTCTCACCCTTGCCACCCCCCGCCTTGCCCTTGCAGCCCCTTGTGCTTTCACTGTCCCCGCCTCGCCCGGCCTCTTCCTCGCTGTCCCTTGTGCCCTTTTTTCCCCCCCGCCTCGTCGCTCACTGCCTTCTTTCCTGACTTTGCAGGGTCCTCGGGTGATGGGAAATGTGGAGAGCAGCGGGTACCAGAGACGAGCGGCGCGGGCATCCCCGGAGGAGCGGGCACAGATAGAGAGGAGCTTCGACAATTTCCTAAGAAACCAGAACAAGAAATGTGTGGGGCTGACGGCGTTCCAGGTGAGACACGGCTGAGGCCTCTCCCTGCAGCAGAAGGGGGGCTCTTGGGAACGGCGGGGGTGGGGGGGTCTGCAGGCGCATCCCACACTGCTCTGTGCTATCACCTGGGGGGTCTGCGGGCACATCCCACACTGCTCTGTGCTATCAGCAGGGGGGGTCATGCGGGCACATCCCACACTGCTCTCTGCTATCAGCTGGGGGTTCTGCGGGCACATCCCACACTGCTCTGTGCTATCAGCAGGGGGGTCAGCGGGCACATCCCACACTGCTCTCTGTATCAGTGGTGGGTCTGCGGACACATCCCACACTGCTCTGTGCTATCAGCCAGGGGGTTCTGCGGGCACATCCCACACTGCTCTGTATCAGCGGGGGGTCAGCGGGCACATCCCAACTGCCTCGTTATCGCCAGGGGGTTCTGCGGCACATCCCACACTGCTCTGTGTTATCAGCCAGGGGGGTCTGCGGGCACATCCCACACTGCTCTGCTATCAGTGGGGGTCTGCGGGCACATCCCACACTGCTCTGTGCTATCAGCCGGGGGGGTCTGCGGGCACATCCCACACTGCTCTGTGTATCAGCTGGGGGGTCTGCGGGCACATCCCACACTGCTCTGTGTATCAGCCGGGGGGGTCTGCGGGCACATCCCACACTGCTCTGTGTTATCAGCCGGGGAGGTCTGCGGGCACATCCCATACTGCTCTGTGTTATCAGCTGGGGGGGGGGGGGTCTGCGGGCACATCCCACACTGCTCTGTGTTATCAGCTGGGGGGGTGGGCTCACATGCGGTTCAGCATCCACACATCCACTGCTCTGTGCTATCACTGGGGGGGTCTGCTGGCACACCCCACACTGCTTTGTGTTATCAGCCAGGGGGTCTGCATGGCACATCCCACACAGCTTTGTGTTATCAGCTCGGGGGGTCTGCGGCACATCCCACACTGCTCTGTGCTATCACCTGGGGGGGTCTGCGGCACATCCCACACTGCTCTGTGCTATCATTGCGGGGGTCTGCTGGCACATCCCACACTGCTCTGTGCTATCACCTGGGGGGTCTGCGGCACATCCCACACTGCTCTGTGCTATCATTTGGGGGGGTCTGCGTCACATCCCACACTGCTCTGTGCTATCACCTGGGGGGTCTACAGCGAGGGGAGAGATTGGTGCAGATTTTTTAGGGATTGATCTCGGGCAGCTGAGGTGTGCGCTGCCACTCTGCAGAGTATCGTCTATACCAGATACAATGTCACAACTCTCAGCTGTGACAAGCATTAGTTCTACTACTACCCCTATCATCTGCCTTTCCCTCCAGGACTCCCTTGGACCCTCGCTCCCAGCCTGCATGTCTCAGCGCATATTTCATGGGATCCAGAGCGTGAATGTCGGCGGTGCCCCCGCGGCCCCTGAGGTGACCCGCGAGCAGTACGTGGTGTTCATCATCGAGCTCCTGCGGGGGACGGCGGAGGAGAAGAGCGCCTCATCGGGCCAATGATCGGGACTGATGACACCGGGAAAATAACGCGGCCGTGCGTGCAGCAGGTGAATGTCTGGTGCGAGCTGTCGGTGTTCGGGGGAGAGTTGCGCCAGTTTTCAGGCCCTCTGATGCGACTCCTGTGTCTCCAGATGTCGGCACATCTCATCGGCACCGTCTGTTCTCTTCCAGTTCCTGACGACGTCATCACTGCGGCCGTCCACATCCTACAGCAGCAGAACGCGCTCAGCGGGTGGAGCCTGAAAAATACACGGGAGTGCGGCTCCGGGGTTCAAACACTGGCCGGACAGCTAATGTCACAGATACAGGAGCCCAACGGTAATGAGCCCAGGGGCAAAAGGGTTAATTATACCTGAGAACCGCGACATGTCATCCCTCCAGTCATGTGACATCCCGATACCAACCCTCCGCTATATACAACCCCGACTGTCGCTCCAGTGTCTCCGCGTTGACCCCGGCTGTCGCTCCCCTATCTACTTGCTGACCCTGTCTGTTGCCCCTAGGCCTCCATGATGACCCAGACTGTCACCCCCTTGTCTCCGTGCTGACCCTGGCTGTCTCTGTGCTGACCCCGGCTGTCTCCTCTGCATTTCTGCGCTGACCCAGGCCATCACTCCTGCATTTCCATGCTGACCCTGGCTGTCTCCTCCGCGCTGACCCCAGCTGTCACTCCCAGGCCTCCGCAATAACCCTGACTGTCACCCCTGCGTATCTGTACTGAGCCCGGTTGTCTCCTTTGCGCTGACCCTGGCTGTCGCTCTTGTGTTGCAGGTTCGCCCTTGTCGGTCGGTTCTGATCTCTTTGCTGTCTCAGCGCTGACCCTGTCCGTCGCCCTGGTGCTGACCCCGTCCCTCGCCCTGGCGCTTTCCGCGCTGACCCCATCTGGCGCTCTCCGTGCTGACCTCGGCCGTCGATCTTGTGTTGCAGATTCGCCCTTGTCGGTCGGTGCTGACCTCTCTGCTGTCTCCGCGCTGACCCCGGTTGGCGCTCGTGTTGCAGATTCACCCTTGTCGGTCAGTGCTGACCTCTCTGCTGTCTCCGCGCTGACCCCGGCCGTCGCTCTTGTGTTGCAGATTCGCCCTTGTCGGGTCGGTTGCTGACCTCTCTGCCTGTCTCCGTTCTGACCCCGGCCGTCGCTCTTGTGTTGCGGGGTTGCGCCCTTGTCGGTGCCGGGTGCTGACCTCTCTGCTGTCTCCCCGCGCTGACCCCGGCCGTTGCTCTTGTGTTGCAGGTTCGCCCTTGGCGGTCGGTGCTCACCTCTCTGCTGTCTCCGCGCTGACCCCGGCCGTCGCTCTTGTGTTGCAGGTTCGCCCTTGTCGGTCGGTGCTGACCTCTCTGCTGTCTCCGTGCTGACCCCGGCCGTCGCTCTTGTGTTGCAGGTTCGCCCTTGTCGGTCGGTGCTGACCTCTCTGCTGTCTCCGCGCTGACCCCGGCCGTCGCCCTGGCACTCTCCGCGCTGACCTCGCCGTCACTCTTCTGTTGCAGGTTCGCCCTCGCCAGTCGGAGCTGAGCTGTCCTTAGTCTCCGGAGCGGCCCTCGAGGACTGGCTCTACAAGGGCCCCATGGTCTCGGTGCTCCTCAGAGTGGTGCTGACATTGGGCTTCTCCGTCTTGCAGCCACAGAGCGATGTCGACTGCCTGGTGCCACGCTGCACGCCTGGGGAGGCTGTCGTCCTTCGTCAGCCTCCTGGACCTGCCGGCCATCATGTACCTGAACTCTCACCTGCCCTCCGAGCTGCGGCACCGATGGCGGCTGCTCTTCTCCACCAGGTCCACGGCGAGAGCTTCTCCCAGCTGTGCGGCCACATCGTGGACCAGGGCCCCAGTCTGCTGGTGATCAGGGACCACGGAGGATTCATCTTTGGGGGATTTGCGGCACAGAACTGGGAGGTGAAGCCGCAGTTTCAGGGTGAGTCTGGAGCTCTGCTTGCTGTCAGTGAATGTTTCCATCAGAAGTTAAAGCATCCGGTACAATGTGTGATTGCACTGACATATTGTAACAAACCGTCAGGTCACAAGAGCTTTTTGCTGAGTAAGGCTGCTTTCACATCAGCGTTTTTTTCAAATCGCGGCAGATGCGGTGAAAAAAACTGCATCTGCCGCGATTACCGCATACCGGCTGCACTTGCGGCACGGTTGCGGTAAACGCCATACAAGGTATAGGCGGATTTACGGCAAGTGCGGTTTTGCACTTGCGGCAGGTGCGGCCGCGAAAAAAACCCGCGTCTGACCGCGGTTTTTTTCGCGGCCGCACCTGCCGCAAGTGCCAAAGCCGCACTTGCCACACCTGCCGCAAGTCCGCCTATACCTTTATGGCGTTTACCGCAACCGCGCCGCAACGTGCGCAAGTGCAGCGGTATGCGGTAATTGCGGCAGATCGTTTTTTCCACCGCATCTGCCGCGATTTGAAAAAACGCTGATGTGAAAGGGCCCTTAGAAGACAATTGTGGGGTTAATTCCCCAATAGAAAGCTTCAGCCATGTTCTGTTGCTGCAACCACTCTGTGCTGCTGTGACGCTCTCTACATTGTGTCCTCAGTGACAGCAGATGCTTCCTGTTCACCGTGTTGCCGCGTCTGGATATCTTCACCTACACCGGCTACAACGACCACTACATGTACCTGAACCACAGCCAGCAGACCATGCCCAACGGACTGGTGAGTGCCCGCCGGGGGCCACTGCCGCAGTCTTCCCATCCTCCATCCAATGGCGGCAGTGCATGATGGGAGTTATATTTGGACTATGTTCATACGCTGCATTTTTGCTGCATTTTTTTGAGGATGCGTTTTTTGAACAGGTAAAAGAATCGTGTTCACACGCTGCGTTTTTTGATGCGTTCTTTTCTGCAATGTTCAGTAGGACAGTGAAGAAAGATGGTCCCTGATGTCATTTCCTGTCCTCTCCATTCCATGGGATGGAGATACAGGGAAGCACTATTTATATTTTATTTTTAACCCTAACCCGTCTAGAGTTAGGGTTAAAAAAACAAAACAAAACAAAAAAAAAAACCGTGGGCTCCCACAGCATTTTCTATTGCCAGCTAAGGGTAACCCAAGCTGCTGCAGGCTGCTAACCCCCACTGCTTGGTGTTACCCTCACTGGCAATGAAGAATCCAGGGAAACCTCCTTGTTATAATTTTTTTTTTTAAAAATGACTTGGGCTTTACAAGATTTTCTATTGCTAGCAAAGGGTAACCCAGGCAGCTGAGGGCTGGAATCCTCAGCGTGGTAAGACCCAAGCAATCTGACCCCGAATGCTGAGAATCGCAGCATCCAGCCGCCCCAGAATTGGCGCCTCAATGAGAGATGCCAAAACTGGCGGTTATCCCGCTTTTCCAGCTGCTGTATGTGGTGGCAGACTGGGTAATAAGGGGTTGGTGACAGGTTTTCTATTCTATTGCTAATGTCAGCTGTTAATAAGATAACTCACCATTAGATATAGTAAAAGGGTTGTAAAAATAAAGACACAGACACCAGAAAAACACCTTTATTATAAAAAAAAAAAAAAACACACTCACACCTCATTCACCACTTTATTAAATACCCACCAAATCCCTCCTCTGTTGTCCTGGGTCCAGGGTTCCACGATATCCAATCAGAATACAATATTATCTGATTGGTTTACTGGCCGGTAAAGTGAACAGCTGATTCAGGTCGTTGAAGCTGACACTTCAGCTGATCGGTTTATCGGGCGGTCAGCTGATTTAGGTCCTTGCAGCAATCAGACGTCTTCCCCTCGCATCCCTGGATAGGAGATATTTTTCATACAGTTGTTCACTTTCATTTTGCTTTAGCTGTGTATGTTCACACCCTGCTAAAGTGAAAGTACACACATGTCACATGGGAACAGGATTATTCCTGCCCCCCCCATGTGACATCACACCCTCCTGCTCCTCCGTTTATAGGCGCTGGAATACAGCATTGTGTAAACAGCGATGTGTAATGCCAGTGCTTCTAATGGGTGGAGGAATAGAGGAAAGGCGCAAAGAATTGACAAATTGTTCATTCTATTTTCGGATGCACTTTCTCCCCCCAAAGCGCGGCCGTCTAAACGGCAAACGTGAAAGTCCATTCCCTTTGCTGGGAACACAGAGGCAAATGTATATTTGGGGAAAAGTGCGGCCAAAAAAAGCGCTGCAGTACGCAGCGTGTGAACGTAGTCTAAGGCCTCTTTCACATCAGCGTTTTTTGCTGATTGTGGCAGATTTACCGCATCTACCGCCTAACGGCTGCACTTGCACCACACTTGCGGCAAGCGCTTGTGGTCGGCTGCAGCTTGTACGGTTCTCCGGATACAGCAGATCCGGCACTTGCAGCGGTGAAAAAAATTGCCGCTAGCCGCTTTTTTTTTTCGCAACTGCCGGATTTGCCAGATCACGGCAAAACTGCAATTGCCCAAGCCCCATAGACAGTGCATGGGGCTTGCCGCAAGGGTGGCACATGTGCAGCCGTTAGGCCGGATCTGCCACAATCAGCAAAAACCGCTGATGTGAAAGGGGGGCCTTACAGCCTTCAGGTTGCAGTTTGTTTCAGTTCCTGCAGTTACCTGATTGTACCACAAGATGGCAGCGGCGTAATAGGAGAATATGGGCACCTCCATGGGATGCGGAAGAGAGGAGGGGCATGTCTGTGGCCCCAGCAGGGGAGGGGCATGTCCATGGGCCCAGTGGGGGGGGGCTTTTGTACAGGTCCAGAGGAGTGGGGGATGTGATGGCCCCTGTATTAGTAACCAGCCTCTCATCTCCCGCAGGGTATGGGGGGGCAACACGACTATTTTGGACTTTGGATCGACAGTAATTATGGAAAAGGTCACAGCAAAGCAAAGCCGCGATGTACAACGTATAACAGCCCGCAGCTGTCCACAGCCGAGGACTTCTCCATAGACGCCCTGGAGGTGTGGGGGCTGGGCGAGCTGTCCGAGGAGCTGCAGGTGGGTGACGGTACACAGAGCGCTCGGGAAAATAACCACTACACCACAACCCTGTATATACCTCACCCCCCCCGTCCATGCATATACCGCACCCCTCCCGTCCCTGTATATACCAGGCCCCTCCCGGTCCAGTCCATGCATATACTGCATCCCTCCCCCCCCTCCCTGTATATACCGCAACCCCCAGTTCCTGTATATACCTCACCCCCCGTCCCTATATATACCGCACCCCCACCCCATCCCTGTATATACTGCACCGCCCTGTCCCTGGTATATACTGCTCTCTCAGTCCCTGTATGTACCACAACCCCCCCCCTGTCTCTGTATATACCACACCCCCCCGTCCCTGTATATACCGCACCCCCCCCATCCCTGTATATACTGCACCGCCCTGTGCCTGGTATATACTTCTCTCTCAGTACCTGTATATACTGCACTCCCCTGTCCCTGCATATACCGCACTCACGCATGCCTTTATATACCGCATTCCCCCAGTTCTTGCATATACTGCGCCCCCTGTCCGTGGTATATTCTGCCCTCTCAGTCCCTGCATATACCACACAACCCCAGTCCCTGCATATACCGCAGCCCACAGCAAGTATATCCTCGTCCTTCCCTCCGATGTTTTCCGTTCACTCACATATCACGGCTGCTGTTCTGCGTGTGACACCTGCCTATGTGCAGTCCCATGTAACACCTGCTGTGTGCAGTCCTTTGTAACAGTCGTCTCGCTCCAGCTTCATCCCTTTTACATTTCTGTCCAGATTAAGAACAAGAAGAGCATCCTGGACGCCGACCCGGAGGCAAAGGCGCTGCTGGAGATGACGGGACGGACGCGGCAGAGCGATGGACTGAGGGAGAGAGAGGACGATGAAACGTAGGAGGACGGAGGAAGTCGCTACTGACTGGATGATGAGTGTGAGACGCTGGGACCGATCCCTCCTGATCCACAATTATTATTGTGACTGCAGCTCCTCATGTTCACCACAAGATGGCAGCAAATTCATGTAAGAGGCTGCAAGATAACTATGTCCCCAACCTCCACTGTGGGTCCCGGCACTGCCGCTGTGCCTGTCCGCCACTGTCCCCATCCTCCACTGTGGGCCCCTGCACCGCCTCTGTCACCGTCCGCCACTGTCCCCATCCTCCACTGTGGGCCCCGACACTGCTGCTGTTCCGTCCTCCATTGTGGGTCTTGGTACCGCAGCTGTCCCATCCTTCATTGTGGGTCTCAGTACTGCCGCTGTCCCATCCTCCACTGTGGGCCCCGGCACTGCTGCTGTCCCATCCTTCATTGTGTGTCTCGGTATGCCGCTCTTCCCATCCTCCACTGTGGGTCCCGGCACCGCTGCTGTCCCGTCCTCCACTGTGGGTCTCTGTTCCGCCGCTGTCCCGTCCTCCACTGTGGGTCTCTGTTCCGCCGCTGTCCCGTCCTCCACTGTGGGTCTCTGTTCCGCCGCTGTCCCAACCTTCATTGTGGGTCCCGGCACCGCCACTGTCCCCATCCTCCACTGTGGGTCCCGGCACCGCCACTGTCCCCATCCTCCACTGTGGGTCCCGGCACCGCCACTGTCCCCATCCTCCACTGTGGGTCCTGGCACCGCCACTGTCCCCATCCTCCACTGTGGGTCCCAGCACCGCCACTGTCCCCATCCTCCACTGTGGGTCCCGGTCCCGGCACCGTCACTGTCCCCATCCCTCCACTGTGGGTCCTGGCACCGTCACTGTCCCCATCCCTCCACTGTGGGTCCCGGCACCGTCACTGTCCCCATCCCTCCACTGTGGGTCCCGGCACCGTCGCTGTCCCCATCCCTCCACTGTGGGTCCCGGCACCGCCGCTGTCCCCATCCCTCCACTGTGGGTCCCGGCACCGCCGCTGTCCCCATCCCTCCACTGTGGGTCCCCATCCTTCCACTGTGGGTCCCGGCACCGCCGCTGTCCCCATCCTTCCACTGTGGGTCCCGGCACCGCCGCTGTCCCCAACCCTCCACTGTGGGTCCCGGCACCGCCGCTGTCCCCATCCCTCCACTGTGGGTCCCGGCACCGCCACTGTCCCCATCCCTCCACTGTGGGTCCCGGCACCGCCACTGTCCCCATCCCTCCACTGTGGGCACCGACACCGCCGCTGTCCCATCCTCCATTGTGGACCCTTGCCCGGTTCTCTCCTACGTTTATCTGCGCGGTGTCAGATATTGCTGGATTCCTCATGGACGTCACCATTGTGGGACTGAAACTTCTGTTTTTTCTGGGAACGTTTATTTAAAAATAAACATAAATATAAAATATTATTATTATAGGATAATATTTATTATGAAATAATAAATACCCAAATTGCCCTGACACCTTCCACTCATTGACATGTGGCCCCTCCACGTGGGCCCCTGTGCCCCATTCCCGGAGTTGTCTTCCCTGTTGGTTATGATATTGCACCCCTCCTCCACTCGCTGTGTCCGGCCTTTGTTGCGGGCTGATATTGGGATGATTTCCCGCTATATGTGCCTACGATGGATGACTGGTGCATAACACTCTATACTGTCCATTGACCAGTTACATATACACTCGTACCACAGTGATTTCCAGTGTTGTATATGGCGGCACAGTGTTTAGTGCGGACACCCATCGCCCCGCAGATCTGGAGACCACGGGAGCGACGCAAAGAGGCTTCACCACGTGCTGCAAAGTCAGCGAGGAGGGTGTAGGCAGCGTATATATAGTGTAGGCAGTGTGTAGACTGTATATAGTGTACACCGTGCATATAGTGTAGGCAGTGTGTATACAGTGTAGACTGTGAGTATAGTGTAGGCAGTGTGTGTTTGGATTGGATTGTACCTGCTGAAGCCCCAAGACTGGGCGCGAAACGACGTAGTGCCCCCCCGTCCTCCCACCCGCTGTGCACAACCTGTTGTATGAAGATTGAATAAATATCCACTGCCAGAAGCCTTGAGTGCGGCTCCATTTCTTCTCTATTTGATTGAGTAGGCAGTGTGTGTATACAGTGTAGACTGTGTGTATAGTGCAGATTGTGAGTATAGTGTACACCGTGCATATAGTGTTGGCAGTGTGTGTATAGTGTAGACTGTGTATAGTGTACACCATGTATATAGTGTTGGCAGTGTGTGTATAGTGTAGACTGTGTATAGTGTACACCATGTATATAGTGTTGGCAGTGTGTGTATAGTGTACAACGTATATATAGTGTTCGCAGTGTGTATAGTGTAGATTGTATATACAGCTGCATCTGTTATAATATCAAAAAGTTACTTTATTTCAATAATTCAATACATAAAGTGACACACGTATATTATATAGAGTCATTACACACAGAGGGATCTCTGTCATGTGTTTATCTCTGTTAATGTTGATGATTATGTCTTACAGCCAATGAAAACCCAAAGGTCATTATCTCAAATAATTAAAGTAGGGAGGATGAAGGGTCTGAGAGATGAAATATGACCTGAATAGGTATCAGAGGCTTCACCTTGTGTGGTTGTGAGAGTCACAACCACTAGAAAAGCAGATCACGGCTGCTGCAGTCCCCAGCGTGGTGCATATAGAGTAGGGAGGATGAAGGGTTAAACACAGCGCTGCCGTATTCCGCCAGTCATCAAAGGGTGACTATTATATTGATTTATTCGTCAACGAGTTTCAGGGCTCCCTGGCCTCTTCCTCAGGACAAATCAATATCATATTGCCATAAGGGAGGCCTGAAACACATTGACTAATAAATCAATCTTATTTTCCATCATCACCATAACAGCACCACATGAGAGAGGTTCCACCCGTCCAGGACAGGAAATCCCTGAAATATAAGGGGCGGCACCTCCCCTCTGCCTCACTTGGTTTCTTGTCCTGGAGAGGGAACCTCTGGGCCTGGAAACACACTGTCCGACTGACATGCAAGTTACTTGTATGAATCTCTAATGGCCTCCCCCTCTCTGGATGGGAGCAGTGGAGCTACATAGAAAAACATACCACTGACAGTATCCGGTCCGGAGAGGCAGGGGCCGTGCCGGGTGAATGATCCGAGACTCCTGCCAGTATTTCGCATGTCACTTGGACAGTGTTTTTCCAGCCTGAAATGTAACCTGCGTGGATTTCTGTTTCCTGGACCTGATCCGGTGGCTGGAAGAGCGCCTTACCTGCCTTGGCCTCGGCTCCAGGTGCGCCTCCCTGAGGTACCCACTAGCGGTGGCGGGCGCAGGGCCCGGAAGGGTACCAGAAGCGGTGGCACCTGTGGCAGCGTGTGCACGGCTCCTGGCCGGTCACTCTGCGCTCAAGTGAAATGTTTGTAAGTCTGAAGATTGAATGTCACGCTCCCAGGATATTTCCAGGAGCAGCTTCGGAAACCCAGAAGTGACGTCAGCAGCGCATGCGCACAGGTTTACAAGATGGCTGCACTGTGAGATCCTTCGTTCAGGAGGCTATCTTAGGCGGTCGAGCGGATGATTGGTGTCCTGCACGCCCTGGTATGATGGCAGACAAACAGAACTCCAGGCACACTGTGCAGGATAGAATGACCAACTCAGAATCCGGGCCCCACTCCGGGGGGCAGAGTGGTCTCCAGTCCAGCCAAGGATGGGACCCCCGACAGCCGCCAAAACCGGTATTGCAGCGTTGCACAGGGGGAGTACTGTTGTAAGAGCTGATTGTGACTGGGTCCTTGTCCTAATGTATTTTTAGGATACAAAAAAGGCCTGTAAGAGCAAACAAAGAATGTGGGTCTGTAAGGAGCCTCTTCCTGATAACTATATGGCTTTGTTCACACGCTGCGTTTTTGCTGCGTTTTTTTGAGGATGCGTATTTTCTGAATTTTGAGGATGCATTTTTTTTGAGCAGGTAAAAAAACATTGTGTTCACATGCTGTGGATGTGTTTTGTTTCTGCATGGTCCACTAGGACAGTGAAGGGATTTAAAAAAAATAAGTGATTTCCTGTCTCCTCCATTACATGAGATGGAGATACAGGGGAGCACTGTTTTTTTTTTTTTTTGTTGTTGTTAAAAACAAAAAATAAAAACAAACAAAAAAAAAAAACGTGGGCTCCTGCAGCATTTTCTATTGTCATCTAAGGGTAACCCAAGCAGCTACCGGCTACTAACCCCCTGCTGCCTGGATTACCTTCACTGGTAATGGAAAATCCAGGAAAGCCCAATTTTTTTTTGTCAAATTTAAAAAAAATAAATAAAAAATGACGTGGGCTTCGCCAGATTTTGTATTGCCAGCAAAGGTAACCCAGGCAGCAGAGGGCTGAAATTCTCACCATTCTTGGTGAGGACCAAGTGTTCAGGACCCCCCACGCTGAGAACCGTAGCCAGCAGCCACCCCTGAATTGGCACCTCAATCAGAGATGCCAAAACTGGCGGCTACCCCGCTGTTCTAGCTACCCTGTGCGGTGGCAGACTGGGTAATAAGGGGTTGGTGACAGCTGTTATTCACAGTCCAGGGTCCCACGACATCCAAACCGGATCCAATATCAGCTGATCGGTTTGCTCCCATGTGACATCACACCCTCCTGGTCCTCTGCTTATAAGCACTGGAATAACTTATCGTGTGAAGAGCAATGCGTATTCCAGCGCGTATAATGGGGCCTATGGCTATGTTTATTCTTATTATGGCCGAGCTTTGTACCTGAAGAACGCATCCGCTAAACACGCTGTGTCTGAACGTCAAAAGAGAAAATCCATTCACTTTGCCGGGAACGCAGATGCGAATGCGCTTTTGGGGGAAAAAAAGCCCGGAAATCTGCAGCGTGTGAACATAGTCTGAGTCTGCACCTTCTGTATGGATAGGACAGTGAGGGACGCTGAGAGGAATTCAGGTCCCATAGGAAGGAAGACGAGACGTAAGAGACGTTACTCCTCCTCAGATCAGGAGGAATCTCCGGTTAAGACCCACAGATCCTCTCGTGACTCCAGTTGATCCTCTTTCTTCTGACTCTCCCTTATCTTATGGTGGGTCAGAGAGCAGGCCATGTGAGATCAACCACCTGGTGAAAGCTGGCAGACCACAATGGGGTTAGTAGACTCCAAGGATCCTGAATCAGCAGAAGACCTCATGTTTGGAGGTCTGCCACAAAAAAATGAGGCGAACCTTTAATGAGAAAATTCAATCATTGATCAAAGAACAATGGAAGAAGCCGGAGAGGAAAGAGTCAATCACTTCTTCCATTAAGAGAAAATATCCCTTTGAGCCTGAAGCCTCTATGTGCTGGGACAAATGTCCGAAGATAGATATGGCTCTGGCAAAATCTACTAAAAAGTCAACCCTGCCCTTTGAGGACCTAGGTACTCTGAAGGAACAGTTGGACCAGAAGGCTGAAAGGTGTCTGGGAAGTTACGGCGGATATACCTCGGCCCTCAGTATCCGGCACTTGTGATGATATGGCTACAGTAGCTGGAATCTCAGATAAAGAGCAATGTACCCAGAAAGGAGTTCATGTCCTCTCTCCTCCTCATCCAAAGGGCAGCTGCATTTCTAGCCGACGCCTCTGCAGATTCCTTGAAATTAGCGTCTAACTCAGTGGCGCTCACTAATTCAGGACGTTCTTAGGCCCTTTTTTTATTATTATTATTATTATTTATTTATATAGCGCCATTATATTCCATGGCGCTTTACATGCTAAAAAGGGCAGACTAGGACAAGTAACATAGTAACAATACAAGTAACAATAAATGTTGACAATTCGGTTGTACAGAAACAAGAGGGGAGAAATCCTGTCCACAAAGGCTCACAATCTACGAGGGGCGGGTGGGGATACAGTGGGAGGGGGAAGTTCCAGTCATGAGGCGGTGTGGTGGACCGGGTCTTATTGCAGGTGGTAGGCTTGGCGGAACAGGTGGGTCTTCAGGCTTCTTTTGAAGGTTCCCAGGGTAGGAGAATGTCTGATGTGTTGGGGCAGTGAGTTCCAGAGTCTGGGTGAAGCACGGGAGAAATCCTGTATGCGGTTGTGCGAAGGAGATGAGGGGGGAGTAGAGGAGAAGCTCTTGGGAGGATCGCAGGTTGCGTGAGGGTAGGTATTGGGAGACCATGTCAGAGATGTATTGGAGGGGACAGGTTGTGGATGGCTTTGTATGTCATGGTTAATGTTTTAAACCGGGATCTCTGGGAAGTAGGGAACCAGTGAAGGGCTTGGCAGAGGGGGGAGACAGGGGAGTAGCGGGTAGACAGATGGATTAGGCGGGCAGCGGAGTTCAAGATAGATTGGAGAGGTGCAAGGGAGGTATTGGGGAGGCCGGTGAGCAGGAGGTTGCAGTAATCGAGGCGGGAGATGATGAGAGCGTGAATGAGGGTTTTAGCGGTGTCGTGGTCAAGGAAAGTGCGAATCCTATAGATGTTTTTGAGCTGGAGTCGGCAGGAGGTGGCGAGGGCCTGGATGTGGGGCTTGAAGGAGAGGGAAGAGTCAAGGATAACCCCGAGGCACTTGGCATGGGGGACTGGAGAGAGAGAGCAGTCGCTGACGACGATGGATAGGTCAGGTAGTGAGGGGGAGCGTCTCGGGGGGAAGACTATGAACTCGGTTTTGTCCATGTTCAGCTTAAGGAAGCGAGCAGAGAAGAAGGATGAGATGGCGGACAGGCAGTGTGGAATTTTGGATAGAAGGGAGGCGATGTCAGGATCAGACAGGTAGATTTGGGTGTCGTCGGCGTATAGGTGATATTGGAGGCCATGGGACTCAATGAGTTCACCTAGGCCGAGAGTGTAGATTGAGAACAGTAATGGTCCAAGAACCGAGCCCTGGGGGACCCCGACAGATAGGGGGTAGGGCGAGGAGTATGTGTGGGAGTGGGTGACGCTGAAGGTGCGGTCCGTTAAGTATGAGGAGATCCAAGAGAGGGCGAGGTCCGTGATGCCAAGAGATTCCAGGATCTGAAGTAGAAGGGAGTGGTCAACAGTGTCGAAGGCGGCTGACAGGTCGAGGAGGAGGAGAACAGAGTAGTGGCGCTTGCTTTTGGCAGTCAGTAGGTCATTTGTGACTTTGGTCAGGGCTGTTTCAGTGGAGTGGAGGGGTCGGAAGCCAGATTGCAGCCGGTCAAAAAGGGAGCAGGAGGAGAGGTGAGAGAACAGCTCAGAGTGGACATGCTGTTCAAGTAGTTTAGAGGCGAAAGGGAGGAGAGATATAGGGCGGTACTTGGAGACAGTTGTGGGATCGAGGGAGGGTTTTTTGAGGATGGGTGTGATCAAGGCATGTTTGAAGGCTGAGGGGAAGGTGCCGGTGGTGAGTGATAGGTTTAAAAGATGAGTTAGGGCTGGGATGAGAACGGAGGTGAGGTTGGGAATGAGGTGGGATGAGAGCGGGTCGTGGGCGCTGGTGGTGAGGTGTGATTTTGACAGGAGGGAGGAGAGCTGGTCTTCAGTTATGGGGGCCTTACCATCCATGCCAAAAACAGAAACCAAGTGCACTTACAGGATGCAGTCAGAGCCCAAATGTGAAGCAAGCCCAGCTGCAGGCTGATAAATCATCTCTACCAGCAAGATGTGGGAGGTGACCTGCCATGCATACACTGGGTTTGCATAGAGCACCATTCACACTGATACAAATGATGCAGAATGTTTGAAAGCTACCCAACCGCTCCGCTGCCTGGGCATTGGGCCGCACAGTACGATGCTTCTGCACCACTAGATGAATGGCGCCCCTATGGGCCCAACTGCACCCTGGATGGATAAAAAAGTGCAAAAGTTTTTTATATGATAAATAAAAAACCTTTATAGATGGGATTTTGGTTCATGTATTGGCCCAAGACATTTAAGCTGATGATCCACGTCACGGAATCCCATGCTCATCAGTCCTAACAAAACTGTACAAAAACTACTAGAAAAAAAGCAGCATCAAAAAACCTTACCATCCATGCCAAAAACAGAAACCAAGTGCACTTACAGGATGCAGTCAGAGCCCAAATGTGAAGCAAGCCCAGCTGCAGGCTGATAAATCACCTCTACCATCAAGATGTGGGAGGCGACCTGCATCATTTGTATCAGTGTGAATGGTGTCCTATGCAGGCCCAGTATATGCATGGCAGGTCGCCTCCCACATCTTGCTGGTAGAGGTGATTTATCAGCCTGCAGCTGGGCTTGCTTCACATTTGGGCTCTGACTGCGTCCTGTAAGTGCACTTGGTTTCTGTTTTTGGCATGGATGGTAAGGTTTTTTGATGCTGCTTTTTTTCTAGTAGTTTTTCTTCAGTTATGGGGGGCAAGCAGTTGATGGAAGGAGAAGGCAGTATAGATGAGAGGGGAGACTGTGGGGACAGTGGATCAAAGCTGTCTCTGATTCTGTCAATCTTTTCTTTGAAGAAGGAGGCAAAGTCTTCTGCAGATATAAGGGGAGAGGGAGGGGGAGCAGGCGGGCGGAGTAAGGAATTGAAGGTTTTGAAAAGCAACTTGGGATTGTGGGACAGGGAGGTTATTAGGGATGAGAAGAAGGTTTGTTTGGCGGTGGCAAGTGCAGTCTTAAAGGCGATGAGGGACTGTTTGAACAGCGCAAAATGCTCAGTGGAACCTGATTTTTTTCCATCGCCTCTCGGCGACCCTGGATGCTCGTCTCAGGTCTTTAGTGAGGGTGGTGTGCCAGGGTTGCCTGTTAGTACGTGGAGCGTGGTGTGTGAGGGGGGCGGCTAGGTCGAGGGCCTTGGTTAGCGTGGTGTTGTAGAGTGCCTGTGTCACGTATAGATGTTATGGTGGCGAGAGGGAGGAGGGATTGTGAGAGTGAGTGTAGATCAATGTGTTTTAGGTTTCTGCGGGGATGATCAAGTTTGCGGAGAGGAGTTGATATAGTAGGGGAGGAGAGGGCGGAGAAGGTCAGCAGATTGTGGTTAGACAGGGGGAGGGTTGAGTTTGTGAGATTAGTAGGGGAGCAAAGACGGGTAAAGATGAGATCCAGCGTGTGGTCATCTTTGTGGGTGGCAGAGGAGGACCATTGAGAGAGCCCGAAGGAGGAGGTCAGGGAAAGAAGTTGAGAGGCGGTTGGGTGAGCAGTGTCAATAGGGATATTGAAATCGCCCATAATGATGGTGGGGATGTCAGTAGAGAGGAAGTGAAGTAGCCAGGTGGTGAAGTGGTCGAGGAAAGTGGGGATGGATCCAGGGGGGGCGAGGAGCCAGGAGACGTCCAGTCAAAAACAATGTTATGTGCCTGTGAAGGTGACTTCAGGAAACCTCTAGATGACATTCTCACAAAGGTTAGTGAGAAGAAGAATTTTCCATCCTTCCCTTCTTCCACATTTAAAGGTCGTTCCTATTAGAGGAAAAGATTCTCCGATAAGAAGTCGCCTAGAAAGTCCCAAGAATCCTGGTCTGAGAGAAGAGACAAGAAGTCAGGATTCATGTTTAAGGGCACCTATGAGAGTAAGAAATCCTCCAAATGACCGGTCACCCCAAGTGGGGTGGGGGGGGGGACTATCCTTTCTCCCAGCCTGGTCCAGCATAAGCACCTGGATCCAGAAGATCCTTCAGGATGGCCTGAGCCTGGCATTTGCCTCAACCCCCTATGGGCTCCCTTATAATAACTCCTGACAGCAGTCTGGACACCAGGCCCTTGTAGAGGAGATAACAAGGCTACTTCACAGAAATGTTCTACAGGACAATCATCAACCTTGAACACTTGCCTAGTGCAGAAGTCCTTCAAGACTTCTACATGGTGGTACTAGATGTCAAAGACGCATACTATCATGTCCCGATACATGGCTCTCTACATGAGGGCTGTGCTCAGACACTTTCTGTTTCGGGCCCTCCCGTTCAGGTTATCAGTTGCCCCAAGATGGTTGCGGAGATGATGGCCCACCTACGCCAGCAGAGAGTCCTTATAGTGCCTTATCTGGAGGATTTTTTTGGTAGTGGGGAAGTTGCCAATAGACTGCAGCGCCCAGCTAGAGAAAGTCAGGACCATGCTGACAGACCTACTAGGGTGGCTGATGAGTGTAGAGAAGTCAAGACTGACACCACCTACACATCAGACATTGCTGGGTCTCATATTAGGTTCCCGGTCCCAACTTTGTCTACTCCACAGGAGAAACAGCAAAAAGTCCTTTCATTAGTGACAGAGACCATACACAACCCTCACATGATGCTGAGGAAGGCTGTGTCCCTGCTAGGCACTTTAACCTCTTGCATCCCAGCAGTCCCTTGGGCTCAGCTTCACACGAGGCGGCTCCAGTGGAAGGTCCTGCAGGAACAGGTTCCCTTAGAGGGACTATCCATCTGAGGACACAGTTTCTGAGGTGGTGGCTTGGGCTCAGCTTCACACGAGGCGGCTCCAGTGGAAGGTCCTGCGGGGACAGGTTCCCTTAGAGGGACTATCCATCTGAGGACACAGTTTCTGAGGTGGTGGCTTGGGCTCAGCTTCACACGAGGCGGCTCCAGTGGAAGGTCCTGCGGGGACAGGTTCCCTTAGAGGGACTATCCATCTGAGGACACAGTTTCTGAGGTGGTGGCTTGGGCTCAGCTTCACACGAGGCGGCTCCAGTGGAAGGTCCTGCGGGGACAGGTTCCCTTAGAGGGACTATCCATCTGAGGACACAGTTTCTGAGGTGGTGGCTTGGGCTCAGCTTCACACGAGGCGGCTCCAGTGGAAGGTCCTGCGGGGACAGGTTCCCTTAGAGGGACTATCCATCTGAGGACACAGTTTCTGAGGTGGTGGCTTGGGCTCAGCTTCACACGAGGCGGCTCCAGTGGAAGGTCCTGCGGGGACAGGTTCCCTTAGAGGGACTATCCATCTGAGGACACAGTTTCTGAGGTGGTGGCTTGGGCTCAGCTTCACACGAGGCGGCTCCAGTGGAAGGTCCTGCAGGAACAGGTTCCCTTAGAGGGACTATCCATCTGAGGACACAGTTTCTGAGGTGGTGGCTTGGGCTCAGCTTCACACGAGGCGGCTCCAGTGGAAGGTCCTGCAGGAACAGGTTCCCTTAGAGGGACTATCCATCTGAGGACACAGTTTCTGAGGTGGTGGCTTGGGCTCAGCTTCACACGAGGCGGCTCCAGTGGAAGGTCCTGCAGGAACAGGTTCCCTTAGAGGGACTATCCATCTGAGGACACAGTTTCTGAGGTGGTGGCTTGGGCTCAGCTTCACACGAGGCGGCTCCAGTGGAAGGTCCTGCAGGAACAGGTTCCCTTAGAGGGACTATCCATCTGAGGACACAGTTTCTGAGGTGGTGGTGTAATGAGGTGTGCAATTCAGACTGTATAATAGAAATGGATATAGAAATGAACTGTGCACAGTCCGCTACTGCCCCTTGTGGACAAGTGCTAAAACAAACTGGGAAAGTCCCTTTTTCAGCAAATGTGTTTACTCAGGAAGTCAGTACAGACACAGACCTGAACCAGAGAAGATCTCCCTGTGGATGTCTGCTGAAAGTGGACTACTTTGCTACACCTTGCCGGAAAAATCACCCCACAGAAGCCCTTGTGACTGATCCTGGGCCACTGGACTTTGGTGCTGTGACTCTGGCCGCTCTGCAAAACCTCGCCCGCCGAGCACCCAGAGTGCATGTGCTGGGGCCGTGACCGACATAAGGGAGCCATTTGTGCTGCTGTGATCTCCCTTCTGCTGTTGCTCTGTGTGCCCTGAGACTGGGAGAGACAGACTGTTACCTGCGGAAGGAGACCAAAGAAGAAGACTGAGGAGACCCCCAGGCCTGCTACGTGGGAGCGACATCTTCTTCTGTGATAAGACTGGTACGTGATTTTAGGGAAAGTTAGGGAAAGATACCTTCATTGTGGTGTTTTCTTTTCTTGCTGCGTACCCAACAGAAGTGAAGATTCAGAGACTCTAATATTATACAAGTGCGCATATAGTTCGGTTGACTGTGATGTAAATATGTTTTACAGTAAAGAAACGTTATTACCGGTTAAATCTGAGTATGGGGATTCTGTTGAGAAAGATCATACACACACACCCGCGGCCTTACCACCGGTCGCTACATCTGGCGTAGTCGGCAGGATGTGTGATCAACAGAATCTCCTCCCGGTAGTAGCTTATAACCAGACTTATACTACGGCCTGCAGGTCCATATCCGGTGCCAGCAGTCCGAGCAGTGACACGGAAGAATTGAAGCAGATAGTAGCAGAGTTGCAGAAACAGATACTACAGCTGCAGCTCATGCTAGACCAACAGGCGGACAGGCAAGCGAGACAGCAACCCAGTCGGCCTATGGGAAGGTGCTGGACATGCGGCGACCCCCGCCATAGGGCAAACCGTTGTCCGCATCCTCCACCCGTGGTCCGATATACCAGAACCAGCAAGCCATGCCCCACAACAGCAGCCACCTTTAAACTAGACGCCCCAGCCAAAGCGGTTCGCTCGGCAGGGGAGATCAGGGAAAAGGGTGTGAAGAGACAGAGCCAGACCGATAAGCAAGTACTGGCCACTCGGGTCCAGGGGACGGTGAAGTGGTTTAATGTCCGCGATGGGTATGGCTTCATCAACAGGAATGACACAAAGGATGACGTGTTTGTACATCAGACTGCCATAAAGCGTAACAATCCTCGTAAGTGCCTCCGCAGCGTTGGTGATGGGGAGGTGGTACAGTTTGATGTTGTGAAGGGAGAGAGGGGTACAGAGGCCGCCGACGTCACCGGTCCTGGGGGTGTTCCCGTTAAAGGAAGCAGATTTGCCCCCAACCGGCGCCGCTACCGCCGGCGATCCTACTCTCCCCGGGTAGAAAACGTGACTGAGTTTATTGGAGATATTGTGAACCCTGAACAAGGGAGCGAAGGTGAACGGGGGGATGACGGTTTTCCCCAACAGAGGTCCCTACTCCGCCGGAGATCAATCTCTGTGATATCAACGGCCATCACTGCCTTGGAGCCGATGGTTGTTGACAGGGACTGTCAACCTTTAAGTGGGGGGGTATGTAATGAGGTGTGCAATTCAGACTGTATAATAGAAATGGATATAGAAATGAACTGTGCAAAGTCCGCTACTGCCCCTTGTGGACAAGTGCTAAAACAAACTGGGAAAGTCCCTTTTTCAGCAAATGTGTTTACTCAGGAAGTCAGTACAGACACAGACCTGAACCAGAGAAGATCTCCCTGTGGATGTCTGCTGAAAGTGGACTACTTTGCTACACCTTGCCGGAAAAATCACCCCACAGAAGCCCTTGTGACTGATCCTGGGCCACTGGACTTTGGTGCTGTGACTCTGGCCGCTCTGCAAAACCTCGCCCCCGAGCACCCAGAGTGCATGTGCTGGGGCCGTGACCGACATAAGGGAGCCATTTGTGCTGCTGTGATCTCCCTTCTGCTGTTGCTCTGTGTGCCCTGAGACTGGGAGAGACAGACTGTTACCTGCGGAAGGAGACCAAAGAAGAAGACTGAGGAGACCCCCAGGCCTGCTACGTGGGAGCGACATCTTCTTCTGTGATAAGACTGGTACGTGATTTTAGGGAAAGTTAGGGAAAGATACCTTCATTGTGGTGTTTTCTTTTCTTGCTGCGTACCCGACAGAAGTGAAGATTCAGAGACTCTAATATTATACAAGTGCGCATATAGTTCGGTTGACTGTGAGATAAATATGTTTTACAGTAAAGAAATGTTATTATCGGTTAAACCTGAGTATGGGGATTCTGTTGAGAAAGATCATACACACACACCCGCGGCCTTACCACCGGTCGCTACAGTGGCTTGGGCTCAGCTTCACACGAGGCGGCTCCAGTGGAAGGTCCTGCGGGGACAGGTTGCCTTAGAGGGACTATCCATCTGAGGACACAGTTTCTGAGGTGGTGGCTTCATCAGGATCATTTCTCTGCCGCATTCCCTGAGCTCTACCAGTATTGGACATAATTAGGACAGCTGTAAGCTCACTGGGTTGGGGGGGCTCACCTCCTGGAACATGTATAACAGGATGGGGGGGGGATCCAGACCAATCCACATGTGTTCAAACCTCAGAGAGTTATGGGCAGTAACAAAGGCCATAGGGGGGTTTCTTTCTCTCGAGAGGACGCCATTTGCGGATTCTGCCCGACAGCAGGGTTTCAGTTTCATACATTAATCACCAGGGGATCACGAGATCTGCTCTAATGACCCCTGGGACATCTTTCAGATAGAGAGAGGTGATGAGTCTGAGCAGGGGCGTAACTACAATAGGTACAGGGGTTGCGATCGCACCCGGGCCCTGCAGCCTAGGGGGCCCCAAAAGTCCCTTTGGTCCATAGAAAAAGATGAATATTATTAAAGATTTGCAATAATTGGGGGCCCCGTTGGAGCTTTCGCATCGGGGCCCCTGGGCCTTAAGTTACACCTCTGAGTCTGAGCTATCTGCCCTCTACATCTCAGGGGATCTGAATCACCGGGAAGACTTCCTGAACCAAACACAGTTAAGACAGGGGGAATGGAGGCTGGACCCTGGTAGTATTCTCTCAAATATCAGAGATGGGGGATTCCGGAGATGGACCTTTCTCCACTCGAAAGAACAGACAGCTCAGTTCTGCTCTCTAGATCCCAGAGACGGGCCCCATGCTGTCAATGTGCTCCAGATACCATGGAGCTCCGGCCTGCTCTGTGTCTTCTGAAGATTCGGGACAATCGCGCCAGAATCATCCTGATAGCGTCCTTTTGGCCAATGAGCGCTTGGTTCTTTTGGGTCACCCAGATGTCAGTGATGGACCCCTGGATCCTGCCGGACTCTTTGGTCACAGGGCCCGATTCAAGTCTCAACTCTTCGGCTGACGGCCTGGAACTTGAGTGGGATCTACTGAGGAGGCGAGGGTTGCTGGAGAATCTGGTGAATACCCTCCTGAGAAGCAGGAAACCTGTGACCACCAGATTGTATGGTAAGGGTGGTGCTCAGGAGTACGTCCTGTGAGGGAGGTCCCTGTTACACCCATTTTGGAGTTTTTACAGAAGGGATGGGACATGGGGTTGTCGGTTAATGCCCTGAACGTCGGGGGCCTTATACAACTATCACTGGCCTCAGACTCCTGGGTGTCCAGATTTATAAAAGCTTGTCCCAGAGCTCGTTGCCCTACCCTACCTCCCTGGGACCTTTGTGTAGTCTTAGATGCCCTGACTACACCCCCCTTTTGAGCCCTTATCTGAAGCCTTTGACCTTTAAGGTTGCCCCTTTTAGTAGCCCTAACCTCAGCGCGATGGATAAGTGACCTACAGGCCCTGTCAGTTACCCCTCCGTACACTCAGGGTTTTGAAGATGGTCATTCTTCCTTTAGATCCTGAGCACCTACCGAAAGTGGCGAGACATTTTCAAGGTCTCGGGATACCGTCCTCCGATCCTTTTGTGATAAGCCTGCTAATGAAAAGGAGGCTGTCCTTCATACTGTGGATGTCAGGCGCGCCCTGCTTCACTGCTTAGAGGTCACCAGACAGTTTAGGGGAACCCAGGCCTTATGTGTTTCTTTCCAGGGGGTTTCCAAAGTTAGTGGTGTTACCAAGGGCGCCATAGCCAGGAGTTTAGGGACGCCATAGCCTTAGCCTATTCTCCCTCCGGGGTCCTGTAGCACTTGGTGCCCAATCTACCAGAGCAGTGGCCACTTTGGGGGCGGAGGGGGCTGATGTACCTTTAGAGCTCATCTGTAGAGCTGCTACTTGGTCTTCTAATACTGTTGTCAACCATTGCCGGCTTGACTTGTCTTCCACTTCTGAGGTGACCTTCAGTAGACGGGTCCTTCAACCTGTGATTCCTCCCTAAATCTTTGTTCCTTTTCTCTGGAATCTCTCAGGTGGTGGTGTCATGGCTCCAGAAAAAAACATTACCGTTAAATTCAGATTATTCAACCTTTGATGTCTAGCGGAATACAGCAGCGTGGTGTTTAACTCTTCATCCTCCCTACTCTATATACACCACACTAGGGACTGCAGCAGCCGTGATCTGCTTTTCTAGTGGTTGTGACTCTCACAACCACACAATGTGAAGGCTCTGATACATATTTAGGTCATATTTTATCTCTCAGACCCTTCATCCTCCCTACTATAATTTTCTGAGGTAATGGCCTTTGGGTTTTCATTGGCTGTAAGACAACATCATCAACATTAACAGAAATAAACACATGACATAGATCCCTCTGTGTGTAATGACTCGATATAATATGTGTGTGTCACTTCATTAATTTCAGTAATTCAATACATAATCTTTTTGATGATCTTCTAATTCATTGAGATGCAGGTGTAGTATAGGCTGTGTGTATAGTATAGGCCAGTGATGGAGAACCTATGGCACGCAGCGCCCTCTCTGGTGGCAATCGCGCCAGCAGTTCAAAGATGTGTCAGAACAGGAGACATTTCTCATTGCTCCAACAGTCTCCTAGCCCCACCCGGCGTGATGTTACCGCGGTCATGTGACATACTCAGCATCACGTGACCACACTCAGCGCAAGGAGAACCGCAGATATGAGAGGAGCGAGAATTGGCAGTGGAAACAGGAATAGGAAGGAGAGAATGTGTTATAGCTTCAAAAAAAAAAAAAACTACAGCTATAAAATTAGGGTGGGGGCATTACAAGGAGAGGGTCAGGATGGAGCACATAGCTACAAGAAGAGGATCAGATTGGAGCACATAGCTACAAGGAGAGAGTCAGGATGGAGCACATAGCTACAAGGAGAGGGTCAGATTGGAGCACATAGCTACATGGAGAGGGTCAGGATGGAGCACATGGCTACATGGAGAGGGTCAGGATGGAGCACATGGCTACATGGAGAGGGGTCAGGATGGAGCACATGGCTACATGGAGAGGGTCAGGATGGAGCACATGGCTACATGGAGAGGGTCAGGATGGAGCACATGGCTACATGGAGAGGGGTCAGGATGGAGCACATGGCTACATGGAGAGGGGTCAGGATGGACCACATGACTACATGGAGAGGGGTCAGGATGGACCACATGACTACATGGAGAGGGGTCAGGATGGACCACGTACCTACAATGAGAGGGTCAGGATGGATCATGCACCTACAAGGAGAGGGTCAGGATGGACCACGTACCTACAAGGAAAGGGGTCAGGATGGAGCAGATGGCTACAAGGAGAGGGTCAGGATGGATCACGTACCTACAAGGAGAGGGTCAGGATGGACCACGTACCTACAAGGAAAGGGTCAGGATGGAGCACATGGCTACAAGGAGAGGGTCAGGATGGACCACGTACCTACAAGGAAAGGGTCAGGATGGAGCACATGGCTACAAGGAGAGTGGTCAGGATGGAGCACATGGCTACAAGGAGAGGGGTCAGGATGGAGCACATGGCTACAAGGAGAGGGGTCAGGATGGAGCACATGGCTACAAGGAGAGGGGTCAGGATGGAGCACATGGCTACAAGGAGAGGGGTCAGGATGGAGCACATGGCTACAAGGAGATGGGTCAGGATGGAGCACATGGCTACAAGGAGATGGGTCAGGATGGAGCACATGGCTACAAACAGAGGGTCAGGATGGAGACATTACTTCAAGGAGAGGGTCAGGATGGAGCACATAACGATAAGGAGAGGGTCAGGACGGAGCACATAACTATGAGAGGGTCAGGATGGAGACCTAACTATAAGATTATCAGAATGGAGCACATAACTATAAGGAGAGGGTCAGGATGGAGCACATAACTATAAGGAGAGGGTCAGGATGGAGCACATAACTATGAGAGGGTCAGGATGGAGACATAGCTACAAGGAGAGGATCAGGATGGAGCGCATACAGTGTTGGCCAAAAGTATTGACACCCCTGCAATTCTGTCAGATAATACTCAGTTTCTTCCTGAAAATGATTGCAATCACAAATTCTTTAGTATTATTATCTTCATTTAATTTGTCTTCAATGAAAAAACACAAAAGAGAATGAAGCAAAAAGCAAAACATTGATCATTTCACACAAAACTCCAAAAATGGGCCAGACAAAAGTATTGGCACCCTCAGCCTAATACTTGGTTGCACAACCTTTAGCCAAAATAACTGCGATCAACCGCTTCCGGTAACCATCAATGACTTTCTTACAATGCTCTGCTGGAATTTTAGACCATTCTTCTTTGGCAAACTGCTCCAGGTCCCTGATATTTGAAGGGTGCCTTCTCCAAACTGCCATTTTTAGATCTCTCCACAGGTGTTCTATGGGATTCAGGTCTGGACTCATTGCTGGCCACCTTACAAGTCTCCAGTGCTTTCTCTCAAACCATTTTCTAGTGCTTTTTGAAGTGTTTTTGGTCATTGTCCTGCTGGAAGACCCATGACCTCTGAGGGAGACCCAGCTTTCTCACACTGGGCCCTACATTACACTGCAAAATTTGTTGGTAGTCTTCAGACTTCATAATGCCATGCACACGGTCAAGCAGTCCAGTGCCAGAGGCAGTAAAGCAACCCCAAAACATCAGGGAACCTCCGCCATGTTTGACTGTAGGGACTGTGTTCTTTTCTTTGAATGCCTCTTTTTTCTCCTGTAAATTCTATGTTGATGCCTTTGCCCATAAATCTCTACTTTTGTCTCATCTGACCAGAGAACATTCTTCCAAAACGTTTTAGGCTTTCTCAGGTAAGTTTTAGCAAACTCCAGCCTGGCTTTTTTATGTCTCAGGGTAAGAAGTGGGGTCTTCCTGGGTCTCCTACCATACATTCCCTTTTCATTCAGACGCCGGCGGATAGTACGGGTTGACACTGTTGTACCCTCGGACTGCAGGGCAGCTTGAACTTGTTTGGATGTTAGTCGAGGCTTTTATCCACCATCTGCACAATCTTGCGTTGAAATCTCTCAATTTTTCTTTTCCGTCCACATCTAGGGAGATTAGCCACAGTGCCATGGCTTTTAAACGTCTTGATGACACTGCGCACGGTAGACACAGGAACATTCAGGTCTTTGGAGATGGACTTGTAGCCTTGAGATTGCTCATGCTTCCTCACAATTTGGTTTCTCAAGTCCTCAGACAGTTCTTTGGTCTTCTTTCTTTTCTCCATGCTCAATGTGGTACACACAAGGACACAGGACAGAGGTTGAGTCAACTTTAATCCATGTCAACTGGCTGCATGTGTGATTTAGTTATTGCCAACACCTGTTAGGTGCCACAGGTAAGTTACAGGTGCTGTTAATTACACAAATTAGAGAAGCATGACATGATTTTTTTAACAGTGCCAATACTTTTGTCCACCCCCTTTTTTATGTTTGGTGTGGAATTAGATCCAATTTGACTTTAGGACAATTCTTTTGTTTTTTTTCATTGAAGACAAATTAAATGAAGATAATAATACCAAAGAATTAGTGATTGCAATCATTTTCAGGAAGAAACTGAGCATTATCTGACAGAATTGCAGGGGTGTTAATACTTTTAGCCAACACTGTAACTACAGGGAGAGGATCAGGATGGAGACATAGCTACAAGAAGACGGTCAGGATAGAGCACATAACTACAAGGAGAGGGTCAGGATGGAGACATAACTGCAAGGAGAGGGTCAGGATGGAGCACAGAGAGGGTCAGGATGGAGACAATGTTACAAGATAGGGACCAGGATGTCAGTGTGGAAAATCTATCTATCTCTAATATTCTTCCATTTTTTTTTCTTTAGACAGATCAGTGCACCTGCTGTGTCTGGAAAGGGCAGTGGCAGCGGCTCAGCTTCAATGTGCAGTACACATGAGCTGTCTGACCACTGCTGAAGAGAGGAGAAGACTGCAAAGGTAAGTTTAAAATCAATTCATTGTTAAAATATTAGAACTGATGATCAGGGTGTCAGGACTATAAGCGCTGTGCAGGCAAGAGAGTTGTCAGCTGCTGTGCAGCTCTTGTGACATCCACTTCTGTAATTTAGGGTAAATTGCCCTATCAGCACTACACTATAAAGAATTAGGTGTTGGGTTTGAGATTGGGCACTCAGTCTTGTAAAGGTTCGCCATCACTGGTATAGACTGTGTATATAGTATAACACCTGTGCTCCATCCACAGCCTACAATTTACACACACTGTATACCTCAAGCTGTGGAGTATTGTATACACATTGTATAAAGCAAAGGTTGGTTATATTGTATACAGAATGTACGTTATATACACACAGGCTGTGCTATGTACAGTGTTAACATTGGGGTGTGATACTCTGCAGGAGGCAGCAATGCACTGAGTGGCCCTGTAACCTCTGTGCGCTGCTCTGCAGCCGGCAATGCTGTAGCCTTGGTGCGACAATCTCCAGTATTGTACCGATAGCTGTTGTAGCTTTAATGCAATGCTCTGCAGGGGCCATCCTGTAACCTTGGTACGGCGCTCTGCAGGGGGGCAGTGTTGTAACCTTGGTGTGATGCTCTGCAAGGGTCATCTTGTAGCCTTGCTGCAACATGCTGCAGTGTTGTACTGACGGGTGTTGTGGTAGCCTTTGCACAACGCTATGCAGGAGCCACCGTGTGACCCTGGTGTGACGCTCTGCAGCATTGTACTTATAGGTGTTATACCCTGCTGGCTCTGCAGGGGGCAGTGTTGAAGCCTTGGTGTGATGCTCTGCGATGTTATACCTGGCTTGTTCTGCAGGAGGCAGTGTTGCAGCCTTGGTGTGATGCTCTGCAGGGGGCAGTGTTGCGGCCTTGGAGTTATGCTCTGCAGTGTTATACCCAGCTTGCTCTGCAGGGGGCAGTGTTGCGGCCTTGGAGTTATGCTCTGCAGTGTTATACCCAGCTTGCTCTGCAGGGGGCAGTGTTGCAGCATTGGAGTGATGCTCTGCAGGGGGCAGTGTTGCAGCCTTGGAGTGATGCTCGGCGGTGTTATACCCTGCTTGCTCTGCAGGGGGCAGTGTTGCCGCATTGGAGTGATGCTCTGCAGGGGCAGTGTTGCAGCCTTGGAGTGATGCTCGGCGGTGTTATACCCAGCTTGCTCTGCACTGGGCAGTGTTGCAGCATTGGAGTGATGCTCTGCAGGGGGCAGTGTTGCAGCCTTGGAGTGATGCTTGGCGGTGTTATACTCTGCTTGCTCTGCAGGGGGCAGTGTTGCAGCCTTGGAGTGATGCTCTGCAGTGTTATACCCTGCTTGCTCTGCAGGGGGCAGTGTTGCAGCCTTGGAGTCATGCTCGGCGGTGTTATACCCTGCTTGCTCTGCAGGGGGCAGTGTTGCAGCATTGGAGTGATGCTCGGCGGTGTTATACCCTGCTTGCTCTGCAGGGGCAGTGTTGCAGCATTGGAGTGATGCTCGGCGTGTTATACCTGCTTGCTCTGCAGGGGGCAGTGTTGCAGCATTGGAGTGATGCTCGGCAGTGTTATACCCTGCTTGCTCTGCAGGGGGCAGTGTTGCAGCCTTGGGTGATGCTCGGCAGTATTATACCCTGCTTGCTCTGCAGGGGGCAGTGTTGCAGCCTTGGGGTGATGCTCGGCAGTATTATACCCTGCTTGCTCTGCAGGGGGCAGTGTTGCAGCCTTGGTGTGATGCTCGGCGGTGTTATACCCCGCTTGCTCTGCAGGGGGCAGTGTTGCAGCCTTGGTGTGATGCTCGGCAGTGTTATACCCTGCTTGCTCTGCAGGGGGCAGCACTGTTAATTTTCAGACTCGTTACTTTCTTATTATTTTAAAAAATAAAAGATTCGTCTTTTAATTAAAAGAATCAGTAAATTAAAATATAAAGTAACTGATGGGGGTGATTGTTCCTCTGCGGGCGCGGACGTCTCACTTTAGTCTTTTGTGCCTGGTGAACGATTTCTCCCATAGAATACAGTATAAATATGTAATGTAGGGGCCGGTGCGGGGGGCGCGTGGCTTCAGATCTCTTCCTCCAGGACCTTCACCGTCTTCTTCCGGCAGCAGCATTGCTCACAGAACTTAATCAGCTCCGACACCAGGAAGACGGACGAGGCCAAACCGGTGAGGAAGAGCAGATCTGCGGGAGAGAGAGCAGTCAGACTGGAGCACCGCCAATATGGCCGCCATCACCCGCTCGCCTGGGTGACATCCTCAATGTGCTGGACGCTCAGCTGTCACCCAGACTGGCAGGTGTTCCTTGGTACAGGTGGCGCTATACGGCCATATATGCAGACCTGCTCAAGGACGCTGGACAACAACTCCCAGGAGAGCGGCGGTGGACGCCATATGACACGCACTCGCCTTTCCCAAGATTGATCAGCCTGAGCCCATAGGTCCAGGACGGTCACCCACAGCAGTCGAGTACTGGCCCTTACTCCCATCATCCCCGCACCCTATGATTGTGGAGTAATGACGGACCATTACTCCCATCAGACTCACCTGATCCAGCCGAGCACTGGCCCTTACTCCCATCATTACCCCCCATGACTGTGGAGTAATCACGGACCATCACTCCCATCAGACTCACCTGATGCAGCCGAGTACTGGCCCTTTATCCCATCATCCCCCCCCCCCCCCGTGATTGTGGAGTAATCACGGACCATCACTCCCATCAGACTCACCTGATGCAGCCGAGTACTGGCCCTTACTCTCATCATCCCCGCACCCTGTGATTGTGGCGTAATGACAGGCCATCACTCCCATCAGACTCACCTGATGCAGCAGAGTACTGGCCCTTACTCCCATCATTCCCCCCCGTGATTGTGGAGTAATCACAGACCATCACTCCCATCAGACTCACCTCGTACAGTTGAGCACTGGTCCTTAATCCCATCATCCCCGAACCCTGTGATTGTGGAGTAATGACGGACCATCACTCCCATCAGACTCACCTGGTGCAGTCGAGCACTGGCCCTTACTCCCATCATCCCCCCCTCCCCCTGATTGTGGAGTAATGACGGACCATCACTCCCATCAGACTCACCTGATGCAGCAGAGTACTGGCCCTTACTCCCATTATCCCCTTACCCTGTGATTGTGGAGTAATGACGGACCATCACTCCCATCGGACTCACCCAGTGCGTGCAGGTTCTGTGTCAGGAACACTTTCTGCAGGGGAGGGATGTAGATGACGGCCATCTGCCCGAGGATGGACCCGACCACCGACAACCAGAACATCCGGTTCTTGAAGAGTCCGATCTCAAAGATGGTTTTATTCTACAGAAGATGAAGACTTTACAGCAAGTGACGAGGCAGCGCAGGATGGAGCCCGGGCCGGAGGGGCCCAGACAGCGGCACTCACCAGCGAGCGGCAGGCCAAGGCGTTGAACATGTCGAAAAACACGAAGCAGGTGAAGGTCATGGTCGTGGTCCTCGGCGTCACCTTCCCATCTGGAATCTGAGAGTGAAGGGTTAACTGTGGGGTCATGTGACACAGACGCGGGGTCCGGCCAGGACGGGGCTTCTGGGGGTTAGCTACAGAGCATCCAACATTACAGAACCATCTAGTGTGAGGATGCTGGGGGTTGTAGTGCAGGATCTGACTGTGACGCACCCCCTCCTCCCAGCATGTCTGCAGCTAACGATCCTCCGCGCTCCCCTCAATTACTCACTGAGCCGCTAATTGCTGGATGACTCCAGCTCTCCGCATCTCCACTCATCATTATCACAAGCTTCTCACCTCTTTCCAGAAGACGAAGAGCGTCCCACTGATGATGATGGCGGCCGACAGCAGGATCTTCAGGAGTAATGCCTTACTGAGGATCGCCTCCTTAGCTTCCTGGGGGGCTGCCAGGCTCTATCCACCGCTCACCCCAAACTAAACAAGAAAGGTTAATGAAACAGCGCATAGTGGATGAAACTATTTGTACTGATCCTCATTCTGTATACTCTGAGCTGCACTCACTATTTGCTGTGCTGTCCTGTGTACATACATTACTTACTGATCCTTATTCTCCTGTTAACTCCGACTGCATCATGATTGCTGCTCGACAGTCAGCTGTGTACGAACATTAATCATTACTGATCCTGAGTTACCTCCTGTATTATACTCCAGAGCTGCACTCACTATTCTGCTGGGGCACTATACAACATCTGCCGGGTCCTCCATGATATTGATACTACCAGGCGTTCAGTGGAGGATTGGTCGATCCTCATCTGTATACTCAGATGCTGATACTATCTGGTGCAGTACTGTTTCCTAGATACATAGGGTCCTGGAGTTCATCCTGCTACTATATAACCATCACCGGGGAGAGGAATACATACATACTGCAACCTTTACTATAATAGAGTGATTGGTGGGGCAAAAAGATGGAGGAACCCCCATCATCTCTGGGATTGAGTCAGGTTGCTGTACAATAGGCACAGTCAGGCTCCTGGGCAGACGTGTACAATATCACACATTACATTAAAGAAATGCAACCATGGATCTGGGCACAAGTGAAGTCCATTGCATGGTCACAGCGGCCAGCACTCCCATGGAAGACACAACAAGAAACACAACGAGCGGAGCAGAATCTGCAGGGTAGAGATAGAGAAGAAGAGGGAGAAAGAAAAGAAGAGGGAGAAGAAGAGGAGAAGAAGAAGAAGAAGAGGGAGAAGAAGAAGAAGAAGAAGAAGAAGAAGAAGAAGAAGAAGAAGAAGAAGAGGAAGAAGAAGAAGAAGAAGAAGAAGAAGAAGAAGAAGAAGAGGAGAAGAAGAAGAAGAAGAAGAGAGAAGAAGAAAGAAGAAGAAGAAGAAGAGGGAAGAAGAAGAGAGAAGAAGAAGAAGAAGAAGAAGAAGAAGAAGAAGAAGAAGAAAAGAAGAAGAGAAGAAGAAGAAAGAAGAAGAAGAAGAAGAAGAAGAAGAAGAAGAAGAAGAAGAAGAGAAGAAGAAGAAGAAGAAGAAAAGAGAAGAGAAGAGAAGAAGAAGAGAGAAGAAGAAGAAGAGGAGAGAAGAAGAAGAAGAAAGAAGAAGAAGAAGAGAGAAGAAGAAGAAGAGGGAGAAGAAGAAGAAGAAGGAAGAAGAAGAGAGAAGAAGAAGAAGAAGAGAGAAGAGAAGAAGAGGAAGAGGAGAGAAGAAGAGAAAGGAGAAGAAGAAGAAGAGGAGAAGAAGAAGAAGGGAAGAAGAAGAAGAGGGAGAAGAAGAAAGAAGAAGAAGAAGAGGGAGAAGAAGAAGAAGAAGAAGAAGAGGGAGAAGAAGAAGAAGAAGAAGAAGAAGAGGAGAGAAGAAGAGGAGAAGAAGAAGAAGAAGAAGAAGAGAGGGAGAAGAAGAAGAGAGGAGAAGAAGAAGAAGAGGGGAGAAGAAGAAGAAGAGAAGAAGAGAGGGAGAAGAAGAAGAAGAAGAAGAAGAGAGGGAGAAGAAGAAGAAGAGAAGAAGAGGGAGAGAGAAGAAGAAGAAGAGAGGAGAAGAAGAAGAGAGAAGAAGAGGGAGAAGAAGAAGAGAGAAGAAGAAGAGAGAGAAGAAGAAGAAGAAGAAGGGGAGAAGAAGAAGAAGAAGAAGAGAGGAGAAGAAGAGAAGAAGAAGAGGGAGAAGAAGAAGAAGAAGAGGGAGAGAAGAAGAAGAAGAAGAGCGAGAGAGAGAGAAGAAGAGGGAGGGAGAAGAAGAGGGAAGGAAGAAGAAGACGAGGGAGAAGAAGAAGCGAGGGAGAGAAGAGAGGAGAGAAGAGAGGAGGAAGAAAGAGACGAGGGAGAATGAGCCGAAAGTGCAGGAAACACGGAACATCTACTATATAATTGTCTAATGTTGTCTGTCAGACTATCCTCAAATTCAAAGTTCGAATTTCACGCACATTTGCAGCCCTGTTGCCGGGATACACGGTCCAGACGACGGTGGCCGCAGTGGCGGCTCTCCTCCTACTGTAATGTACCGCCATATACCGTAGTGCTGCTATACATGTACCACCATATACCATAGCGCTGCTATATATATATATATGTAGTTCACTCACGTTAACTGAACAAGTTCTGTCAGTCACAGTATGTCAACTACATACATATTCTAGAATACCCGATGCGTTAGAATCGGGCCACCATCTAGTGATAATATAAATGTGCAATGTATCAATGTGATAAGTCACATCCACGGCTGCCCCCGGTGGGGTCGGGTCTGCAGATCTGGATGTGTCATGTGTCAGTATGGTGGCACACTGCATACACCACCCTGGCACCGCAGGCCCACCACCCACCCACTCCGGCACTGCACGCACCCGCCCCCACAGGCGGCACAATGCACGCACCCGCCCGACACCGCAGGCAGCACACTGCACGCACCCGCCCCGACACTGCAGGCGGCACTCACGTGCTGAGCTGGAAGCGGACAAAGTTCTTGATGTTGTAGAATATTCCTTTCCCCTCCTCGATCGCGTTCCTGAAAAACACCAAACCTCAAATGAGTCCTCGTACAGCAAGCAGAGATCCTGCCCGAGAGGTAGCAACGCGCCAATACAGGGCACAATCACTGCATACGATACACGTGATCCCTCTACACAGGACACAATCACACCATACAGGATCACTGCATACGATACACGTGATCCCTCTATACAGGACACAATCACACCATATAGGATCACTGCATACGATACACGTGATCCCTCTATACAGGACACAATCACACCATACAGGATCACTGCATACGATACACGTGATCCCTCTATACAGGACACAATCACACCATACAGGATCACTGCATATGGTACAAGGGATCCCTCTATACAGGACACAATCACACCATACAGGATCACTGCATACGATACATGTGATCCCTCTATACAGGACACAATCACACCATACAGGATCACTGCATATGGTACAAGGGATCCCTCTATACAGGACACAATTCACACCATACAGGATCACTGCATATGGTACACATGATCCCTCTATACAGGACACAATCACACCATATAGGATCACTGCATACGATACATGGGATCCCTCTACACAGGACACAATTCACACCATACAGGATCACTGCATACGATACACGGGATCCCTCTATACAGGACACAATTCACACCATACAGGATCACTGCATACGATACATGGGATCCCTCTATACAGGACACAATCACACCATATAGGATCACTGCATACGATACATGGGATCCCTCTACACAGGACACAATTCACACCATACAGGATCACTGCATACGATACACGGGATCCCTCTACACAGGACACAATTCACAACATACAGGATCACTGCATACGATACACGGGATCCCTCTATACAGGACACAATTCACACCATACAGGATCACTGCATACGATACATGGGATCCCTTTATACAGGACACAATTCACACCATACAGGATCACTGCATACGATACACGGGATCCCTCTATACAGGACACAATCACACCATACAGGATCACTGCATACGATACATGGGATCCCTCTATACAGGACACAATCACACCATACAGGATCACTGCATATGGTACACGTGATCCCTCTATATGGTACACGTGATCCCTCTATACAGGACACAATCACACCATACAGGATCACTGCATACGATACATGGGATCCCTCTATACAGGACACCGGCCCTTTGACAAGAATTCCCTGCAGGTCATGCTGGAATGTGGAGAATCCTTTGGTGAAGCAGCTGGTGACAGTCACTGCCTATGAGCTGCAGATCCATTACTGCAAGCAGAGACCCCAGAGCGCTGACCGCGGGCCGAAACCCCAGAGCGCTGACCGCGGGCCGAGACCCCAGAGCGCTGACCGCGGGCCGAGACCCCAGAGCCCTGACCGAGACCCCAGAGCGCTGACCGAGACCCCAGAGCGCTGACCGCGGGCCGAGACCCCAGAGCGCTGACCGCGGGGCCGAGACCCCAGAGCGCTGACCGCGGGCCGAGACCCCAGAGCGCTGACCGCGGGCCGAGACCCCAGAGCGCTGACCGCGGGCCGAGACCCCAGAGCGCTGACCGCGGGCCGAGACCCCAGAGCGCTGGCCGAGACCCCAGAGCGCTGGCCGAGACCCCAGAGCGCTGACCGCGGGCCGAGACCCCAGAGCGCTGACCGCGGGCCGAGACCCCAGAGCGCTGACCGCGGGCCGAGACCCCAGAGCGCTGACCGCGGGCCGAGACCCCAGAGCGCTGACCGCGGGCCGAGACCCCAGAGCGCTGACCGAGACCCCAGAGCGCTGACCGAGACCCCAGAGCGCTGACCGAGACCCCAGAGCGCTGACCGAGACCCCAGAGCGCTGACCGAGACCCCAGAGCGCTGACCGAGACCCCAGAGCGCTGACCGAGACCCCAGAGCGCTGACCGCGGGCCGAGACCCCAGAGCGCTGACCGCGGGCCGAGACCCCAGAGCGCTGACCGCGGCCGAGACCCCAGAGCGCTGACCGAGACCCCAGAGCGCTGACCGAGACCCCAGAGCGCTGACCGCGGGCCGAGACCCCAGAGCGCTGAAAATCATCAAATCAAAATACTGGAGAGCTCCAACCTACAGCATGCTCTAGCTCCCCTTCACCCTACAGGGCGCAACGGCTCCCCTCCACCCTACAGGGCGCAACGGCTCCCCTCCACCCTACAGGGCGCCCCCGGCTCCCCTGCACCGAACAGAGTGCCCCCGGCTCCCCTGCACCGTACAGCGCGCCCCCGGCTCCCCTGCACCGTACAGAGCGCCCCCGGCTCCCCTGCACCGTACAGAGCGCCCCGGCTCCCCTGCACCGTACAGCGCGCCCCCGGCTCCCCTGCACCGTACAGCGCGCCCCCGGCTCCCCTGCACCGTACAGCGCGCCCCCGGCTCCCCTGCACCGTACAGCGCGCCCCCGGCTCCCCTGCACCGTACAGCGCGCCCCCGGCTCCCCTGCACCGTACAGCGCGCCCCCGGCTCCCCTGCACCGTACAGCGCGCCCCCGGCTCCCCTGCACCGTACAGCGCGCCCCCGGCTCCCCTGCACCGTACAGAGCGCCCCCGGCTCCCCTGCACCGTACAGAGCGCCCCCGGCTCCCCTGCACCGTACAGAGCGCCCCCGGCTCCCCTGCACCGTACAGCGCGCCCCCGGCTCCCCTGCACCGTACAGCGCGCCCCCGGCTCCCCTGCACCGTACAGCGCGCCCCCGGCTCCCCTGTATCGTACAGCGCACCCCAGGCTCCCCTGCACCATACAACACGCCCCAGGCTCCCCTGCAGCCCTGCACCGTACAGTGCGCCCCCGGCTCCCCTTCACGCTACACAGCGCCCCCGGCTCCTATCCACCGTACAGCGCGCCCCTGGCTCCCCTCCACCATACAGCGCACCCCCGGCTCCCCTCCACCATACAGCGCGCCCCCGTCTCCTGTGCACGCTACACAGCACCCCTGGCTCCCCTCCACCCTACAGCACAAATTCCCTGACGCCATAGGTTATGCACTCCAATCTCCGGGCATGGTCTCCGGGAGCACGATATCCACCTCCTGTCTCCTCAGGCTGTTGCTCTGTCCTCTATGCTTTACACTGCAGGTGAGGTACAGATGCAGGTGGCCGAGGTGGAGACACGAGGTGACTATCTGCGGAGGCGGCAGGATCCTCTCATCCTCTCTGTAAATACAGAATTGTCCTGACAGGGCAGGATGAGAGGGAACCGCCAGCGCGAGAGGAGGGGATGCACTCAATTACCGCTATACACATCCGCTGCTGCCACTAATGCAGCCTAATGGTTCGGAAACGTCCCAGGTGTCAGCCGCTAACAGCAAACACTGCAGGATGACTACCACATCATCCCACCAGAATGAAGCACTGGTGGAGCTTAAAGGGCCAGTCCACCCCACAAGGTCCTCATCGCTCCAGGATCTCTGCTTGCTGCCTGTGAATGTGCTGCACTTCATCTGGCTGCAGGTTTGTGACAATGTGTCAGCGTCCTGTACACCAGACCCGGCTCATGTACTCACATAATAGTGGAGAAGTCGTCGTCCACCAGGATCATGTCCGCCGCCTCCTTACTGACGTCTGTGCCTGTCTTCCCCATCGCGACTCCGATGTCCGCGGACTTGAGAGCGACTGCATCATTGACCCCGTCCCCAGTCATCCCCACAATGGCTCCGGTGCGCTGCAGAGCCTGGAGGGGCCCAGAGGAGACAAGTCACAACAGAGGATAATAGGGGCCCCAGCCATGATATACCGCGAGGGGCACACAGGGGCCACGGTACCTTGATGATCTTCAGCTTGTGTTTGGGGCTCGTTCTGTAGAACACGGAAACCTGAAAGAATCAAAACAGACATCAGAACCCGAATCCCAGACAGACGGACCCCGAAAAACATCAGAACCCGAATCCCAGACAGATGGACCCCGAAAAACATTTGAACCCGAATCCCAGACAGACGGACCCCGAAAAACATCAGAACCCAAATCCCAGACAGACGGACCCCGAAAAATCTCAGAACCCGAATCCGAGACAGACGGACCCCAAAAAACATCAGAACCCGAATCCCACACAGACAGACCCCGAAAAACATCAGAACCCGAATCCCAGACAGACGGACCCCGAATAACAACAGAACCCGAATCCCCGACAAACGGATCCGAATAACAACAGAACCCGAATCCCAGACAGACGGACCCCGAAAAACATCAGAACCCGAATCCCAGACAGACGGATCCCGAAAAACATCAGAACCTAAATCCCAGACAGATGGACCCCGAATAACATCAGAACCCGAATCCCAGACAGATGGACCCCGAAAAACAACAGAACCTGAATCCCAGACAGACGGAACCCGAAAAACATCAGAACCCAAATCCCAGACAGACGGACCCCGAAAAATCTCAGAACCCGAATCACAGACAGACGGAACCCGAAAAATCTCAGAATCCGAATCACAGACAGACGGAACCCGAAAAAGAGAAAGCACCGACCTTAGTGACCACCGACGGCAGCGCAGAGTCATCCAGAGCGTCCAGCTCCTCCCCTGAGATCGCCTTCAGGTGTCCGTTAGTCAGACCGATGCTCCTGCCTGTGAGACAAGGGGGTGAGTGAGGGGAGCAGCCTAAAGGAGCACCCCCTACTGTACTCCAGTCACCTCCAGAGCTGCAGTCACTATTCTACTATTACATCATATCTTATCCTCCAGTCACCTCCAGAGCTGCAGTCACTATTCTACTGTTCCATAATGTTGCAGCTCTGGATGTGAGTGGAGACATTTGTGATTACAGTATTGCGGTGTACATCATGCCGTTATGGCGGCAGCTCACCGATGGCCTGTGCGGTCTCCAGCGCGTCCCCGGTGATCATCTTTACCGCCACGCCGGAGTCCAGCAGGATCTGCACGGCGTCGCTCACCCCGGCTCGCGGCGGGTCTATGATCCCGATCAACCCCAGGAAAGTGAGCTTCCCCAGCTCCGCACCGGAGGCCAAAGCCAAGACTGGAGGAACGGAGACGCCATTATCTCATGGGAACTCCCATCATGCACCATACTCTGCACCTGTGCTGGTGGTTTGTTACAGTGTATCAGCTCGCACCTCGCAGGCCTTGGCTCCCCATGTTCTTCTCCTCCTGCAGGTACAGCGCCCTCTGCTGCGGGGTGAGGGGCAACGCCATCCCGCTACTGTTGTAGGTGGTGCAGTACTGGACCACCTCTCGTACGCGCCCTTCATGTAGTAAACCTCCTCCTGGTTCTAGAACAAAAACCCATCACTAGTAAGTGACGATATGGGAGGCGGGGCCCCTGTCAGCCAGCGGGGGGAGAGTCGGGGCGGCTGTGAGCCAGCGAGAAAACGGGGTGACCGTCAGCCCCGGGGAAAGTGCAGAAACTGGCGCCCATCGCCAGCAGGGAAAAACGGGCGGCCGTCAGCCAGCGGAAAGGGGGAGGGAATGGGGCACCCATCAGCCAGCGGGGGAGAGGCAGGGCGGCTGTGAGCCAGCAGAAAACGGGGTGACCATCAGCCCCCGGGGGGGAAGGGCAGAAATGGGGCGCCCATCAGCCAGCAGGGGGAAAAAACGGGGCGGCCGTCAGCCAGCGGTACGGGAGGGAGGGGAATGGGGCCCCATCAGCCAGCGGGGGGAGAGGCGGGGCGGCTGTGAGCCAGCAGCGGGGAAAACGGGGGTGAACCGTCAGTCCCGGGGGAAAAGGCGGAGAGAATGGGGCGCCCATCAGCCAGCGAAGGGGGGCTGAACAGCGGGCGGGCCATGTCAGCCAGGGGGGGGGATAAGGCGGGGTGGCTTTACCTCCAGCTTCTCTGCACATTTAACGGCCATCCACCGCTGCTCGGAGCTGAAAGGAATCTCCTTCTTGCGGGTGTAATTTTCAGCTGCGTCTCCCAAACCCATCTGGAAAGAAAGACCAACATGGCTGATAACAGGGAGTAATAGATTGTAGTCACCTGTCCTACAGTCTCCTCCCCAGTAATGCCTGATAACAGGGAGTAATAGATTGTAGTCACCTGTCCTACACTCTCCTCCCTCAGTAATGGCTGATAACAGGGAGTAAGAGATTGTAGTCACCTGTCCTACAGTCTCCTCCTCCAGTAATGGCTGATAACAGGGAGTAATAGATTGTAGTCACCTGTCCTACAGTCTCCTCCCCCAGTAATGGCTGATAACAGGGAGTAATAGATTGTAGTCACCTGTCCTACAGTCTCCTCCAGTAATGGCTGATAACAGGGAGTAATAGATTGTAGTCATCTGTGCTACAGTCTCCTTCAGTGCCTGGTGGCGGCTGGTTGTAGTCACTGATCTCTTACCTTCCTTGCTAGGACCAGCAGGGCGCCCTCTGTTGGCTGACCCATGAGTGTGTCCCCCCGGATGATGGCGTTGTTGGCGACGCAGCCGGCCTGACCAGACAAGAGAGCAGATTAATGACATCAGAAGCATGACCCCCCCATCCCCACAACATAAGTCCTCTGTGCTGCTGTGGATATCCTTTCTCACCTCCACCAGTTTCCCTATGGAGATGTTGGAGAATTCCTGCACCTCCTCATTGGACGGCAGCAAGTTTACCGAACCTTTCCCATCATAACCAACACCGGTGACCTGAGGAGCAGAGGGAACGTGATGAACCAGAGGGCATGCGCAACCGGCACCACTCCCGGCGGCCCCCCGGCCACGACCGGCACGACTCCCGGCGGCCCCCCGGCCACGACCGGCACGACTCCCGGCGGCCCCCCGGCCACGACCGGCACGACTCCCGGCGGCCCCCCGGCCACGACCGGCACGACTCCCGGCGGCCCCCCGGCCACGACCGGCACGACTCCCGGCGGCCCCCCGGCCACGACCGGCACGACTCCCGGCGGCCCCCCGGCCACGACCGGCACGACTCCCGGCGGCCCCCCGGCCATGACCGGCACGACTCCCAACGGCCCCCCGGCCACGACAGGCACGACTCCCGGCGGCCCCCGGCCACGACTCCCGGCCACGACTCCCGGCCACGACCGGCACGACTCCCGGGGACCGCAGCCACGACCGGCACAACACCCGTGGGATATGTAGGAGTGGCAGCTCTCATTACCTCTGCGTACAGCCCATCCGATGTCATCAGTCTGGTGGCAGTCATTTCGTTGGCAGTCAGGGTGCCCGTCTTGTCAGAGCAGATGACATTGCAGCATCCTGACATTAAACAACAGGTAAGGGTTAATGGATCACACATGGAGGTGAAGAGGGGACTGGAGGGGCAACATGGTCGAAGCTGCCAGAGAGGGCGGAGGAGAAAAACATACAAGAGGTGGAATCGCAAGGGCAGGAGCGAGGATGCCACCATGAGTGCGGGGGAAGGGCGCCACCATGAGCGCGGGGGAAGGGCGCCACCATGAGCGCGGGGGAAGGGCGCCACCATGAGCGCGGGGGAAGGGCGCCACCATGAGCGCGGGGGAAGGGCGCCACCGCAGGGACAGGAGGAAGAAGCAACTGTAGGGGCTGGAGGGGAAGACGCCACTGCTGGGACTGTATGGTCTGCGGAGGGGGCGCCACCGTCGGGGTTGAAGGGGAGAACACCACTGTTGGGACTGAGGGTGAGGACCGGTAGCGGGGCTGGGGGTAGACCGGCACTATGACGAATGGCTCTCTCCCTCTTTCGGAGGGGCGGGGGGTGTACTCTTTCCTCTCCGGTCAGCTGGCGCTCTCACTCACCCAATGTCTCCACAATTGGCAATTTCTTGACGATCACCCGCTTGTTGGCCATCCTCATCACCCCGAGCGCCAGCGTCACTGTGACCACGATGGGAAGACCTTCAGGAATAGCGGCTACGGCCAAACTGAAAGAAGAGGTGAGAGCTGAGACCTGGGGTGGGAGAACCCCCATCATCCAGGATCTGAGGCGCGTACCTGACTCCGATGGTGAACATACTGAGCATTGCCTTCCCCTGGAGCCAGCCAATCAGCATGATGAGCCCTGGGCAGGAGAGATGGGCACCGGTCAACATGGACAGTGGTCCCCCTGTATACGAACAGCCCCCAATCTGTACAATCTCTACCCCTGAGGGAAATCAGCAGTACATACGAGACCCCAGACACTACACGGGCCACCCCTGTACCCCAGACACCACAAGGGCCCCCGCCATACCCCAGTCACCACACGGGGCCCCCGCCATACCCCAGACACCACACGCGCCCCCACCGTATCCCAGACACCACACGGGCCCCTGCCACAACCCAAACACCACACGGGCCCCCACCGTATCCCAGACACCACACGGGTCCCTGCCATACCCCAGACACCACACGGGCTGCCCCCTGTACCCTCTCTATTTCAAAGACAGTGGCTGGTTTTTGGGGCTTTCACACCTATTAGGGATGGACTCACCGATTATCCCGAATGAGCAGAAGGACAGCTGCTTCCCCAGCTTGTCCATACTTTTTTGGAGAGGAGTTTTAGGCGTCTGAAATACAAAAGAAAGATGACAGATTACGGCGAGATTAGAAGTAATAACGTCGCCAACATATACTGAGGCACCGTACAAGTAATTGTCTAATGTACAGACAATCCAGATATCACAGGTCACCCGTTATAATTATAATGACGCATCGCTTATAAAGCGCTATTATTCCCACTGCACTTTACTGTTGAGATCGTCACTGTCCCCACTGGGGCTCACAACCTACATTCCCTATCAGTATGTGGGAGGAAACCGGAGAAACCGAGAAGCTGGGTGGGATTCGATCCCAGGACCCCACCTCTGCACAGCAACAGTGCTAACCACTGAGCCACCATACAGTGCTACCCACTGAGCCACCATACAGCGCTAACCACTGAGCCACCATATAGTGCTAACCACTGAGCCATCATATAGTGCTACCCACTGAGCCACCATACAGCGCTAACCACTGAGCCACCATATAGTGCTAACCACTGAGCCACCATATAGTGCTAACCACTGAGCCACCATACAGCGCTACCCACTGAGCCACCATACAGCGCTACCCACTGAGCCACCATACAGCGCTACCCACTGAGCCACCATACAGTGCTAACCACTGAGCCACCATACAGTGCCAACCACTGAGCCATCATACAGCACTAACCACTGAGCCACCATACAGCGATAACCACTGAGCCACCATACAGTGCTGACCACTGAGCCACCATACAGTGCTGACCACTGAGCCACCATACAGTGCTAACCACTGAGCCACCATACAGTGCTAACCACTGAGCCACCATACAGTGCTAACCACTGAGCCACCATATAGTGCTAACCACTGAGCCACCATACAGTGCTAACCACTGAGCCACCATACAGTGCTAACCACTGAGCCACCATACAGTGCTAACCACTGAGCCACCATACAGTGCTAACCACTGAGCCACCATACAGTGCTAACCACTGAGCCACCATACAGTGCTAACCACTGAGCCACCATACAGTGCTAACCACTGAGCCACCATACAGTGCTAACCACTGAGCCACCATACAGTGCTAACCACTGAGCCACCATACAGTGCTAACCACTGAGCCACCATACAGTGCTAACCATGAGCCACATGAGCCACCATACAGTGCTAACCACTGAGCCACCATACAGTGCTAACCACTGAGCCACCATATAGTGCTAACCACTGAGCCACCATACAGTGCTAACCACTGAGCCACCATACAGTGCTAACCACTGAGCCACCATACAGTGCTAACCACTGAGCCACCATATCAGTGCTAACCACTGAGCCACCATACAGTGCTAACCACTGAGCCACCATATAGTGCTAACCACTGAGCCACCATACAGTGCTAACCACTGAGCCACCATACAGTGCTAACCACTGAGCCACCATACAGTGCTAACCACTGAGCCACCATTACAGTGCTAACCACTGAGCCACCATACAGTGCTAACCACTGAGCCACCATACAGTGCTAACCACTGAGCCACCATACAGTGCTACCACTGAGCCACCATACAGTGCTAACCCACTGAGCCACCATACAGTGCTAACCACTGAGCCACCATACAGTGCTAACCACTGAGCCACCATATAGTGCTAACCACTGAGCCACCATACAGTGCTACCACTGAGCACCATACAGGCTAACCACTGAGCCACCATAGTGCTAACCACTGAGATCGCTAAACCACCATACAGTGCTAACCACTGAGCCACCATATAGTGCTACCACTGAGCCACCATAAGTGCTACCTAACCACTGAGCCACCATATAGTGCTAACCACTGAGCCACCATACAGTGCTAACCACTGAGCCACCATATAGTGCTAACCACTGAGCCACCATACAGTGCTAACCACTGAGCCACCATACAGTGCTAACCACTGAGCCACCATACAGTGCTAACCACTGAGCCACCATACAGTGCTAACCACTGAGCCACCATACAGCTGCTAACCACTGAGCCACCATACAGTGCTACCACTGAGCCACCATACAGTGCTAACCACTGAGCCACCATACAGTGCTAACTCACTGAGCCACCATACAGTGCTAACCACTGAGCCACCATACAGTGCTAACCACTGAGCACCATACAGTGCTAACCACTGAGCTACCATACAGTGCTAACCACTGAGCACCATACAGGCTAACCACTGAGCTACCATACAGTGCTACCACTGAGCCACCATATACAGTGCTAACCACTGAGCCACCATACAGTGCTAACCACTGAGCCACCATACAGTGCTAACCACTGAGCCACCATACAGTGCTAACCACTGAGCCACCATACAGTGCTAACCACTGAGCCACCATACAGTGCTAACCACTGAGCCACCATACAGTGCTAACCACTGAGCCACCATACAGTGCTAACCACTGAGCCACCATACAGTGCTAACCACTGAGCCACCATACAGTGCTAACCACTGAGCCATCCCATACCAGTGCTAACCACTGAGCCACCATACAGTGCTAACCACTGAGCCACCATACAGTGCTAACCACTGAGCACCATACAGATGCTAACCACTGAGCCACCATACAGTGCTACCACTGAGCCACCATACAGTGCTAACCACTGAGCCACCATACAGTGCTACCACTGCCACATACGTGACCACTGAGCACATCATAACCATGAGTACCATACAGTGCTGACCATGAGCCACCATACAGTGCTAACCAGTGAGTCCACATACAGTGCTAACCACTGAGCCACCATACAGTGCTAACCACTGAGCACCATACAGTGCTAACACTGAGCCACCATATACAGTGCTAACCACTGAGCCACCATACAGTGCTAACCACTGAGCCACCATAACAGTGCTAACACTGAGCCACCATACAGTGCTAACCACTGAGCTACCATATACAGAGCTAATCACTGAGCTACCATACAGTGCTAACCACTGAGCCACATACAGTGCAAACCACTGAGCACCATAAGTGCTAACCACTGAGCCACATAAGTGCTACCACTGAGCCACCATATAGTATGCTGACCACTGAGCCACCATATAGTGCTAACCAGTGAGCCACCATACAGTGCTAAACCTACTGAGCCACCATACAGTGCTGAACTACTGAGCCACCATACAGTGCTAACCACTGAGCCACCATATAGTGCTACCACTGAGCCACCATATAGTGCTAACCACTGAGCCACCATATAAGTGCTAACCACTGAGCCACCATATACAGTGCTGACCACTGAGCCACCATACAGTGCTAACTACTGAGCCACCATATACAGTGCTAACCACTGAGCCACATATAGTGCTGACCACTGAGCCACCATACAGTGCTAACCACTGAGCCACCGTACAGTCGCCTAACCACTGAGCCATCGTGTGTGCCACCACCACCAGGGCCGCTGGAAGATTCTGGTAAGGCACCTGGAAATGGAGCTTATTAATGTGCCATTTTCAGGGGCAGCTGTGGGCTGTTGTTCTTTAGCGTGGGGGAGCCCTATAACAATGGGCCCTCACCCCGCTGGGAATACCAGCCTCAGCTGCCTAGCTTTACCTTGGCTGGCATTGAAAAATAGGGGAAAGCTCACGCATTTTTTTTTGCCAGCCAAGGGAAAATTAGGAGCTGAGTGTGGTAGCTTCGCCTTCATCGGGCTAGACTTAAAATTGCTGCAAAGCCCCACACATTTTTTTTTTAGATTTATTAATCTCACACCCTATAACACCAGGTCGTTTGCCTTTCACTAATGTGTACAGCAACCAAGCAGAATCACTGTCCCGACTGAGGAAAGCACTGACTACAACAGCCAATACAGAGGCTCCCATAGAGTGTGAGCTTCACTGATTGGCTGTTTGTTTGACAGTGCAGTGAATATGTAATTAGCCTAATAGGCGGCCCGGAAGTAGCAGTCGGGAGACAAGTGAACCCTATCTAGCTATTCTACCATCTATTATCTGTCATACTCCTTTTTCTCACTTTATACAGCATGAGAAATGCCATGTTAAAATTACACACGGTGTGATCCAAGAAAATTCGACAGTCGCATTGCAATTGGATGCAAAACAGAGCAAAATCGGAGGACACTCGTCCAACTCTCAGGATACGTGAATCGGAGCGTTTTAACACTCGCATGTGTGTCCGTACCCTTAGTAGGATCTTCTAGGGTACTGCATTCCAGAAAGCTGAAGCAGCACGAGAGAAGTCTTGGAGACCAAGGAACAAGGTTTGGGTTATAGTGGATGGAAGTCCTGGATCAGTTACAGCACAAAGAGTGCATGGATGACAGGGATGAGGAGATGTAGGGCGGTGCAGCACTGTGGAGAGGACGGTTAGGTCATAGAAATGAGGAGGAGATATAGGGCGGTGCAGCACTGTGGAGAGGACGGGCACTGTCACCTTCTGAGCTGCAGTCATTATTCTGTTCTGCTGTTACATCATGTCTTATCCTCCAATCACCTCCAGAGCTGCAGTCTCCATTCTGCTGTTACGTGTCTTATCCTTCAGTCACCTCCAGAGCTGCAGTCGCTATTCTGCCGTTACATCATGTCTTATCCTCCAGTCACCTCCAGAGCTGCAGTCACTATTCTGCTGTTACATCATGTCTTATCCAGTCACCGCCACAGCTGCAGGCATGATTCTGCTGTTACATGATGTCTTATCCTCCAGAGCTGCAGTCACTATTCTGCTGTTACATCATGTCTTATCCAGTCACCTCCACAGCTGCAGTCACTATTCTGCTGTTACATCATGTCTTATCCTCCAGTCACCTCCAGAGCTACAGTCACTATTCTGCTGTTACATCGTGTCTTATCCTCCAGTCACCTCCAGAGCTGCAGTCACTATTCTGCTGTTACATCGTGTCTTATCCTCCAGTCACCTCCAGAGCTGCAGTCACTATTCTGCTGTTACATCATGTCTTGTCCTCCAGAGCTGCAGTCACTATTCTGCTGTTACATCATGTCTTGTCCTCCAATCACCTCCAGAGCTGCAGTCACTATTCTGCTGTTACATCATGTCTTGTTCTCCAGAGCTGCAGTCACTATTCTGCTGTTACATCATGTCTTGTCCTCCAATCACCTCCAGAGCTGCAGTCACTATTCTGCTGTTACATCATGTCTTATCCTCCAATCACCTCCAGAGCTGCAGTCACTATTCTGCTGTTACATCATGTCTTATCCTCCAGTCACCTCCAGAGCTGCAGTCACTATTCTGCTGTTACATCATGTCTTATCCTCCAATCACCTCCAGAGCTGCAGTCACTATTCTGCTGTTACATCATGTCTTATCCTCCAGTCACCTCCAGAGCTGCAGTCACTATTCTGCTGTTACATCGTGTCTTATCCTCCAGTCACCTCCAGAGCTGCAGTCACTATTCTGCTGTTACATCATGTCTTGTCCTCCAGAGCTGCAGTCACTATTCTGCTGTTACATCATGTCTTGTCCTCCAATCACCTCCAGAGCTGCAGTCACTATTCTGCTGTTACATCATGTCTTGTTCTCCAGAGCTGCAGTCACTATTCTGCTGTTACATCATGTCTTGTCCTCCAATCACCTCCAGAGCTGCAGTCACTATTCTGCTGTTACATCATGTCTTATCCTCCAATCACCTCCAGAGCTGCAGTCACTATTCTGCTGTTACATCATGTCTTATCCTCCAGTCACCTCCAGAGCTGCAGTCACTATTCTGCTGTTACATCATGTCTTATCCTCCAGAGCTGCAGGCATGATTCTGCTGTTACATCACTGAGGATGACTGCACAATCAACAATCTGCTGTTTGGAGTAGAAGATGCATAGAATACACACAATACTCAGGAATGACAGGGGATGATCTGCAGCTGGATGTGAACCGTTTCAGTTCACTATTCGTGAATGATGTCATAGAACGACCTGCACACACCTCCTCCGCCTGCATCATCTTAAAGACTTCACCGAACTGCGACTTCTCCCCGACACAGATGACGACTCCCTGAGAAAGAAACAGAAGAAACCGTTTATGGAGATCTGACAGCAACATCCAGCGACACGTACACTGGAGATCACAGAGAACAATGAGGGATCACTGGATTTATCAGACAGAATGTGATCTACATTGATGAGCATATGGCGGTTTTACACCATGCCACTAGAACAGGGTTTCCAAAATAACCAAAGATTATCAACTAAAAACCTTTATTTTACACAAAACAGGATGATAATTAGAGAACAGCAATGACTGGAGACAGAGGAAGATTAACATTAATGGTGTGAAGGTTACAAGTCACCAGTGTAGAAGTGCTGTGTATAGGCCTTTGCTGTGTACAGGTTTTGCTATGTACAGATCTTTGCTATACAGTCTTGCTATGTACAGGCCTTTGCTGTGAATGACTTCAGCACATCTGTGTCCACAGGACATCACTAGTCTCTCTATCTGCCTGGGATTTGCTCCACTCCTCTCCAGTCTCTCTCTGCTCTGGGGTTTTTTGCCCACATCCTCTTCCAGTCTCTTCCACAGTTCTGTGACTGGTGTTGGGCTTCTCGGCCATAACTTTGTCACCAAGGATTTTCTGGAGGTTTCTACTGGGTTTAGATCAGGACTCAGGCTGTGGACATCTCATTGTTTCAGTGTTTTCTTTTCTAGGACCCGCTTTCCCCGTTTTGCTGTGTGACAGAGGACATTGTCCTGCAGAAAATTGCTGCTGATTGAGGCTGAACACAAGTAATGACCCGCGTGTTGGAGAAGGTTCTGATCCACACTTGTATTCACTCTGCCATGTAGCTGTATGAGAGGTCCAACCCCTGCAGCAGAAAACCCCCCCAAACCATCACACTCCCTCCACCATCTGTCACTCACTTCTTTACACACTTTGAGTTCAGTCTTTCCCCAGTTTGCGAGAACATAATGTTTCCCATCAGACCCAAATAAGTTAAACTTGCCTTTATCACTAGAGTGAACTGTGGACACCTCTCCTCTTCCACACCACATGCTCCTCACCAAAGGGAGTCCAGCCTTGATGATTTTCAGTTAATTGAGAGGTTTGGTCACTGCAGAGTGGCTTTCAGTCCAAATGTTCTTATACGTGGTGACACTGTATGATGAGACAGATCCTGACCCTGTTCAGTGCTGAACTGGAGCTATTCCAGCTGAAGAGGTGAACCCATTCCTCTTGGAGATTCTCCGCATTATCCTGTCCTCTCTTGCATTTGTCTTTCGAGGATGACCGGTCCTTCTTGGGGGACTTAAAACAGTTTGTGATGTTATAATGATGCAATATTCTAGAAATCATAGACTTGGTGTGACCATCTTCTGTGGCTGATAGGGCGACCTCTTTGTTCTTCATCTGGATAATCTGCTGCCGGAGGGATTCAGTCACTTTGTGAGTGCAAACTGGAAAGTTAGGCTGCCAGTCACAGAGGGATTGTCAGATAATGAAGGATATCAGCCCCAGGTGCAGATTATCACCAATAACTTGCAGGGATCTGAGTGTTCTCTAATTGTGATCAGTGTCTTTATCATTTATCTCATTTACAGTTTTATTCTGAGATTTAGAATATTTTCGGTTTATGAAATCAGATTAAAATACTGAGAATTTCCAGATGTGAAGAGACTGTGACAGAGGAGACACAATGCCCTCAACACCGAGGAGACTGTGTGCTCTCTCATTTTGATTGCGAGGGTATAAGAGGATGATAGGCGGTGTTCTCAGTGATCTCTAGTGATGATAGGCGGTGTGCTCAGTGATCTCTAGTGAGATAGGCAGTGTTCTCAGTGATCTCTAGTGATGATGAGGCGGTGTTCTCAGTGATCTCTAGTGATGATAGGCAGTGTTCTCAGTGATCTCTAGTGATGATAGGCGGTGTGCTCAGTGATCTCTAGTGAAGATAGGCGGTGTTCTCAGTGATCTCTAGTGATGATAGGCGGTGTGTCTCAGTGATCTCTAGTGATGATAGGCGGTGTTCTCAGTGATCTCTAGTGATGATAGGCGTGTTCTCAGTGATCTCTAGTGATGATAGGCGGTGTTGCTCAGTGATCTCTAGTGATGATAGGCGGTGTTCTCAGTGATCTCTAGTGATGATAGGCGTGTGTCTCAGTGATCTCTAGAGATGATAGGCAGTGTTCTCAGTGATCTCTAGTGATGAGAGGCGGTGTTCTCAGTGATCTCTAGTGATGATAGGCAGTGTTCTCAGTGATCTCTAGTGATGATAGGCGGTGTGCTCAGTGATCTCTAGTGATGATAGGCGGTGTTCTCAGTGATCTCTAGTGATGATAGACGGTGTGCTCAGTGATCTCTAGTGATGATAGGCGGTGTGTCTCAGTGATCTCTAGTGATGATAGGCGGTGTTCTCAGTGATCTCTAGTGAGGATAGGCGTGTTCTCAGTGATCTCTAGTGATGAGAGGCGGTGTTCTCAGTGATCTCTAGTGATGAAGGCAGTGTTCTCAGTGATCTCTAGTGATGATAGGCGGTGTTCTCAGTGATCTCTAGTGAAGATAGGCGGTGTTCTCAGTGATCTCTAGTGATGATAGGCGGTGTTCTCAGTGATCTCTAGTGATGATAGGCGGTGTTCTCAGTGATCTCTAGTGATGATAGGCGGTGTTCTCAGTGATCTCTAGTGAAGATAGGCGGTGTTCTCAGTGATCTCTAGTGATGATAGGCGGTGTTCTCCAGTGATCTCTAGTGAGATAGGCGGTGTTCTCAGTGATCTCTAGTGATGATAGGCGGTGTGCTCAGTGATCTCTAGTGATGATAGGCGGTGTTCTCAGTGATCTCTAGTGATGATAGGCAGTGTTCTCAGTGATCTCTAGTGATGATAGGCGGTGTTCTCAGTGATCTCTAGTGATGATAGGCGGTGTTCTCAGTGATCTCTAGTGATGATAGGCGGTGTGCTCAGTGATCTCTAGTGATGATAGGCAGTGTTCTCAGTGATCTCTAGTGATGATAGGCGGTGTTTCCAGTGATCTCTAGTGATGATAGGCGGTGTTCCCAGTGATCTCTAGTGAGTGATAGGCGGTGTTCTCAGTGATCTCTAGTGATGATAGGCAGTGTCCAGTGATCTCTAGTGATGATAGGCGGTGTTCTCAGTGATCTCTAGTGATGATAGGCAGTGTTCTCAGTGATCTCTAGTGATGATAGGCGGTGTCTCAGTGATCTCTAGTGATGATAGGCGGTGTTCTCAGTGATCTCTAGTGATGATAGGCGGTGTTCTCAGTGATCTCTAGTGATGGATAGGCAGTGTTCTCAGTGATCTCTAGTGAGGATAGGCAGTGTTCTCAGTGATCTCTAGTGATGATAGGCGGTGTTCTCAGTGATCTCTAGTGATGATAGGCGGTGTTCTCAGTGATCTCTAGTGATGATAGGCGGTGTTCTCAGTGATCTCTAGTGATGATAGGCGGTGTTCTCAGTGATCTCTAGTGATGATAGGCGGTGTTCTCAGTGATCTCTAGTGAGGATAGGCGGTGTTCCAGTGATCTCTAGTGAAGATAGGCGGTGTTCTCAGTGATCTCTAGTGATGATAGGCGGTGTGCTCAGTGATCTCTAGTGATGATAGGCGGTGTTCTCAGTGATCTCTAGTGATGATAGGCGGTGTTCTCAGTGATCTCTAGTGAGGGTAGGCAGTGTTCTCAGTGATCTCTAGTGATGATAGGCGGTGTTCTCAGTGATCTCTAGTGATGATAGGCGGTGTTCTCAGTGATCTCTAGTGATGATAGGCGGTGTGCTCAGTGATCTCTAGTGATGATAGGCGGTGTGCTCAGTGATCTCTAGTGATGATAGGCGGTGTTCTCAGTGATCTCTAGTGATGATAGGCGTGTTCTCAGTGATCTCTAGTGATGATAGGCGGTGTTCTCAGTGATCTCTAGAGATGATAGGCGGTGTTCTCAGTGATCTCTAGTGATGATAGGCGGTGTTCTCAGTGATCTCTAGTGAGGATAGGCGGTGTTTTCAGTGATCTCTAGTGAGGATAGGCGGTGTTCTCAGTGATCTCTAGTGAGGATAGGCGGTGTGCTCAGTGATCTCTAGTGATGATAGGCGGTGTTCTCAGTGATCTCGAGTGATGATAGGCGGTGTTCTCAGTGATCTCGAGTGATGATAGGCGGTGTTCTCAGTGATCTCGAGTGATGATAGGCGGTGTTCTCAGTGATCTCGAGTGATGATAGGCGGTGTTCTCAGTGATCTCGAGTGATGATAGGCGGTGTTCTCAGTGATCTTTAGTGATGGGGTTGTGCGGTTCCGATTCTTACCTTCCCTTTTCCGTATCGCACTAGCGTGCCCATGAACACGATGTTACTCAGTGTGCTCAGGCCGCTCGCTTCGTCCACAGATCCGTGCGTTTTGCTGCATGGTTCTGTTTCACCGGTAAAACTGGACTCATCCACCAGGAGATCTGTCGTCTGATGGGGAGAAAAGAAATGTTAGGGGTCTGCAAGACGGGGATCATTCCTATTAACATGGAATATTTCCTCACAGCTGGGGTAAATGTGGGACTTGTAGATCCCCTGTCTCAAAAGGTCACAGTCTAGGTCTGGCATCATCGGGTCAGATTCTGTACAGTTTCAGGGTAATGTGCTGATTACTGCAATCCTTGGGTGAGGGCACATGTCTACGTTCAGCGAGCTCCGCTCTGCTCTCAGGGAATCTTATTTCATTTCATTTCACAGGTAAATCTCAATTTATGCTCATATTTCTATTTGCTTTTCTGTATTGACACAGGGGAGAGGCAGCATACAAATACCTTTATGTGGCGCCAAGGACTGGGCAGACGTAAGCAGCTATGACCTTGTCTGTCAGCGTCCTGAACATGGTCGTCATTAAAGAACACTGGGGTGCGGATCATTGAGACAATCACATATAATATATGACACACTGGAATAACTGGACACAAAATAACATGGTGACAAAGGTCTGATATGTCCAACGTCTAGTGATGGAGCCAAAGATTTCTATATACTTCTATGTAGGGCAACAGGGCTCCTCCTGAGCTGCTCCTGTCCACCGGCCCTCCTCCTCCTGGCCGGCCGCCGGCCCCTTTCTCCTCCCCCTATCCGTAGGCCCTCTCCTCCTCCCGGCCGCCTGCCCCCTCCTCCTCCTGTCCAGCCACCTGCCCCCTCCTCCTTGCCGACGGCCCCCTCCTCCTCCTGACCGCCATCCCCCTCCTCCTCCCTCCTCCTCCCCCCCTTATCCGCAGGCCCTCTCCTCCTCCCGGACGCCTGCCCCCTCCTCCTCCTGGCCGGCAGCCCCCTCCCCCTCCTGGCCGCCGGACCCCTCCTCCCGGCCGGGCACAACCCCCCCTCCTCCTTCTCCTCCTCCTCCTCCTCCCGGCCGGCCACAATCCCCTCCTCCTGCTACCAGCCGGCTGCCGGCCCCCTCATCTTCCTCCCGGCCAGCCGCCAGCCCCCTCCCCTCCCCCTCCTCCTGGCCGGCCGCCGGCCCCTTTCTCCTCCCCCTATCCGTAGGCCCTCTCCTCCTCCCGGCTGCCTGCCGACCCCCTCCTCCTCCTCCCGGCCAGCCGCCGGCCCCATCCTCCTCCTCTTCCCGGCCAGCTGCCGGCCCCATCCTCCTCCCGGCCAGCCGCCGGCCCCATCCTCCTCCTCTTCCCGGCCAGCCGCCGGCCCCATCCTCCTCCTCCTCCCGGCCAGCCGCCGGCCCCATCATCCTCCTCCTCCCGGCCAGCCGCCGGCCCCATCCTCCTCCTCCTCCCGGCCAGCCGCCGGCCCCATCCTCCTCCCGGCCAGCCGCCGGCCCCATCCTCCTCCTCCTTCTCCCGGCCAGCCGCCGGCCCCATCCTCCTCCTCCTCCTCTCGGCCAGCCGCCGGCCCCATCCTCCTCCTCCTCCCGGCCAGCCGCCGGCCCCATCCTCCTCCTCCCGGCCAGCTGCCGGCCCCATCCTCCTCCTCCTGGCCAGCTGCCGGCCCCCTCTCCTCCTCCTATGCACCGGCCTCATCCCGGCCCCCTCCTCCTCCTATCCACCTGCCTCCTCCTCTTCCTGGCCGCCGGACCCCCTCCTCCTCCCCGTATACGCAGACCCTCTCCTCCTCGCAGCCGCATGCCCCCTCCTTCTCCTGGCCGGCCGCCAGCCCCCTCCTCCTCCTCCTCCCAGCCGGCCATAAGCCCCCTCCTCCTCCTGGCGGGCCACAACCCCCCTCCTCCTGCTACCGGCCGGCTGCCGGCCCCCTCCTCCTCCTGGGAGCCGGCCCCCTCCTCCTAAGTAGCCGGCCCCCTCCTCCTAAGTAGCCGGCCCCCTCCTCCTAAGTAGCCTATCAGCTCCCTACCCCTAGTCTCTCCCATTAGATTGCCAGTTCTTGAGGTCAGGCCTTGCCCCATGTACACTTATACTGTACAGTGCTGTATTATGGCGGTGATCTATATCCGTGGAGGCGGCTTTCTCTGTCTTTACCCTGTAAATGCCGGGAAAGTTTACACAGCGGCGAGTGCTGAACACAGAGCGACAAATTTCCAGCTCTGAAAGCAAACATCAACTGAGCACACAGAGGGCGGCCAGGATCAGCCACGGTCATTGCCCAAAACTGTCACTTTATAGATCATTAGCAACTTAAATATAGGCTGGAAAGACAAGAAGCACAAATAGGATCGTACCCACAACAAAGAGTGATCTAATGAGAATCCTGGAAATCTTCATGGGATGTGACAATCACAACTACTATAAGGGCAACAACGGCTACAGCAGAGTCACAACCACTATAAGGGCAAAAACAGCTGCAGCAGAGTCACAACCACTATAAGGTCAACAATTGCTGCAATAGAGTCACAACCACTATAAGGGCAAAAACAGCTGCAGCAGAGTCACAACCACTATAAGGGCAACAACGCCTACAGATGACTCATGTGGGATCAGCAAAAGTAGAAGTAGGAATACGGTATATAATCTGCGCTGCTGTCAGAAATGAATGATCCGGTTAATATGAAAGATTGAATCGTCCAGGAGAAGCTTGTGGTTTGCCCCCTGACAAAGACATGACCAGTCTATAATTATAAGGGTCGGTTTATTTTAGCAGTGAGAGATAGAATATCAACAATAACATCCAGAATATCACATTGTGTAAATGATATAAATGTATTTGCATTTTGCAGAGAGAAATAAGTATTTGATCCCCTCCCACCATCAGGAGTCCTGGCCCCTATAGAGCAGTTATCGGCTCCTAATCACCCGGTTCCCTGCATTACACACAGCTGTGTTACATTGTCACCTGTATAAAGACTCCTGTCCACACACAATGAATCAGTCACCTCTAACCTCTACAACATGGGAAGACCACAGAGCTTTGTAAGGATGTCAGGGAAAAGATCCTAGACCTGCACAAGGCTGGAATGGGTTACAGAACCATAAGGAAGACAAAGCCGGGGGAGAAGGAGACAAGTGTGGGTGCAATAGGAAGAAATACACAATGAGGTCAGTCCACATCGATCTGGGGCTCCAAGTAAAATCTCACCTCGAGAGGGATCCAGGATCATGGGGAGGTGAGAGATCAGCCTAAAACTACACGGGAGAACTTGTTACTGATCTTAAGGCAGCTGGGACCACTGTCACCAAGAAAACCATTGGTAACACATTACACTGTAATAGATTAAAATCCTGCAGTGCCCGCAAAGTCCCCCTGCTCCAAAAGGCACATTGCCCCCGTCTGAAGTTACCAGTGACACCTTGGTGATTGTGAGAGTGATTGGAGAATGTACTGTGATCAGAGGAAACAAACATTGAGCTCTTTGGTATTAACTCAACTCGCTGTGTTTGGAGGAAGAGAAATGCTGCCTATGACCCAAAGAAGAACACCATCCCCACAGTCAGGCATGGTGGGGGAAACATTATGTTTTGGGGGGTGTCTCCCTGCTAAGGGCACAGGACTACTTCAGCGCATGAATGGGACAATGGATGGAGCCATGTATCGTAAAATCCTGAGTGACAACCTCCTTCCCTCCACAGGACATTAACAATGGGTCATGACTGGGTCCACAAGCAGGACAATGACCCAAAACATACAGCCAAGGCAGCAAAGGAGTGGCTCAAAAAGAAGCACATTAAGGTGATGGAGTGACCTAGCCAGTGTCCAGACCTTAATCCCATAGAAAACTTATGGAGGAGCTGAAGCTTAGAGTTACCAAGCGACAGCCTCAAACTCTTAATGATGATCTGCAAAGAGGAGTGGAGCAAAATCCCTCCTGACATGTGCGCAAACCTCATCATCAACTACAAGAAACATATGACTGCTGTGCTGCCAACAAGGGTTCACCACCAAGTATTAAGTCTTGTTTGCCAGAAGGATCAAATACTTATTTCTCTCTGCAAAATACAAATAAATTTCTATAATCTAGACGATGTGATTTTCTGGATGTTATTGTTGATATTCTATCTCTCGCTGTTAAAATTAACCGACCCTTCATATTATAGACTGGTCCTGTCTTGGGCAAACTTACAAAATCAGCAAGGGATCAAATACTTATGTCCTTCACTGTACATGATTGTAGATCATTAGCTGTCAGTGACACTGCGTGGAGTATCTCCATCTTACCGATGGTGATCATGGGGGTCTCACTCGGGCCCCGCTGCCCCCTCCTCATACAGGACAAGTCTGGAGACAACTCAGATCCACCATCCAAGTGATTCCTAATAAATGGCGCGGGGCACACCGGGAGCGGGAGGGGGAGCGGGGCACACCGGGAGCGGGAGGGGGAGCGGGGCACACCGGGAGCGGGAGGGGGAGCGGGGCACACCAGGAGCGGGAGGGGGAGCGGGGCACACCGGGAGCGGGAGGGGGAGCGGGGCACCGCTCATCTCTGCAATGCAGGAACTTGTGAGAATTTCCAAATATAACAACCCCCCTGTGAGCGGACTAAAGGCCAATCATGTTACACGGCGAGATGCACACTTAATCCCTTCCTATATGCAGACAGAAGCATGACATTCTGATACAGCCCAATAGTACGTGTCCAGCCCAGACAGCACCTACTAGCAGCCGGCACGCTTCAACACTTGCTGGGTCTTGTTGTTCACCAGTGTATGTGGATAACAGATTAAATCTGGCTGCGGACCACTTGTAGCCTCAGCCACAGGTCTGGGCAGTGACTACTACCCTGATCATCTGCAGGACATTACATCGGGAAGCACAATACTGCACGGGCCACGTCACGCTGCTCCACCCATATAATGGAGTATAACGGAGGGAGAAAGCTCCGGCCACGTATCATGTCAGAGGCAGAAAGGTAATCAATGCTGGTGCAGGGAGCCCTGGGCAGAGGACAGGTGTACATTGTGATCATATGACCCGGTGCTGCCGTCTGTAATTACATGTAATTGTCATACTGGGGAACAATGCCACACCAGGGGATGGTCAGATACCGGGCAAACCCGATGGGAACCAGTTTAGGAATTAATGGGTTTGGCTAAGGGGGGTGGAAAGTACCGGAAACGCTGTCACTGCTGCAGAACCTCTTCCATACCCTGTATAACTACACATTGATAACTACCTCTATCAGCCTGATGTCTGCAGGGACCCGGTCACCGACCGCCAGGGACACCACATCTCCTGGGACCAGCTCTCGAGCAAGAAGGTGCTGAAGCTTTCCGTCACGGACACTGCAAAAGAGGAAACAAGGGTGAATGTACCACTGAGGGCCACAGAGCAGAGGCCACAAAGCAGAGCAAAGCCGCAGAGGGCCACAGAGCAGAGCAAAGCCAACGTGAAGAGCAAAGCCATCAGAAAGCCACCGAGCAGAGCATAGCCACCGAGCAGAGCATAGCCACCAAGCAGAGCATAGCCACCAAGCAGAGCATAGCCACCGAGCAGAGCAAAGCCACCGAGCAGAGCAAAGCCACCGCAAAGCAAAGCCACCGAGCAGAGCATAGCCACCGAGCAGAGCAAAGCCACCGAGCAGAGCAAAGCCACCGAGCAGAGCAAAGCCACCGCAAAGCAAAGCCACCAAGCAGAGCATAGCCACCGAGCAGAGCAAAGCCACCGAGCAGAGCAAAGCATCAGAAAGCCACCGAGCAGAGCATAGCCACCGAGCAGAGCATAGCCACCGAGCAGAGCATAGCCACCGAGCAGAGCATAGCCACCGAGCAGAGCAAAGCCACCGAGCAGAGCAAAGCCACCGAGCAGAGCAAAGCCACCGCAAAGCAAAGCCACCAATCAGAGCATAGCCACCGAGCAGAGCAAAGCCACCGAGCAGAGCATAGCCACCGAGCAGAGCATAGCCACCGAGCAGAGCATAGCCACCGAGCAGAGCATAGCCACCGAGCAGAGCAAAGCCACCGCAAAGCAAAGCCACCAATCAGAGCATAGCCACCGAGCAGAGCAAAGCCACCGAGCAGAGCAAAGACACCGAGCAGAGCATAGCCACCGAGCAGAGCATAGCCACCGAGCAGAGCATAGCCACCGAGCAGAGCAAAGCCACTGAGCAGAGCAAAGCCACCAAGCAGAGCATAGCCACCAAGCAGAGCATAGCCACCAAGCAGAGCATAGCCACCGAGCAGAGCATAGCCACCGAGCAGAGCATAGCCACCGAGCAGAGCATAGCCACCGAGCAGAGCATAGCCACCGAGCAGAGCAAAGCCACCAAGCAGAGGGCCACCACAGAGCAAAGCCACTGGAGCAAACGGCCACAGCAGAGCAAAGCCACCAAGCAGAGGGCCACCGCAGAGCAAAGCCACCAAGCAGAGGGCCACCACCGTAGAGCAAAGCCACCGAAGCAGAGAGCCACCACACAGCAAAGCCACCGAAGCAGAGAGCCACCACACAGCAAAGCCACCGAAGCAGAGAGCCACCACACAGCAAAGCCACCGAAGCAGAGAGCCACCGCACAGCAAAGCCACCGCACAGCAAAGCCACCGCACAGCAAAGCCACCACAGAGCAAAGCCACCACAGAGCAAAGCCACGGAGCAGAGAGCCACCGCAGAGCAAAGCCATCAAGCAGAGCAAAGCCACTGCAGAACATAGATGCAGAGGAGAGGGCAGCTCGGTCACTCTCGGGTCATTGTATTTCAGATTATTAGCAGCTACTCTGCTATAAAAAGCTGCAGTAATAGACACTGTAGCAAATATGTATCGCAGGGTCTGGACACCAGACCAGTAAGGGGTTAAATCCCCTGCCCATGCAGGAGAGGTCAGGACCGGATACACAAACACACACCACCAGTCCCAATGACTCTGGTCTCCCCAGGGAGCCATGATGGGAACAGCAGAGGGTGACAGAAATCACACACAGAGAAAGCTTCAAAGGGAAGATCAGATAAGGTCATAGATAACAGAGAAACCATCTCAGATAGCTAGCTTCAAACAGACCCACAGAATTGGAGGGAAATCAGAGACAAAGAACATTTTTTAAAACATAATCTATGCAGGGCTAAATGAGTGATTGTCCAATCATAGGCCAAGAATTAGAATTCTAAACTAGAAGGCCGGTCTAGGGTCTGACCCCCCCGGCTGGGTCTATATCTGGGCTCACACAGCCGCTGCTGGTGTGTCACAGTGATGGGTCAGTGGAAGCTGCTGTGAACATCCTACCATCTATTCCTGCCCTCCCCATCGGGCAACACAGAACAAAGTGTACTTTTCTGTAAGTTTCTCCTTTTTATTTCATTGTTTGCATATGTGTATGTCATTTTATTATTTCTATTTTTATATCTTTTTATGTAAGCACTGTACCTTTTATATTAAAGCTTAAAACTTTAATAAGCTGAAACCTTGTTTGTTCTAAAAGGATTCATAGCCTAAGAAGTGTGTGATCCTGTTGATTGGCGGACAGTATTATTCCAGGGACTTACCCCCTGTATGTTGGTAAGTGGTGGCAGTGAGTGTGAAGCGGGGTACGCGGTGTGAGTCGGGGTGTGATTGATGCTCCCTTTCAGCATAGGACAGAGGTCGAGTGCTGGATTGAGTGAGAGGAGATAGATTAACCCTTGCAGGTGCAACCCCAAGTCACGTGCTGAGAAGTGGATACGTGACAAATTGGTGGCAAGCGGTGGGATAGAATTTATTTCTATTAGAGCATTAGTGCATGGTTTAAGAAATTATTCCCTGTACTAAAGAATTGGTGTCCTTGCGAGTGCACCAGTTCTACAAGGTTCAGCTCAGGGCTTACTTAGACATACTTGCAAACAGTTTCCCTCCCCCGTTTTTCTTTTCTATTTTTTATTTGGCAAAGGCTGTTCATTGACATGGCAGCCCAATACAAGAAGAAGAGCATGCAGACTCTGATCGACCTCTGCGAGCAAAGAGGAATAGAGACTGCCGACAAGTCCAAGGATATGCTGGCTCACGCCTTGGCGGAGCACGACTTGGTGCAGACTGATGAAGCACCTGAACACAGACAGAGTCCACCTCTGACAGGCCAAGTAATGCCAGTTCTTGCACCGGAGATGCCCTCTGGAAGTGCCAGCAATGCCGGTTCTGAGGAGTCTATGGACTTGTCTTTACAAATGGTCTTACA